>JAZKLR010000043.1:0-1240411 GCA_037103525.1 Ganaspis brasiliensis | reverse complement strand
AAAATTCACATAATTTTTAGTCACAAAAAAACGACGCGCGGTACTGCCGGCAGGACGTTTTCGTTTTTTTAAAAAAACTACCTAGCCCTTGTACATAAATTTAAAAAATCGATATTTACGTCATCTGAAAGCTTGTTTCTTTACCTAAAAAACAATATATTCATTTTTATACTTATCTGCTTCCATATCGATTTTATAGAGCGATTTCCGAGGGACTCGCGCCTGAGCCATTTACCACCGGCCGCCATTACGTTACTTATAACAATATTTACAAAAGTAATAATAAACTCAATTCCTTTGATGATAAAGATGATGAATTATGATGATAATGATGATGGTGATGATGATGATGATGATTATATGAAATTAAAATATTTTTTCACAAAAATGAATTGTCCTTCCGGAAGGACGTTTACTGTGTGAAAGCGCGTCCTACCGGCAGTACGCAGCCTTGGACGTTCTATCATTAAACATAATTTTACTCCCCTTCAAAGTTTTGAGATGATCCTGCTGATATTTTTGGAAATAATTAAGTTTAAAAATTGTTTTAAATTTTCAGGTTAAAACTATCCTTGTCGAACGTTATAAACTACCTTCAAAGTATAAACAAATATAGTTTTAATCTGAAAGTACAAGACAATTTTTAAACTTTATTATTTCTAAAAATTTGAGGACCAACTCAAAACTTTTAAGGCGAGTAAATTTATGTTGTACTTAAATGTAATTACTTCAAATTGAGTCAGTTAAAACTTCATTAATAAATTTACCTTTCTGTAAATATCTTCTAAAATACGCTAAATCAGGTTATTTTTTGGGTGAACTTCATATTCCATCCATTACTGTGCATCTATTATGTGCTTTATTCATTTAAAAATAATATATTCAATCATTCTAGACAAGTACAAATAAATCTTTTCACATTTCTAAGGATAAGTTTTGTTTCGCAATTTCTACAAACTGAAAAAATAACACTTTTCCATAATTCCTATGCTTTAAATTGATAATTTAAAAGAAATAATAATAATTTTAAAATAATTCCTTGTATTTATACTTAAAAAATATCACCGAATCATTTTTGAAAGTATTCAGCGACCACTTTGTTCGAGATAAAATGGTTTGACCCACAAACATTTTAAATGAGCCAAATTTTTATAAAGAATTATATTAAAAATGGATGTCTTTTTGCTTAAGAAGAAATTAACAAATAGTTGACAATTTTCTAGAAACTATGAAGTCATAAGTAAATAGCAGACCTGTTATAAGTTCACCGAGTTGACTTGTTTTAAAGTAAATTCTTGAAATGACAAGCATTAGAAATCAATAGCGATTCGCTTCGGCTCTAGAGTGGAAACGAAACACACCTTTATGATGAAAGCCGTGGACCAAAAGTGAAGGCCGTGTTGCTCGTTTGCGAATTGCCGAGCCTTCAAATAGACATGTACCACGTGCCACAAGAGTCGTGCATCGACTCGCAGGGAAACCTGAATATCCTCCACGTGGCTCACGTACGATATACATACACACCAAGTGAGAAAAAATGATGAGACAAACAATACTAAACTGTCCTCCAAACAAATGAATGAATTTTTAAATTAAACCGATTCATTGACTGGACAATTTGGAATTCAACCTAAACAAATTCTACGGAATATCGATTACGAATTAATACACGTTTAAACTTGCTTCATTTGCAATTTAAAATAGACCTCTCGAGTAAAAGGAGAGGAATTACTGGCAATTTAAGTGAAAAGTCGTTAAATGGCAAAAATACAGAAAATTTACAAACTCAATTTATTATTACCCAATTATTACATTTTTATTATCGCAATTTAATTTAAATTGACAGGCTTTTAAATATCAAAAGAGGCATCAAATTCTTCTCCAAATTAATAATCAAATTTGCATATTATCCCAACAATTTCATCTCTGACGTCAATCTGAATCTACAAACTGATTTAGTAGCAGTTTTAATACGCTCATTTATATAAGTAAAGTTTTCTCTACGCATTAAATAAACTTTAACAAAATATGTCACACGACCTGTGGTTTTCTTTCGTGCGCAAGATTTACAGGAAATGTTTCCAGATAATCAAGCCGATAATCTAAGAGTCTACAGTATTTCTCGCTCGTAATGAACAAAGTCCCGATGCCAGCTCCACTTTCTGGATCAAAAGCAACGGCTCTATCCCTCGAAAAGTTTATAATATTAATTTGAAACGGAAGCGGCAAATTGCCGAGCAATTATTTGAAAATGGCACTATTTTGCGGAAGTTGTTATTCAATATATCGTGAAGCAATTATTTTACTTTTTTTTTTATTTTATTTTTTTTTGGTTGTACAACGGTTGAAATTTGCAGCTGGTTAAAATATAAGACCCAATAATTCACTGGTTCCTTCAATTTTACATGACCTGGCTTAACTCTTAGAATTGCAACCCACACCTTTTTGCCAACTTAAAAAGCAGAGCCTGTTCTCAAAAGTTGTTTCGCACCTGCCTGGTAGCCATGTTGTGAAAGTGTGTCGTCCAACCAGAATTACTGACTCCTGTGCCCTAATTGAGACAATTATTGTCGAGATAAGAAAAAGGTTCTAAAACAATTTTTAACGAAATAAGTATAGGTCGTGTAATTTTGAAATTTGATCTGATGGTGTCAATTTTATTTCTACCGAAAGAACATTGTACAAGAGACAGAAAGCTGTTAGCTGATCAACAGAGAGTTGATTTTTTTTTTAAAGAGATCAGATTTTTAAATTGGAAATTAGATTATAAAGCTAGGAACGCATTTAATAATAAATTATTTGAAGAGATTTAAAAGAATTTTATAATGCACAAGCGACACAAATTTTTGCATTTACAGGGAAGAAATTAAATAGAGCTAATAAGGAGACTATGGATATAATAATCAGAATTATGGCGACGAGTAATTTGTTAAATTAACAACGATTTCTATAGTTAATATAAATCTTGTATTTGAGTTAATGCCTCTACTAACAAGAAATCTTGTTAAAATCTCAAGGAATTTACTTTTTCAGTGTATACTTTAAATATCTTTATTCTTAAAAAGTTACTTAATTACAACTATTAGCTGAATAAGACATTTGAATGCAAATATCAAATTGCAAAGTGAGACGAGATCGTAAAATGAATCGTAAAATCTTGTAGTTGTTATTAGTAATCTAAATAAAGGCAAAAATTATGAGTTCTTCGTAAATGTCCAGGTCCTATAACCATCATTTAGATAAAAAGACAGTTATTTGTTGCTGGAATTTCAAAAAATTTTCTTGATAAATAAATGTTTATTATATTAAATAAGTTAATTGTTATTTATGTAAAATGATTATATTCATTAATGATAATTTGTACGTTATAACCTTTTAAGGATTCTTTCAGAATTGCTATCAAAATGGCAAAAGAAATAAAAATAAACAAAGGTATCCACCGCGATTAAAATAAAGAATTCCCTGATATTTTCATTTTCTTTTTGAAATTAAATTTTAATAATATCCTTTACATTTTCCAGAAAAATAATTTCTTTTTAATTATAAAACTGTTCTTTGCATAAAAAATAGAAAATTAAAAATTTCTCTTACTTTATTTATCTAAAATAAAAGACCGAAAAATTCTTATAATTCCTTAAAATATTTACAACAAAACATGGATATAAAAGTTTATAATTATTCTTAAACAATTAAATAATTAACTAGTTTTAATTAAGGACTTATTGGGCACATTCTCGAGAAAAAGATTGTTTGAAATCATTATATTCTTTTTTGATATTAAAAAAACTAACTGTGACCATATTCTTTTTAGACGACAAGTGGCAAATTTAATTTAAAACACAACGAACCATTAAAACTTATAATTGGATAAAAATTAAAGATTTTTGAGATTCAGAAACAAATTTACAGTTTCTCTCATTTCTCTAAAAATTTTCTAAATAGCATAAATCTTCCATTTTTAAACAAGCATGAGTTTTAAATAGCTTTTCCTAACAAATAAAAATATTATTAAATGAAAAATTAATTCTTAGAAAAATTTGTCTGGATTTTTATTAAAACTTAGCTCATTAGCCAAAAATTTTTCGTCTACACAGATTTTGTCAATGATTACTGGATGGAATTGTTTTTTATTTAATATTATTAAAATTAATTAATCACTAAATTTTAAAAGACTCAGTTGTACATTTTTCAGAAAGAAGTAGGTTAAGCTAAAATCTGTTGTTAAATAACATTTTACTACATTTTACATTTTACATTTAAGTAACATTTTACTCTTTTTCTTTAAATCTAAGTAAAATCTGTGATTTTTATCCAATTTTAACAAAAATAATATCTTATTTTCCTCGTTGAAATATTCTCTATAATTTTTTTCGTTCTTTCTAAATCTGAATTAGTTAAAAATAACTAATTTGAAAGCAAAAACTCAGTCACTAATCGAAATAGTTATATTTCTACTAACCATTTAGTAAAAAATAACTAATTATTGGTTAATTTCATTTTTAGGTTATATCAAAATTACTAAAATTTTAGTAAAATTCTGTTTACTAATTCAAATAGTCAAATTTTAACTATTTTTTTTACTAATAATTAGTCATATTTTATTACTAATAATTAGTTATTTTTAACTAATTGCAGAAACAAAAACTCAGACACGATTTTACTAATAATTAGTTATTTTTAACTAATTCAAATTTAGAGAGTTAGATGTTAAATATTATTTTGTTTAAACAACAAAAGAAATTATAGAAAATGTTTCAATGAAACATTCAATGAAAAATAACTTATTATTTGTCAAAATTGGGTGAAAATGACAGATTTTAACTAGACTTTAAGAAAAAACATAAAATTTGAAATAATTATTATTTGACAACAAATTTTAGTTCAACCTATTTTTTCTGAAAAAAAAAAATTTTCTTTTAAAATTTTCTTTTAAAATTTGGTGAAATTGATTTCAATAATATTTTTATTTGGGGTGAAAAACGACTTTCTAGTTTGAGGTTATGTAAATGGAGAAAACCTCCCTAAATTTACCACATTTTTTCTTAAAAAAGACTACATTAAAAATTAGTTTTTTATTTCAAAAAGCAAAATAATAACTTCAAACATAATTTCTTCTCGAATTATGTGTCCAATTTCTCCTTAAAATACAAATTTCTACAAAATAATAATTATTTAAATAATATTTTAATGACACTTTTTAACGATTATTAATGTAATTAATTATGATTTACTCATATCTGACCAATTTTCAGGTTTTATTTAAAAGAAGGAGAACAATTTCCTCAAATTAAGACAGTCTTAAAAATGCCTTGACATAAAATTAAGGATTGGTGGCTCTTTTTTGCATTTATTTTCGTTAGTAAATTATTGGAGATTATGGTGAAAAAATCAGCTTTACACTGTATAAGAAAAAGTATAGCATTAACGATCGTGGCGGAATGGATGTCTTAAAAATTAATATGCTAGGGAAAAATGATGCTTCCTTTAAACTGGCATGGGTGAATATTGATCACCTGCTTTGGACGAAAATTACTTTTACATTCTCATCACTTACATTTGGGCGGGCGTAAAAATGTATGAGCTCTTGGAGTTGAGTAAAAATTTCCAAGATCTAAATGAAAAAAACGACACGACACGTGCGAACCAAGGTTAAGTTAAATTTGTAAAACTGAGTATTCTATTTCTCACGTCTGAAAAAAAAATCGCGATTCTTTTTAATAACTATGAAAAATTAACCTTGTTCTTTTTAACAAGTGAGCGAAATCATCTTTCTTTTCAATTAAGTGAAAGAATTTTTTTTTCCTTTTAGCTTATTTATAAACGTGAAAAGAGGGTCTTTGCAGAAAAAAATCCAATTCAAAATTACGATCCTCATTAGCAAAATGAACGTTAATTAATTCTTTTTTGGTGATTTGTGCTAATTTTGAAAACTGCAAAACTTTTATAAAATAGCGCCATTTTTGATATTTTATGAGGCTTAACTGGTACAATATTGGTCCGAAAATATGAAAATGAGCCACTTTACCGAAATAAGCTCGTCATTTATATAAATTGAATTTTTCTGTATTCTTTTAAGATTTGGTGCATCATTTTCAATTCGATGCGCTATATCGTTCCCTTTAGATTATTATCCTCAGCACAAGCACGTGTATCGAAAGCGATTACCCGGTGAGTAATTTTCGGTAATCATCATTCTGACAATATATCGATTGATAGCATCAGTTTAAACTATCAGCGAACATTGATCTTTTTTCTTCCTCCTCAATACCCTATCGCTTCAAATTTAGGTGTTTGTAGACATAATTGATTTGAATTATTATAAAATTATGGTAAATTAATACTTTTGTAAAAACTAATATTATTAAATACTAAAAAACAATAGTCAAATTTCAAAATTAATATTCATAGTTAATATTTAAATATTCAAAACTAATAAAAAAAAATAGTCCGATTAATATTAACAATTAATTAACATTATTAATTATTAACATAATATAAAACATTAATCATTATTTCATCGGGAAATTATTAGTCAATAGTAGATTCGACAATATTTAAAAGGATTAAAGCTTAAGATTCTCCCACGCAAATCGTAAATATTTAATCTATAAGCAAACAGTCTCGCAAATTTTTTTATAAGTCTTTTACTCAACATAAATCTACATTATGTCAAAGACATAATAGTTCGATTTAAAAGATAAAATTGATTTTTTATTCAAATACATTTTTTAATTCTTATTGAAGTTAAAAAGAATTTGTAAATTAATTCAAATTCTTTAATTTAATTTAAAGATTTGAATGAAAGTTAGTAGGTCGGAAATTTGAATTTAATTAAGTAATTTAATTAAGAATTAAGAATTAAGAATTTAATTAAGAAATTTGAATTAATTAAAAAAAATATATCTAATAAAAAGTACAAAGATAGAAGTTCAATCACAAAAAATAAAAAAGATATTATAATGTTTAAGAAGTAAAAATAATAAAGTTACAAGAGAAAAAAACATCAAACTAAATGTCATATTAAACGAAAAAAAAATCTTTTTGTAATTATATAAAATTTTGTGTATCAAACTAATTTCATAGTTTCTTATTTATTTAATTTAGTAATCGATTAACTTATGAAAATTTTCATGTTTGATTTTTGTGATTAATTTTTTTTTATAAAAATGTAAAGAAAAAGATTCCGAATTTCAGGCACGTGTTTGAAAATGTTATGATTCATTTGCAAAATCTATTCAAATGATCTCAAATTAGAAAATTAAGCAGTTGGTTACAGCTTGAATTTTAGTTGATTTGAGATCATCAAATATGCATATTCATTGGTCAACTCTTGTGTAATTGGAGGAAATGTGCTGTCTGCTTTATCATGCTTAACTGTGTCGAATAATTAATTATTCAAATATGTAAGAACAATGGAGAGCGGAATGAGCCACTCGCAAACCAAATTTATCTAAAGCAATACCAATATCCGTTTCTATTTTTATAAACCTTTTTTTATTTTTTAATCTAGTTCCTACTAAGATTTCATACGTGTCTAAGTTTTTTTTTGTGGAAATTTTATAGGTTTACAATTTTTTTTAAAGTTTTACTTTCTTGTTTTACTAACGTGTTTAAACAAAAAATAAATAAAAGCTTGTTTGAGTTAAATCGCAAAGTATAACAAAAATTGTATTTCACGTTAAAATAAAATTGTTTTAATTCTAAAAATCCCTCTTACCTTATCACTTTTCGTCGATTATTCGGATGAAGACCCTGTGCCATTTGTGGATCGACTTCTGTCAGTTTTTTGTGTAATTCTTCATTCGTTTGAGAAGTATCCAGTTTCGGTTTCTTTGTTTTAAAGTCAGTCTCTTCGGGTTCTTCAGGATCATCTATAAGAATCTGCCACAGAAGTGATTCTATGTAGTAATTCGTACCACCCACAACAATTGGCAGCTTTTTACTGGTTTTTAAATTGTCAATCTAAATCGGTTAAGGAACGAAATATAATATTATTAAAAAAAGTACTTAAATATTTATGAATAAACAATTATTGTAAACTCAACTTAATGTCTAAAATTCAAAATACAGACTTTAACTACACAATTATTAAAATTGAAAAAACTATTTTCAGGTTTCACAGTAACAATAAATAATATTTTAGGAGAAATAGGGGACTAAATACATAAAAATAGAGAAATTTCAGGGTACTTTAAATAGTTTATAAATAAAAAAAAATGGGAATTTGGATACAAAGTATCAAAAAATATAAAAATAGTGTAAAATAAACTACAAAATAAAAAACAGTCAGAATAAAATAAGTGTAAAAAGATAAGTAAACATTATATAAAAGAAATGGCAAAATCCTTTAAAAATGAAAAAAGATAGTAAACATTATGTAAAAAAAATGTCAAAATCCTTTCAAATGAAAAAGTTTAGAAAATTATTCACAAAATAAAGAAAATTAAAAAAAATTGTATAAATAACTTAACAAAATAAAATAAAAACAAATTTTAAACATTAGTTATATTTTTAAAACAATTTTAAAAACAAATATTGTTAAAAAGTCGTAGAATCTAAACATTTTGTCAAAGAGAAAATAAATTTGAGAACAAATAGACAATAAAATGTAAAAAAATTGAATAAATTTACAAAAGAAAAACGAGTTAATGTAAAATAAATCAGATAAATAAAGAAAAAATTGTACTCCCCCGTCCCCTTAAATTATCAAAATAGATCAGAAAGTCAGGGAGAAAATAAATAAACTTTTCGAAACGTTATAAAAACAAAATTATATTAAATAAACTGAAATAATTTGCGTAAAAAGAAGAAAACATTTAACACAAAAAAAAAAATAGAAGCAAAAGAAATAAAAATCTTCAAAAAGTAATAAGAGTTAAAAAATTGTGTAAAAGTACAGAGAAAAAAAAACAAAATACTAAAAACATTTTTTGAAGAATAAAGAATCTTAAGAAAAAATGATAAAAGAAAATTGTCAAGGAAGAAAAAAGTTTACAATAAAGTTACAAAATTTTAAAAATGTAGTAAATATTTCAGTTAAGCCAAAATGAAAAACATAAAATAATTAATTTTTTACTTTTGAGTTTTGAAATAATTATAATTTAAAAGTTTGATTCAACTGGAGTTTGAGATTTATTTAAATTATAAAATATTTCTAAATTGGACATGAACTTATTAATATTTAATTAATATTTTTGACTTTCTTTTTACCAAAAATTTTTAGATCGTACTCTGAACCATTTTAAATTCAACATTCCAAGTTATTGATAAATACAAAATTGAAATAAAATTTGTCTGTTTAATTATCTACGAATTCCTGTCATTTGTTAAAAATTTCCGGATCAATTTAAAAAATTTCTAATCTTTTTACAAATTCCCAGTTTTTATCTTGATGTACTAAATTGACAGCAATTTCTCGAATCACTAGATACCTTGACTTATAAATAGATTTCTGTGAAAAATAGAGGATATTAGAAAAACTTTTTCCAAATAGTGAAAAAATGGGAAAAAATTTTCCGAATGTGAAACTTGTATTTTTTTTTTAACTAAAATACTATTCTGTATCAATTAATAATGTTTCATATCAATCAAAATATTATTAATATTGTGTATTATTTATAAACATACAAAATTGTTTACAAGCAGGGCCCGTATCATTTTGACACAAAATTTTTCAGGCAACTTGTTATATTGTACTCCCGAAGATAAATGTTATATTTTACTCCTTCTGAAATCAAAGATTTTCAAGTTTTAAATATTCAATAATTGAACTTACTGGATTAATTAAAACTTTTAATATTAAATTATTGCATTAAAATCAATTATTTAATAAATAAGACTTAAAAATCTTTGATTTCAGAAGGAGTAAAATATAACATTCATCTTACGGAGTACAATATAACAAGTTGCCCAAAAAAATTTGTGTCAAAATGATACGGACCCTACAAGCATACATAAATAAAAATATTTAAATAAATATTGCGAAATCACGCAAAGACATTTGCGTCCTGAGAAGTGAAATTATTATAATTAATTTGCTAATTTTTTGATAGGATAATTTGACAAACTTAATGTGACTTGGTATTTGATATCAAAATCAATTTTCGCTGCACATGTTAATTGCCACAGGTATTCAAGAACGATGCACAGAATCTTTACAGTTACTTCAGCAGTTTCGTTAAACTAGTGAATTTAAGACCTCGATCGTATTTCACTACACTGAAGATAATAATCGTTCGTTGAAATGATATTCAACACTTAAATAAATGCGACGTACGTAAAGTACTTTCTAGCAAGTACTTTTCATACCCAAGACATTTAACATTTACTAAATATTAACGAATAAAGAATTTCAGTTAGAAAACATTGTAAATTTATTCTCAAAATTATAATCCTGATATTGATATGAATTTTTATAATCTTCGAGAAACTAATGTTTTCCATGAAACAAAAACAAAATGAAAAAGACAGTAAATCTAAATGATATCTTGATCGATTTAAATTCGGATTAATTTAAACCTAGGTAGATAGAAATTTTATTGAATTTAAATTTGAATGAATTGTGGTTTTGTCGATAAAATTCACTATTACTTTTTTAACTTTATAAAACATTTATCTTCAATTTAGATAAAATTAAATATTTTTTTTTAAATTACAAGACAAAACTATCGACAAATATCAAAAATATTATTGACCAATTAGAGGTCGCAAAACGGTCTTACACGTATGAAGTTTGTTGAAGTTATTTTCGTACAGGAATTTCAAAGTCAAAGATAGTTTTTATATAATTATTATTTTAATAAAAAATTATTATAATTTCAGAATCCAACTAGGTGAAAATTATGTCCATTTCATTGACATTTCTCTTTTACGTAAGCAAAAAAATAATTTAATTTGTTTAATATTAAAGTAATAAATAATAAATGTAATAAATTAATAAATTATTATTATAAACAACTTTTAATTTTAATATTCATTTTTAAAAGCAAAATATCTTTTAAACATGAATCTTTGTTAAAAAATGGACGAATTATATTATTATTATATATATTATTATAAAATCATAATGAATTATATAATTTTAATAGAAAATGTGTACTTTATATAGACCAGTAGGTTGGTTTTTCAATCTAAAAATTTTTTTCCGTAAGACCTATGGTTAAAAAATAAGAATTAAAGAAATTTTTTATGTTCGCACCAAAAAAAATACCTCTATTTTTTTAAGCTAAATAATATTCAGACTCTAAATTTTAGACGTAGCTCAAAGCCGATGAAGTTTCATATATGTATTTTGCATGAGGAAAAATAATACTTTTTCATAGATTTAGTATAAAATCCACGAAAACCAATATTTATTAATTGGACATCTATGCGTCTCCTCAGAAGTTTTCAAAGAATAACATCCAAAAATTTATTAAAATTTTTTTTGTTATTAAATATTTTTTACAAGGTCGTAAAACCCTCCCTAAAATTGCAAAATTATGGAAAAACGTTCAAAAATATCTTTTACTAACTTTTGATAATATATAAAGCTTAAGACTTGAAATTGTTTTTAATTTTTGCATTTTTTGTGTGATATGTAGCCAAAAGTAAACAATAACTAAAAGTTTTATTTATAACAAGTTTGTTTAAACAAACTATTGTTGTTATTTATCAAATTTCGATAAAACATGTCCTAGACATTTAAAATGTTCATTAAGTTATGTATTATAGTTTATTAATAATACTGATTAGAAATTAATCAAAAGAAACATATTATTGTTGGAACGAGAAGTACAAATTCAAAATAACATTCTTTTAAAATATATTTTCTGGTAAAACTACAATTTTAAATCTTTATTATATCTCGAGTTGATAAATTTAGAATAAAACTAAACCTCTCTAGCTTCATCTTGAAAATATTATCAAGTTAAAATAATTTAATAACTTAAACAATGGCAAAAATTATAACTTTATCTTACAAATTCATAGTACATAAAAAAAAGGTTGCTAGTCACTATCTTTATTTTATCAAAAGATGATAATTAACAATGATAATAATTTGCTTAAGCAGTTGTAACTAAATTTTTCAGTTATGTAAAATATAAAAAGTTAAGAAATTCATAAAAAAAATTCCTGGTCTCTCTTCTAATTTTATCACAACCTGATAAATAAAAAAAATAAATTGTTTAAACAATTTTTATAAGTAAATTCTAATGTTACTGTTTATTTTTGATTACTTGAAACATAAAAAGTTGTAAAAATATTTTTAAAAAAACATAAAATGCATGTATCTAGCTTTATTTTATCAAAAATACACGTGGGAAATTTTTTCGGTAAAGAATAATCCTAGGGGGTAAGAGCATAAAAAATTTAAAAAATTTTTTTCGATCACTCTATTGAACATCATAATTTATTAAGTACGGATTAAGGAAAAAAACATAAATTTCCAAATTTTTAACATTATAAATTAAACTGGTCGACAGAAATAACTGTCTTTTATTTAAGCATCGGACTAAGTTTTTCTTGTAGATTTTCCATTAATGAACACGATTCTGACCATGACCAAAACTTGTCCATAACGTCAAGATTTTGATAAACAGGGTTCAAAAACTCAGAAATCCTGATTTTGATCTTTTTCGATTAATTATAACTCATAAATGTATGCTTAAATTGAAGCTTAAACCTTCAGTTATAGTACGTGTAGCGTCGAGAAAAGTAATACCCTCAAATAAAAATAGTAGATTTGATTACTTTTTAACTATCCGGAGTAATTCAATAGGTTGTCAACCGACTTTAAAAAGTTATATTGACTTTGAAAAAGCAGTTAAAATAACTACGAAAATAGTTGGTGAAATGAAATTTTGAAATTTAACTACTTAAAATAGTAAATTCAACTACTAATGTTTAGCTACAAAAAAGTACTAAAATTAAAAACCCGATCACAGTTAGATTAACTAAAAAAGCAGGGCTGTTATTGATTTAAATTGTGTTTTAAATCATTGAGTCATTTGCATTAAAATCATGATTTGAATAAAAAAAAAAACTTTAAAATTTTCCGGATTTTTAATACCTCAAGCATGTAAAAAATCGCAAACCATAAAAAAAATACAAATTTGTGAATAAATCTGGAAAATTTCAATTTTAATATTTTATTCTTTATAAAATTTAAAAAATTGTGCTAATACTGATCAAAATACCGACAATCTAAAAATTTTTGGTATGAAGATAGCAACAAATAGTAAAAACAATTTTTATATCTTTAAGTCATTATAATTTAAATAAATTTCAAACGTCAATTAACTCATATTCTAATTTGTTCAAACTTTAAAATTTTAATAAATTCAAATTTAAATGCATATTAATGAATGCAAAATAATTAAATAATATTAATTACTCTTCAAATTCACAATAAACCTTTCTTTAATTCTTACAATTTTTCGAAGACTGTTTAATTTTTATCTTGTCATATCTTATTTTTACAAAATTTAAAAATTTTTTCTCCTTTTACTTTTGATATATTTTTTTTTGTATTCGTCTTTTGTTTTTAGGATTTTCTACAATTTTCTTCCTTTTATTCAAATTTTTAATATTATTTTACACAATTTTGTTAATATAACATTCACTAAACTTTTTATTTCGTTGATTTTCGTAATTGTTTCCAAGTTTTTAAAAATGAAGACGGTCATTTTTTTGTAAATTCATTTAATTTGTTTTCACATCTTGACAATTTTTGGGAGATTTTTTACAAACTAACTTATTTTTCCGTACAATTTTTAGATTTTCTTTATTTTTCTAAATTTATTGTCGAACTTGTTGTAAGTGTAACTTTTATTTTTTATTTTTATTAATTTTAAATTTTTAGTAGATTCTAACCAAATTTTATTATTTTTTTTAATTCTTTAAACATTTTTTACAGTTTGTTAGATTAAGGAAATAAACATTTCTACATTTTCTTGCTATTTACTTAATTTTCCTAATGTTTCACTATTTTTTCAATCTTTCCTTTCAGTTCAATTAATTCTTTAATTTTTGTCATCATTTTTACATCATTTACAAATTTTTGAAAATATTTGTTCCATGTTTTTATCATTTTTTAAATCTCCAAATTTTCTACTTTTTGTTGCAGACTTTTATTCTTTTATTTTATATTTTGTAAATATAAGCTTGTACTAAATATTCTTATTTTCAGGGACTGACACGAAAACCGAATTCTGTTTCTGTTTTGAATTGTTGTGACGAAACAAAAATGTACAATCAATATTGTTTTGTATTGAGCCTGAAACGAAAAACGTAATTCAGAACCTTTTCGTTTCAGGTTCAACACAAATCAAAATTAAATTGATATTTTGTTTCAGTTTCACAAAACCGAAACGAAACAAAAATAAATTATATTTTGTTTCGGTTTTCGTGTCAGTCCCTGCTTATTTTAACATCGTTCTTCTATTTAATAGCATTTTCTTTCTTTTAAATTTTTTTAAAATTTTCCACAATTTTATTCATTCTTGTTTTTTTTTAATTTGTGAAATAATTCTCTAATTTTAAAATTTTGTTCTCTTTAGTAATATATTTTAACGTTTTTAGGGTTCCGTACACAAAGTGTCCAAACGGAACCCTTATGTTTTCACTCGTTTGTCCGTCGCCCAAAACAAATTACCCCCCCCCCCCCCCCCTAGCGGCCAAACTATTTGAGATAGAGAGTTGAAATTTGGTACACTTATGTACATTCACGTGTAGATTACAGGAAAAATATAGCGAACATGATTGAACGTGATGTTCATAGCGTTGTCAAGGAAATAACAAGATTTTTTTCAAAAAATGCATTAAAATGCCTATTTACCCCCCCCCCCCGTATCTCCTAAACTATTTGACCTAGAGTATTGAAATTTGGTATACATATGTATTTTCGCGAGTAGAGTTCAGGAAAAATATAGAGAACATGATTGGAGGTGATGGTCATAGCGTTGTCAAGGAAAAACTTTTTTTTTTAAAAAACGTGCCCCCCCCCCTTATCTTCCAAACCATTTGACCTAGAGGTTTGAAATTTGTTATACCTAGGTATTTTTACGTGTAGTTTACAGGAAAAATATAGCGAACGTTGCTGGACTTAATTTTCAAAAGTTATTAATGAAAAGTTGAAAAATGACAAAAAACCCCTATGCTAGCGCTCAGCGTATTTATCCTGAAAGGTTGGGAATTGGTTAAAAATGTGTAATTTTATGCAGAATTTTTTATAAAACCATAAAAATTGTGGTTTAAATTTATTATCATAACATTTTTTCCAAAAAACTGAAATTTTACCAAAAAAAATTTTTTTCTTCTAAACAGCTACAATATTTTATAGTTTCAGATTATTTTTTTTTTACAAAATGTTTATTTTTATGTTTAAATTACTTTAATAGTTAAAAAATTAAAAAAAATTAAAAAAAAAATTCTTTTGGCTTTAAAATTTAAAATTATATAAAAAAGTTTAGTCTATTTAATTGGAAATTTTTAATCTTATAAAAATCATTAAGTTTATACTTAAATTTCTTTAAAAATAAAAAAAAATTATTTTAATTTATCATTATTTAAATTATTATTCAAATAATCTCTGGCTCATATAATTGAAAAAAATTAGAGCGGTACGGAACCCTTCGACTTGGTACGAGTGTAACTCGTACTTGCCCGATATTTTTTAATCATCTTCTTATTTATTTATTTATTTTTAATTTAAAAACAAATGTCCGTGAATAGTTTAATTTTTAAGGAAGAGTTTCTACTTTTTTATATATTTTTATGTAACTGTTTCATTCTTGTTTTTTTTTTTTTTTAGTTTTCTATACTTTAATAATATCTTTAATAATGTCCATGACATTTATTATTTAAAAGAATTTTCTCATTTTTTTGATAGACTGTTTTCTAATCTTTTTACATTCTTGTTTTTGTTGTATAATTTATTATTTTTTCGTTGCTTTTACCAAAAATTTTCTTAATTTTGCGATCATATGAAATTGAAAATATTTTTTTAAAATTTCTTATTTATTCGACATAATTTATTTGATTCTGATTAATTGTTTTATTCTTCATTATTTCTTATTAAATTTTCTCAGCTTAAAAAATAAACTACTTACAAATAAACATTTGAGATTTTATTTAAAAAAAAATCCATTTTTGATTTTAGGTCGAGTCCATACCAAGTGATCATACTAATTTCAGTCACATTAATTAATATTTATGAAATTGATGATTTGGGTTCCTTTAGTGGTTAAAAAAAGAAATTTTTAGTATTTTTGAAAAATTCAAAATATTTTTGAAAATATTCAAATTCAAAATTTTGAGTATTATTTTTTTTGTTTAATCATAACTTCCGTAATTTTCAAGCAATTTAGATCAATTTTTTTTTAAATTACTCGAATTTGAATGCTCTTTTATGAAAAATTATAACAAATAAAAAATTGTTTATAATTACATTTTTATTAAAAAAAAAAAATTATTTATCTAAAATATACTCAAAATCATATCTTCGATTTTTTTCAAAAAATTCATAAACATAGCCTATAATGTGCTTAAAAATTTAAGCCAAAGAACAGGATGGTATGTCTTATAGTTTTCGAGAAAGAAATTATTAAGTTACGCTAGCGCGGATTGGTGCCGCCACGCCGCGCCGCTACTCAGCGCGTAGCTCCGTAATAACCTAAATATATGTATATCATTATTTAAAACAAATATAGCTCCTGTATTGTGTTTAAATTATAGGCTTGAATAAATCTTAATGATTTTCTCTTATTACATAGATATATGTTAAGTTTAATCAACTAAAATCCATAACGATTTCAGAATTTCAATAACAATAATCGTCTTTTTATCGTACTTTTTAGATTGTACTGTGTGCTGAATTAGAAAATAGTTTTTTTTCATTTGAGGCATGTAAAATAAAATTGCTTACTTAAATTTTAACTGTTATGAAATATTGAAACTAAGAAATTCTGTGAAAAAATATCGGACATGTAGCTCCACCGGGATCCATGTCCGATATTTTTTCACAGAATTTCTTAGTTTCAATAATTAATTCTTAAAAATAGTGAAAAATTCTTTGAATTTTCGCTCTCAATGTGATTTAAATATCGAAAAAATCTTCCTGAATTTACGAACTAAGAGTCGATATAGTAGGTTTCTTGAAGGCACGAATTGTGCAAGAGCTTACTTATGATTGGTGAATTTGGTTCTACATCAAAATTCTGGGAAAATTTGAATTGTTATGAAATATATTCGTAAAAAATTTTCTTAATTGACAATTATAATTACAATAAGACTGCAAATAATTTAATTTAATATTTAAATATAAATAATGCAAGTAGAACAAAAAAATTTTAGCTCATCAAAATAAGATGTGTAATATATAATATTACCTATATAAAAATGAAAAAACAATACTTTTTTGTCTATTTTCCAATTTTTGTTTTTTAAAAAATAAATATTTTTCAAAATCCATTCGATTGATTGTAAGGATTCATTGAAAATAAGTGAAAAAAAATTGTCGATAAAAAATAATAAAAATAGTCGACGGAGTTCAAAATTAAAGATGAGAAATCGAAAAAATTTAAACCATTGTTCTGGGGTGTCAATTTCTTTCCTACCTTATTTTGGATCTAAAATTAAGGTGTATTATTAAAAGATGTAAAACAATTTTATCGAGCATTTTTTACCATTTTAGAATTTCAAGATTTTTTTAAAAAAATAATTTTTTTATTAATTTATACGATAGATTGTAGAAAATCATTTAAAAATCACACAAAAAAATTGTCGATGAAAAAAATATAAAAATTGTGGAAGTGGTCTTTCTTTACAAAATTTACTTTCTTTCGAGAATAAATATCTCAAACTCCGCAAATTATTTATTTCTCTATTTTTGACATTATCTCATAATTTTAAGTCTAAAATTGCATAAGAAAAAAAATTGGCACTCCTGAACATAACCAATTTGAATGAGCTAAAATTTCACCAGTTCTTACTCTTCATTCTTATTTATTCTTTTTTAATTTTGTTTCCAATTTCTTTCTTTAGTTTTAAATTATTTTAATTATTCACATATTTTCATTCATTTACCCGTGGTTTTAATTGTTTTAATTATTTATCAATTTATTTAATAAATGTTCAATCATTCTTAAATGTTAATTATTTTCACAATTTTTAGTTCTTTTCATTACTTTTCTATAATTTACCAATTTTTTTTTTATTTAAATTATTTTTTCCGATTTTTTAATTCTAACGTTTTATAGGTTTTGTTCTACTTGCATTATTTATATTTAAATATTAAATTTAATTATTTGTAATCTTATTGTAATTATAATTGTCAATTCAGAAAATTTTTTACGAATATATTTCATAACAGTTAAAATTTAAGTAAGCAATTTTATTTTACATGCCTCAAATGAAAAAAAACTATTTTCTAATTCAGCACACAGTACAATCTAAAAAGTACGATAAAAAGACGATTATTGTTATTGAAATTCTGAAATCGTTATGGATTTTAGTTGATTAAACTTAACATATATCTATGTAATAAGAGAAAATCATTAAGATTTATTCAAGCCTACACTGAGAAAAATCTATTGCGAATAACGCATGAATACGTACCGTTCGCATTTTGCAACACATACACTTTGCCTTTCTTGCTCAAAAACGTGCTTAAAGCTCATGAAAAGTTTCAGTGCACTAATAGTAAGAAAACATGTGCGGACTCTTCTCACAAGTCTTGCCGAAAACGCTCTCCAGCTTTCAGTGAAAAAATTGTAAAAAATCGGTGAGATTTTGGCATGAGTTTCTAGCAAACATGATTAGAATTTATATGCGCATGCGCGGCGAATTTCAGTTGTATCGTTGTTCGTTTGAAGGGACCGCGCCTGCGCACATCGTTTTAAGAATAAGTGGCAAAAAAACCATGTAGAAATTACACCGATTCCTTGCAACACTGGATAAAAAGGTGAGGAGCATTTTTGGCACATTTGTGTTGCATTGGGTGTAAAAACTTGGAGATTAATTAGTAATATAAAGTTACTATTCTCACACGAAGCATTAATATGCATTAAACTCACGATTTCGTGTACGAGTGTCTCCAGTTTTGTACGATTTCTGCATTAAATTATACCTTGTAAAAGTAGTAACAGTCCTTGGTGCAATAATAGCAATATATTTTTCTCAGTGCATAATTTAAACACAATACAGGAGCTATATTTGTTTTAAATAATGATATACATATATTTAGGTTATTACGGAGCTACGCGCTGAGTAGCGGCGCGGCGTGGCGGCACCAATCCGCGCTAGCGTAACTTAATAATTTCTTTCTCGAAAACTATAAGACATACCATCCTGTTCTTTGGCTTTAATTTTTAAGCACATTATAGGCTATGTTTATGAATTTTTTGAAAAAAATCGAAGATGTGATTTTGAGTTTTTTTTAGATAAATAATTTTTTTTTGTTAATAAAAATGTAATTATAAACAATTTTTTATTTGTTATAATTTTTCATAAAAGAGCATTCAAATTCGAGTAATTTAAAAAAAAATTGATCTAAATTGCTTGAAAATTACGGAAGTTATGATTAAACAAAAAAAATAATACTCAAAATTTTGAATTTGAATATTTTTAAAAATATTTTGAATTTTTCAAAAATACTAAAACTTTCTTTTTTTAACCACTAAAGGAACCCAAATCATCAATTTCATAAATATTAATTAATATGACTGAAATTAGTATGATCACTTGGTATGGACTCGACGTTTAATAAAAAAAATCGAATTTTTTTGATTTTTTTAAAAAATCATGATTCTTATCAGCTCTGTAAAAAAGTAATTACTTCAACTGTTTGCACTTAACTATCCAAAGATAGTTGAATTCCTCGACTAAATTTTCTTCAATGTAGATGAGTACATTTAATATACAAGGAATGAAATTATTTTTTTCGTAGAAAAATGGTTATGCAAGTCCACGTGGACATTTGCTCCAACCCCCCTCCCAAACTGTCCACGTGGCTTATGGCCGGCCTCAAAGGGTCTTACAAGTCTGAAGTTAAGCACAACGTCTCTTCTTTTTAGAATATAGGATAGGATGTAATCGTTTCAAAACCGAACATTTAAAAAAAGAATAAAACGGATAATGGTATTTAAATTGCAGTTTCTAATTCAGAAATTAATGTACCAAGAGTTGTAAGAATTTCAAGAATGTCTCAGCATCGAAATTGAAACTAGTGGCAAAAATGAATAAAAAGAAACAGGTTTGGCATGAGCCATACTTCAAGGACTTACGAGAACACATGGTACATGATTTTAAACAGTGAAAGGATACGATAGACAGAGCTCGATTCCTGAACTCAACGACTGTATAATTGACCAATGGATCCACAATGTCTATCATGTGATGTGGTGCTTGTAATCTTTCTTCTCGGGTGACTTTCGCCGTGATGATGTCCAATCCGTTGTATACCTGGGGGCATAAAATTTATGGTTATCAAAGGAAATCCCATAATTCGTACAGGTTCTAGAGTCTAGTTCGCGATTTCCTTGTCTACTCTCCTCGCGTGCAGACATCGTCAGCCATGCGTGCAATTCTATCTCGACCAGGATTATAAATCGTTTATACACTCACATACTTAATTATCAATAGACTTTCTTACTATAAAGTCACGTCGTTAATTTCTCATTACTTTGTACTTTTATAGCCCTAATATTTCAAATTTCATATAGTTTTTGAATTTAACAAACTAAACCTACAAATAAGCAGTTTCTAAATTGGACTCTGTCTTTTAAACAAGACCACGTTTCATTATTCTTGACACGTTGCATTATATATCTGCTAACTATACCTGTAACTTTATACCATGAGAATTATTAAAGATCAACCTCCAGTTTAATTATCAACATTAATTACAATTCTTTGGGAGTTTATATTTACTCTATATTAATCATTTTCTGTTTTATGTAATTTCATTATTTTTATTATACCTTGCTTATTGTCAACTTTGCAATTTATAACTTATATCATAGTCTATTATTCAAATGAAAAGTTTTTAATTAAATTAATTCAATTTGATAAATTCATTTATATATGTATTATAATTTAAAACTCCTCGTTCAATTAAAATTGTCTTCAATACAGTCTTAAATGAAAATAATTGTTTTTATTGCTATATACGAATTCATTCAAATTTCATAATTTAAATTCATTCGGTGATAAATTGTATTATTTATGATTTCCAGTGCTTAATTAACTTAAATAATAATTTAATTGAATGAACGCTTTAAATAAATGTACCAAGTGTTAAGAAGAAATACAATATGGGAAAATATTGTTTCTCACGAGTTGCGAATTTTATTTTTTCAAAATAAGAAGAATTTCAGTGACATTTTATATCAACCCAAGGAAAGTTTCAAAACCCTCTTTCAAATATGAACTGTATCGCAAAACCGGTGTAAACCTGTTTCAACATTCGGAATTCCCTCTTTTTCCTTTTGCTCTCGTTATCACTTCGTTAGCACTGATGGGCTTTTGAGCAGATCGTTTGTCCTCATCTTCCGCATTTTGCTTCAAAAAGCGTCAATCCAAATTTTCACTTCTTTTAACCTATTGAGAGGGGATCCTACTTTAGGAGGCCTAAAAATAGCGCTTTTTCAAGAATTTTTTTAAAATGGAAAAAAATAACTTCCTTACTACTTACTTTTGAAAAAAATTACTACTTAATTTTGAAAATGGTTCAAAAATATTTTTTCAAAAATTTAAAGTTTAGATAAAAGATGGATTAATACTAAACACAACAAGCACTGGATCATTAAAATTGGTCAATTAGTTTTCCTTCAATCACGACCGGCATTTTTGAAAAATCGAGTAAGTTTCATTTTGAAACAAATCTTAACACGAAGATTGTTATGTTGGTTAAACCTAGGTAAATCTTATTTTGTACAACTACTAAAATTAAAAGATTTTTAGGTTCTAACTATTAATTTTTTACATGATTAAAATCTTCAATTTTAGCTGTTATACAAAATAACAATTACGAATGTTTATACAATATAACAACCGTCATGGTAAGTTTTCTGTCAAAATGATACTTTCTCGAAAAATAGTAAAAAGTGAAATTGGAGAAAACACGCTTTAAAGTTTGAGGTTCAGAAATATAATTTAGTTACTTACAACAATGTTTCTCTAATCAGCTACCCCGGATACATACAACACACTTTCAGCTTCCTCAAAAAACTCATTTTGATTCAGACTTGATAATAAAAAGGAGTGGCGCACTTTTCAGTCTAGCCAGACGCTCAAAAATTTGCCCGACCTTTCGTTGCGTTCGGCTCGCAGATTGAAAAATAATTTAGATTGGCCTCCAAAACTTTGAGCACATATTTTTCGGATATATTACCTGAAGATATAAACAGAAAAAGAAAAAGCGATTTTCAGGACCATGTAAAGGATCCCTCCTTAATTAATTTGAAACTTGAATTAACCCGAAATTTATTGAGCCAATTTAAGGAACAAAAAATATAGACCACAAAATAATTACGAAAACATTTTTCAGATTAAAAATAATTTTGTAAACTAGTTTTCTAACGAGCACTGGGACCAGAATCTTTGTGGGGATAGAATATAAAACCAGATCTTCAATTTAAAAAAGTCGTGAGAGTATATATATAGAAATGCCATTTATTTTTTGAAAATCGAAGTTTTTCGAGATAAGATCTTTGACTTCGAGAACTTCTTGGCGCCTTGAATTTTAAAGTAGTTGATAGAATTTCTTGTATATATCCATGACAGGTGTTTCTCATGGTGTCGGTTCTACAGTGTTTTAAAAGCCGAGCTTTTGATGGTGCAGTTGACATTCCTGTTTAGTCGAGCAATTGAGAAACAGGTTTTAAAACCGAACCTTTCTCCATGATATGAGCTGGATGCTGGCTGAATGGTCACGAGGTCTTCCTAGATGTTCCGCTTCATTCATCAGCTTTTCTTACAAGAGAATGGTTTTACAATCATAGACACGCTGACGTTTTGTAGGAAGTAATGCTCTTAACAGCTGATTCCTCCATTTCGTTCTATCAAAGCGTGTTTATTGTCGATTTAATTCTCGTACTTCTCACATTTCAGAATTTAAAGCGTCTAGAAATCGTGTTTTACAACCAGAAACATCCACAACTAATTCCTGCATAGCTATCTACAGGTAGTCTATAAATTTTCCAATGCTCTAATCAAATTTATAGTTGATGATTAATTAAGATATTAATCAACTGGAATTTATTTTATTAGTTACAATTTCGGCAAATGATAATTTAGTTTGATTCAAAATAAAAAGAAAATTGAAATTAAGGCAAATTAATTACCGTCTCTGAAAATTGATATCAATGGAATTTCAGATCGATTGATAAATTGGAACGAATTGCAATTTGCATCCATTAAAAATTGGGGTCGATTACAATTAAATTAGTATTAATTAAACTTTTGATAAATTTTTAGTGGCAAGGGCGATTTTCGATTTTTTCACAACTGAAATTGGGAAGAATGTAAAATTTTAAATCAGAATCGATAGAAATTTACATAAATGGAGATTCTTATTCAAGCTGGATCGATTGACTTTGGGTCAAAGGAATTTTGGTTCTCATCTAGACCGATTTTTAGAGAAGTTAAACTTCAGAAAGATATTGACTGTTTCAAAAAAAACTCTATTTGTTCTAAAAAGATTGAAATTCCACAGAAAGATAAGAATTAGTTTGTAGTTAATTGATAAACTAAAATGGACATAATTTGTTTTGCTACATTGTCGAAAACATATTATCAATTGTGAATGATTTCGAAGTTCATTAAAATAGAGATAAACCAAATGAGATTTAGACTTTTTACCATCATTGTTATCACGAAAAAGTGAAGTTTAATTTTAGAATAAGTACTTTTTAATCTCATAATTCTGTGGTAATCCAGTGAATACTGCTTTTTATAATTAACTCTAAATCTAAAATTTCAGAGTTGGAGCTGACCAAACAATTATTCGGAGAAGATTCAATAGATTGTCTGGTAGCAGTGCCAAGAGATTTTTCATCGAGGAAGATTCTTTTGCCAAAATGATACTGCGGGCAAGAACTAAGAGGAAAGTTAAATACATAAAGAAAAAAAAGAGTTTAGTACACATCACTGAATTTAAATTTTTCCCGACGAAAATAAAGTCATTTAATAATTATTAAAATTATCTGATCTGTTTTTATGTATAATATAGAAAAAAATGAATGTTTAATTTATATAGCGACAATATATTTACGGAATTAGAAATTTGAAAAAGTATACACTCAAACAATACTTCGCGGCTATGCATTTGAAGTTTAATACTATAAATCTGGATAATGACACTAATTATTATTATTTCAACTGTAATTAAAAATTTTTTAAGTTTTGACTCACGGGCCAAATTTTTTTCCACTTATTTTAGTACCAAACTAAAAAATCTGGTGGGGAAGGTTGAAAAAGTTGAGTAGTTTTTTTTATTTTTAAGAAAAACTTTAATTTTTTCAATAAATTTTTGACAATTTCAGTTTTCTTTTGCAATATTTCCGACTTTTTAATATTTTCTTAAGGGCTAAATTGTTTCCCACTTATTGTAGTACCAAACTAAAAAATCCGGTGGGGGAAAGTCCTTCTTCTGCAATATTACCTATGTTTTCAAAATATTCGTTATGCTTTTGTTTACTACAAACTACCAAAAACTTTTCCATCACTGTTACCATAAACGAAAGAATTTTATAGAGTTAACCTAAAACACTGTAAAAACAGGTGTCTTAGAAGTGTCTAATTTTAAGACATAAGACGTTTAGAAAGCGTCTTACAGGCATTTTTAAGACACTATCTCAATGGTTTAAAATTAAGACACCTCAAAATGTCTTAAAAGTGAGGACAAAATAAGACACTTGTTTTTAGAGTGAATACACTTGTGGAATTCTTTGTCCCTTAAATTTTATTTGTTACCCAATTTCTTTGTGTTGGTGAATTGTAATGCTATGTTTTTAATTATCAAAAAAATATATCTGTTAGTATTATAAATATATGTATTAATATATTTTCATAATATTTTTTAATTGTTATACTTTAGTTTATTACAAATTACCACAAACTTTTTAATGAGGCTAGTAACACCGTCTACCTTAAAATACGCAACTTTTGAAAAAGCAAACTATGATAAACTAGTTTATGTTAATGCGACTGCGCAGAAGTTCGTCCTCATGTCAACTAACTTCTGCGCAGACGCCAACATAAGGAAAGAGCGAATCATAAGGTGCTTTTTCAAAATTTCCGTATAGGTAGACGGTGTAACCAGTCTCAATCACTATTATTATTTACGAAAGAAGTTATTGAATTAAAAATTGTAGCCATCATTATGTAAAGCAATCCTCATTATTAAAAAACATAAGATAAATTTGATTTGAAAATTTTACAAAAGGAATTTATACAACTAACCAAAAATACACTTGTGGAATTCTTCGTCCCTTAAAGTTCATTTGTCACCTGATTTCTTGGTGTAGGAGAATTGTAATATCATTTTCTTTTAAATAGATATATCTTCATAATATTCGTTATGCTTTTGTTTACTACAAACTATACCATAACCTTTAAATCACTGTTGTCATATAAGAAAAAAATTATTGTAGTAATCACTTAAACCATCTGATCATCATTATTAAAAATCATGTATAAGATTTGAAAATTGTGCAAAAGAAATTTGAGAAATGGCGAAAGTTAAGTCACATTGGAAGGATGCTCTTGAATGAAATTTATTTAATCAAGTTTAATTCAGTTATCGACAAAAGCCGGGGAATTCACCGGAAGTACACAGGCATATTATGGCATTTCCTCGAGGATAGCTAATTTCCAACTCTGGAAATAGACGTAAAGGCGCACGAGCTGCTTCCTGGACTTCAAGGTCATTACGATGAACCGTGGAGAGCCTTGATGGCAAGGGGAAGACAAGTAAAGCAGTAAACTGTACATACTATAAAGGAAGTAGGGAAAAAAGACAGCAAAATAAACTGTATAAAGTGCGATAAAGAAGAGGAAAATGCTCTTATATACACTGAACGTGTTCTAACGTGTTCCAAGCTTGGCGAAGAAGGGTTTTGGGGGGTAAGATGAAGGTCCCCTCTAGAATCTGGTCTACTTGGGGTGACGATCAGAAAGAGGTCCTTATTCATCTCTGTCTTTTATCTGTAGGGAGCCATTTATAAAATGCGTCGTCCTGAGATATAATTCACCGTTAGTGTACAAGCCATGCATCCAAGCAGAACTTTCATTGATCTGATTGACGTGAAAACGCGTGCGGTCACACAGCTGTTCTCCTATCTTCAAAGACAATTTTCTTAAAATACTTTCACTGGACGAAAGGATTCTGGGTGTAAGTGATCACATTCAAGTGGATCAACATGCTTTAGCCAAACAATAGAGAATGTTAAAATTACTTTCTTTAACTTATATATACCATTAGTTAGGAAAGAACTACTGAATTTGGCCACTTCAAAACCATTAATGGCCATTTGAACAAAGTTATAAATAAGGGATGTGAAAGATTTTGACATTCTTTGAGGATTTGGAACTTGAGGTTCATTATAATTTGATGCATTCTTTAAATTTGAATAAGAGAAAATACTTACTGAAAAAAAACTTGATTCATTTTGCTTGAATTTTCACTTACTCGAATTTAGAGAGCAAGTATTATTCAGTTAGAGTATATAAATATATCTATTTAGAATACTTATGTTCAGAGTGTTTATCTAATTTACATATTTATTAAAGATATCTATTTAGAATAAAAAGCATTTCTAGTCTGATAACATAATCCATTTCCGCTTTAATAGTAAAAAAAAGTTATCGAAATTCTGAGAACAAGCTTGTTATTTTGCAAGACGATACGAGAGCAAACAAAATCTGATAAATCTATCTTTTTAAAAAGACGACTTTCAGGTGAGTCGAGATTATCGAGAAAACATATTTTGAAACGTTTATTGATAACTGGAAAAAAAGGGTCGATTTAAATCTAAAATATTATTTTTCGAGAACATTTAAAGCCGAAGGGCTCAACAAGAGGCTAATTTTATCATTGATATGATCAATGAACAAAAAAGAACTTTAAATAAAGTTAATTAAGATATTTTCCGTCTGAATGATATTGTAATAAATAAAATCACAATGTCACTAAGTAATAAGTAAAATTACAATGTCCATTAATTAATAAGTAAAGACAGTGTCATAAATAAAGTAACATTAAAGAAGGTCGGTTGAGACCAGGACATTTTAAGATTTAGTATTGAAGTGATCTTTAAAAAATTTGGTATGGATGCTGATCAGGACATCACTGAGAATAAAGCAAGTTTAAGGACGTAGTCGCGTAAACCTTTTAAAATTATGTCCTTGATAGTGACATGTAGCTACTCGAGCGTATCCGACAGATACTCGATAATTGATAGAAGCTTGTTCATGCCATACCTGCTCGCGTAGGCGCAACTACATTCAAGAGTCCTGTATATTTCTTCCTCTTCGTGCCAAGCACTGGACCGACGAGATCGTCGAACTCTATAAGGTCGGACTTTTTGCAAGAAAAAGCTCTCAAGACTTGACAAATGACTACAAAAGTTTTTCTCCAATGTGCAGACGGCCAATCATCAAACTCATTTCCCTCATACTCTTAGAATTAATTCTAATTTTTTTAGAGTTTCAATAAATTGAAGATTAGATTGGTATAAGAGTTCGGGTAAATTGAAGTCAAATATTGAAATTTGAATAAATTAAAATTACAAAACACAGATTTTATGGACATTATAGCGCCCCATCTAACTCTATTTGGCAATTAAAGACAAAAAATCTTATCACCATTTGCATTAAGAAGATAATGATTTCGGTCGGCAACAGTCAGATAAGATATCATTCATGGGAGCCATTCAAAATTCCAGTCAGGCTGAAATTTTCACGAGGAATAGAATCAACAAGATATTAAGAGGATACCAAAAGTTACCTAGAGGTGAAAATTTTTATCATAAATTTTATAATTTAAACATAAAACCTTTTCAAGGACAGAAACCTGTTCTCCATAGTTTTAATTAATTTCTTTAAAATAATTTATAATAAATAAATGAATAATTCTGAACACTGTGAATGTGAACGAGAGATAAATAAATGTTTCATTTGCTAATTAAACTTATTTCAAAGTAGAAAGCTAATTTGAATTTATTCATAGAAAAGTAGTATCGATATATCGCATTAGTGGTGTCGTTTGCATGAAAACTAGAATAAGTCGAAGACGGTCTCAGATCGAAGTTCTTTAGAAGTCTAAGAGCGTGGTTGGGCAACCTTTCTTTAATCTTGAGGCGTATATGTCGCATATTGCATCCTCTCTCTTGCTCTTACCCGGATGCCTTACATCAGCATCGCAACTAGGGCGTGGCGAAATTGACATCTGCACAGGCGCGTGATCTTTAGGGGATTCAATCTGACATCAATGGTGTTAGAATTAATTTTTCAAAAAATCTTTATCAGGATTAAACTACTCGAGATAAGTAGTTTTACCGCATGTCACTATAAATTTAAACAAAACTGTACTTTAGCTCAATAAAATCAAATAAAATGCATATAATAATCGACGACTTCCTTATGCTCACTTTTAATATTACCGCCATTCTTAATGCTTGCGGATTATCAAAAATATTACATTAGGTATTATATATTTTTATTAATTTCCATTACTTTATTATTGATTTTATTTATTTTATTACAAACTCCAGATCACTTTATATCTATTAAAATTGAAATTTGAATTGATTGGTATTTAATTTCTTGTAATGGTCGAGTCCATACCAAGTGATCACACCAATTTCAGTCATATTGAGTAATATTTACGAAATTGATATTTTGGGTTCCTTTAGGAGTAAAAAAAATAAATTTTAATTATTTTTAAAAAATTCAAAATATTTTCGAAAATATTCAAATTCGAAATTTTATGTACTATTTTTTTTGTTTTATCATAACTTCTGTAATTTTGAAGCAATTGAGATCATTTTTTTTTAAATTACTCGTATTTAAATACTCTTTCAAGAAAAATTATAATAATTAAGAAATTGTTTATAATTAAATTTTTATTAAAAAAATTAAATTATTTATTTAAACAAAATCTAAAGTATATCATCGATCTTTTTCAAAAAATTCATAAACATAGCCTATAATGTGCTTAAAAATTTAAGCCAAAGAAAAAGATGGTATGTATTATAGTTTTTGAGAAAAAAATTATTAAGTTATGCTAGCGCGGCGCAGACCGGTGTCACCGCTACTCAACGCGTAGTTCCGTAGTAACCGAAATGTATGTATATTTTTACATAATGTAAATATAGTTAGTGTATTATATTTAAATTATAAGCTTCAGAAAGTCACACTGATCTTTTCATAGTACATGGACATCAAACTTTAGAATTAAAAAAATCGGAGAAAATAATTAAAGTAAAAAAAAGTAATTAAAAAATTGGTAATTTATAGAAAAATAATAAAAATAACTAAAAATTGGGAAAATTATTAAAATTTAAGAATAATAATTGAAAATTTGTTAAATCAATTGAAAAATAATTAATATAATTAAAAACTGGTAAAAATAAGTGAAAATAAGTGAATAATTAAAATAATTTAAAACTGAAGAAAGAAAAATAATGGACTGGTAAAATTATCAAAATTCGCGATGTTCAGGGGTGTTAATTTTTTTTCTTATGCAATTTTAGACCTAAAATTATGGGGTAATGTCAAAAATAGAGAAACAAATAATTTGCGGAGTTTGAGAAATTTATTCTAAGAAAAACTTAAATTTTAAAAATTAAACCTCTTTCACAATTTTCATTTTTTCCATCGACAATTTTTTTGTGGGATTTTTAAATGATTTTCTACAATCCATCGTATGGATTTTGAAAAATAAAATTTCGAAAATGACCAAAAAAAATATTGTTTTTTAATTTTTATGTAATACCATAATTCTACATCTTAATTGATGTAAGAAAAAAAATGACACCTCTGAGCATCAAAAATTTTGTTGAGTTAAAATTTCACCTATCTCTCCCCTTAAAGAATGATAAAAATAGTTTGAAAATAGTTGAAAGAAATGAAAACTATAATAAATTTAAAAGATGACAAAATTTTATAAGGAGAAAAATGATTAAAAATTTGAAACATAAAGTATGAAACATAAAATTTGTCAGTACTGCGAAGTACTGACAAACTTCGCAGGTGTTGACAGATTGAATTAATGAATGAAATTTGAAGATTATTATAAATAACTATTTTTAATCAATGTTTGTAAAGAAAAATTTCAAATCAATCTTATAAGTTCACATAATAGAAAAAATGTATTTCTCGAAATGTATTTCTCGAAAGAGAGATCGTTGAGTATTTTCTATATAAGCAAGCAAGCTTTAATTAAAAATTCACTTATATACAGGTTTGTATCCTTTGATTTTTTATCGTTTTGCGTTTGTAGTTGAAGTGATTGAATTTGGGTCATTATTAGTACTAGTCTCACTTTTTTCTAATTTTTTGACCATTAAAGGTACACACTCACAAAAATAATCTATTAATCCTAAAATTATTGTCCTTTAAAATTGAATCCTTTAATTCTTAAAAGAATTAGTTTTCACTTAAGCTGAATCATTTAAATTTAAAAACAGTTGTAGTTTTGTAATAAAAAAATAATAAATTTAATTCTAAAGGATTTCGTTTTGTTTAAGAATGAAATTGTTTAATCTCAAGAAGACTGTCATTTGTCAATATTTAAAATAAATATTAATGACATTTGAAGTATTCACGTTGGAACATTTAAATTAAAATGGAATTTTTTAAAGAATTTGAGATGAACAAAAGTGACTTGGATAAATCGATAAGCAACTATTAGGTATTATTTTAATTCCTTCATTTATTTTTTTAAATATTTTGAATAGTTAAATTTAAGTTGAAAAATTTGTTGAACCTTTCATGTATAAGTATTTTTAATGTTTGTAACAATTATTTTGAAGTAACATTTTACTTTATGTTAGCTACACTTTTTGTTCGTATTTATTTAAATTAAAAATTATACATTCTTTAATCATTTTATGTTACAGAAAATAACAACCCCTGAAATTTTAAAGCTTATGATTAAAATTTATATTTTAGTCACCTTTTTTTTCTTTTAAGTTTTTGGAAATTGTTTTATTAGGAGCAAAATGGATTGAAATAGAGAACAAAAATATAAATTAGGGCAATTTTTAGCATATGCTAGATTGGATGGATTGTTTTGTGAGTGCACAAAAATTTCATTCCTTCGTACCCCTTGAGAATAAAATTGAAACAAAAATTTTTTTAAATTCTGTGCACAGCACAATTTGTAAAATAAAAAAATAAACATGACGATTAACTGTATTTATATTATGTAATAATATACATACATTTCGGTTACTACGGAACTACGCGTTGAGTAGCGGTGACACCGGTCTGCGCCGCGCTAGCATAACTTAATAATTTTTTTCTCAAAAACTATAATACATAACATCTTTTTCTTTGGCTTAAATTTTTAAGCACATTATAGGCTATGTTTATGAATTTTTTGAAAAAGATCGATGATATACTTTAGATTTTGTTTAAATAAATAATTTAATTTTTTTAATAAAAATTTAATTATAAACAATTTCTTAATTATTATAATTTTTCTTGAAAGAGTATTTAAATACGAGTAATTTAAAAAAAAAAATGATCTCAATTGCTTCAAAATTACAGAAGTTATGATAAAACAAAAAAAATAGTACATAAAATTTCGAATTTGAATATTTTCGAAAATATTTTGAATTTTTTAAAAATAATTAAAATTTATTTTTTTTTGCTCCTAAAGGAACCCAAAATATCAATTTCGTAAATATTACTCAATATGACTGAAATTGGTGTGATCACTTGGTATGGACTCGACCTAATATACTCAATTACTAAATAGTAAATTTAATTGTTTGAAATTAACATCAATCGAAATTCGAATAGATTGACTGGGATTTTGATAGATTAAAATCTCAATCTACAGAAATTTGGATTAATGAAAGTTTAAATTTTTTTAAATTCGGGCAATTAATATTTGAAAGAAAAATTAGAGGAAAAATACATTACTAAAATTCTAAATTAACTGTCTGTGCGGCTGGAGAAAGTATTTTTTTAAAGATTTTATCGAATATTTCAGGAATTTTCTTAAGTTCTTTCTTTCTAATCTTTTATTTTCATTTACAATATTGAACCTGTTTTTTTCTAACCTTCAATCTATTACAGATTCCTAGAAAATGAAAACTAACTATTCTTAATTTCAAGGTTTTTAAAAGCGCTTTTCTACAAACGAATTAATGAAACTTCTTTATGACAATCAGATACTAAATGTTATTAACAATTTTCGAGTTTAGATCAAAAATAATTAACGCAAAATGAAAAAACCGTCATACATTCGGCGGTTTTTGGGGTCACTAGTTGCGCATCTTGAGTCCGATTTGAAAAATTAAAAATGTTGTATAGTTTTTTAATTGATTCGACTTACTTGGAATCCTCGGGTTTCTAGGTTGGAATTTGAAAAATAAGATTTCTAATCAGTGACCCAAAAAACTACGGAACAAGAATTCGCGATTTGGAATTTCGAAAATGGAACATAAATTCATAATCAACGACTCGCTATAAACCCCTGAATAATAAATTTCAAGCAAATCAGTTTAAGGACATGTCTAAGTTGTGATGCGATTTACGTGGAAGCCGAGATGCAAAACAACAATTTGCTCTTAAATTTTTAATGGTAGTCTGCCATTTTGAATTTAGAAAATCTTTCTTCGTGTCAGTAATTAACAACACAAGAAACATACGAGCAACAAGTTTTAGGAGATAACCTTTAAGGGCATATGTGATGAAGAATGACGTCACTGTTATAGGCAGAATTTGTCTGGAAAGTTTCTCTTAAAATAATAAATTTTTTGACGCCAAACTTTGTGAAATTACTTTAAATACCATTAAAGTCTGTCTGGGCCAACTTTGTTTGAATGTTGCTTTAAAATTACATTTTTAACATTTCCAAGCATTAGAAAATTAAAAAAAATTAATTTTAAGATAAAATTCGAACAAACTTGAGTCAGAGAGACCTTTACAATGACATTTTAAATAATTACACAAAGTTTGGTGTCAAAATATTTAGTATTTTAGGAAAAACTTTACGGACAAATTTAGCTTATACCAGAGACGTTATTCTTCACCACATGCCCTTAATTTGGAAAATTTCGTTCAGTTTACTCGACATTTGTAACATTCAGAGAATTTATAATAAAATTATTATTAAAAAAATAATAAACCTTAAAACGAGATAAAAATAAATGAATGAAATATGAAAAGTAATATTGTGGAAAATAGATATAAACAAATATAGAATAAAAGTAAACAAGGATCGTGCATAATTGTCAGACACAAGGTCAAATGGAAATAGATTTCTTAGTTTACTGAAAATGTTATTTATTTACTATTTACTACTCGGACGTTTAAAGATTTAAATCATTACACATAATCGGTACTTGTAGCTCTCTTGGCTGTAATTTGTAGTTTTACGAAATTAATGAAGCATTTGCGAATAAAAACTGATTGAGTGAAAATTGCCTATGGTCATAATCGCATCATGTTCTGAATGATTGGTTGTTTGTCATTTATTATCTTAACGCCTTTACCTTGCGATCAAAAAAGATCAATCACCAGTTAATGACGAGTTACTAAACGAGAGTAATTAATTTTCTGAAACTGTTAAAAACCATAATTTTTTCATTTCAAAGAAGCATTTTAATGTGAAATAATTAAATTTGAATTTTTTGTCAATGGATAGGGAGAATATTTTTGCACCAAATAGCAAAGAATGCTACTTTATGTGATTATAGAGATGAATGGAGCAAATTTGAGAGACACGGTTTGGTTTAGGGTTTGAAGGAAAAAATGATGATGATTATGAATGGGTTACAAACTTCCAAGAGAGCAAATACCTAGAGGCCATTAGCCTTGTAGATTCTTCTTACTAATTACATGAGACGTTAAGTGGATCGCCAGACGTTGGTAAGTAATAAGTCTCACTGGGTAAACAGGTATATCGAATGATCCATAAACGTGTTCTTTAAACTTCTTAACGGGCTTACTTTCTCGTTGCGGCTTGTGATATGAATTGCTTATTGGATATGTCAATTAATCTTCAATCCTAAGTATTCTTGCCTCTTTAAAATAACCAGGAAACTCTCCAGGAACTACTATACAACTTTTTACTGTTTACTCTAATAAATTGAGAACGAATATTTTCACCTTTAATAAACGTGTTAATAAAGACAACCAAAGGCTAGGGTTTTTAAAAATAGCACTTTTATTTCAATTTAAGAAGTACTTTATGAGATACAAATTTACCTTCTATGGTAAGAGTGCTTAAATATTAAAATTGCATATTATAGCGAAGATTACTTTTTATGATACAGATAATTATCTTCATGTATATTGAATAAATTCAAAAAGTTTAGACAAAATAGTATGATTAATGATAAAGGAAACTAGAAGAAAGGGGATTTGACTAATGACGAAGGAAAATTAAATAGGACACTTGACTAAGCGGGCCAATTTTTTAAGAAAGAATAAGACACATCGGGTAATTTAAAAATATTTTCTAGTCAATTTATTTCAATTTAAAAAATCGTTATTTTTTCGGAATTAAAACACTGATGTTATATTTAGAATTTTTAATGTAGTTCAAAAAAGAATTTTTTAGTTCATTATGATTATAAAACTCTTTCGTCTCTAAAAATAAATAAATAAATAAGGGGATATTTTAAAAAAGATTTATGAATTTTTTATAAATATTTTGTATGGCCCTCGATTCATACTTTCATTGTGTAATACTAAAATTTTATATTTTACAGACTTCGGGAATGCAACTCATTATTTTATAAATTACAGATTAGTCACCTCCAAATTCCAATTTTTAAAAATATTTTATACTGAATTAACTTGAATTTTTCTTATTTAAAAAATATGGATTTGTCTAACACAAATAATGACAATCTTCTATTAGGTAAATGTTTTGCAAGTATTTTTTTCAAATTACAAATCGCGTTTTTAAAATGAAATATTAACTAGTTCATTATCCCAGCTTTCTACAAAGACGATGATATAACTAATCTGTTGAAATAATAAACTTAATAGGCACCGAAACTATAAAAATATTCAAAGAAACCTTTACTTCATTTCTTGTATTGCACAATGAAAAATCCTTGCAATTATTGCAAAATTTGTATAATTTCTGAAGCAAATATACTTTAAAACTTTTGAAACTTTCAAATATCTTAATTAACTTTCCAAATGATGTTCTATTATTTAAACAAGAAACGACCGAAATTTTTACTAGTGAGCTAAAAAAGAGCAGAAGTAGTTTATTTTAAATTTGTCAATTTGAAAACTTCCAAATTAGAAGAAAGAAAGTGCAAATATACTTTCATGAAGAATATTTTACTAAACGATTGAAAAGTGTACAGAATTCATTCACGTGAAACTGTAACTGTTAAAAGTCAATCAGATGAAAGATTAGATACCGATATGTGTGAATTTGTGCCAAACTATACATGTATATGTGCACAGGTATTCGATATTATATTATATTAGCGGCTTCTTTTGACATTTTAAAACCGGGTTTAGTGACCAGTTTCGGTTCAGCTGAGTAAGTGATTGTATCCGAGAAATTCTTCGACGTAATGGAGTATAGAATGCTTTTAAGATTAATCAGACATTTGCAACATTGCTATCGAAAAGGGAATATTTTTTCAACTGAAATATAAATTTTCTATTCTGAGAAATTTGTTTCTGATTGCAGAAATTGTAATTCTTTTTCATTTTTCAGAAATTTTTAGTATTCTCACTCTTCACTAGTTTTTATATAATTCGAGATTTTTTTCCTATTTAAAGAAATTGCAATTATTTTTTTATTATTTCTAAAATATTTAAATATTTTTAACTGGATTGTTTTTATCCTTCCAAGAAACTCGAATATTTTTATATTGCAGGAAACGAGTTTAGAAAAATCATTATTATATCATTGATCTATTTCAGTTGCATTAAAGCACAGCTTTTTAAAATTCAAGCCGCATTTGATTAATTGGAAATAAAGTCTAATGACACAATGCAGTGGCATGCTGATTGCTGAGTCATAAAACATGTGAGAGGAATGTATACGACTGATGGAATGTCAATCGTCTCCAGATTATCTAACGCCTCGTCATTTTGACATAGTTTTTTGCCAAAGGTTTAACTGTTATTTAAAAATAGCAGAAGTTAATCACTTTTTCATTACGATTAAAAATTACAAATGACAATGTCATATTACGTAATTAATACAACATAAGCCATTTCCTTTTTAAAAGGAAACTGTTTTAAACAGAGAATCTTGAAATAACTATTAGTTCGACAAATTTTAAACAAATTAGAAAATTATTTTCTTTCATTTTCAGTTTAATTCAAGATTCGATGATTAGATTTGAATAATTTATAATTATTAATTTTTTTTATTAAAAAGTGACAAAAATGCTTTTAAAGGTATATGGTATCTCGCGGTTAAATACAAGGTATCAGAAAAAAAATTCCAGTGTCCTTCAAAGGATTTAAAACTTTTTGGAAACTATATTTTTGGGAAGGGAAAATGTCCTTTTTTAAGAAAAAAAATTTGTGATGTTAAAAATTGTTTATTTATACACATTTTTATGCAATCAAACTTTCTCTCACATCGCTTCTTTACAAATTTTTTAAATTTATGCGATTTTGATTTATAATAGCTCATTTTCTTCAGAATTCTATTATCTACAAATTAACGAAAGTGAATTTTTAAAAAACTGCACCGTTTTTTAAATATGACTATTTGTTTAACAAATGAAGTGCAATTATTTTTAAATAAATAATCCTATTTGAAAAACGGTGCAGTTTTTTAAAAATTCACTTCCGTTAATTTGTAGATAATCAAATTTTGAAGAAAATGAGCTATTATAAATCAAAATCGCATAAATTTTAAAAATTTGTAAAGAAGCGTTGTGAGAGAAAAGTTTGATTGCATAAAAATGTGTATAAATAAATAATTTTTAACATTACAAATTTTTTTTCCTAAGAAAGGACATTTTTCCTTCCCAAAAATATAGTTTCCAAAAAGTTTTAAATCCTTTGGAGGACACTGTAATTTTTTTTTGTTGATATCTTGTATTTAACCGAGAGATACACCTTAAAAATCATGAGATTTTCGATTAGAAATGACAAGTTTGAAGTCGTTTGTACATCTTCAGTCTATAGTGAACAATAAAAAAACTATCAAAAAATCCTTTATTATAGACTAGGGACCGTCACGAAGTCATTTGGTTTTTGGAGTTTTTTCAAAATATCTAGTAAAGTCAATAGACTTCACTTAAAGATTGAAATCAATTCATCAAATGTATAAGACAAATAATAGTTCTATGATAGTAACATTTCAAAATTTGTTTTCAATTTTGAAATTTTAACACCGTATAACTATTATTTGCCTAATATTTGATGAATTGACTTCAATCTTTAAGTAATATCTATTGACTTCTACTACACTCAGAAAAAATATATTAACTCTCAGCCATCTAACTTTTTTATTTGAATCAAAGAAATTTTTATTTGTGTCACATCAAATTTTATTTAATTCAAATAACTTTTTTATGTGAGACAAAGATATTCTTATTTGTCACAAATAACTTATCTTTGTATGAAATATATCACTACTCTGGGTGTAGATATTTTAAAAAAAACTCCAAAAAGCAAATTAATTTCGTGACGGCCCCTGCTTTGAACAATATAAAAGGTTAAATTACAAAATAAAAAGCAAGAAAACGAGTCGATTTAAAATTAGTTTTTAAATTTTAAATGGCGATTCTTTCAGTACGTTTAATCTGCTTACTATAGCTGGACAAAACTGAAGAATGAGTTTAGGATTAAATTACAGTCTCTAAGGATCGAATGACTTGAGATGTTTTATAGAGGAAGATGTCGTGTAATTAGGTACATATTCGAACTAGCTAATCACTGTGAAGTACTAGGTTCATGACTTTAACCTTGACAAACTGGAAATGCGGCCTTGCGGTGTTCATTGCGCAACTGTTCCATGAGAGGTCGACGACTACTTCAACGTGTCGTCGTTCTCTCCATCCGTGAAAAGGCGGATACTCATTCAATCGGTTCAGAAAACAGATAACCACCAGAATGATAAATAACTTGTCAAGATTGATCAAGAATTAAAACAACTCTTATGAAAGAAATCATCCAATTATTACATTTTTTATCCACTATAAACGTTAAATTATATATAACTAATCTCTACAATGAATTTTCCCACTCTTCTCATTTATGTATCTTAATACTTAAATGAGAAGATTGGGAAAACAACAAATTCATGATTAAACAATAATGAAAGAATGAGTGCCAATCTGAAGATCTTTCGATAATGTTGACTGTCGATCATAATTTTTTTCCAAAATTGTGCCATTTTACGAAATGGAAAATTTTAATAAATATTTTTACAAATAAATGATTATTTATATTTAATGAATTCGTTATTTTGATAAACAAAATTTTAATAAATAAAATATGTACACGGAAAAATATTTCCTGTGTAATTCACAGAAACTTTTGTGAAATCTACAAATGGAGATTATACTCTCTAAATCTGAATTAGTGGTTTTCTACTAATGAATTAGCTAAAAGTGAGCTACTATTAAAATAGTAAGAACTTTACTAATTCTTAGTAGAAAACTACTAATTAAATTAGTAAAAAAATCTACTTTTTTTAAAAGTAAAGTTTCACTATTTCAATTAGTAGTTTTCTACTAAGAATTAGTAGTTTTTTACTAAGAATTAGTAGTTTTCTACTAAGAATTAGTAGTTTTCTACTATATGAATTAGAGAAAAATGAGCCATGAATTTGACTAATTCATAGTAGAAAACTACTAATTCAGATTTAGAGAGTAGTTTCTACAAACAGCTCAATTTGTTGAGTCCACAAACTATTTTGTGGAATACACAAATCAGTTTGTGGAATTTACAAATCATTTTGTGCTCTCTAAATCTGAATTAGTTAAAAATAACTAATTTAAAGCAAAAACTCAGTCACTAATTCAAATAGTTATATTTCTAATAATCATTTAGTAAAAAATAACTAATTATTAGTCAAATTCATTTTTAGGTTATGTCAAAATAACTAATATTTTAGTAAAATTCTGTTTACTAATTCAATTAGTCGAATTTTAATTATTTTTTGTTTGCTTCAATTTTTAATTATTTTGCAAGTATTTAATTTTGCCAGTATTTTTTCCGATTTTTAAACATTTTTTTATTTTTTGATTAATTTTTTAAAATTTTAATTACCTACTTATCCTAATTTTTAATTATCGTTTTTTTTTACTTTAGAATTATTTTTATCATTATTTTCTTTAGTTTTTAAATACTTTGGATATTGTTAAATTATTTTTTTAAATTTTCAATTATTTTCTTTAATTTTCCATTATTATATTTAATTTTCTATTATTATTATCTTTTATTGATTATTTTGCCAAATATTTAATTATTTCCATTGTTTTTTAAGTACATTCTAAAATTTTCATTCATTTTCCCTCATTTTTAATTAATCTCATTTTTTCAAAAAATTTATAATATTTTCCAATATTTTTCTTTCAATCAGTTCTTTCAATGGTAAAATATTTTTTCGATTTTTCATTTATTTAGTTATGTTTTTACTAATAATTAGTTATTTTTAACTAATTGATGAAATAAAAACTCAGGCACGATTTTACTAATTATTAGTTATTTTAACTAATTCAGATTTAGAGAGTGGAATGCACAAAACTGCTTGTGACTAACACAAACCATTTTGCGTCAGACACAAGTACGTATTTGTTTAATCCACAAATTAGATATGTGGACTCTACAGGACCTTTTTCCGTGTAAATTTCATGTTGAGTTAAATTTAGTTACATCACCAAAATGACAGTTGAAGTTAACTGATTGAAACAGATTTTTCTCGAAAACTATTAGGTGCATGAATTTTTTTTTAGGAATTTAGGATTGCAAGACACTATCAGTGGTCCGGCGCGCGGACAAAAGTCCAATTTCACAACAATTTCTAAATCAAAATTTTCTTTTACATATTATTTCTTCGCTATTTGAACTATGTATATTTTCCCAAATTATTAAACAATTTTAATCATACTTACGCAGATATTCTTAAGGTTGAAAATGAAAATTTATGCAATACCTATGTAATAAATGTAACGAATATTTTTGTTTCAAAGTAATTTTTGCGATTAAATTGTCTAGCTAATATTTCAGAATAATTATAAATTACGATTTAAAAAAAATGTTGATCTTTCTGTCCCATTATGCTGAATGAAATTATCGTTTGATTATGAAAATACAGACTTTCATTAAATAATGATAATTTTAAAGTTAATTATTTTGCTCCTTCCACCAGCTTCTATCCAAACTCCATTTGCATGTTTCTTCAAACTTTTCTTTGTATTTTCAGTCTTTCTTTTGTTTCTGCACGGAAGTAAAAAATGGATAATATATAATTACCTATTATAATTTTAAAATTTGAGTTTGCTGTTGTAAACTTATGATTTTTGCACTCCATAATTCATCCATCCTTCTACCTTTTGTAAAACTAAACTCAAACTCGTAATCATAGACCACAGGAAACCGAGGTACAAAGTTTCAAGAAAGTCCAAACTTTTTAAAGAAAATTCCTCCGCCATATTGCACACGCCATCTTTAAATTTTTTAAACAGCGATCCAAAAACCAATACATAAAAAGTATTAAGAAAATCCAACAATTTTTAAAAAATTTCTTCGCCATATTGTATCCGCTATTTTGAATTTTGTAAAACAAAAGTCAGATATAATATAAGTATTTGTCATTAATTTTTGTAAAATTTAATTTTTTTGTCACTTATTAAAAATGGTAAAAATATTTGTAAATATTTATAATTGTAAAATTTTGTGAATTTTACGAAATTATTATCCCAAAATTTTATTTTAAAAACAATTTGAAAAAGAAAGAGAATACAAAAAAAAAAACAAAAACAAATTACTCAAGTTGGGAACTAATCACATCTAAATAAGTATACTCACAAATAATAAATGAATAAGCAGTTCTTTAACCTTTTATTAGAAAGAAAAATAGTCGCAACCGAGGTCGAAACTATTTTCATATCTTAAAAGAAATTTATGTTTAATTTGAAATAGTTCAAGACCGAAATGTTTACGAGTATTTTTTTAGGTGTTAAAATCTGATTTTATAATAACTCCGGATAATAAATGATGTGATTCACAAACCGCAGAAATGTTAATAAATTAGAAATAAAAATATCCCAAGATATTACGCAATAACAAAAATATCCCAAGTCATTATGGTTCTTGAAATATTCCGCATGCGACAAGAATCGGTGGGAAGACCCTGAAGGGTCTTGGTATAAATAAAAAAATGAAGGGTCAGCCGAAAAAGCCGAGTATCAAGACTAAACTAACCAAAGAAAAAGTCACGGTCGTTCACGACATGCGTGTAAAACAAAACTCGGAGAAAATTTATGTATATCAACGAGGGTCGATGGCCTTGATTCCCTCTAGCGTATGCCCTGTATCTTTGTCGGAACCAGGAAACAAATAGATTTGCGTATGAAACAATCGATTCAAAATAAAAAAAAGAGGTATCAAGCACGTGTGAATGATTTAAAATTAAATGAACCGAATGAAATACATTTAAATCCGAAGGCTATCTTATTTAATTACTCGAATGATTTAGAAGAAGATTACATCATTTTTAAGTGACTCAACTTGTTCAAAAATGATCGTAATAAGTAAGAGAAACAATAATGTAAAAAAATTTGAAATTTTAATTTAAATTATTTCAGGAAAAATTCGATGGAAAAATACACACATATTTGAATATAATCGTGCTGTGAATTTAATGAAGTAAATTACGGACTCTGAAATTTTCTCACTTTTTGAATAATTAAACTGGAATATTGATCCAGGTGTGAATACGAATCTGTAATAAAAAAAAAATTAATTTTGTAAAATTGTTGATAAAAAGAGGTCAAATAATATAAATATGTGTAAATATAAATTATAATAAAATAAATATATATAGATTTTAGGAAATAAGAGCTTAAAATAAAAGTTTTATCGTTAGTTTTAAAACCGCTATTTTGAATTTTAAAGTGATTAACAGCACATTTGCAATTTTAATCTCCAGAGATGAAAAATTGTAATTCTTTTTATGTTTCGACTGCAAAAATAAATTTTTAAAATAGTTCTTCGAATTTTTTGCTTTTAAACTTAATCTTTTTTCTCAAAATAATAGGAATAAAAAATCTGTGGCTGAAAGGTAAAACAGCACAAGCGCCATTTTATCAAATTTGAGATAACATCAGATTCATATACATTTAGACATGCTTTTTAAAGTTTAAGACTTGTAAAATGAGTAAAACATTTATTTACAGAGAAAATAATGAATAATATAATAACTCAAGTCCATTTTTGTTGTTGATAGAATAGTATAACGACACAACTCCATTCAGGCTGAGAAAAACAATTGACGCTTTAAAAAAATCACTGATTTTACAAAATGTTTTTTAAGTTATTGATTAAATTGACTTATCATTATGTATTTATATAATATACAATAATTATAATATATAATAAAAATATATATAAACCTAAAAATGGCTTATTTAAGCAAGAATTTAAGAGAAAGAAAATCATAACCATTTTTTGAAAATGACATTTAAAAACAAATTGAAGTTAGATATTACAATTTAAAGTTAAAACGACACAACTCCAACAAAATATAATGTTACGAAGCGTTTTATTAAATTTGATAAACGTATTTTAAAAATCCATTAAATAATAAGACTTAATGCAAAACACCAAAAACATTTGTTGATTTTTCGATTTCACAGAATTAAGAAAAAATTAAAACTCGTTTATCTCGAAACCATAAAAATGGAGTTGTGCTCTTTTACCTTTCAGCCACAGAAATTTCTTTAAATTTGGAGCATAAAGAACATAACAAAAATTGAAACTTTTTTGAAATCTTTCAAAAAATGCGTTTTTCGAACATAGAAAAATGAATGTAAAGAGATAAAACTGACATTAATATAATTTCAATAATAAAAAAAAATGTTAAAAAATGCGAATTGAAAAAACGTGTAATAAATGTGATTTTAATTATTCAATAATTTTAAGTAAGAGGATAAAAATCATAAAAGAAAATAAACGGCACTTGAAGAAGAACAAGAAGTTCAGGTGGAAATTTTATGACTGAATGATATAAGAAAATGAGTAAAGTTTCATTAAAATGTTGAATCAAGCCTATTCTCACGAATCAACGATTGTTTTAATGCGTATCACGTACACGAGCCATCGAGTACGACGAAACTATTCTGAATTCAAGGACTAGCTAGTTCTCTAAGCTTGAACCCGAACTATGAACGAATTAACTTACAACTTGTCACATGTTGCGAGACCTTCTTTCTTAATCTTAATCACAAAAAAAAATGAAACTAGACCTCTGCATGGTGATAATTATTAATAGTATTCTCAAAGTTGGGCAAAAAAATTTCTTGTTAAATCTTTTTGTGACTGAACTTCAAGATATGCCTCTTTAACCAGCACCGTAAAGATAAGTCTAGTGTAAATTTAATCTTAATTGTAAAAAAAAAAGGGAATCATTTCATAATCGCAGAGAAACGATCATTAAAATTCACGATAGAGAAAAGAATATTAAAATTTATGATAAAAAGAATCGTGAGGAACAAAAATGATTGGAATTAGACAAAGAAAATGCCTAAAATTTGATTATTAAGAATGGAGAAAAAAGATGTAAATCTCATGGGAAAAGGATTATTCAAATTCGATTATATAAAAAATATTATGAAATTTAATCTAGACAAGCTAAAATTCACGATGTAGAAAAGATTATTAAAAATTATGATAATAAATCTATGACTGTTGAAGTGTTATCTATGATAGAGAAAAATAAAAGGTCAATCGACTGAACGTTCAGTGTATTTATTCATGTGTCAATTGATTCAGCAGGAAGTTCTTCCGCTCTTCTCGACTCTTTGTCTTTAGTAGGCAGAAGGAAATAATTTAAACGAAGGACACGTCTGCGGAATACGAGGTTACTAACACCCTTTCGTTGGCGTCGAATGATAAGATTAAAAAGTGGGCTGAAAAATACAAATCTATTAAGATTCTTAATTTATATAACACTTCCGGACCAGCACGTGATTCACTCTCACTTCAAGAATAAAGAGAAATTAAATCAGAAACAAAATAATTAGATTCTGCTTGTTTAATCCAATTCTCGACACAGATTTCTTATTCGAGAATGAAGATGAATTAGTATTGATTATCTAAAGGCAGTGCAGAAGTTAAAGGGTTATAAAAGCAAGGTTAAGCACGACTGTACATTTGTACAAATCAGTAGCAAATTAAATAAAAGCACTATTCTGTGGAAAACACTTCAGGCTAATTATTTTTTTCTTATCTGAAGCATATTTCCCTATGTTTATTAAGAACATAAAACATCAGCACCAAAGAAAATTACTTGATTAATGCTCCGAACAATGGGAACAATCAACTTAGAGGTTATGAAATTTCGTAAAAGATATAATGAGTATAAAAAGCCTTTTATTCACAGTTTTTATAATAATTGCACAAGAAAAATAACTAAAACGAAGCCTTTAACTTTTGGTCAGAAACCAAAAGTCGAGAAAAATTGCAAAAACCAAGGTCAAAGTAAGCAAAATTCTTTTTCACACAGGAATAATTTTTTCCCAGTATTTGTATAAAATTATTATCCTGATTGATTTAGCAAATTTAGAAAATAAGAGCGAGAAGCAGTTAATGTGCTTTATGATGTAACTTCACAAATAAACAATTCAAAAACAGTCGACCTCGTGTTCATTGGTGATTATAACCTAAAAGCTATTTATCGCAAAGGTTTTAGTCTTACCTGCATGCTATCAGCTGAAATAATTTCCCCGGCAAATTTTTGAGCAAGTTCTATACCTAATTTAGATTTTCCTGATCCTGTAGCACCAAGAATCACAAGAATTGGAACACGCGACATTTCTTCCTCACAAATATCCGCCATTACTGTTATGAACAACTGAGTGATTCAACTGCGCAGGCTCTGGTTACTTCTGCTGTAGTCACGTGACCTCCGCATTTAAATTCAAATTTTAAATGCGTTGATTTTAAATTTTAAAAAATGTATCTTTGGCTTTAAATTGTAATTTAAGTATATAATATAAAAAATAAATAGATTTATCTATAGATTAAGTACTGCATTATTAATAATTTAATAATGCAATGATATAATTATTATAATAGAATTATAAAAATATAATTAAAATAATAATTGTTATAAATACATTTTGAATACAAGAAAATATTTTTTTTCGTTTATTTTAAATGGATTTTTTTAAAATAAGTTATTTTTGAAATACATGTTTAATTTTATTTTATTCTAGGTTTTTATTGAATATTGAAGATGTAAATGAAAATTTGAATTGTAGATAACTTGAAATTTGGATTTTTAAAAAAGAGGATAAAAATAATATAAAATACCTAAAAAATTATAGTTTAGAAGCAAATAGTTCTATCGCACGCTGTTCGTTCTTGCAAACAAACTTATGAAAATTAATGTAAAAAGTAAACAAAAGGATTCTTACTTAGCCTTGGTAATTTTCTGTTCTAAAGATACTAAAGATTCAACAAAATTTATACTGCAAAATTAAAAACTACTTAGGGGAGACCGAGGAGGAAAGTAACAAAAATCAGTTTTTTGATGCTAGCATCAAAACTATTTGTCGGATAAGTTCTGTAAACATATTAATCGACAGCTTGGACTTTCACCTATTGAATAAAATTGGAATTAAATATTAATAATAATTTGATAGTTCACTGCAGGACTTTTTAATCAGCTCTTTATTTGTTACTTTCCTCCTCACCCCTGAGGTGGAAAGTAACAGAACGAAGGAGAAAAGTAACACTTTAAAATTAAGGCTATCATTTCAAATATAAAACTGCTATTAATTTAAATTATTTTTATTATGAACATATAAAAAAGCAAAGTGATATTAACTACATTTTGTACATAATTGGCAGATATTTTTGCACTTTCTTGAAATCAAGTTTTTTTGATCTATTTAGTATTCGTTGAATAGCAATGACATTAAAAAAGCATCGTTTCTTAAAAATTCAAATCAAAAGTCCAATATTTAATCTTTAAAATATAAAATAAACATATAAAATCACAAATTTATAAAAAAGGAGGAGGTTTATAAAAATAAAGCATTAGATGAGGAGGAAAGTAACAACGTGTTACTTTCCACCTCACCCCTCTTTTCCTTGGATTTCAAAAAACAAGTTTAAATTACACAAAAGTATTTCGCATTTTTTAATTATGCACTAGCACGACTTAAAGATAAATAAAAAAGCTTCAAAAAAACGAAAAGTATATTTAAAATATCTATAAAATCAAAAAAATATGATATTTTGAAAATTTAGACAAAAACTTACTTTTGACGTAATTTTTGCACAAAAGGTCAGCATCAGATATATAGCTTATGGTAGACCCCTAACATAATTTGGGGGAGGTAGAGGAGTCAAAACTGACTAAAAATTATTTGAGGACTATGTCTGTCCGCTCATTGGTTTAGAAGTTATAAGCGTTGTTACTTTCCACCTCTGTTACTTTCCTCCTCGGTCTCCCCTATAATTTATAAAAAAATTAGAAAAAAATGGTCTCAAAACATAATAACTGTTTTAATTCAGAAGTGAGAAGTACACCCTTCCATTTTGTTAATTAACAGGAGACGTAAACAATCTTCGGAAGGTAATTTGAAATAAAAATTCAAATTTTTTATTTTTTGTCACAAAGAACGACGTTTCGTCGGCTGAGATTTGCCGACGAAATTGGAAATAGGACGAAACCTAAAATTGGTTGTTAACCAATTTTAGCCTGATGAGGTCGGCAAATCTCAGCCGACAAAACGTCGTTCTTTGTGACAAAAAATAAAAAATTTGAATTTTTATTTCAAATTACCTTCCGAAGATTGTTTACGTCTCCTGTTAAATAACTGTTTTAGGTAATTAATTTGAAACTTAGAATAAAAGTAATTGTTTCAATAAATTGAAAATATACAAAATATTTATTTGTTCAGATACATTATATATTTTTAATAGATTCAACAACTTTTTACATATTTAATTTATTAAAATCTCATTTAATTTTAGTAATCTATTATTATTATTATTGTTTGCAATAATTAATAAGATTAAATATAAAATAAAAAATCTTAAGAGTTATTTTTTCAATTTTTCTAATGCTTTGTGGTCAGTTTCTAAAAATAAAATAAAGTGAAGTATTTTAAGTAACTTCTGGTTGCAATCTTTAAAAATTGTTGGCTATTAAGACGAGAAAAACTTCTGACTCATTGATAATCTCGATTTAAGAATTCTACATCACTATAGATCATTTCAAAGAATCAGACTCATTGCGAACTTTTAGAATGACACATCGGTACATTAATAAGCTTAAAAAAAAAGGTTATTAGTCAATTTAAAAAGTCTTTTAAATCTTTCTTCTTTTTTTGTCTGAAGCTATCGTTTTTTCTCTCAAATAATTTCTTCTTTTTCATTTTTAACACTAAGTAGCAAAAGAATAGGAAAATATTAATCTTTAGTTTTACCAAAAAATTTTTAGATATTAAAAATTATACTTACCTAAAATTCTGCTATTAAATAAAAATTCTACCAAATGAAAATTTGAATACTTTTAAACGAAAATTCGGTTAAAAATAAATTCTGTAATCTGAAAATTTGTTAAATATGAATTCAGTTACTTACAAATTTTGTTAAGTAAAAAATCGGATTTATATGAATTCGATCAAAACCAATTTCTAAATTCTCTAATGTACAAGTCTACCATATATTTTCTATATTTTCGGAGAAAGTTTACCAAATTAAATAAAACTTGAAATTTTAGCATTTAACGATGAAAAATTTAATTATTAAGGTAGTACCTATACTCGATCAGTACCTATAGTCGATCAGTGTTGATTTAATTTGATAAAATTAATTAATAGTTTAATAATAATGACACTAATAATAATAATCGAATACTACTTCGAATATTACAAGATTTATTTTCACCAATTTAATAAAAGTTTTAATTAATTTTGTCTAATTAAATCATCACCGATCGACTATAGGTACTGATCGAGTTTTGGTACCGTTACCTTATATCAAATAATTATTATTTGTTTATAAATAATAATTTTTTCAAAATTCTTTAAATGAACACACTGTTAAAAAAAGGAGTTGAAATTTAACTCCCTACGGGACTCTATAAAAGTCGCACGCCTTGAAGAGTTGAAGTAAAGAGAGTTAACGCTTAATCCTTCAGTCCCCACTCTTCTTGAACATGGAGCGTATGAGACTCACTCACCTTGGAGAGTCGATTTTTAACTCTAAAATCTCAACTCCCAACTCCAGCAACCGTTAACTCCCCAAATTTTTAACAGTGCACTTCTGAGGATTGGAAAAGGAAATAAGGGCAAAGAATAGAAACAAATCAAATAAATGATACATCATTTTATTTATATGACCATATAAATATATATACATAAGTACGTATACATATATATCTATGTATGTATATATATTTATACATTTTTATATAAGATATTTCGAAATATAAACGTCAAGGAACTGTTTGAGCCATACAAAAAAGAAACGACGTCTAAGATACATATTCTTCAAATCATTTTATCAAAAATTTCTGGCAACTTTATTAAAATAAAATTTAAAAAAAGAAAAAGAAAAAAAAAGTCCACTGCAACGTGACCAACGACTTTTTTCTTCCTAGTGTCGATTGTTTTTTTAAATGCAAAAGAAGACGTTGCCGATTTGGGAAAAAGCATTATAACAACAGTAAAACTTAAGTACAACAAAAATGCTAGCTTCTGTTTAATTTTTTTTTTTTAATTTTTACCTTTAAATTTTATTACAAACAAGCGCGTTCTTTTCCTGTACAATATAATAAATGTATAAATATTACTTCTAGCATTAGTTTTAACTTCTGGTATAAACATTACTTTTCTTCATAGTATCTATATGTTCTTTGTGTTTCGCTTATGCGTATAACTCATAGCGACATTTTTACACAATGTTTCTTCTATATCTGACAAAAATGTATAAACTCTTAAATTAGCAAGTGCTGTGAGAAGTGCAATCAAAATCATCGCGTAAAATCATTCAGAAATCAAATAAAATCTGAACAAGTATATCATAAAACATAATAGATTACAAAAAGACAAGTCAACGGTTTAAATTTTATGAATAAAGTTCATAATCTTCAAAATTCTCAATCATTAAAGTTCCCTTAGAAAATAATTTTCGATTAATAATAATAATTATAATAATAATAATAGTAATAAAATAGAAGAGTTAACACAATTGTCGAACATCGATTGTTCCCGTTTAAGAGAAGATGCACAATTCTTTTTTTATCATCTCTCTTTCTCGAATCAATTTTCTTGAAAAATCTAGTTTTTTGCTTTATTTATTTTTTTTTATATATATTTTTTTTTCAAAAATTTTATTCTCTGATATTATTTTTTAAACAATTTTCACTACATATATAAACAGGGCGGTTTTGCCATGAAACGTATAAAAATAAAATGACGAATACAAATATCGCTCTGCTCTTAATAAAAAAGAAAACTAACATTATTTAAACAATATAAATCGATAAATCTAGCTCTACTATTCCTGAAACTTTTTTTTTTCATTTAAAATTTTTTTTATTTTTAATTTTTTTTTAATTTTTTTTTGTTTGTTTTTTTGAAAAATCCAATCGTACGTACAAGCGCTCAAATTTTTTTCTCTTAAAAAAAAAAATCCCACTTAATCACACTTCTCTCCGTGTAGTTCTAACAAGCGATTTAATCAGTTACAAAGTGTATATTTCATTATTATATATTTTATAAAAAGTTGCCTCTTTTAACGAGTTTTATAAAAATGAAATCAAAGTTATTTTTTATTCAGTTTAAGTATTAAGTTACTTTATGCACCTGAAAAATCAATAAAACCACAGAATGTGACGAGAGCCAAACTTTCAGATACGGAATGCAGCTCGCGTTATGAATTGAGCGGAAAAATCTGTTCCTCGTTTTAAATAAAGGAAAACTAAAAATCCTCTTGAGCAAGACAGTATAACGAAAGAACAAATAATTAAAAAAAAAAGTCTTGGAAGTTTCATTATTGCATTGTATATTAAAATAAGTAAAACTAATTGTAATATAATAATATTAATATTAATAATAACCATGATTAAACTCGCTGTCGTCACTTTTCTGTTTTTCAACTACATTCACTATCATCAAATTAATAACTGTACTACGTGACTGGCAGGTACATTTTGCTCTCATTTAGAGAACGATGAAACGCGGTTTTCGATTAAATCCCTAACAATTATTGATGCGTTAAAATATTCGTTTGTGCTAATATTTCATGCGATAGTATAAAAATTCTGTAAAATTCCGTGATTTAAAAAAGTTCAGGGCATAATATCTCGAAGGCATTTGTTCGCCTTGTGAAAAAAAAAAACTTTAAAAATAATAATCAAAATTCTGCGCTTCATCGGCAATAAACAAGATTTTTTTTAACCAAGAAATTTGAAAATCTCCGCTGATTTAAAATTTTTCTTGGTTTTAAAGAAACAGAAAGGGAGCAGAATAATCTTGACTGCTTCCGAGAGCAGTTTTCTAGAGCTGTTAAAAATTTCTGCTCCTTTATTGTTTTGCAATATCACAAATTCCTCCTTTTTTTTCATTCTCATCAATTTGATAACTCAACTTGAAAGCCAAATTTTTTAGAACCCATTTTCAACGTCCAGTTTTGGGAACACAATTTGAGAGCCCAGTTTGAGAACAAATTTGAGACCAAATTTGAGAACACAAATTTTTAACAGACTTTGATGAAAAAACGCCTTTATCTATCTTTATAAAATCTAATCACTCAAATATTCTCGGTTAAAAATTTTTCAATAAAATTGCAAAATATTTTTTTAAAAATTATTTTCTTTTTTTTTTTTCTTTATTAAAAAAAAAAGGAACAAGAGCAGAAAAGAAAGAAGATAGAGACGTTTTTTCTTCATCTCATTTTTAAATTCCTAAAGTGTATAGAAAAATATGGCAGGCCAAGTTCCAACAAAGACCGGAAAAGCAAAAAATCACAAGAAAAAAAAATATATACAGAGAATGATTACAGAGAACGATGAAAAGGACAAGATAATGTAATGGTTATTAAATTATTTTTCAATTCGAATTAACTCACTAATTTTTTAATTTTGATTAAGACTTTGGTTTGGTTAAAAAAATTTTTTTTTTATAAATGTTCCCAGCTTAACTATTTTTGTTGTTTTGTTCTTGAAATAACGAATGTTAAGAATGAATCAACAAGTGTTAAAAAAAGATATGAAAGAGTCCTTTGGGGCAAAATTGTATTCTGGACATATAAAAAGCGCCTTTCGTTGTTAAATAACTAGCGTTTCTACAATCTTCGCTGGTGCACCAACGTACTAAACTGTATAAAATATAATATCTATATGAAGCACTTCAGTTACTGTTTCAGGTCTTAGGCTTTTGTCAGTTAAATCTTAGTTTAAAAATTTACATCTATCTTTTGAAAAACTGTGTTACGCAAAAAATTTCTCACTAATACTCTTGCACTCTTTCTCTTTTATTTTCACACATAATCATCCCTTTCCTCTAATCATCGTTTCGCTATCGCTCACCTGTGTTCTTCATTTGATTTTTTTTCTCTCTCTGTCTATCTGTGTAAGTGTGTATGTAATTTAGTATTTCTGTACCCTACATATTCTATTGTTTACTATTTTTGTGAATTGTTTTTATACTTTTTTTTTGCGTATTTAAAATTATTTTCGTGTAAATTTATATTCTATGAATCCTATTTCACTTTTGTTGAAAAACTTGATTAAAAATGAATACTGTTGCCTATAAATGTAATGAACACATTTTTTACTCTCGCTTTCTTTCTCTTTCTCACTGTCTCTCACTCTCACTCCTCTCTCTATTTTATAAAGCTTACTTCTGAACCTTCCCTTCTTTCTTTCTCGCACAGCACTTGCGATCACCTTAGAATTATTATTATTTTTTTTTCTTTAATAATAATATACGTTGGTAATAATCCGATTTGATAAATTACCTAAAGTCGATACTCGCATTTTTTCAAGTTTCGTATTATATCTCAAGAAAATTATAAGTGACAGAATAAAGTCGTATGTAAGAAACATCAATGCAATAGTATAATTAACTAAAATAATAACAATAATAATAATAATAGTATCAGTCTCAAGTCAGTAATCGCTTACCAAACAGTGAGAGTGATACGTATACTTTTTTATATATGTATAAACTTATTTACAGGTACGTGTATGAAACTATATATACACTATGCATACACGCGTAAAACGAATCATAGAAAAACGTCAAGAACGTCGATGTTGAGAAAAGTCGATTCGAAATTCAATTATCAATTATGAAAAATTCAACTTTGAGCCCATCGAGATCCTTCGACGTATTCTGCACTTTTATCACTAGACCAGGATTTAACCCTGTGAATGATATTATATCAACATTACTTAAAAAAAAAATCTTTCTCCAACATTTACTAAAGTAATATCAAAATCATCTCCCAAAAATACTCTCTCATACGATGAGAATGTAATATTTCAAACGTCATATATCATGATTAGGAAACCGCTCTTCTTTAAACTTATCAAACTTTGGTCCAGCCTATTATGAAAAAAAATCACCCACAGATCTCCAAGTCCAGTGAAACTTTTTCTTCTTTTAATTTTTTTTCCGAAAGTAACGAAAAGCACAAAACGGGCATGTGTATGTGTGTGACAAAAACCCAGTTAAGAAAAAAAATCATAATTAAAAAAAAAGAAAAACAAACGAGATGCTCATTACTATAATATATATTGTAATAAATGACCTAACTATTTAACTCACGCGTACTGTGTTCTACGTTTCTCTGTGCGCATATCTTTCCTTTCTTTCTAAATGAGACTATTGAACGTGGCAAATCGCACAGCGACTGCTCCAAAAAGGGAAGAAATTTAAAAATCGAAAAATCTTCAGTTCTCAGTTTAGAAACGTAAACACAGCTTTCATTAAATACAAAATAATTCGTTATCTATTTTGTACCTATCTACTTATGATATCGTATCAAGACAAAATGTCGCCAACATCGCCAACGTAATTTTGCGAGTTGATTGTTATCTCTACAGTGTATATCTCTTTATTAGGCCCCGAACTACGAAACCTCGCGAGGAGGTTGATTGGTTTATTATTAAGCAATTCCCCCTTGTCCTCTAATTAAAGATCGCAAAAATATTTATACTTTTCAGGACAAAAGGGTTATCATGGCTAAGCAAAGAGTAAGTAAAAGGATACTTTTACCTCTAGTTAATTTTGTTCCAGTACGAATTACAACCCATATCATTGTACAAAAGTACAATTACAATTTTGCAAGACTACGATATAAAAATTGCAAAAGTCTAATTACAATTGTACAACTTGTATAAACTGTACCACATGACAGTCAACTTGAACTTTAATTTTTATTATACAAACAAAAGTACTTGACAACAAGATGCAAACTTTTAGAATCTTTCCAAAAATTTAGTTTAGAGATTAAATTGATGTTTGAGATGTGATAAAAGTGATTTTTGAGAGTTTTTGAGAGCTTTTGAGAAGCGTCAAAGGTGATGTTCAATAGGTGATAGAAGTGATGTTTAAGAGGCGATAAAATTGAAAGTTATTAATGAATGGAAACTAATATTATTAGATGACGAAGTACATTATTATATAACGAAGTAAATCGTTGCATCGTTACATAAAAGGTATATCATTATATAATAATGATATATCGTTATTTTAAAAGCAGTAATCGTCACAAGAACTGACGACAATTGTGCACCTTTTACAGATTCTGTAACGGGCACAATTTCTGTACACAGTGTACGTTAAAATGACATTTGTATTAGTTACAATTATTATAAAATCCACTTTCTCTACAATTATCACACTGCTCCCATCAACAATTCAAAATTGGACAAATTTCCAACTCATAATTAGACAATTTTTAACTCAAAATTAGACAATTTTCAACCTAGATTTTAGACAATTTTCAACTTAAAATTGCCAAATTCTCAATTAAAAATTGAATAACTCATAAATAAAAATTAGAAAATTTCCATCATCAAGAACAATTAAATTGATCGTCCCTTAAGACACTTTTGTTGTTCAAAAGGCCTGATGTAAGGCAAATAGAAAATAATCCTTTTTTTAAAATAATATAATCTTTTATCAAATCGATATTTTACCTTCATCATCTGTATCATCAAAACACAGTTTCCGAATGCACTTTGTTTCAAGAAGCGAAATAATGAAAAAGTTGATTTGTACTGGAAGAAAATTGTTGGCCGAATCGGACACGTCGAACCAGTCGTACGTGCCAGTTTAGAAAAATTTTGCTCTCCGATCGACAAAGATCAGCAAGTCAATAATGAAAATATAAGGAAGAACAAACAAAAATTAGGGAATTTCTTGATATAGGGTAGGCCTTGTGCAGTGGTCCAGCCGCAAACACCAGGTCTTGAGAAATGTAATTGCTGTACAAAATGGTCCAGAGAGAAAAATCTGAACCACAACCAAAAGAATAATCGCGAACACTAAAACTTCAATCAGGAAAGAAACCCTCTCTCCAAAGTAGCTTCAACGTGCAAAACGACAGTCTCTTCGAAGTTGACTAACCCTGGCTAATAGCCTCTCCTGTTCTAACCGCAGCTCCTGGACCTCGATGTCCTGCTTGGTTAGCATATCACAGTAGGCAGCGGCCTGCCTTAAAATCGAAACCTTGGGAGCCTTCTCGTTGGTTTCAACTCCTGGTACCATTAGTCTCAAGTCCTCGAATGCCTTTCTCAGATCAACCCGCCTCTGTCTCTCCATATTGTTGTGCAAACTTCTCTTTTCCGTGTCGGGCTCTGAGTCGGAAGAACTTCTCGAGGGTGGAATGCACTTGATGCCATTGGTTGGAGGAAGTGGGATATCATCAATGTCACTGTACTTGACGCGTTTAGGCTCGTTTTTACTGCGTTTTGGACGCTTGCTCTCAACTGGTGGAGGAGGTGTCGGAGCACTACGTTTTCGAGCATTGGCAGCTAGAGGAGGTCGACCTCTCGGCCTTGTAGACTTCTCTTTCGTTACGGCTTTTGCCGCCAATTGTTTCTGCTGCTGCTGCTGTTGTTGCTGTTGCTGCTGTTGAAGTGCAAGTTTTTGATGCAACTGTTGCTGCTGAAGTTGATGATGTAGCTGTTGCTGTTCAATTGGGTTCGGGAACGAATGTACGACTGTTTGTTTGCAGGGCTTCTCATAGGACACCACGTCAATTTCTTCCTCTGTAACAGAAATGAGTAATCGCTCGTTTAGATTTCTCCAGACTTTTGTAGATTACTTTTAATTATCAAGTAAATTAATATCAGTGATTTAAAGAAACAGAGGCAAGAAAATAATATCAATGTAACAAATAAAAGACAAGGAACTAATATATCCAACTTTTACTGACTCGGCATGTTTCAAATTCGATATTCTTTTTCTGGGATGGTAATTCTTTTTAATATGGGCACATATTTTCCGGTAATGGCAAACTCAATTTGAGAAATTTCGTTAAAGTAAGTATAATAATATTTACTTGGTATAGATATAATATATCGTTAATAATTTACTTTTCAATGTGCTCCAAACTTCGTGAAGACTAATGAAGAAATTTTCAAATTATGCACGTTCATTTGAACAGAGTTTTGTTTTCTATGGGAATATTTTCAAAAATAACTTTTGCAATGTAAAATAAAAAAAGAAATTCAATTCTTAAAACATCAAAATTAACAGTTAAATAATTTAATTAAGTTAATTAATGTTAAACAATATTGTCAGTCAAATTTGAATTTAGAAAATGGTAAAATAGAATTTTCGTTCACTTCAACGTTTAGCACTAAGGCAATAATTAATTAAATTAAAATTCTGAACGTTCAAATGAACAAAATTATTGTTTCGGCATTTTTAGATTCAAATTTGACGAAAAATAATGTTTTAAATACCAACAAATTAATTGAAATATTATAAGAATTGAATTTCCTTTTTATATTTCATGTCGCAAAAGTTATTTTTAAAAAAATTTCCCTGTAAAAAAATTTAAATAAACGTTCAGATAATATATTTTTAAAAGATTTTTTTTCTAAAAAATACAAAACTTTTAAATTATAATTTTAAATACTAAATTCTAAATGATATGAATCAAAAACTAAATTTCAGAGACTAAATAGTGTTTTTACGACGTTGATGCCCCCTACACAGAAAAAATAATTTCTTTATTGTTACAAAACTTTTTTGTACTCTTGGATAAAGCCATTTACAAAACTTAGTTTTCCCGAAAATCAGTAAAAATTTAGAAAACTGTATTTTAGATTAAATTCAAACAAATACGGACCAGATGAACGTTCCAGATGATATTTTAGGTAAATTTACAAAGTTTCATGAAAAAATTTCCAGTATTTCAAGAGTAAAACCGCGAACAAGTTTTTCCTTTACTTGAGTGACTTTATTGTTTATCATATGCCCTTAAATCTTCTTTCGTTTATATTGTACCACGAATTACATTCATTTTCTGAATCTTTTGGTTTTTTTATCCGATATAAATCTCTCTTAATCTTAGCCTGAAGAGGACTTAAAGAAAATCGAAACATGTAGTAAATTTTTTTTAATAAAATACCGCAAAAAGCCTTGTAAAAATTACTTATCAAAATTATAATTTGTTCACCTATATGTGAAACTTAATAATGAAAAATGTTTTTAAATTAAACGTTGTTTTATTCGTATTATAAAACGTATTTATTCCTGTAATTCGGTATTAAGAAAACTTGATTTTAAAAAACTGAAAAGTAAAAAAAAACGAAACAAGAAAATGTAGAAAAACAAATTCTAAGATAAGGAAAACTCTTTGTTTGGAAATCATTGTCCCAAACTTTACGCAGTTCCAAAATATTCAAATATTACTTTAAAATATTTTTCATTATAAACATTTGAACTTTCATTTTCAAGACTGAACACTTTTTTGTTAATATTTCGTATTGGTTTAATAAAACATTCTAAATTTAGTTTTAAATAGTTCAGGCCAATAACCTCAAGGGGAATAACGTTTAATTATTCGTTTAGAAACCATACCACATTTAACAGGTGACATTTCAATCAATGACATCTAAAAACTTCAAAAAATAATAAATTCTTTTTTCAAAAAAAATTAATACATCAGGTGGAAATATTTAATCAGCTAAACCTCGTCTTATCTAGTTTTGTTTCTAAATTTGCTTTTCCTTCAATTTTTAAAGATCAGTGTCTAAGATTAATTATTTCCCCTTTTATATAACTACCAAATTATTGTTTATTTAAAAACAAAAGAGTTATTATTGAAGAATAAAACTTTAAAAAAAGGTAAATGTTCATGATATTCAAATGTTCATGATCAAGTCGTGATATCAAGTCACTTTAAATGCTCCTATCCGTTTTAGTGTGACGCGTGACGTATAAATCCATGCACATCTACTGGGAAAGTAAAAATATGCGTGACCTTGAAAGTCAGTATGGCTCTTTAAGCCACGTGTCTACGCACCAGCGTTTCTCGTGTTATATGATATCGTGGGCGTTTCCGTAAATTAAACATGTGTGATTCTCACAAGTATACGAAAATCGGTCATTGGACTTTCAGAGCAAAAATTGCAATTCACCTAATTTCCTTTTCGACACAAATTACGTAATCAATATCTAATCCACGATGACAAATTACAAAAGGGAGACAATGATTAGTTTTCAGAATTAAGAGAAACATTAATCAATAGCGAAGATAGATTAAGGGTGCATTATCAAACTGAAGCAAGTGTTTAAAAAAGTACTTTTTACGACACAGATTATCTACACTGAGATAACAGCATCTTAAACTAATTTTCCAAACGTGTTTTTCAAGGATGATAGCAATTTTTCATAAAATAGGATTTAATTTAAATGTAATTATTTACTAAAAACTTAAATAATCGGCATTTTTTATAAATAACCAAGTCTAGTTCATACATTTCGTAATCATGCTTTTTATCTAAATTAAATGCTTATGAAGTTTATTACATTTTATTGATCAACGAAAAATGAAAAACAATTTTTGCTTCTTTTTTCTTTCCAAATTACGAAAAATTTTATTTGAACCGAGTTTTCGAAAAGTTTGTTAATAATAGTTTTAAAAAAAGTGGAACAAAATTTAATTATTTTTTCTTTGGAAAAATGTGGTAAATATCATCGTCATTTAAATAATAATCCCTTTTTTAATCTACACATTTTTCAAAAACAATTATAAGGAGTCGTAAAACTTAACCCTTTGAGGCACTAATTAAAAAAAACATGAAAAACCGAATTAAACAATAATTATATATATAAAAAAAGTGGAAAATTCGAAAATGCAAAAAATGACAAGTTTGTCTAACCCAATAACGATCGTTAATTATGAATTTCAAAAATATTTAACCACAAAAGCTGATAGTGAAAAATTTAAAAAATTAAGGTAAATACGGGAGTTACTATTTTTCCTCAAAGAGTTAATTGAAACTAAAAATATATATTAAAATTATTTATAGAGGTATTTTCCTCACTAATTTTTCTAAAACCATCGTAGTATGAACTTTTGAGGAAACTTACCGGTTTCTGAACTAGACACGAAATTCCCTATAAACAAAAATTAAAATAATTATTGTACAAATGTTTAATTTAAAAAATAATACTAAATATAACGCTAATAATAATATTAAAAATAATACTTAAAATAATAATTTAAAATTTCAATATAAAAAATATTTATTTTCCCCAGTCATTATAAATAAAAACTAATAATAATTTATCAAATTATGAATACAGTAAACTTTAATCGTAACTTTTATCCTCTCAGGAAGAATACTGTTTATACTTTTTGTGCGCCCTTAGAACGGAAACGGAAGAATTTAACTGTTTTAGAAAAACTTTCATAAACAAACAGTAGGCAGCTAATTAAAAATTTTCCAAAAATAACACTCTTGTCTAACTGTTTCCTCTTTATAAATTTTTCCCATTCAAATAAATGACGAGCAGCTTTGAAATTAAATTAAAATTTTTTTTTTTTCGAACACTGATTGATACGTTGAATTATTTTCGTATATATCTTTGGACACATCAGGAAATCTTTAATTGCAAAACTTATTAAGAAACAAATAAGAACAAAAACTATTGCTTCCGTTATTTTATCACCTCGTAAATGAAATAAGATAATTTCTACAGCAGGAAACACTATTCAAAGACCACACAATTTATACACTTTAGTGACTAGAGTGATCTATTTTTATCAAGCCTCATTAGTTTGGAAAAAAAGTTGATAAAAAGGTCGATGATCTCCAGTTAAAATTATTTCGCGTGTCGAAAGTTTATTTGTCAAATACAAGACAGAGATGATTTTCAGGGGAATAAAAAATTGGTGAGAAAATGAAAAGACAAAGTCGTTGTAGGGTCAACGTCAACTCTCAGCAGCACGTGCAGACTTGTAAGAGCGACCTTGAAGGTCAGTTCGATACTTTGGTCTTTGTATGTGTATCTCTCACTTCCCTTCTCTTCAAACCCCGAAAAGTGCGTCGCTCCTAATCGAACAAGGGTTTTTCCCCATTGTTATATAGGGGCGTCGCGACGCCTTTCCTCCACATACAGGACTGACATTGAACTTTCCCAAAACACACAGACTGTATATTACCTTCAAACTTTTTCAAAGTCAAACGAAAAATAACTTTTTCATTGCAACTAAATAGACACTAATCATGCCTTCGTAAAATTACCAATTTAGAACATATTTCATGAGTTTGTTTACACCGTCGATTTAACTGAAAACGACACAGATATTGATACGAAAAAATAAAAATAAATTTGCCATAAGAGAACTCTTAATTAAAGTTAGTAGGCGACAATTAACCGTAACCATAGTATGTTACATGACCTATTGAATTTGTTTCTGTAATATACGTTTTCAGTATGTTACACATACTAAATTAGTATAGAATTCTGCCAGTGAAATTTACTCCAATTGTAAGTTATTTTGGTATACGAAACGAATAAACTTAGTATACTGATCCTGATATCAAAATAACTCCAAATTGGAGTAGATTTTACTGTCAGAGTTCGATACTAATTAAGTATATGCCATATACTAAAAACGTAAATTACAAAAACAAATTCAGTGGGTCATGTAGTATACTATGGTTACGGTTAATTGTCGCCTACTAACTTTAATTAAGAGTTTTCTCTGTGTAGGTAAAAAACGGATTAGAAAAGACTAGATATAGAAAAATAGACTAGACGTAGAAAAGAAACTAGGCGTAGAAAACAGACTAGACGCAGACTTAAAAAAAACTAGATGTGGGTAGATAAAATGTCCAAGAAATTAAACATTCTAAATTAGTGTTAAGGGGTTTTGAAACGAATCCAAGTGATTGTATAAATTCAAGTTTCTAACTACAAATCGCAAGTACTCAATCAACTGAATCGAGAAAAACTATTTCCGATAGGAAATCAAGCCGACACAACCCACTCTGTAAATTAAATTGTTTTTTACTCTTGAAACAATTTGCAATTCTAAATTCGCATGTGTTGCTCTCTTTAAAGATATATTTAAATGGGAAGTCGAAATTAGAAAGTCTGTTAAAAATGGATAAAATCCAAGGATAGAGTAACAAAGTTCAAATGTCAAAGATCTGTGATCAGAGAAAACCTGACAGTTCCATAGAGCTGACATCCCAACAAGGAAAGCGGGGGATGACTGCATTTTAGTTTGAGTCATAGAAACACGTGACGGCACGTTTCTTCCTGGTCGTTCATTTCTCCATACGGTCTTAGACGTAAATCCTATAAAGCCCACGCGGTTCCAACGCCTCCCCCTTGTCTCAGAAACCCAATCCAGTTACGAAAGTGGTACGTTGTTAGCAGTCTACCTACATATATTTTTCTCAATAGAGTGCACTGCGTGCTTCACCAACACCTACACTCTCAATTCAACCACCAAACACCCACACATTCAGGTGCATTCAACTGCGACATCTCTGAATTGCAACTGGCTGCAGTCTGCGATATAAACTTTCCTTCATTGAAAAACATGCAACGAGAGATGGGATCTGTGAGGAAATTGACTCGGAGAAAATGCCAGTTGGTCAGGTATCGAAATAGAGTAGCTAGCTAACGAAGAAGAAATGCAATAAGAATAAAAAGAGAGACAAAACCAAATTCAACTGACGACAGAAGTGAAAAGGAGAAAATAAACCTAGACTGAAAAGAGAAAGGACTCGTGTCGATTAAAAACAGTGTCTATTATTAGACTCAGTATCTCAAAAATCGTAAATTTTTGAATTTTACAACTTGAGGATTGTGTATTTGAGGGTTTCAAAAAAGGTTTTTATCTGTCTTGATACTTTCAACTATAACAATAATTGTTATATTGCCTTTAGTTATCTAGTTAATAAATTATCTTCCAAGATTTGTTCTATAAAGAGATTATTATCTCCAGGAACTTCAAACAAACAAATAAGTCTTTAAACGTTTTCAACTTAAACGAGACTTGTAAAAACATGTCAAACAAATTTACGACAGAATCAAAATTTTTGTTCTCAGCCTGAAACCACAGACGTTGCAGATTAATGAACCGATCGACGAGAAAGCGGAATACCTACGATTTCCTCCAGTCATTTGAGAAAAACCCATTACGTGGTAATTTTCGCGCAATCTGCTTGGGTGTTTGTCTTGCAATAATTCGCCCCCTCGTTTCTTCAGCTCACGCTCTCTCTTTCTCTACCTCTTTATTCAAGTTGTCGACAGGGTGATAGAGAGATAGATATTGGGCTGAGAGTCGTCAGGAAAGTGATATAGAGATAGATATTGGCCTAGGAGTCGTCAAGAGAGTAAAATAGAGATAGTTATTAGGTTAGAAGTTGTAGAGTGAATGATGTATAGGAGATAAATGTTGGATGGGACAGGGCGATATAGAGAGAGCGATATCGAGATAGCTACTAGACCACTGCCTATAGGAGTCATAGAGAGATAGATATCGGATATGATTTTTTTTCTAGGCTCAAAAGCTTCATTTGATACCGTACCCGGGATTTTGGCGGACTGACTAAAGCGACGCACGAAAAAAGAAGATAGGAATTGATCCGAGGTCCCGAAGCCGGTCGACATTCCAGAACAAGGTTTTGCCAGCTTGACGTTTCAGCGTTTGGAATTCTGATTCCTAGATCAAACGCTCGTGCGCCCTGGTTCGTTGAACTGGCCATGCAATTTGCGATGGTTTTTCCCCGTGGACTTGACTGTCATTTATCATCGGGAGACACTCACCAGACAAAACAAAATGGTTTCGGTGCTTTGGCAAATTTTATGAGAATTCTATCTCGTCATATTTTGCGACTTTGCATTCCTTGAATGTCTTCCGTACTTTCTGCACATATACATTCATACTTCTAAATTCGTCCAAAACTCCAATAAATCGTTTTAGGTAATTAATTAACTTTTACCCCATTCCTTTAAAAATGGTTTATTGATTATCGATATTATGGGAAAGAGTATTATATAAACGAATTACCATTCTATTTAAATATACTAATAGATATTCAAGAGGAAGTAAAATATTGTCTGATGATCCAAATTCATTGGTAATAAGAACCGAAATCAAAGAATTGTTTGCAAATATAGGAGTTGTAATAAGAATCGTAAAGAGTCCCGTTGTTCTGACAGCGACTAAAGTCTTGACTTTTGCCGCGGTATTTATCTACTACAGTCTCTCCCACGCGGCCGAAGTTAATGAATGAACGTATGAATGAATTGCGTCATCGTGGGGATGCGGTTTCAAGTACAGTCCCTGCGCTAAAATCGAAATCACGTCGACAGTATATCATTAGTCAGTTAATGACTTCCTGTGCTTGAAACGGAGAGATTGACCGGCACGTGCATGTCCCAATATTCCACAATTTTAGTCTTTATCACTTCCGAGATTTCAATAACTCTATTAATCAATTACTCGACATCATGAATTTGTTCTTCAATTATCAAACTGTTGCACTTTAAACCATCCATTTTCTACTGACAATAAGACGCAGAAAATACTAACAAGAATTGCACAACCGAGAAAAAAGTCCTTGCACAATTCAAACGACACCGTCCTCGATTTCCCTCCGATAATGATAAGTGTTCCACTTCTCAAAAGAAAACACCTGATCAGTGTTCATTTATACAATTGGAAGTTCTGAATAATTTAACCTCACAATTTATAATATTTCAAAACTCTTCTGTTTAAAATAAACAATTTGGTTTAAAAGAAGTGAGTATGTCATCTACCAGAAAAGATAAAAATTTGTCCTGAAAAATAAGTAGAAATTTGGGCATACCTTTGCGTACGGAAGCACTAGTAAATTCCAGAAACGTACAAGACAGTAGAAGCGCAAACACATAAATGCAGAAGGCATTGCGCGTATTTATGCGACAGTGGTTGCATTTTTGTTGGACGTGCTGTGGAATTTGCATGAGGAACGGAACTTAAAGGTGCGGTTCTTGAAGGAATACCGCGAGAAGATGATCGAAGGCGAGACAAGCGTCACTCATTCAAAGTTATGTTAGGTTATTTGAGAATTGCCCCGAGTACGCGGAATCAATTAGCAACTCCCCTTTCCAGTCATGACATTAGCCATCAAAAGTTGTGTACACGCAACAAATAAAGATTTCTTACGCATTAGAGAACACGTGTTTACGACCAGTAACCAGGGAATAGATCGTGAACAGTTTCCAGTGAACACGATTCGCACTTCATTTTCCAAATAATTTACCACTCAACAATTTTTTTCTCAGTGCAGATTGACTTCTAATGCCGGAATAATCACTGACTTTTTGAGAGAATATGATAAATTAATTGTACAAAAATACGTCTATATCAGTGAACAAGACTATACTAACAAGATGATTTTTATCTAAAATGGGAATAAACTGTTTTTGTTCTCATTAGAAAAAAAGAGAGATTGCTGCAAAAAACCAAGTTTACCTCAATTCAAGGCGACAATAAACAATGTTGACTTTTACGTTTAATAATTACTCCATAAAAGGGATTTAAAGTTTAATGGGAAATGTTATGTTTACACGAAACCCGCATAGACGGTGATGTAAGCGAATGGTTAGTTCTATAAAGAAGGTTTCTACCAAGGGACCCTTCGGGGTTCAAGGCAATTCATATAAAAGCGTTACTGGGAAATATATGCAAAAGCTGGAAGCGGTGTTTTAAATATAGTAATTTCGTTTACAAATGATTAACATACATACGACCCGTGAAAATTTACAAGGGAATGAGTTAGCACCCGTCTGATAATTTCATCAGAATTCCGAGTAAAGAAAGAAACACCATTGCTCAATCGACTGATTAATTGAAACAAAATGTCAATAATAATTTAAAGCACGATTTTAATATTAATTCGAGACAATCCACGTAATGTCGAAAGACTATTTCCACCGTTCTATTAGGTGTATCTTTAAAAATATACATAGTTAGTTTTTAAACAGGTTTTTCTAGCAGACGTAACATCTAACAATCAATTCGCAAGTTAGCGTTTGCCGGTTCGACCAGTTTCAAGGAATTCTAGCGAGTCATACCGCTTTACTTAGAATATCTTTCCATTACCTATCTTTGCGCAATTATGCGGTGCTTGGAATTATCGCGTCTTCTGCTTCGACTGTCGGCGCCAGTCTAGCTCAAGCGTATCAACAATAAGAGCTTCTATTAGAATTGCCTCTCTGATAGAATATGCTTATCTATTCGTGTTCGCAAGTCCACTGAAAATGGGCTAAAAAACGTGCAAACACTGTTTACGACTTCTATATCGAGCACATATCCGGTCAGACGATTGTTACCATGTTGATTTCCATTTTTCACGTGGGAGCGATTCTCTTTACTCAACCACAAAACGCCATCAATAGCGATAAACGCACTTTTAACATCTTTTACTGTCAAACCAAAATATCTGTTATTCCCATAAGAAATTAAATTTTAAAACCGTTTTAAAGGAAATCCCACGAGAACAACATTTGCGGTTGTCGTCTATGAGACTGGTTACACTGTTTACCTAATGGTAAGCTCTTTTCTTATGTTGGCGTCTGCAAAGAAGTTGGTTGTCATGACGACGAATTTTTGCGCAGACGTAGTAACATAAGCCAGCTTATCATAAAGTGTTTTTTTAAAATAAAAGTTCCGTATCCTAAGGTAGACGGTGTAACCATTCTCATCCACTGCTACTTTACTATTTATCTACTTAAGTATTCACTTAAAAAGTAGTACATGTGCTGCAGCAAAACAACTAACAATATTTAGCTCAAACAATTGTTTCACTTCTACAACCATATTATTTAACTGTGTTACGGTAACCAAAATATCCTTGGAATGGTTCATCTGAATTCAAAAATTAAAACAGATTCTATTAGTTTATGAGAAACTGTTGTCAATCCCGAGAAAAAATGTAAACCGAATAATTATCCACCTGGCTAATCATGTCTGTAACTTTGCAAAAATTTGTTGAATCTTAATAAAAACTTTTTTCACAACAGTATATTTTAAAAAATAAAGAAATCGGTTTTTTTTTAATCATGACTAGGTATAACCCCTTAAACACTGCTACTAATTTTTTGAATATCAAATACTTAATTAATAATTACATACTCGAATTTGTTTAATGTTCCAATCATTCGTTAAATACTAGTATAATTGTAGTTTATTAATTAAAGAATAAGAGGAATTAATACACAGGATTGGAAATTAGTGTGGCGTGATGTAAAAAAAAAGGAATGAAAGCGGTTCTTGAGGAGAAAAACCTTGAAAGAATTGGGTAGGTAGAACTTAGTAGGGGGTCCGTGGCCGTGTTCGTGCGCTCCTGATTGCCCCCTCTTGGGGCCAGCGACGAGCCGCGATAGCAAAAAGGGCTAACCGCATTCCGCTGACCATTTAAACAGCACGGCGGGTCCCACGCTTGACCGCAAGCCGGCCGGCCGGGTACCGGTGACGTCATTCGTTCTGCATAACCTTCGAGTTCCCGCGCTTTCCTCACTCCGATAGATCACGCGTGCGCAGTTTAAATTCGCTAGACGATCTTTAAGTCAACACTACAATTTAACGGGAAATATGCAATGACGCCAATTTAAAATACAAATGAAAACATCCTTTCTGTTTTGCTGTAGTTTTTTCCTTAACAAGAATAATTGCTGTTCATATGAAAACTTGTTAATTCTTTTTTCATAGCATAGAATTATATAATAAATACATAATAAATAGAAAAGTCAAATCTCAATAACTAAATCAAAAAGAACCAAAACTGAAAAGAGCTCATTTTTCTGAGAATTAAATTTCGAAAACGGGAGCAGGAGGAATAAAATTAGAATAGTTTTGCCGACTTGGAAATTCTAAATCGTGACAAAGCGATTGGAAGTAGAAACGGGCAAAGCGATATATCGAATTACAGGGTCCCAGTCGATCATCCTTCGGGCAGAACGAATTTATGCGCGTACCGCACTTTCATCTCTCGCGCAGACCGGTTCTTTAAGGCAAATTCTCCAAGATTGCGATCGTGCATTCATGGGAAAAGAACAAAAGGGAACTACATGTGACACCTCGGTACTAAGGAGTCAACAAGAGATGAGGTAAAAACTTTACAATCCAATGATTTTATGAATGATGTCACTTTTTTAATGTAAGGTGACTTTTTAAGAATCGGCGTCCTAAGTTCAAACACGACAAAACCAAAGGATCTAGATCATTTTAAAAGTGGTTCTTCAAGCGTAACTGATTTATGAGAAAATTCAAAACGGTTTAATTCGAAAGCTTATTATCTTGTCAAAACTGACACTTTAATCGATAAACAGCACTAACAAGTTAGTTCTGTTTATCGATTAACTATTATAACCATTTTAATCTGAATATCAGAATTAGTTCAAAGTAATAAAATTAGAACAAAATTTCAAATTTGAACTGTGAAAGTGATTTAGAGAAACACGAAATAAATTTTTTTTTAATGATAGAGAGATGAAAATAAGCTTCAGATAAGAAAAAGGTCAATTGTAATGTAGACCAAGAAAAAAGACAAAAATGTAAGGAAAGTTAAGGAGTGAAGAGTTTCTATAAGGAAAAAAATTGCAATTTAAAATTCACCTCACGGACTTAAGTTTAATGCTACATAATGCAAAACTTGTGGATACTTAATGACTATCTCAAGGAAAATCTAAAGACTATAACATTTATCATTAGATAGAAAATGAAGTAAGATAGATGCGATTTCTTGAAACTTCACACTGTTTATTTCTTCTTTATAACCCTGTTCCTTCTGAAGAACAGGCCATTAGTCACAACCGTTTACAGAGATCGTGAATGTCAAAAAAAAAAGAAAAAAATGTCTAATTAATATGTCTACCGATACTCATTAGAGAAGTCATTAAAATAAAATCTTCAACTATCATCATAAACTTCTACTTTTCAATACAAACATGATTAATTATAACTTCTCACAACTAATAACAAGTTACTATTCTAATTTTTTAATAGCATGTAAATTAAATTAATCAAAAACATAATACAACAAATAAAGAGAAAAGTTAATAATCAATGTATCTGATAATAAATAAATTAAATCAGGGCTAACATCCGTGATTAAAAAAAAACCAGAAATGATTATGTAATTATTAAGTTGCCAAAAACCAATCTTCATATTACGATTACGCAATCAAAAGTTCACGACACTTTTATCAAAGTAAAAAAAATAAACGGATGCACCAAATCTTCACAAATGACCTTTCTAACCTCAGACAAATGTAACAGACTAGAGACCTTTAGTCCAATTGATTAACCAACAAGGATTGGTAGGTCGGTGGCACTTGAGTGAAGGTCACGTGGAGCATCCACAAGCAACTTTAATCACTGTAATTTTCCTCACGAAGAAAATCGTATCTCAAGTTATGTACGTTGAGCAAATGCTAAAATTACACATTTATGACTAACTTGAAAAACTGCACTTTACCAAGCAGATACATAAACTGAAATAAAGATTCTCTCAATAATTTGCTAATAGTTACAACCAGCCGATCACTTCAGTTTAACTGAAAAGGCCAGAACGTAATTGCCAACTTTAAAATCAAATTTATGCCTTTGAGAAATAACTAAAACAAATAATTGGTTTATTTATAATTTAACAACAATCCAACAATTGTTCAACATTAATTAAAGTCATTTATTACAGGCACTTGTAATTAATTTAAGTTTCGTTTAATAATGATAATAACATATTCATTTGGGCGTTCATGAGTTAATTAATCATTGCAATGAATTATACAATAAATTTTCAGCAATTTTAGAAGTGGAAGGTAGTCATTTAAACGGGTGCAATGCGCCACGCCTAGTTCAAAGAATGTTTTCACATCCGTGGTGTTAGTATGGCATGAGTCACGTGCAAGTGCTAGTAGTGTTCCTAGAGTTTAAAGTCGCGACTTGGTTGTCTATTGAATAGTGTGTGTTGATAACTAGACATGTGTAGTTGACGACAGCACATTGCCTATTACGTGGATGGTATGACACGTCGGTGCCGGCGTCTCGATGTCACCATGTGGTGCAACACATTTTCAGGTGAAGTTGTGTTCACATTTTGCACAACGTGGCGCCACCGAGTGCCTCTTCTACAGTATTGTGGGAGTTACGTGTGATATAGATAGATACTGGGCCACCAGAACTTAGAGATTCTCAGAAAAGACAAGACAAGATACCATTTCTGTTATTCCTATTTAAACCCTGGATCGCAAAAGATAAATAACCTCTTTACAAGATAAAGACCTCAATGCGTTGCTTTATGAGTATAATAATTGTTAACAATTGGTTTTAAACGAGTAGAATTGTTGCACAATTTTTTGAAAACTGTGTATGCACAAAGAACTTGTATTTATAGTTGAGTACTTTTAAAAAATGCCATAAAGATACGTGCTTTCTCTGTTCTTGAAAGATACACGCGGCTTCTGATCAGCCCCAAATAATAATAGAGGTTGCGGATCTTAAAAGGGCACATAATGCATGTGACTCACATGACTATTATGTGCTCTTTTAAGATCCGCAGGCTCAATTATGTATGTTCGAGTGGGGTGAACGAATTGTCAAAAGCCAGCAACTATTTCTAAGAGCCAGCAACAATTGCTGACCATATGAAACGCTCTTTCAATTTCGAGGAATTTCGCATGTTTAATGAAAGAATATCACCCACATAGGAGTCCATTTATTTCCTGACAAGAGACTTGATATTTCATGTGGGTAGACAGATGGAATTGTTTCGGAATACACCATAAATCAGAAACATAGTTCGTTATTTACATGGGCTTATTTGTATTGCTATAATAGACAACTCTATCCCACGCTGGCCGAATAATCCCTTAATGTATGTAACAGGCTCTTGTCTGGTTATCAGTTTTAATATATTTACAAAATTTCGCTTTTTTAATGATTAAACTTGGATAATGTTCATCGGGAATAGAATTTCAATAACTTAGATCGCGAATCGAGTGACAATAATATACATCGCGAATTTAAATAGTAGTAGTTTGTGTCTAAGATTCACGGGAGCCCATAAAGAAAAAATTAGAATCCATAGCTTCCTGTTAAGTAAAAGACCGATAAATTACATCCTTATTTGTCTGCGTCTGTCTCCCCATTTAACAATTTAAGTATGTACGACTGTCCAGGTCTTCGAACTGACTTCTGGACAAAGTATTTTGTTCTCAACAATCGGACTAAAGAGAGATTAGTAACCGCCATGCGGGCACCCGAATTTATTGACTACTATATTATTCACTGTTGAATTAATAAGGCTATGGAATTCAAATGACGCCTCATGTCAACCGGATGAGAACTAGCGATTGACTTATCGACCAACAGATGCATTAAATGTTCAAATAAATGACACTGTAGTCAAATAAAATGATTATTTCTGTAACATTTGTTTACAAAATATGAAACATCTATTTAGATTTCAATTAATCTTATATTGAATACTCGTTTCATTTCAGTTTCAGACGAATAATATAACTTTTTCAAATAACCAACCTTTTTCTTTAAACCTAGTAGATACCTGAAAAATTCTACAACATTTGATATGGCCTTGGAGAACAGACAAAAAATCACACGTGTTCTGTGATCCATGTGTTTGAAAGCCAAAGTTTTCAATACGACATCAAATAAAGTATATTCTTATCACATTATATACACAACTCAGACAAAATTTTCCAGAAACAGTTTTGACAGTAATGTAGAATAAAATAGGAAAACATGTTTTTCTAAAAAGACAATATAACATCGAACTTGGCAACACTTTTTCTTTAACGGCTGAACAAAAATACTCTATTCTCTTAAAAATTCACCTTAAAATTACAAAGATTGTAATTCACTTTTCAAAAACGAATAAATAGCAGATTGAAACTGCGGCAAATAAAAATTCGTTTATTAAACAAAAAACGTTGCGAGCTTCGTTGTTGAATTAAAAAAAGGAAAGAATTTAAAATATCTGTCATCAATCTTAAGTTGATTTTATAATAGAACTAAAGAATATTTGCTTTAATGTTCAAATTAGCGCATGAAGTTTAAATGAGTCGAATTTTTGTTTGATTTCACACTGAGACGCCCCCCGTAGATAAAATGTTTATTTTAAAAATAGTGCAATAAAGTTTTAATTTAAAATAGTGTGTTTTATTACACAATTGGAAGCATCGTAACATTTTATTTCTACTAGAAAATTACTGGTGTCCGATTACCAGTATTATCTTAAATTACCAGTATTCACCTTAAGGACCATCCATAATTTATGTAACACGTCTTTTGATAATTTTGAACCCCCCTCCCTATGTAACAAGTCGTAACGAACTCATTTACCCCCTCCCCCCCCCCCCTTAAACCTGTTACGTAATTTATGGATGGCATTTTATTGAAGAGTTCGATTTTTTTTTAATTGACATCTTATTGCACTGGCTTTTAAATAAACATTATACTTATGGAGAGCCTTGATTGATGATTGAAATTCAGTTGAAACTTAATCAAATTTCGATTGATGAAAATTTTAAAGGAATAAGCTCTAAAGGTAAGAATTATTGCTTGATGTGCTCTAATTGGATAACAATTTTATACTATTTCAAGTAGAAATTAACGATGAAAATTAGATTAAAAATAGATGATAGTGGACACTTTTAAAATGATAGAGGGTGCCATTACTAGAGTATACTATAAGAATGGTAAAAGACAGGGCTGTTATTGTTTGCATTAAAAGTATTGTGTTAATACTGATAATCAAATACCTGCGATATAAAATTTTTTGGTATGAAGATTCCAAACGTCAATTAACTCATATTCCAATTTGTTCAAACTTTTGAATTTCAACTAATTCAAATTTCAATGCATATTAATTAGTGTAAAATAATTAAATAATATTAATTATTTTTTAAATTCATAATAATCTTTTTTTTCATTCGAACAATTTTTTTAAAAGACTTCAGTTTTTCGAAACTGTTTAATTTTTATCTTATAATTTCTTCAGGGTTGCCACAAATATTTTATTACAATTTTTTTTTACTTTTCCCTGATTTCCAGACCAATTTTTTTCTTTTTCCCTGACCTTTTTTGAGTTTTTAAAAACTTAAAACCAAAAAAATTTGGTTTGATAAATTTATCATTAATATATCACTATCATTATCATTATAATATTACTTCGTTTTTTCCTATTTATTTAATTTTCTTAATGCTTCACTATTTTTTTAGTCCTTCCTTGTGTTTTAACTAATTTTTTAATTTTTGTCATCATTTTTCCATTTCTTAGAAACATCTTTTCTTCATTTCAATTTTTTATTTTTTATCTTGTATAATTACGAATTTTTGAAAATATTTGTTCGATGCTTTTATCATTTTTTAAATTTCCCAATTTTCTACTTATTTTGCAGAAATAAAATATAAATTTTTTATTTTATTTTTCATGTATTTTATGATTTGTAAATTGAAGCTTGAAGTAAATATTCTCATTTTAACATTGTTCTTCTAATTCATAGAATTTTTTTTTTAATTTTATTGATTCTTTTTTTTCTCCAATTTTTTGAAATAAGTCTTTAACTTAATTAGTCTTTTTTTTAATCATCTTGTTATTTATTTTTTTTTAATTAAAAAAATATGTCCGTAAATAGTCAAATTTTTTTAAAAAGAGTTTCTACTTTTTTTATATATTTTTATGTCACTGTTTCATTCTTGTGTTGTTGTTTAATTTTTTCTTTATTTCTTTAATTATGTCCATGATATTTTTTATTTATAAGAATTTTCTCATTTTTTTAATAGACTGTTTTCTTATCTTTTTACGTTCTTGTTTTTTTTTTTCTTATAATTTATTCTTTTTTCGTTGCTTTTACTAAATTTTCTTAATTTTGCAATGTCATAAATTTGAAGATATTTTTTTGGAATTTTCTCTTTTATTCGACATAATTTATTTGATTTTGATTAATGTTTTATTATTCATTATTTCTTATTAAATGTTCTCAGATTGAAAAATAAACTACTTACAAATAAACATTTGGATATTTTATATACTGATTGTATTTAAAAAAATCAATTTTGATTTAAATCAAATAAATCCGATTTTTTTTAAAAAATCATGATTTTTATCAGCCCTGGTAATAGGTACCATTAACATTACATTAAGAAATGTAATTCTAAACTTTCTCATTACCACACGCATAGAAGAAGTTTACTGTGTTAGTAAAGTATTCACTGCTACGTCAAACTATGTTTGCAAATATAGGGACAGCGTACAAATTTGCTGTGAGAGTAAATTTTAAAAAATTTGGCTAATATTGTTCATCACAGCAAACTTTGTTCATTGTCATAACAAATAATTTGCTGTGGTTATTAATTTTGTTAGATTCAACAGCAAACATTAGTTAGCCACTGCAGACAATTCATTTTTTGCCGTGCATCAGTATACTAAGTACCATCTACTTTAGTCTGAGAAAAAAATCAAATCAACGTTCAGAACTTCAGCAACTAAAAAAAATTAAGCTATTTAAGATAAGAAAAGCTTCAAACAATGACTAACTACAAAGAATAAATCATCTACAATACGAAACATATTTAAAATTCGCTCCCTTTTTAGGATAAAACAGAAAATGAGTAACATACCAGATTCGGAAGGCGTTTGGACACCAAGATGTTCAAGCCTGTGGGTAACTGCCGGTTGATTGAGGTGGTAACAGTGATCGCTGAGTGTATGCCTGACGTCAGTTTCTTCCTTGATGTCCTCGACTCGCTTCCTGGGTGTTCTGACTTGTTGACCCGTCACAACACTAACTGGCGCAGCGTTAATTGTAGTACCAGTGAAGCATTCAGAAAGCCTCTCACTAATGCTGATCTGATCGTGTCTGAAAATTGGTGGTTCACAGTCTGACTCCGGGTCCGAGTCATTGCTCTGCGGAGTTTCTGGTCTTGTTGAATCTCCATCGCTCTCGAAACTTTTTGTTCTACACAACGATTGTTGTGATTGAACAGTCTCGGTTTTTGGTATCAGAAGACTTTTGCCAGCGGGCACATTTTTGTTCATCTGTGGGTCTTTCTTTGTCGATAGCGTGCTGTTGTGCTCTTTACTGATGCAGAGACCAGCCCACATGCAATCATGATGTCTAATTTTTACAGCGCTCACTATAGATTTACTAATTACGTATGGATTGTATTCTGTGAATGGTTCAGTCCTATCGATTTTAGTAAATTCTAATTGTGGGTCAAGGTCAAATTTCTTCCAGACATCGTCAGAAACCACATTTGTGCATTCGTCATAAAACAACAACTCACTGTCGAAGTCGTTTATCTGTGCTTGAGACCAATATCTCATCTTGTCTGTGAAAAGAAAAAAAAAGAGTTCTTGTAAATTTTGTATTCCGTCTGTTTTCATTTACTTTTTGCTTAAAGCTACAGCTTTAAATATCAAGAATATAAATTCAAAACTCTATCAAACTTGTAAAAAGAAATTAAATGCCATAAAACTAATTTCTGTCGCTATGCTTAATTACTTTAATTTTGTTTTTTTGCTTCGAGTGCCGATTTCTTCGCCGCGGGAGAAGATTGATTTCTTCTTTCAACCACAAGTGAAATCAGCACTATGGTCGAATTGACCAAGAAGCCGTTTTTTTTTCATGCGAGCAAAAAATTTTAAACTCCCGTCTCACTTTGGCAGTTAATAAATTTCATTAAATAAGGATATATAAAAGTTAACTGGAAATGAGAGGTAATATGATTATGAGAATGCAAAAAAGAAAAAATTACAAATACAGATAAAAAAAAGATAAAAGACGATATAATTTACAATGAAAAGAAAGCAATGTAGATAAACTTTTCTTAATTGGGTTCCAAAACTTAATCATTAATCAAAACATATAGACTCTTACATTCCTCGATTAAACAAAAAATTCGGCATGATTGATGACAAAGGTTAGAAGTGAATAATAATAATAATAATATTGTCAAACAAGAGGAACTTTCATTTTGTGGGTTGGACTTAACTTAAAGCAGACGAGAAAGATGAGTGAATCATCGTTCTCACAAAAGTCATAAACCGGTATTAAATATCCAACATATGATCGAGTGTTTAGAAAAAGGGAGAACTGCTCGTCCTGAGAGCAAGATTGACAACGTAATGTTGTTAATGTGTCGATATCGTGTGTCATAACGTCACAAGCAGTTCTACGTAATGCCTTTATCTTCATATTTACGTGTAAACTATCGATTGACAAAGAAGGGTGGCAAGGTAATTAGATGATTACGGCAGTACTATCAACTCAAGCAGCTTGTCACTATTGCACTCGATATGCTAAATAATATCTTTCTATTTACTTAAAAAAAAAATGTAAGGAAATTTCAAAAACAATAAACATTTTGAAATTAATTCATTTTTTAGAAACTGTGATGAGGAATTTTTGGTATCTAATTGTACACAAATTTGGAGAAAAAAATTCGAAACTTACGAATTCTTTTTAGATTAGATACAAATACTTGAAAAAGAATCATAATGATTATTTACACAGATCCCCTGATGACAAGCGTCAAGCGAGAGACGAATTGACAAGCATTAAAATCTATTTAGACTTTTGGTTGAAACGATTTGTTGATTGATTGTTGAATCGTAACACACACTTTATGTCGGTCTTAATTGCTTTTTCTCACGAATCGTTCATAACCCATTTCAATTAACGTTCTACACACAGGCGATCCCGAGGACCAAGATTCTTATCCAAACTCTGCAACTCGGTTTTCAAGAGAAAGAGAGAGAAAAAAAACCAAAGAAAGAAACAGCGAAGGAAAACCAAAAGGGGAAAAGGGCTTGAAAGAAGCTTTGTGAGTCACTCGCCCGCAAAAACGTATGGTTAGAGAAAAACAATGACAGAGTATTCAATTCTTCTTTTCTCTCATTCATATTTCTTTTTTCCACACTTGAAGACGACCGGACGAGGGGGAAATCACCTTTAAGAGGACTCCAGGTCAGCTTTTGGTAAATGGCAAAAAAAAAAAAAAAAAAAACACTAACTTGAAAACAAAAAGCGGGCGCAAATTAAAAAAAGACAAATTCAGTAAAAATAGAAAAAAAAAATTTGAATGTCTAAGCAGAATGGAAATTTAAAAAAAAATGCCGAATAAAAATTTATGAAGAAAAAGTGTCGTGAAATAAAGAAATCAAAATAAAAGTGTTTTCCTCGTAAGCTGAATTTCGAAAGAAAGCCAAAGAGAGATGCACTTGAACCTGTCAAACGAGAGTGTTTTTATTTTGTTTGCCTTTCCCAAAAGGTGAGCGGTCCTTGCTTATCTTTCTTTTGTCTTTATTTTCTGGAGAGTGAGGAGAAGAAATTATGCAAAGAATGACGGAAGAAGAGGAATAAAAATGACGAGATTATCACTAAAGCTGGGAGCTCTGAAGGCGCCAATTATTCATTCAACCCCCGAGAAATCAGCGTCCTTCACAAATTAACCGAAGAGCGAGGCATACAGTGTTGCAATTCATGTTTTCTTTCTACTTGTTTATCTTTACGAGCAAAGCGGGTCACGATCTCTTATACAATACACGGTGGTAATGAAATCAGTCACGGTTTTACAACCACTACACGTGGATAGAAAATTTATGATAAAAATTTACTTTACACTTATCAATTCTTTTCAAGTTTATTGTTATAATTATTATTATACTCTAGGCATAACTATGCCTCACTATACTGTCTGTACGATAGTTTCCTTATCTCTAGCAAGCACGTTCTAAAATCCTTGAAATTTTCTCTGCAGTTAGATTTACAGTGCAAAAAAAAAAAACCGCAAATTCAAACACATCTGCTTACAGAGTAGATAATCCTGTCAGCACACTACCCGTAAATAACGATCACCATAAATAATATTGATCAAACTGGAAATAATCTAAATAAATGAAACGAGAATCTCTTGAGTTATCTTGTTATCTAAATGATATGCCAGCAACAAATGCAGACACACCTTCCATTAATAAGTCTTATCAAGATAACTGGGTCCAAAACTGCAGAAAAAGAGAACACAGCCTCGCCAATGGCGAAGTGAAATCTGTATTTAACAAATTCACCAGGTTGCAGACTAAGAAAATTCTGAGATTTGTTATGTTGAACTAAATTGCTAAAATGAGAAAGATAGAAAGAGAAAGAGGAAAGAGTTACGAGAAATGGTAGCAAAATCCGATAAAGGACAGCTTTCATTCCTGTCATTTGGACTTAGAAATACTGAATAGTTCTATCGACAAATCGTATAGTAAACACTTGCCACGGATTGATCAAACTCGAGTAATTTCTCTCCTTTGCTCTCACTCACATCTTTCTTTTTCTCTGCCCACGCGACGAAGTGTAAACCGGTCCAAAGATTAGAAGTTCCCGGACTTTCGCCGGCGATTAACACTCAGCAAAGTTTCATGGGAAAGAGAGCTCTTTATCAAAAATCGCAAAAATTCCCAAAGGACGACAGTAGACGATAAACAAAAAAAAATACCGGCAGTAAAAACGATTGAAAAAAGCTCAATAAATAACACTAGAAAGTTGAAAACTGATAAAATCCCTTATTGACAGTCGAACTTTTAGCATATTCATGATAAACTTCTACATTTTTATCTACAAAATTTCTCTTGGCGCGTTTTTTTGTCAATCACAGTAGAAATAAATTATTAATGTTTATAACTAAAAGAATTTCATGGGTAAAAACTATGTTTTATTATCGCAACACTTTTTATCCATGACATTTTCATTACGATAAAACGCCCGCAAATTGTCATTGCAGATACTAATTAAATATCTAAATATTCTAAGTGTAGTATTAATAATAAATAGCAAAACTTAAAATTGATAGATTTTATTTTAATCTACGGCAATAATAAGAGATAATTTCCTGTAATTAGTTTTTGTTATCCAGTAGAAAGTTGACAAGCTGTTTCATTTATTACAGACAAGCGCAAAATTGAGTAGAGGAAATAATCTAACATGTTTACTGTCGGATATCTCAATTTTTTTTATGGATAGTGTCAATTCAATATAATCGGAAATAGTAATTCAACTATTTGAAAATCGAAAATTTGGAATTTAACATCAGAACTTAAATAATACCAATTTTCAAAACATCCAAGGAACCAATATAGCAGTCACTTAATTTTTTTATTTATACAAATTTTTACAAACATAAGTCAGTTAGAATTAATTATGAAAATATATTAAAGAAAATGTGATTAAAATTATTCCGCATTTTCTTTTATACATTAATTTGCAAACATTTTAATAAATAAACAAACTGAGTGACTACTATTATAATGGTCTTGCTACTGTATATTTAGTTAGCAACTTGGAAACGAATTCTTAACTGTCAACTGTCGGATCCAAAGAACCTTCAGTAATTCAAATTTTACAAACCGAACTTCAGGGGAAATAATGGAACACTTAAGAGGATGAAAAGGTATCGTTCCAAGAAGTAGTTAAGACTTAAGACACGATTTGCTTAGCATGCTAACCTTAATCTTGCAAATCTGTCGAAAGCCTCAAGCACTGCAGGTAAAATCGAAATTCCTAAAATGACGGTTAACAGTGAAATCACAAACCGCGAGTGAATGTAATGCCATCACAAAAGAATTTAAGAAAAATGAACTGTGACAGGTAGTTTTTTTTCGCGATTGACAAACCGCGAAATTGACAAGTTTACTGGAAAAATAGTCTACTATTGACTTTCAACTATCTCTTTTGTTATCTAACACTTTCATTATTTCATTCATTTTTTAACGTTTTCATTCATCAAGCGAATTATTGATCTGATTTTCAGTGCAACGTAGCGCGAGCAATGTGCCGGCCGGCGACTCCGTCAACCGTCGAAATTCTCAAGACGCCACCATTTTCAATAGTTGAACGATGTCAATTGTAATTACTAACCTTGTCTGAAGTCTTGAAGTAATCCAAAATCGAAAATCACAGTTGCACTTTGTCGCTGCACGTTAATCGCGTAATTAAAAGGGTAGGCAATCAGCCTCCCTGTTTCAAAAATTCCTCGGAATTCTCCCGGCGCGCTCCTTGTGGAGTGGCGGCAACGGAAAAAAAATCGAAGATTTTCAGACACGATTAAAGCTTCTCGTACAATTGGAGTTTCTAAACCGTTGAAAACCTTTTTTACAGCTGGGTATAACACTGAAAACGATACTACTACGGTGAAAGATAACGAGACTGAAGCTGTTCATTCTCAGCGAGAGGAAAGGCTCTGGATAAATCCCGTGGTGCACGTGGCGACCAACAAGTAGCCCTGTCGTTACTTTAGGCCCGATTGAAGGCGACTAAACTGTTGGAGCGAGAGCGCTTCCATCTTCCAGACCCTTTACCCCCACTCCCGCACCGCCCGGCGCCAGGGCCGTCTTTGACTGGCGCCACTTCTTGCTCAATCCGTTAAGTACATTGGACTCTCGTATGTACCTGTCTTTTTCTATCTACTTAGTCACATTGCTATCAATTATTGACTAATCATTCTAAGCCAATTGTAATTGAAATAATTCCGAGGGTATTTTAACTGTTAAGTTAAAAGCCTAATTTTAGAAGGTAAACGTTGATTTAAAGTCTAGCCGGTTCTACAGATTAAGATTACTTTAACGAAATTGCAAACTAATTTTTTTTGTCGGTTATAATACGAAAACTATAGTGTTTTTTTTTATCTTTGGAGGATTCTCCATAACGGATCTAAATTTGCAAAATTATTCTAATCTAATAAACCCTTGGCACTTTCTCCCTTCTTTTCACTTCAATAACACGCTGGCTTGCATTCTCCCTCCAACCTGTTGGAACCTGCACGGATTTCGACGTTGTGCTCTCGAGTTTCGGGTAACAGCTGCATCCTCGTTTGTGATTAACTTTGCCCCACACGTTTCAAACTGCACTTTTTATTCGTTTCTCAAGCTGTTTAGTATCTTGTTTTTTTTATGTCGTAAATCTAAATACAGTATTTTGTGATTGACACGAAAACGAACTCGGTCAATTTGGGGTAATTTTCTAAAAAATTAATACTGATTAGTTGAGGTTGAATTAATTATATAGTGTTCTAAAGAATTGAAATACGTATTAATTAAAAACACGAGAAAGAAGGTTTTTGATTGGTGGATAATACTTCCAGAAAATTACCATCAGCCAATCAGAATAATCTTCATGGTTTTTGTTCTTTTTGCTTACGTGATTTAATTGTTTTTACGTAGCTTACGTATTTTCCTAACTATATTTATGCTTCCGCACCGTATAAATCGTATAATTATTTATCGCCGAAAAGTGACAACTGTAATCATTTTAATTATCAAGTTAATATTCACTGTCGTTCATTTTTATCGAATAAGTATATAAATAGATTGAAGCTAAACCTATTATGCGGAATTGACCAGATGAAAGTGAATGAAATATACACCAAAAAATGTTCAAAAAAATAGTCATTTCAATTAATCGTGATATGTAAGTTTGTTATTTTATATCGGAATTTATTTATTGAAGTGTTCTGTTTAAAAGCTTGCCATCATTACTATAAAAATCGTTCACGCTAATATGAAGTGATCTTTTGATATATTTGCTCAGTTAGGTTAAAAATACTTTTAATCTTAAGTAAACATTAATCGTCGAATTTGAGGTTAAGTAAATCTGTTAGTCATGAATATGTTTATTAAGATAAATTTAATCACATTATTTTAATAATTTACTCTTTTTTATGAATGCCTAAAAAATTCACAGAAGCAATAGGTGACCAATGTCATTTTATCAATATGGAATTAGAAACAAAAATGATAATAAATTAAAGAATTTTTTATAGTGAAACTTAGATGAAACTTGTAAAATTTGCAATTAATGTATTTTTTAGATAAAATCCTCGATAAAATCTATTGACTAATTTTAATACTAATTTGAATGTAAATAAATATTATTTGACTAAATTAGACTTAAACAATATTGATTTTGATCAAGTAAATATTTAATTAAAAGTAATTCATTCATTATTTGTCAAAAATATTTTTTCAATTCAAGAATGACAATAAATCATGAATTTACCAAATTTTTAGAGTTTGTATAAACAATGTAATATATTTACTTGCAATATTTGTGAAATATGCATAATAATTAGTTCAGGGTAAAATAAAATTTTCATTTATTTTGAAATATGAGCTGACTATCTGTTAAATTGTTTAATTTTCACAAAATCTATAAAATTTACAGTAAATTTCCAACCAGGATTTCTACAGTTCTGGAATACCTGAAAAACCTGAAAGTCAGGGAATTTTATAAAATGTTATTTTAAAAAATTAATTTAATTAATTTCTCTTTTTATGATTTAAATCAGTTATATTTCATTTGAAATACATAAGTTGAAAACTGATGAATTGTGGGTGACTTTTACCTGATTGATCAATAGAAAATAATTGAAATTTTCAATGCTGTTACTAAAATTAAAAATTATTTTCATGTATGGTGGATTTCACGTGAAATGTCCAGCCCCAAAAATGAAATATGTCCAATCAATTGCAAATTTTTGTTATGAGTTGTCCTATGGGATAGTAATTTATCCTATAAATATTTTGGGATTTCTTCAAAAATTGTGGGTGTGGGAGGGGGTACAAGATTTGAGTTGTTTGGTGACACGCTCTTTCTTTTATATTTATTCTGCTTTAATGAATAGATAAAAAAATTTTATGGGACATGATTTTTGTAGATTTTTGCTTAAACTTTCGATTAGCAATGTCCATTTTAGTTGTTTTTTATAATTTTACCTTGATTTTTCAAAATTAAAAACAAATTTGAGTTTTTCTCAAAGTTGGGTATTTTTAATTTTTTTAAAAATATTTTTAAACGAAAGCTGAGATTTTTTCCGATGAAAACCATAAGTTTCAAAAATGCGTTTTTTTTTGTTTTCGAGAAATTAAATGATGAACAGCGCGCGAAGTCGCGCCGCATCGACTGGACGCCGCGTCGACTCGAGCCCTTACCGCGGTACAGCTTCAATCACCATTTTTTATTAGATGTTAGAGTATCTACTTTCAGAAACAATTTTTACCATTTATTATTCAACTTTTCTTTGCATGTTATAGGGTTAAGACTTTCTTAAAATAAAAAAAAAACTTTTAATTTTTTTTTATATTTGTTCAGTTTTTAATCCTGAAAACACCGCAAGATTTAGAATTTGACACGATTGCACCTTGCCGCAATGTTATATGTCAATATTGCAAATCTTGCACGGCAACATTGCCCCTAAATTGCAGCAAGGGTACGTGCTAATTGGGTTTATTTTTGTACTCGTTCACACAGTTTCCATTTCTTTAAAATTTACGCTTAAAAAATGAATATTTAAAACATTTGTATAAAATAACAACAACAAAAACAGATTAGTAACTTATTATTTATAATTAAATAATTGATTATTGATCATAAAAATAGCCATTGACATTTTTAATAAAATAAAAAAACTATTCACCCACAAAATCTATATTGCTTCCTTATAGAGAAAGTACTGTTTTACCCTCAAATCCTCGATTGCGATTTTTTGACAGTCAGAAATGATGTTTAGAAAAAATGTTCGTGTGTTAACATTACGTTTAGCCCAAAATCTCGTAAACCGTAATAGTTAAAAGCGTCTATTATTTTACGAAATTAAAGGTTTCTCAAGGGGAAAATTTTTGACATATGTTTGAACCCGATCGATCAATTCTAACTATCTTTTATTCACGTTTTAAAGTTTTGGAAAAAATCGTTTTTTTTTTTGGGGAAATTTTACAATTTTTCTTTTTAAAGTTAGAATGTAAATATTTTATTCTTTTTATTTTTTTAAAACAGTTTTGTTTATTGGGTTTTAGTTTTCCCGATGAAGCTTCCTCCTATCAGGAAGCAATGTGTTAAAAAAATAAACATAATAAATATGTACAAGAAATAAATACTTGAGGTAGAAATAAAAAATTGGAAATCCGTAAACAAAAGAAAATAAGGAAAATACCTTTTACAATTCAAGAGCAGAAACATTTTTCCAGTTTTAAGGACGCTTATACCCTCAAGCGGTTCTCATTCTATCGGACCATGATACTCAATATTTTTTTAATTCCATTTCGTCTTATAATTTGGTTTCTCTATAGTATTTTGTAGTTAAAATCATTACACAAACAAATATTATTAAAAAAATTTTTTTTTTTGAAAATTACAACTTTTTAAAATTTTGTATTCCTGATTATTTCAAAAAAGTGAAGGATTTCTACCCTTAAATAACATTTTCTTAACAACGGAACGGTAAATTAATTAAATATTATTGTAAAAGCTGTATTCTATTACAGTTTAAAATATATTAGTTTTTTAAAAAAATGTGTAGAACTGTGTTTTTTAAATTAATCAAAATATAGTCATTTTGCGCGTTTTGTTACTTTTTCCATGTAAAAGTCCCAACTTTATAAATTTATATCTTAAAAACAGAACGGTAAAATTTAATAAAATTATAACAGTACATGTAAAGTAATGCATTTATTATGTCATTGAAATTTTATAAGAATCTGTAGAAATTGGTTTTTTGGATAAACCTTCTTAATAACTGAACAAAAATGGAAAAAAATGAAGGTATTTTTTTACTTTAATTAAAGTCTCAACCCTATAACATGCAAAGAAAAGTTGAATAAAAAATGGTAAAAATTGTTTCTGAAAGTAGATACTCTAACATCTAAAAAAAAATGGTGATTCAAGCTGTACCGCGGTAAGGGCTCGCGTCGACGCGGCGTCCAGTCGATGCGGCGCGACTTCGCGCGCTGTTCATCATTTAATTTCTCGAAAACAAAAAAAAACGCATTTTTGAAACTTATGGTTTTCATCGGAAAAAATCTCAGCTTTCGTTTAAAAATATTTTTAAAAAAATTAAAAATACCCAACTTTGAGAAAAACTCAAATTTGTTTTTAATTTTGAAAAATCAAGGTAAAATTATAAAAAACAACTAAAATGGACATTGCTAATCGAAAGTTTAAGCAAAAATCTACAAAAATCATGTCCCATAAAATTTTTTTATCTATTCATTAAAGCAGAATAAATATAAAAGAAAGAGCGTGTCACCAAACAACTCAAATCTTGTACCCCCTCCCACACCCACAATTTTTGAAGAAATCCCAAAATATTTATAGGATAAATTACTATCCCATAGGACAACTCATAACAAAAATTTGCAATTGATTGGACATATTTCATTTTTGGGGCTGGACATTTCACGTGAAATCCACCGTATATCAATCAGTGAAAAATTACTGACAATTTTGTAATTTCAAACTAATTTCCTCTAAAATTTGATTGATTGAAATCATGAATAGAGAGTGATTTTCAATATAAAATTATTCTCCTTAAATTTTAGAATTATTATTCTTTAATTTTTTTTATTATTTTGTTCTGTTGTCGATTATTCTCGACAGCTTTCAAATTTTTTTGTCAATTGTTAATTATTTTCGTCATTTTGTAATTTTTCTTTCAATTATCAATTATTTTCTTCACATTTCATTTTAATTAATAAACCAGAATTAAATCCTTCCATAATGAGTATAAAGGAGAGAAGCTTTAAATGATCTCAAGGTGAGGTGAAAAAATTTTTTATTTTCAATTTAATTCTTCAATTTTTAATTATTTTATTCAATGTTCAATAATTTTCGTTTTTATTTTTCAATTATCAACTATTTTTTTGAAATTTCAATACAATTCTTTAATTATCTTCTTCAATTTTCATTTATTTTCTAAATTTTTTCTATAATTTTCTTCAGTTTTTAATTGGTAACTTAATATTCTCCTTCAATTTTATAATTATTCTTTAATTTTTTTCAATAGTTTTGTTCTATTGTCGATTATTCTCGCCATTTTCGAACTTTTTTTACTTTTTTTTTTCAATTGTGAAGTATTTTTCTTAATGTTTAATTATTTTAGTCATTTAGTAATTTTATTTTAATCATCAACTATTTTCTTACAATTTCAATTGAATTCTTTAATCTTCGATTTTTAATATTTTCTCCAGTTATTATTCTTGTCATTTTTCAATTATTTATTTCAATTATTAATTATTTTTCACAATTTACAATTGAGGGGCTGGATGCAATAAAGGGATATAGACGACTTTCGAAGTCCCCCGTTTCTGCCGGAGACTCGCTGTACGCGGGGCCAACGAAAGTCTCGCGTATCCCCTTATTGCATCCAGCCCCTCAATTATTTCTTACTATTTTTTCAATTATTCTCTTAAAATTTTATAATTGTTCTTTTATTTTTACAATTATTCTTTTCAGCTGTCTATTAATTTATTCATTTTTCGAATTTTGTTTTCAATTGACAATTATTTTCGACACTTTTCACATATTTTCTGCAATTTTTAATTTATTCTCGTCATTTTTCAATGATTTTTTTAACTATTAATTTTTTCCGCAATTTTCAATTCTTTTCTACAAATTTTTCAATTTACAATTATTTTGCTTAAATTTTATATTTATTCATGAATTTTTAAAATTATTTTTTTCTGTTGCCGATTATTGTCGAAAGTTTTCTAATTTTTTTTCAATCGTCAACTATTTTCTCAAAATTATAATTGAATTCCTTTATCTTTAATTTAATTCTTCAATTTTTAATTTTTTTCTTTACTTCTCAATTATTGTTTTTAATTTAAAATTGCAGTCTTCCATTTTTAATTTGATTGATTGATTTATTGAATTAAATTAAATTATTAAATTAATTAAATGATTTTATTCAATATCAAATAATTCTCACCTTTTTTTTAATTATCAATTATTTTTTCAAATTCAATTTAATTCTTAGATTTTTAATTTAGTTCCTCGTTTTTTTTTATTATTTTCTTCAAATTTCAATACCATTTTTCATTTTTTAATTATTCTCTTCTATATTTCATAATTCTCAGCTTTTTTAGTTACTTTTTCAATTTTTAATTATATTCTTTTATTTTTAAATTTCATACTTTAATCTTCAATTTTTTTCGATTTTCTATCCAGTTGTTCAATTTGTAATTGTTTCCATCAATTATTCCTATAATTTTCTTAATTTTTCTTGTTTCTTAAATTAATATTTTTTGTTTAATTTTTTCAATTATTTTTTTTCAGTTGTCTATTAATCTTATCATTTTTTGAATTTTCTTCAATTTTCAATTATTTTCCGAAATTTTTCAATTATTTCCTACATTTTTTTCAATTTTCAGTCATTCACTTAAAAGTTTATAATTATTCTTTGAATTTTTCAATTTTTTCTTCTGTTGTGTATTAATTTAGCCATTTTTTGAATTTAGTTTTCAATTGTACATTATTTTCGTCATTTTTCAGATATTTTCTTCAATTTTGTAATTATTCTCGTAATTTTCATTATTTATTGCACTTGCGAAAATTTATAGTTTTAAATGACCAACAACAATGCAAAGTTTCGTGTTACTACTTATTTTATATTTTTGGTCATGGAATTTGATGAAACATGGTCTGGAAAACCTGGAAAAGTCATGGAATTTTGAAAACGTGGCAACCCTGTATATATATTAATTATATCAACAAAATAATGTCTCGTAAAAATATTTTCTTTTATTTTATTTGCATTAAGAGTAATTTTGTGCAAAATTATAAAACTGATTAAAAAAAAAAAATTCTTTGTGATGCTGAGGAACAAAATAATTTTTCTCAATAACAAGTAGATTGTTTAGAGAGGAAATTCATAATGATGAGTCTTGGAATTATTACATTTTCTCAGTGTCTAAATGCATGTTATTTTGAAACAATTAATTAAATTATCATTTTTCCATGAAGCCTATTAGAAGGCTTTCGCTCATTGTTAATGTTCAGACAGTAGGGAAGCTTATTATCAGCCCTTGACACACTAACAATAAGTTACACAAGACATGTTTTATAAATTGTTGATAGCGTTACGTCTCGTTGGACAAGTGCCGTGAAAATGTACGCGGAACCTTCCATCCTTGTGTGACAAATCACGGGGAATCGTCCAACGAAATGAATGCCATCGATATTCCCACGCTATCCAATTCTCACGAGACCCTAGTTCAGTTCAAATCTTATCAATACCTCATTTTTTTCTCAGTTTTTTTTTTACTTTTTATTCATTAAAACTACATTTTTAATGCTATTTTTATAAAAAATTTCACTGACAATTAAGATTATTTTAATAAAAAAATAAATTGTATTAATAGTTGAATTTTTAATTTTTAGTATTTGATTTCTTGGTAGATTTTTTTTTAATGAGCAGTAAATTTTTTCTAACCGTTTGAACAAAAATTCGGCCATGAATTTACTAGTAATTAGATATTTTTAACTGATTCAGATTTAGAGAGTGTTAAATTATTATTTGACAGAAAAATTTCGAAGCGAATTTTGAAATTAACTGTGACAACTTTTGATTAGTCGATTTTAAAATTCGTTCTGAATTTTTTCCGCCGAATTTTCGTACCTAAATAAAAGTTCCGAGTTCATATAATATTTAGAGGTATAAAGCTTTTGAGATAAATATTAGAAAATTCCGTTAAATATAAATTCTCAATCATAAGAATTCTGCTATTTACAAATTTTATTAAATAAAATTCTGCTGTTTGAATTAAAACATATATATATTTAATATGATGAGAAAAACACTCTATTTACATAATTTAAATATTATAACCTCATATTAAATTCTCATTGAAATGAGATTTTGAAAAATAAAGAAAGATAACTTATCAACTTGGTCGGCTTATGCTTTTGTAAATATTAATAAAATAGAAATGCATAATTAACGACCACTAATGAAACTTTTTTCCTATAAGGAAAAGTAATTAAGATTTCTTAAAATGTATATCGTCATTAACTATGAATTTTTAATAATTATTTTTCGACGTGAAGATTTAATTTATTTGATAATAAAATAAATTATTATATTTAATTAATAAATTATCATTAAATAACTGTAATAATTTTGCGAATAAAAATTTTTTAGCCAAAAGGGGCCCTTGAAGCATTTAGGTACGAGTCTGAAAGCACGCCGCGTAATGAGTAGCATACAGCATCAGATGCCGCGCCCGATTTATACAATTCCATAATGTTGGTATTTTTGTGAAATATACCAAATTTTTTCTGAAATCAATATTTTTCGAGTTTTAAGTACCGGTAACTATCTTTTTTAGGTACTTTTTTCAATTGTCGTCACGTACTTCTAGAGATTTTCTGATTTTCCTGAGTCTCGTGTGGAACTACTTTCTCGTGGCGAATTCAAGTTCTGCGGTCGATGACGCGCTGTGCCGCATGTACTATAGACTCAATGGAATGGTTATAGGGATGGGTTTCGTTTCTGATGGCGAACAAAAGCTCTAACTTAATTTCGACCAATTCTCGGAAACACTTGGGGTTTCGTCTAAATGCATTTATTGACTAATTCCCTAATTTCCCTAATTCACAAAAATTCTAGAATTGAAAATTCTCTCACTGTATTTTGTTGTATTTTCTTCTTTTCAAAATCTAAAGCCACATTAAAAGGGAATAATGGTAGAAATTTATCATCGGTATTGCATTGTTAATAAACTCATTTTAACAAATTTACATGGATTTTAATTTATTACTTTTACAATATAAAGGGAATTGAAGAGAAATTTACATATTTTAAATTCACCCAAGTTATTATACACCGGGAAAAATTACTTGAGATAAATTGCGGAATATTTGACAATTGTTAAATAAAAGCTTTTGTTCGAAATAAATATTATCTGAATTATATAAACGTTTCCTTAGCCTAATCTAGTCATAATGACGAATCAAACAAATTTGAACTACAAAACTGTTTCCTCTTTCCTTAGTCAAATTTAGTGATAAACAAATTTGATATGAGTCGAATTATATTTGTTTAAATCAAATAATATTTATTAAATTATATTTATTTAATAATACCTAATTGTCAATTTACGTGAAAACAATTTATTCTTGTTAATAAGAGTCAGTTGTTCGTTTTTGTTGTTGTGATTGCTAATTTTTATACCTAATGTTTTTCGTATTTTATTTGACTGAAATAATTTTTTTTCAGAATAATCTTCTTAAATTTATGTAATCCTAATTATCTTCAATTTAATGGAAATTATAAACAGCTTTTAATAACTTTCTAATCTTTACTCGTAAATGTTACAAGCTTGGTTAATTAATTCTCGATTAACTTGATATAAACTGATACGAGTCATAATTATTTCATAATTATCGCAAAATTATTTATTGTTATGGATTTTGGTTATTTTTTTTGAATTTGCTTAATTGAAATTTGAAATTATTAAAAATGATGAATTTGATTTGAAAAAGTATCAGTCTAATTATAATTTAATTTTGTGTAAATTTCACACTTGAATGTATTTAAATACATATTATTTATTACAGCTTTTTCGGATTATTATCTGAATTTGATAAAAATTCTAAATTTCTCTTATTACATATTTAAAATTCTCTTCAAGAAAATTAGATAGTGTAATAAAGTTAAAATTAATTTATAGATGAAATTTTTATTCTAAATATTTAATTATATTTTTATATTATACGACCCTCTAAATCTAAATAAATCCAAATTTCTTTTACAGATTTCCTTAGATACACAAAATCCGTACAAAGTGCTCAATGAAGTTGATAAATGTCGAGATAAATCTGGAGCTTAGATTTTGAATTTGAAATTAAACTTCATCGACCTGAATCAAGATTAATCTTCTTTTAAAGGTAATTTTCTACTTTTTACGTTTTTTAGTAAACAACTTTTCAACCTGAACAGTTTTCTCTCGGGAAATCTTGAAGGCTTTATATTATCGCAAGCATAGGTTCCAGGATCAACACTTTTTTTTTAAAGTAAATGCCATATTTTACCTAGAAAATGTACTATAAAAAATTCTTCGAATTAAAAGTTTCAATCTTCTTAAATTGAGTTAAAATCGAAAAAGAAATCAATGAAAGACGAAGGAAGATAGTCCTTGACATATCACACATGATTGCTTCTTTCGGAAGCAAAGGTAGCACATTTTTGTTTCGCAGCAGAAGCAAAAATGAAATTTGATAGGTTTGTCGATTTATCATACAAAAGAAGCAGTTGATGCATAAATGACTGACAAGTATAAAGATACTATTCTTTCACGACAGTAGAATAATGTTTTTTTTTCTTATACCTGTTTCTTCATTTTGAAACAACCTACACTCTCAAAAGTTTTTATTAAAGACGAATAAAATGGGACAAAAAAATAAAATAGAACACAAAAAAGAAATTAATAAAGTAGGTACATAATACTTATACTTTTTTAAGTTTTTTAATTTTTTGAAAAATTTCTGATAACGTAGTTTGTTAGTAATTTTCACTAGAATTTTCTATAAAATCAATTTTTTTCTATCACTGTCTCAGAAATTATTTTCTGTATTTTTTATTGGGAAAATTTTACTGTAACAAAGATTAAATTTAGATAAAATTAATCTGCTTGGTTTTTATAAAAGTCTTTGTGAAATGTTAAAATATTAATTACATTTTTCTTATAGTTGTGCAAGTAAAGTTATTATTAATTTTGAAGTTACATTATTGAAATCTACAAATTTTTCTTTTCAAAGAGACTGATGGAATTTTTATGAAAAAATTTGCAAGCCGATTCTCACGGTGTGATAAGTATGCAAAAACAAAAACAATCATTGACAATGTAAACATAACAGGGCACTATGTAGCGACCTATTGAAGGATAAATGACAAAAAATTTATATTCCAAGCAGCAAAACTGAATAGTTCGAATAGCTGTGTTTCTAATAAAGGAATGTGAGTTCAAAGCAAAAAGATCGTTTTAAAAATAACCGATTATTAGATAATTTCGTGTAAATTAACTGCGAAATCGAAGTAAAAGCAAATTTTTAAAAACCCTTTATTGATAACCAAGATTATTAACTAAATAATTAATTTCTTATTTAATAATAAGACAATATAATAAGAAAACAATAGTATTATTATAAATATAAATATATATATAAATATATTATTATTATTATTAATATTATTGCTTTAATAAGATTTAATTTCTTATTTCTTAATTTTAAACGATTATTGTTAAAAAAGAAAGGTAAGAAAAATTTTAAGTGGGAGTTGATTAGAGCGTTAATTATAGATCATTAAATTTTTATGGCATTAGGACCACTCAATGGTTATATCATGACTAACGATGTAAAAAGTATACGATCTCGTCACTTCTTAAATGTTCTGCGGGCTCAAAGTTTTATTAAAACATTTACTGGTTTGCTCATTGCTGTAAAATCCAGCAAAACGTCTAATTTTAATGTCTTGCTGCAGAGTGATTATACTTTTAATGAAGCTTTTTATCACCTGACGAAAATTTGAAATTTTTGTTTTCTTGTTTCTTATTTTTATTATCTACAGGTTGGCCACTCAACCAGGAGAACCGAGAGATAACTAAGAAAAATTGGGACGTATAAATGTTTCACACTTCTCATTTGACATAATGAACAATTTATCTGAACTTATTGCATCGAACTAGCAATTATCATAATTTTAATTTACTAAAATTATCATTTAGTCTAACTTTCATATTTTACTGTTTATCCCTAAGCTCTAATTTTCCTTCTGCAGAAAATCAATTTTACATAATTTTTTTTAGGATGAGTAAAGATTTACATTTTTTTTATTTATCTAATTTATTGATTGAATTAATTTTCGTTTTACTAAGATTGAATTTATTCTAATTTCTATTTTTATTATTTATTAATTACCAGAGTTTGTTGATCACTGAATTCATATTGAACAGAAATCTCATTTTACAGAATTTCTTTTCAACCGATTTTTTATGAAAAAGAAAAAGAAATTAACGGAGTTTTAATTAAGCAAAATTCTGATTTGACATAATTCTTAGTAAGTCAAATTTTCAATTGACAGAATGTCCAGTTCATCAAATCTTTATTTGTCCGAATTTGTGCAATAAGTATTCTACAAGAAAATATGTTTTGTAAATAGTCCGCGCCTTTATAATTCATCTTAAGGAGGTTCTCGCCATTGATATAACCTTAAATTTTGACAATTTGTTTCTGATAATTTTAAAAAATGGCTTTTCTCACCAAATAAAACTATTATTGAAATTAATTTCACTAAATTATGAAAGACCCAGTTGTAAATTTTTCAGAAAAATTATGTTAATCTAAAATTTGTTTATAAATAATAATTTATTTAACGCATTTTATGCGTTTTCTTTAAATTTAGTTAGAATCTATTTTTCATCCAATTTTAAGAAATAATAGTTCATTTTTCTCGTTGAAACATTTTCTACAATTTTATTTGTTTGGTTTTGTTGTAGAATATTTTGTTTAAATTAGCATTATTATTTTAATCAAATTTGATCCACTGGTAGATAATGGTTTTATAATGATGCACTTAAATTTTTGAGACCTCAAGGTACTTTTGAAAAAATATATAAATATATGGATATATATGACAAGCAACTCAATTCCCGTAAAATTCAATTTAAAATGTTAAAAACGAAAAGCATTATAAATTGTTTCACAAGTACCTTGAGGTCTCAAAATTTTAACTGCATCATTATAAAACCATTATCTACAGTGGACCAAATTTGATTAAAATGGTAATGTTAATTTTTTTTACGATAGAACTTCCTTAAAAGTTATTAAACAAATAAAATATATTTTTTACGTATTATTTAAACAAAATAATTGCAGAGAATGTTTCATCGAGAAGAATGAGCCATTATTTGTCAAAATTGGAAGAAAATTACAAATTTTAACTAGATTGAAAAAAAAATGTGAAATAATTATTATTTGACAACAAATTTTAGTTCAACCTCATTTTTTCTGAAAAATGTACAACTGCATCTTTTAAAAATTTGCTCAGAAACTCCATTTTTATTGCCAATTACACAAAAATTAATAGACATAAAAAAGCTTTAATTTCTCTACGTGAAATAGCAACACAAAGTCTATAGATTCACAATAAAAAATCAAAATCCAATGTTTTGAATTTTACAGAACGGGCGTTAGAAATTGAGTCTGCCTATGTTATTGTTAGGTTATGCCTATGGTTCATCGCTAATAATTTATTATAATACATAAGTTCCAGAATATCTTGAATTCCAACGATTTTTTAATTTATTAACAAGTTCCAAAGTATTTTATATTTTCTCTATAATTTTTTAGTTTCTAAAGTGAATTATGAAAAACTTAATATTCTAAAAAAAATACTAGAAAATTTAAGATTATATTATTATAAATTATAGAACATTATTTAAGATTTTTTACAATTTTGGACTCTTAATAAAAAATTCCAAAATTTTCTTAAGAGTTTGGAACAAAAACCAGAATATTTAAGATTTTAGAATGCAGCGAACTTTCAATGTTATAATAAGTTTCAGAACATGAAAGACTTTTTTATATTTAAATTCTGGATTAAAATCCAAAATCTTTTAGACTCTAAAATAAATTCCAGGTGACTAAATATACTTTAGAATAAATTTTACAGAATTAAAAAATTTATATTAATTTCTAGAATATTTGGGATTTTTTTTTTTAGATTCTAAAGTAATTTTAAAATGTTTTAAGATTCTAATTTATAAAAAAATTACAGAAAAGTTTAGATTTAAAACTAAATTCCAGTTGATTAAATTTTTTTTTTAATTTTTAGATTTTGGATAAACTTGCAGAATTTTTTTAGACACTAATCAAAATTCCAAAAAATTTAAGATTCTAAAATTAACTTCAGAAAATTCTAGATCCTTTATTAAATTCCAAAATTTTTTAGATTTTAATTCTCTGAGTTTTTTTTTGTTTAGATTTTATTTTTATTTTTAGAATTTTGATAAACAACTTCAATTTTTACATTCTAAAATAATTTTCAGAAAATTGTAGGTTGTATAATAAATATCTGAACATTTCGATTTTATTTTTATTTATTAGATTTTCCATAAGAGTCCGAAATTAATAGATTCTAATATTATTAGAATGTTTGAGGTTATAAATACATTGCAGAAAAGTTTAGTTTGAAAAATAAATTCCACAAAATTATAAAAGTAATAAATTCCAGAACACTTAAGATCTTTTACAAAATTCCGGATTTTGTAAATTATGGATGAAATTTCAAAACTTTTTTAGATTCTAGAATAAACACCTAAAACTTCATATTTGTTTTTCCATTTAAACATTTTTTTTTTTCAGTAAAAATATCGAATTCTTTATAGATTTTAAATAATTCATTTAGAAATTCTATAACTAAAATGTTCTGAAGCTTATTTTGGAACCCAAAAAAGTTTGTATTTTTTTCTAGAATTTCAAATGTTTTAGAAATTTTTCTAGAATGAAATGAATTCTAGAATTTTATTTATAATTCGCAAATTTCCAATAATATTTAAGAAGATTATGAATACGATATTTTTACGGAAAAAAAAATTTTTAATTTAAAAAAACGAATATAAAGCTTTAAGTTTTGAAATTTCATCCACAATTTAAAAAATCCGGAATTTTATCTAAAATCCTAAATGTTCTGGAAATTATTATTTCTATAATTTTGTAGAATTTATTTTCAAACTAAACTTTTCTGTATATTATTTACAATCTCAAATATTCCAAAAATATTAGAATTCAATAATTTCGGACTCTTATGGAAAATCTAATAATTAAAAATAAAATTTAAATATTCAAATAATTATTAGGGGAGACCGAGGAGGAAAGTAACAGAGGTGGAAAGTAACAACGCTTATAACTTCTAAACCAATGAGCGGACAGACATAGTCCTTAAATAATTTTTAGTCAGTTTTGCCCCCTCTACCTCCCCCAAATTATGTTAGGGGTCTACCATAAGCTATATATCTGATACTGACATTTTGTGCAAAAATTACGTCAAAAGTAAGTTTTTGCCTAAATTTTCAAAATATCATATTTTTTTGATTTTATAGATATTTTAAATATGCTTTTCGTTTTTTTGAAGCTTTTTTATTTAGCTTTAAGTCGTGCTAGTGCATAATTAAAAAATGCGAAATACTTTTGTGTAATTTAAACTTGTTTTTTGAAATCCAAGGAAAAGAGGGGTGAGGTGGAAAGTAACACGTTGTTACTTTCCTCCTCATCTAATGCTTTATTTTTATAAACCTCATCCTTTTTTATAACTATGTAATTTTATATGTTTATTTTATATTTTAAAGATTAAATATTGAAATTTTGATTTGAATTTTTAAAAAACGATGCTTTTTTAATGTCATTGCTATTCAACGAATACTAAATAGATAAAAAAAACTTAATTTCAAAAAAGTGCAAAAATATCTGCCAATTATGTACAAAATATAGTTAATATCACTTTATATTTTTATATGTTCATAATAAAAATAATTTAAATTAATAGCAGTTTTATATTTGAAATGCTAGCCTTAATTTTAAAGTGTTACTTTCCTCCTTCGTGCTGTTACTTTCCACCTCAGGGGTGAGGAGGAAAGTAACAAATAAAGAGCTGATTAAAAAGTCCTGCAGTGAACTATTAAATTATTATTAATGTTTAATTCCAATTTTATTTAATAGGTGAAAGTCCAAGCTTTCGATTAGTATGTTTACAGAACTTATCCGACAAATAGTTTTAATGCTAGCATAAAAAAACTGATTTTTGTTACTTTCCTCCTCGGTCTCCCCTATACATAAAATCTATAAATTTCTGGACTTTATTTTAAAAAGTAAAAATTGAGGGTGTTTATCAAAATTTTTAAAATAAAAATAAAATCTAAACAAAAACAATCGCAAAGAATTAAAATCTAAACAATTCTGGAATTAAATAAAGAAACTAGTATTTTCTAAAATTTATTTTAGAATCTTAAATATTCTGTAATGTTAATTAGTGTCAACAAAAATTCTACAAGTTTATCTAAAATCTATAAAAAGTGAAAAAAAATCTAAAATGATCTAGAATTTATTTTGAATCGAAAAAATTCAATAGAAAATTTAAGATATTCTGGAACTTATGTATTATAATAACTTTAAAATTGTCTGGAGTTTATTTTATAATATTAATTATTCTTGAATTTATTAAAGGTATTAAAGAATACATTTTTTTTAAAATTAATTCAAAAGTCTAAAAAATTGTGAAATTTTAGCTAAAATTGAAAAATTCGGAAAAAAATTTGAAAATTTTTCTGAGATTATTTCAAAAAGTAGAACCAATCTAACAATTGTGACTTCGAATTCGGAATCAGCAAAGAAAAATTAATAAAATAATCTAAATCTTGTTCTACTTGTTTAATTTACAATTAGTTATAGTTCCTTTAAGTTATAGTTAAATTTGTTATAATAAAAATGATTTATTACAATATGGAGGACTAAAATTAGAATTTCTAATTATTGAACCTAGAGTCAAAATTCAAAATAGCGACTCTAGTATGACGAACTAAAAATTTTAAGTTACGTTTAATTCGGAGGTTGTTAGAGTCATTGATTTCGTATGAAAAATCAGATTCTCAATTAACAGGAATTAAAATTAAATATAATTTTATTTTATACTAGCAAAAGTATTTTACAAACTGTATTTTTATTAAAAACCAAAGTTAATTTTATAAAAAAAACACAAATGCGATTATAAAATTTTTCTCCGATGAAAAAGTTATGAATAAACAGAGTAAAATACCATACATATTAACAATTTTTTATTCATTAACAAGCTGAACTCAAAGCTCTATGCAATTATCGCAACTTGAGCGGAAAAACTCGTTTTAATTAACATTAAAGAGAGAAAATAATTGTGGTTTTGATCCCGGAAAGTATCGATTTATACATTTCAATTGAAGTAGTTTTTTTAAAAGTTTTTTTTCGCATTGTTAGCTATTGTAGTTATTGGTATTAATGAGGAGAGTTACGAAATGAAGGAGGGAACCTGAAAAAAAGACTTTAGCTTTGTCGTTTACCGTGGCGCCAAAAAAAATCAAACATAAAAACTGAAGCTTTGTTAGTTCTAAAATGTGGGTAATAGGTCTCATGGGGCTTCAGTATTTATTTGAAAAGAAAGAAAAATCTTAAGTTTATGTTTTGTTTGTCTGGTTAAATTTGAACACTGGACCGCCTTTTTCTCTGAAAAGGAAAATTTATTCCAGGATCCTTGAGCTTTAAATTTAAAGGATCATCTATGCAAGGACATGACGGAACTATCTGACATTGAATCAGGATTCTGTGGACACTCCGACGAATGGGAAGGAGTTGAGAAAGAAAGGTCGATCAAGACTCATTTGATGGATTATTCCGCTCGTGTCTTTGACAGTCCCGTAACGACATTCCAAATCAGTATAATCATTGAGGCAAATAATGTTGTGCTTCTTTACCTCTTTTTATCTTTGCCTCTTTAATCCTTTCTAGCTTTTCTTCTCGATACACTTTTCTTCAAAATAAACAAAGATTATAGTCTCCCAAGCAGTGCAACTTTAAATCCAAAGATGTTCTGTTCTTGAAGGACAAAGAAGCAAAAGATTACTTTCATCTGAAAGAATTTCAGGTTACTTGGATGTTTGGAAATCGTTTCATTTAATTAATACGAGATTTAACCGATTGTGGGATGTCCTTCGGTTGAAATATATTTCTACTCTGACGCGTTTAGGTCAAGCTTGATCCTCTTCGAAACATAAGACATAACTCGTGGAAGTATAGCCAATCGGTAATTATATATTATAGGAAAGTTTTTACACGTTGTATTGTGTAAATTAAAAATTGTTTAGGTGGATGTTAAAAATCGTAACATCTTTTTTAGAGTTTTTTTTTAACTTCAGAAGTCCGAATTATTGTAGATGATTTCAAAACAATATAGGTCGTTTTCAAAATAAAGGTATAAACTGAACAAAGAAATGGACTCGTCAACTTTCTTATGCTTTTTGTATTTCATAAGTTTTTTCGATACACTTTTTAATTTTGCGGACCATATCCGAATCAATTAATCATTTAGTTGATGGCTTGATTATCCTTCTTCTATTAATCATCTTTACGGATGCAGATTAATTTGGTTTTTAAAATATTTTCATAATTTTAGACGTATTCAATAATCTATCATTTATTGAGGTTTTATTGTATACTGTTCATATTAATTGTAAAATCTATTCGATGTTTGAAGAGTAAATAAGTTTGAGCAGATTGCACGACCTGTATTTTATTTCCTTTAACCAGAATTCTAGTTAATTTCTCCAGATATCCGGTTAATTTGACAAGAATTCTAGTTAAAATAACCATAAACTTCAGTAGGCCTTATTTAACATGACTTTCTGGTTATTTTAACCGGACATTTCTTTCAATGCACAACATACGTTTATTACAAGAAAGCCATTCTTGCAATAAAATCGTTATCACAATAAAATTGTAATGAAAAGCAACTGTAGAATTTACTGACAATAATTATTTTACAATTTATTCAGAAGGTTATTACTTGCATCTCACAACTGAGTCAATGTTTCTTAAGTTGGCTGTAAAAAGCTGTAAATTGATTCAGCTGAAAAGTACAGAATTCAATTATAATTTCTTAAACGAGGCCATTTAAAAATATATGTTTATGAGTAACAAAGATAGCGGAATGAAAGTTGAAATGTATTTTAAATACTTTACTATTTTCACGAGCGTTAAGGTTAATTACTTATTGACTTTTCAAATTCCAAAAAGCAAAGTATTTGATTGTTTTATCACTTTTTTCAAAATTAAATATTATACATGTACTTTAATAATCATTAAATCGTACCCGGAACTATATTTTTAGACTTACTTGAATATTTACAATGGAAAAATTTTAATTAATTATCTATATATTTAGACTGATTATATCTAATATCAATGATGAGCTAAAATGGCTCTACTAATTCAATCAATTAAATTTAACTGACAACTAATAGCGCTATTTTAGCTACGAATTAGCAGATTCAATTTTTGTTTAAAAGAATGTAAATTTAACTGAATTTTAATTTACCAGAATTCTTATTTAATAGAATTTTAAGTAACTCAAATTTTTAAGTATCAGAATATCCATTTCATCGAATTTACATTTGTCCGCATTGTTATTTGCACTAATTGATATTTGATACAGACTTCTCAACTTGTCGAATTTCCGCATTTGTTTATTATAAATAACCGATTGACCGGATTCTAGCCAAACTTTTTCTTTCGAATGTTTTTTTCATACATTTTCTCTCTAAATCTGAATTAGTCGAAAACTAGCATTTAGGTTAGCTTATTTTAGCTTATTTCATAAGCTCTGTAACTACATTAAAAGATAATGTTAAATCGTTTATAAAAATACAACCGGGAAAAACTTCAGCCATTAAAACTTGATAGAAATTTAATATAAACCTTTTAATAGAAAAGAAAATGAATTCTGCTTGGATATGCTTTAATTTAGTTTTAATCTGCATCATTTGATAAAATCAAATTTCTAGCGGATAGGATTTGATAGAATATTAATTCAGAAAACAAATGTTCAACAAAAAATGTTTATAATAAAGTATGTAAGATCTACCAGGATATTAAATTTGATAGATTTAGTATCAACACTCAAAAGCGAAAACTTATAAGTAAAGTTGTTAATTAATTAATAATAATTATTCAATTTAAACAACTTACACTACCGTCGGGAATTGTCGACTCGGTATAACCCTTTTTTCTTGACTGCAAAAAGTGGGTTATTTTTTAAAATATATTTATTAAAATTTTTTCTCTTTACGTAGTTAATACCTTTTAAAATTCTGCAAATAATTATCCCTAAACGAAACGATTAGTTTATTTTTCAAATGAAATATCATAAAAATAATTAAATTTTTAATGCTTTATTAAAATTAATATCATTTCTGTAATAATTAATATTTTTTCACGTTCTTAGGTAATTTTAAAGGTACTTCTATATATAATTATAATAACTTATTTTCATTAATGTGACATCTTTTCCCTTGAAAATGCAGATTTTCACATTTGTTTCAGAATTTGTCAAACAAAGTGCACGAAAGTATGCAAAATTCAAATGAACATTTGGATGTGTAAAATATTAATTTAAAATATAAGAATGTTGAAGAATGATAGTGGCTTTAGGGTCAATTTTAGGAAAATAAACTTTCTTTATTTTAAATTAAATCCATACGTTTTGACCCGTATATAGACCCTCTTCAGTGGATAAATTTTATTCTGCAAAATTAATTTTTGTTGTATTGTACAATATTGAAGTCTTTGTGGTTTAGTTCTGACATTTTTGTGTGTTAACTATAATATTAAAAACAGGAATATCGTAGTATATATTTGTGTAAATGGTAATAATATATTGTACGATATTCCTGTTTTAAATATATTATAGTTAACACACAAAATCAAAAATGTTACAACTTAACACCACACACACTTCAATATTGTATAATACAACAAATTTCTTTTGCAGAATAAAATTTATACGGGTCGAAACGTATGGATTTAATTATTAAAATAAAGAAAGTTTATTTTATGAAAATTGACCCTAAAGCCACTATCCTTCTTCAATATTTTTACCCTGGGTCACGAAGCCAGCAACTCAATTATAAAATATAAAAATATGTTTTTTAATTAAACTGTGTTGAAATATTACAAAATATTTATATAATTAATTTTTAATATTATTTTCCTACTAATAAGAAAATTAACATTTTTGCACACTTTCGTGCACTTTGTTTGACAAGAGGTGAAAAAATATTAATTACTACAGAAATAATATTAATATTAAAAATTCTATTATTTTTGTGATATTTTGTTTAAAAATTAATCTAGTCCTTTTAATTAGGGATAATTATTTGCAGAATTTTAAAAGGTATTAACTACTTAAGACAAATTTTTAATAAATATATTTTAAAAAATAACCGACTTTTTTCAGTCAAGATTTAGGGGCCGTACCGACAATTACCGATGGTAGTATAAATGTCAGCAAAATTTTGTAAATCAGTGGATCATTTTTCACTAATTCAGACTTGAAGAATAGACGGTAATTTTCTTATTTTATAACTAATTGATGCGTTTTAAAAAACTCTCAGTATTTAGCTGGCTCTTTTTGTCCCGATTTTCAACAAGCACATAATAGTTGAATAGTCTGTGGTTTTTTGTGCCGTTGGCCTTTTCGAGTTTCCTTGAAGCTACATCTAGATTAGGTATTTTTGGAAGGACAGGATAGTGAAAGGTGAATGAAAAGAAGGGGTTCATATCAAAGAGTTGGGAAGATATAGGATATTTCTTTCTCTTCTCTCTCTCTCTCTCTCTCTCTCTCTTTCGGTATTCCTCTCCTCTCCTCTTATCTCTATACACTTCTTCGGATCTGATATCTCTTTTCTCTTCTTCACTACGCGTATGCCTGCTTCCTTCTTTTTCTCGCCTTTCACATACATTACCACTCATACATACTTTACTCTAAACTCGCGGCCTGTGAATAAACGTATTGTCGATGACCGCGAATGCAAGGTCAGTTCTCGTCTGCAGCGGTGGATTTGCCGCCGGTAGTGACGTCATGAGAAACGTGACTAACGTCAAGACCCTTAACGGATTTCCCGTGTTAGAAGTGCACGATGATGTTCTCGAGGAGGAAACGGATATCGTGAATTGCACATTCGATATCATTTACAAACGTTTATCATCTCTAAAGTTTTATCATTTACAAGTTGCAAAAGTTTATCATCTACTTTCGCAAATAATTGTGCTCTTGCTATCATTTTAGCGAGCATTTTAGTTTATCATCATTTTCACAAAAGTTTATGATGCTCCTTTCATTAAACCAAAAAATACCCTATATTTTTAAAAATTGCTTCAGTTGTTCCTGACAAACAATAAATTATCTTTTATAAATCCTTGACATGAAGGGAATTTGTAATTTCCTCCCTAAAAAAAAGTCAACACAATAGGCAGATGATCATCACTATAGTTAGTGGCTCAATCCATCTTGAAGGATCGATTATGTTTGATGTAGTTTGTCACCTGTCTTTGTTATTTTTGCATCTTTAGCAGTATGCGAGATAAAATTGCAGGTTTGTTTCTGGAGGTGACATTTATTTCGGCCCTCGACACGAGACATCTGTCACTCAATATTTCATCACAGCGTTGTAATAATACCTGGTATACATTAGGGCGTCAGAGGCTTTAAGAAGCTTACGCTTTCGGCTCGTATCTAGTCTCTTAGAAGTTACAGTTAAACATAGAATTTCTACGAGTCACGTGATGTAATCGATCTAAATTCCCTACCATCGGGCGACAGTTTTGCATACAAAAAAATAAATATTCTATAGGAAACTCGTGACTTCCCGGAGAGAAAGTCAAGGTTGCTCCAATTGTTCGGCAAGCCTTTCAGGAAATTCGCAAGAATGCCTTTCAGAAAGGACTTTCCGACCATATGATCAGGAAAAACCCAAAACTAGAGATTCAAACAAAACACCCGTGTCATTCAAATACCTAACAGGAAATACTAACCACATCTATTTCCCTTCCAGGATTAGCTGCTCCTCCCTTAAAGCAAGAAAAACGCCCAATTTCGCGCTGCCACTGGCTTTTCACTTCTCAGTTTTGCTTTAAAAGAACTTCTGTTTTGTAAACTTTCGAAATTATAGCAGCACGAACAGCTAGCATAGAATTATAACAGAATGTTTCAAAGGGGTGCGAAGTATTCTCTGACAATGTAACTATGAATTGACAATTTAATAACATCCGTCATAATTTCATGACATGTTTCCCAACTTTCTTTATTACTTGACGAATAGAGAGTGTAAATATTTTCTAAATTTGTCTCAAGATGAAAAGACGTTCATAATTAGAATGGGATAATACTCTGAGAGAGAAAATTTATTTTGCCAAGGATAGAAATATGCATGGATCAAGAATAATTATTCTTGGACCAAGATTATTATTTTTAGATCAATAATAACGAAGCCCTACAAACAATTGCCCTTGCAATTTGATGAAAATTAAATAAAATTGACGTTTAGAAAATTGGAAGGATCTAACCTCAAAAGTGACGAAATTTCTAAACGTCAAATTTTTTTTTAATTTTCATCAAATTGCAATTTTTAATTAGGTACTCATTTAGTGAAAAATAAAATTGTTCACACTTTCACTGAAAAATATTACACGAGTTTTCTATTTCAAAAATCAAAATATGTTTTGGACTAACTTTCTTAAGACTGTTTGTACTACTCCTCGTTAAATAAAAATTGTAAAAATGATGCTTCTCAACAATAATTTTTCAATTTTGCCATCTTACAGAAGAATAAGTTTTGTGTTCGTTACGGTTTTCGATTTTTTAAACATAAGTTTAATTTTTTCATTTTCATTTAAAACGCATAAATTTTCATTCTTAAGCAAATTTTCGGATACACTACCGGCCAAATTTGTTGGACCACTTACAAAATTGGGATTAAGAACATGACCGTCTTAAAATATTGATAACTCTGTCAGATTTTATTGAAATGAAATTTTTCATAGGCCGTTGGAAAGTTGATTAAATTTGCTGTTTAATGGTCCTATTTTTAAGCCTTTTTGATAAATAAAAATGGAAATTCAATGTGATAAAGACAGGTGAATTTTTCGTTTTTTGTGAATTTCCATTGTTCAAGTTTGGTGGGCTGCATTTTCTAGAAAAATATTTGGCAAATTTTGAAATTAAGCTATATTAAAACTTAAACTTTTATCTTTAAAATAAGCATAAGAAAAATTAAATATCCTGACTAGTTCTAAAGTTATGAGTAAATATGTACAATACAAAAAACGCAGGATTTCCTTTTTTTCTCCATTCTAGGCCCATTCGACATGTATTTAAAGCGAGCACTAGAATTGTTGCGTTTTCTCGTATCATATATTTAATTATAACTTTAGAACTAGTCAAGATATTTAAGTTTTCTTAGACTTATTTTAAAGATAAAATTTCAAGGTTTAATGCAGCTCAATTTCAAATTTTGTCAATTAATTTTCTAGAAAATGCAGCCAACCAAACTTAAACAATGAAAATTCACAAAAAACGAAAAATTCACCTGTCTTTACCACATTGAATTTCCATTTTTATTTATCAAAAAGGCTTAACAATAGGATCATTTAACAGCAAATTGAATAAGCTTTCCAACGGTCTATAAAAAATTTCATTTAAAAGAAATCTGACAGAGTTATCAATATTTTAAGACGGTCATGTTTTTAATCCCAACTTTGTAAGTGGTCCCACAATTTTGCCGGTAGTGTATACTGTATATTATATGTTCCTGTGTTTATGTTTTTGTTACTTTTCTTGTCGCCAGAATATTTCGAGAACGTTTTAACTGATTTCAATAAAATTTGGTAGCCTTATTAAACTCATAAATATGTAAATTTGAATACAGGGATTCTTAAAAGTACCTAATCATATTTTTTGAAGCATCTTTTTTGATCTAATAACATAATTTTTTCCCAAAAATTATTTCATGCTAAAAATGCAACTGGGTGAAAAAAATCATATTCCTTGTCTCAACACGAATCGATTGACCCGAATAAGTATCTAATTCACTACAAACTCGTACAACAGTTAATGGTTTTTCAGTTTTTTTAAAATTTAAAATCTTTTTCAGGGTTGCCACAGGTCAGAGAATTCAGGAAAAATCAGGGATTTTCATCAAAACTACTGGAAAAAAGCAAAGAGTCTCTAAAATCGATGAAAAATGATATTTTTCTAAAATTTACCAAGTATAAATATTTACTAAAAAAAATTTTCTAAGTTATATTTTAAACATTTCTAAAAATAATTAATGTTTGTAATCTGAAAAATATTTATCTTTTACAATTTTATAGTAAATATACGAAAAATTAGTTTTAAAAACTTAAAAAGGGTTAGGGAAAATGAAAAAAATTTGTCTGGAAATCAGGGAAAAGTCAGGGAAAATTGTAGTAAAATATTTGTGGCAACCCTGTTTTTCTTTTTATAACTTCTAAAATTTTAATTTTGTAACAATAGTTTCTTTCGAAAAAATATTTTAGATAAAAGGACAAATCAATAATTGCTCTATTATACTAAATATAAATTTTGCTTAAAATTTGTAAAAATAATCGTGATTATTAATTTTTTAAAAATTTTGTTTTCTTTTTTATGTAACTTTGGCAATTAGGTACCATTTTCTTTAGTAAAGATTTCTTATTATTATTATTATAAATAATATTATTTATTATGTGATAAATTATGTTATTTATTATGTGATAAATGTGATAAATTCTTAAGTTTAATGTTACCTTTAATATATTTCGAGATATATTTTGATGTTTGCTCATTTTTTGTTTGGACTCTTAAAGTTTGAAGCTCAAACAATCATTTAGAAAAGTAACTAACTAGAATAAATAATGTTCCCAATATTTAAGTTGCAGATGATAAAAACACCTGATTTTTATGACTGTTGACGAAATGTAACAAAAGAGTTGGAAATTGTTTGTCCAATACTGTTTTCTCTTTAAACCTATCTTTGTCCTCTGAAAGTGCCGAAATCTTTGTAAATTAAACAAACCCTTAAACTCAGAGGACTTAGCTATACTGGAAAATTATTTCTGCATTTATATAGCTTGGGAAAAATAAAGAAGATTATTCAGGGTTTTAAAATTTAAACCCTTGAAACGATAAGAACAGGAATTTCAAGAACTAACGTGAATGCAACTTGTGTAAATTTTCAGATAAACCTCGTAGACATAGGCGTATTAGCATAGGTTATCTGCATTTGTAGGTGGGCTTTATCTACCCAAAACCTTACACAAATGATTAATTTGGTCAGTTTCTTAAAAGGGACTATCTTTGTAATCTGATTATATGTACGTTTATCCTTGAAAAAATGGTTTATTTGATCATTTTATAGGCATAGGTGATTTTACGATTTTTGAAAATTTCTTTCAATGCAATTCTTGATTTTTTTATTTGTGGAAGAATTTTTTAATAGTTAGGATTATTTATTTTCTTCTTTACCATTTCAAATTTTAAGTGATCTAAACCTCCATCTAAACTCTAATTTATTCACAAATTTCAATCGATTAAAACTCTAATTTATCAAAATTTTATTTGTTGACTATAATGACAAATTTTTGATTGATTTTTGATTGATCTTAATAAAAATTGATTTAAATTTTAGTTAATTTTAATATCATTTCATAGCTTAATAAATTAAAAACTTATTTTAAGTTCGATTTTTTATACTTAAAAATCCATTTAAACCTGATTTTAAAGCTAACTTTTGTGGTTATGTCAAAAATTCATTTTTATAACAAAAAATTCTTTATTAACTTTTTAAAATGTACTCCTAAATTTTTCACGAACCGTTTCGGACTGAAAAGGTTACAACGGTTACATTAATAATTTTAAGGAGGATTCAGGAGGGAATCCAACTCCCTGTTTTTGTATATTTTAAATTTAATGAGTACTTAGCACTTTTTCAAAAATTGATAAATCCATTTTCTATAAAAGTAGAGATAATCACAAATTTAAGATGTTAAGAACCTCACAAATCGATCTGTCACTGTTAAGTTTAAGAAAAGAAATTTATTAACAAAGAATTTTCAATTTTAAAAAATCTGAATTTAACCAAGATGATTTAAAATGTTTATTTTTTGCCTCCAGAAAACGATAAAAACCTTTGAATTCCCTAGTTAATATAAACTTTAATTAAAAATAAATCGCCTCAAGTCCAAAAAATATTCGTATAATTTTTCTACTTTCTTAATTAACTCTGGGGATCAGGTGCGAAACTTCATTTTTGTTTAATTTTCTCGACATATCAAAAGGATTTATCAACTTTTGAAAAAGTGCTCCTCAAATAAATAAACTAGCCAAATTTTAAAAGCGTTTTACGGGAAGGGTAAACATTTTTATTTTAAACATTATGTGCAATTCAAAGTTGCATTGGATTTATTTGAAATACTTTAGACAAAATAATCTAACAATTGACATGAAAAAAAAACGAAAGATAAAATTCCACTCGATTATGGTGTAAAATTACTGTTCAACGTGTTTTATTCATATTCGATTTTCCAAAAATCAAGAGAAACTTCTATTTTTTGTGACAAGCAACAGAAAAGTGTAATTCACATTCAAATGCAAGTTTGAATTGATCAAAATATTAAAAATAAAATTATTTACTTTTTCACCAAAACGCTTTTAAAGTTTAAATATTCTTTTATTTAAATAATTTTTTTATTTACGAAAATATGGAGTTTGACTAAAATTTCTTTTGATTATTTATCTGATTTCTCCTAAATTTTATTTTATTAATTAGAAATGTTAAAAACACAAAATTGCACAGTTTTTAGAACCATATTTAACTTTCCTCGAAAGTTTAGTTTATTTTTATGAATAGTGGATAATAAATCTCTTTTAGCTTGATTTTAACGGGGCACGTGTTCTTTTCTCGTAAAGTGAAAGAAAACGTATTAAACTTGGAAGGGAGACTTAATAGACTCAGACTGTCAAGTCAGGATCAAATGTGTCACTTCGGCCTAAGGACCCCATTCATATAATGTGGAAGAATTACACAGGATAGGATCAGAAAACATGGACAGAAATGAGAGAAAAAGAGAAAGGGGTAAATTCGAGGGTAAATTTATACAAAACATTTATTCTCTTAATCCTTACCAATTTTCAATGTTTCTCGTACCAAATTTACTTTCATAAAAGAAAAATTAGTAAAAGAATAGATTATCGTAATTTGCGGAAATTCCCAGTGATATTTCTCATTTATCCCAAAACAATACTATCGATTTTCAATAATAACAACACACAAAACCTAAGAAACTCAAAACGTTGCATAATAATACCGATTTTTCGATTTATTTCACAAATTGAGCTAAAAAATAGCATTTTTATGCAACGTTTTGAGCTTTTCAGGTTTTGTGTGAAGGTTTTATTTTCAAAAATAATATTTTGTCTTCAACTGATGGTGGAAATTTGTATTATAAAACGTTTTAGATAAACTAAGTCATTGTTGATTTATTCGACATAAATCGTCTTAATTGGAAAATAGTTCATAAATCTTTTGAGTGAAAATTTTCAATAGAACTTCAAGTACCAGGTAAAAGGAAACTTATAACCCTCGCCTTAACCCTATACCCATCCAAACCAAATACAAGTATATTCTAAAAAATTTAAAGCTGTTATGTTAGCAACAGGGGATTTTATCCTTGAGAACTATACCTTTGGATGATACTGAAACGAGAGACGCCAGAAAAGTTTATTCACTATTGAGCTCATTTGAGGTTCGTAGATTCCTTCCGATGAAATTCCAGGTAGAAATCATCGAATCATAAGATCTATTGAAATACATTTTTATCCCGAGATCTTGTTTCCTATGTAAATTGCTCCAGGAAAAAAAGTGTCCAACAAAAGAGGGATGGATAAGTTTCGCTAGAAGGACGGTTTAGCCGGAAGATAATTTCAAATAAAAAGAACTCCGAAATTTGGAATTTTTTAATTAAATAGTTTGATTGAAATGGGAATTTTTGTTTATAACGTTCGATACTAATTGGATTCTCGATTAAGGTAGAAGCTTGGTGGTAACCACATCAATTCTCTAAACTTATATACACGGAAAAAAAAAATTTATTGATATTTACAAAACTTTTTTTGGACTCTTGGATACATGAAAAAGTTTTGTGAAAACTCTTATAACAAGGTTTGTATGAATTACTAAATTTGTTCATATATATTATACTTAAATTCCGTTAATTATACAAAATGAAGCAATAGTATATCTATCGGGGAGTTTGTAAGAATTCTAGAGGAGTTTTGTAAAATAGAACCATGCAGAAAAGAAAATAGAATGACTCATCAGTTGTCTGATGAGACTGTGAACGCTTCCCCTTCTCTGGTTACTAGTAGGTGTGGTATTTTGACTGTTGTTGGTGAGATGCAAGGTGATTGGTCGAAAGTTGACGACTCGCAAACATACATACATACATAATTAACTTAATATTTTATTAATACCTTAAACGCAAGTAAACGCACAGAAACGAATATTTTAAAAAATCCTAGCGACGCTGAGATTCGAACCCTGATTTTATAAACCGAACGCATATAACGAGTCAGACGCACTACCACGGGGCCATTGAGGCTAATGATTTGGATTTCGAAGTACTCGGTGACCTCTAGTTCTGGCATGTGCCATTCAAATAAATTTTCACCAAACGAGGAAATGGCAATTCCTTTTGAGTATCTTTTGTTCATTACTTATTTTAAAGATAAAGATATTTTTTAGAAAAATAATATTGTAGAATCTTATAAAAATAATCAAAATAAATATCAAAATTGAAGTGAAATAATATTTAAATTCAAGAGGAATTTTTAGTTTTCATCTAATCTTTGTAAAATTATAAAATAATAAGAACTAAAAACATTTCTATTATTTAAGTTTAACATCTCATTTCAATCATGTGAAACAGTAATAACTTATTTCTGGTAAATAATTTGGATATCTTATTTTTTTTTAGGATCGGCCTGAAAGAGTTGTTAGTTGCTCCTCTTCAAAAGATGTAAAAAAAAGTTGCTCTTGATATTTTTCTATATTTCTCGTTTTTTCAACAAATTCCGTTAAAACTCGATAAAAAGCTAATTTTTAGAAAACTTTCCAGTGTTTTTGGATGAAAATAAGCAAATAATTTTAGAAAACGTGCAATTTATCAGAAACGTTTATATCTTAAACGTATCTAATTTTTATTTTAATTGAATTTTTTAAATATTTTTTTAACTCCTTTCGTTAAAAATTCTAATTAAGAAATGGTTTTAGCTAAATAAAAATATTATTAAAGTTAATTTCACCAAATTTTGAATTATCAAGTTTCACATTTCTTAGAAAAAATTATGTTGTGTCAAAATTTGTTGTCAAATAATAATTATTTAACATTTTATGTTTTTTCTTTGAATCTAGTGGAAATATGTAATTTTTATCCAATCTTGACAAATAATAGCTCATTTTTCTCTTTAAAACGTTATTTTATTCCGTAATTTTTTTTCAGACATTCTTTGAAAATTACTTTTTATTTAAACTAAAACTAGAATATTAAACATTAAAAAACAAAATAATTAAAGAAGACATTGGATTAAAAATTGTTTGTATTGGAAGTATAAGCAAATCATAATTTATATTATGAATACAAAAATTTAAAGTATTTCTCTTTTTCTATTAGTTTTAAACAGTTGCTAAAAGTTTGTTGTAACAGATACTAATAACAATAACATTTTCTATGTTGCACCTGTCTAATAGATTACCTTTGAAATTCAACTGTGATAGACACACGGCACACTGTTAACTGCGCGCGCGAGCGCAGTCAAATATTTTACGAAACTCATTCGTAACTCGTACAAATGGACATTTTGATATTTAGAACGGGCAAGTTTAGAATAAATGAAAAGTATATATTTGAAATTGTGTTAAAATAATTTATCAAATTAGATTTTCCAAAGAAAATAAAACTATTTTGTACTTTCCACAAAATAATTTGATAACTTTTGCTGAATTAGTTTTATATGAATTACAGAAGTTTTTTTTACAGGCCTGTTTTATAAAATGTACAGAAAGTTTCGTAAATAGTTTAGAAAAGTTTGACATTAAGAGCAGAAAATTTAGTAAACAATACGAAACTTTGTTTTGTAAAGCGATTTATCCAAGACTACTGAAATAATTTTGTAGTATTCGAAAAACTTTTTTTTTCCGTGTACGCTTTTGAATTCTGATTTTCGAACAAAGTATCTCGAAAAAATTACTTATTTGCAGTTTAAATTCTTTGTGTTCAAACTGATTCTATAAAATTTAAGCTTTTCCAAACTAGTTATAAAAATTGGTTATACAAATTAATGGGAAATGGCATTGCAAGAAAAAACATCGTCGGAAACATCTTGAAATGCATTCTCGACTTAAATTTATGGCTAAAGACAAATTTAACCATGAAAACCTGGTTGTCTGAACCAGGAATTTCTCTCAGTGTATTCTCTAGTTTTTGTAGGTTTCTTTATTTTGCAAGTTTTTCTTCTACTGACAAAAAATTTTACTAGAATGAAGATATCTGACTTACACTCTAAAAGTCTAAACCGTCGTGTTTATAACTTTATTTTTCATTTTAAAAACTAATGCAATTTAAGATGTTTTTGCTAGACTCAGTGAAAAAGGATTATTGAGCATGTAGTTTGGATGATTGAACAAATCAATTGTTCAAACGACAGTTAGAATTATAGAATAATTTTCAGTTCGTCCTTTCGTCTAACTTTAAGTATATTCATATATTATTTTTATTTACTTATCTCTTATATTGAATTTGTACTCGCATTTGTAAAAATTTTGACAATCGTTAAGTCGTATTTTTCTTTATTTAACCGGAATAAATATGTTGCCTATTATGCCCAATTATTCCGCATATTTTTCTCGGCTAAATAAGGAAAAATACGACTCCATGATTGTCAAACTTTTTAAAAATGCAATATAAGAGATAAATATATAAAAAGAATATTTGAATATACTTAAATTTAGAAGAAAAGATGTTCTTAAAATTCTGAACCTTCATTTGAACAAAGTTTTGTCTTCTATGGGAATACTTTCAAAAATAACTATAAAATATAAAATGAAATTCTATTCTTAAAACGTCAAAATTAATAGTAAGGAATATCAAACAATATTGTAGGTCAAATTTGAATTTAGAAAATGTTTAAATAGAATTTGAGGCGTTGTGTGCAACAAGGGCGTTATAGACAAGAAACGATGATCGAACATATTTTAACTTTAAGTTTTTAAACTGTAATAGTTTAAATCCTATTCTAAAAAGAACGGACGTTGTGGTCAGTAGATATCTAACCTCACTATCGATAGTTTTCAGTTTCGATTTTTTGTTTTGCAGACGAATTAAAATCTTTTAATTAAAATATTGTAACTTCAAGTTTATTTTATAAAATTTCTTATAATGTTAGCAATCTAAAATAACAAAAAATTTTATTAAAATAATTAATACATAGAAATTAGCTTTGACCTTGACTTCCCTATACGAGAACCCTTTCGACCAACTTCAGAAGTATAACGCGTTTTATCGGGCTTCTGATTGGCTAGCAGATTTTCGATATTTTTTGTCAACAATAACATCACAGTTTAGACATTTATTTGTACTATTTTTCAATTTATTTAAAATCTTCGTTTATTGAATAATTGCATTTTATAAAATGATAATAAATTGAAAATAAATTAAATTGTAATAATTAAGGAGTGGTAGTTTAAGAAGTGACAGTGATTTTAGTGAAGTTGTTAAGGTTATAGTGTTTTGAGTGAAATAATGTTTTGTTTACATTGGCAACGTGTAAATGGTTCTCCGGTTAGGTAGAACTATAGGATAAAATGACAAAATTTGGTTCAAATTGACTTTTAGACCGCAATTTTAAACCAAATTAAAAAATTCTTCTTTCCTCTAACGCAGAACTAAATTCTAAAGAGATCTGTGAGAGTCGATTTTTTAATTATTGTTTTAGGGGAGACCGAGGAGGAAAGTAACAACGCTTGTAACTTCTAAACCAATCAGCGGACAGATATGGTCCTAAAATAATTTTTAGTCAGTTTTACCCCCTCTACCTCTCCCAAATTATTTTAGGGTTCGACCGTAAGCTATATGTCTGATATTGAAATGTTGTACAAAAATTACGACAAAAGTAAGTTTTTGACTAAATTTTCAAAATGTCATATTTCTTTAATTTTATAGATATTTCAAATGTGCTTTTCGTTACTTTAAAGCTTCATTATCTATCTTAAAGTAGTGCTAGTGCATAATTTAAAAATGTAAAATACTTTTGTGAAATTTAAACTTGTTTTTTGAAATCCAAGGAAAAGAGGGGTTAGGTGGAAAGTAACACGTTGTTACTTTCCTCCTCATCTAATGCTTTATTTTTATAAAACTCTTCCTTTTTTGTAAATACGTGATTTTGTATGTTTATTTTATGTTTTAATAATTAGATATTGAACTTTTGGTTTGATTTTTTTTAAAAACGATGTTTTTTAATACCATAGGTGTTTAACGAATATTAAATGGCTAAAAAAAACTTTATTTTAAAAAAGTGCAAATATTTTTGCCAATTATTAATAAAATGAAGTTAATATCACTTTGTCTTTTTATAATTTCATAATAAAAGTAATTTAAATTAATATCAATTTTATATTTGAAATGTTAGCCTTAATTTTAAAGTTGTTACTTTCCTCCTTCGTGCTGTTACTTTCCACCTCAGGGGTGAGGAGGAAAGTAACAGATAAAGAGCTGATTAAGAAGTCCTGCTGTGGACTACCTAATTATTATTGATGTTTAATCCTAATTTTATTTAATAGGTGAAAGTTCAAGCTTTCGATTAGTATGTTTACAGAACTTATCCGACAAATAGTTTTAACGCTAGTATCAAAAAACTGATTTTTGTTACTTTCCTCCTCGGTCTCCCCTATAAAGTTTTAATGTTAATGTACAAAGTATGAAAAAAATTATTTTTTACAATTTTTTATGTCTTTTGCACAAAAATTTTTTTGCATACCTTATAATGTATGCATTTGATGTTTGGGGGTGTGTCAATAGTAAAAAAGAAGTTTTTGCGTTTAAAAATTAGTATAAACAATTTATAAATTACACTTTATGAATTTTCTTAAACAGTTCACATTATAAACATTCATTAAGAAAAAAATACCAAGCGCGTCGCGGCACGCAGGTCGATCTCGTAAATTAAATGCGAATTAAATTAATTTTGTTTGTATTTGATTAGCCTTTTATTAAACTATCCAATTCATGTGTTAACTTGACTGTCACTTCCATTGTCTTCCATGATTTTCTCAACAGTTGGGGAACCCGCATACAAACGTTCTACCCACTGTAGGTATAATGATTACACGCCTGATTTTTCCCCAACTAAAATTCAATTACTCAACTGGTTGGGGAACAAAATACCAAAATATACAAAACATTAGTCAAATGGCAATCCATCCGAGATGTTACCAATAATTGGTGAAAGGTTACCCTGCAAAATTTCTCAGTGATAAAAGATTATTATTTTAATTTTTATGAATTAAACTTTTTAATTTATTTATTCTTAAAAGATTAATAATAAAATACAGATATAAATTTAAATTAGTTCAAAATCTTATATATACCTTAAATCTTTTTTTAAACATTACTGTATTTATTTGTGTAAAATACCAAGATATTATAAATTAAATAACTATTAAACTGCAATAGCTGCCATTGTGTCATTTTGTATACAAACTCTCCAATCCTTAAATTATTTTTAAAGCCATTGTAAAAAAAATTTTAAATAGTCGGAGGTCATGAAAAATGAACTTAAATCTTTCATTTTCACTTTTCTCGATGAAAATGAATTTAATATTAAAAATCAAACCCACCACATTATTCAAAGCAATAAAATTATGAGATATAATTCCAGATATTTATGTTTATCACCACAAAGAAGCTTTAGATTTAAATGAATTTTTGTAAATATAAACTACAGAATATTGTCACAATTTTGACTGAATGATATCAAAATAGGTGTTGCATCTTGTTGCACCCAATGCTTCAATTGAATGTTATTCAATCATCCCAAATATCATCTGGATAATTGAGGATAAGAATTATTTAATGGTTTATTTATCCAAACCACTTGCCCGAATCCTTTTTTACTAACTTTCTGGAAAAGTTCTCGTTAATATCTCCGAATGATTATACTGAGAAAAAAGAATTGCTGTGATAGCAAACTGAATTGTTAATATAGCGCAGCAACTTTTTTTGTTATTACAACAAAATATTTGCTAAGATAGCAAATGGATTGCTAAAACAACAAAACTAATTAGTTAAATTGCTGAATTAACAAATTACACATTGTTAATTTAGCTAATGAATTGCTCTCTTAGCAAATTTTTTTATTACACTACCGGACAAATTTGTGGGGCCACTTACAAAAACTGGATTTAAAACATGACCGTTTAAAATGTTGCTAATTCTGTCAGATATTAGCAAATTGAAATTTTTCATAGACCATTGGGAAGCTTATAAAATTTGCCATTAAATGGTCTTATTTTAAAGCTTTTTCGATTAATAGAAACGGAAATTGAATGTGATAAAGATATGTGAATTTTTCGTTTTTTGTGAATTTTCATTGTTCAAGTTTGATGGGCTGCATTTTCTAGAAAAGTAATTAGGAAAATTCGAAATTAAGTTAAAGTAAACCTTGAACTATTAGCTTTAAAATAAGCCAAAGAAAACTAAAATATCTTGACTAGTTCAAAAGTAAATTAGTTATAAGTATTATTAGTATTATTAGTATTATTAGTTATAAGTAAATGTGTATGACGAACAAAACGCAACAATTCCTTTATTTCCTTCCCTCTCGGCCTATTTGCCATGTCTTAAGTAGTCAAAAGTGGAGCTAGCACTAGCACTGTAAAAATAAGTATCTTATTATGAGATAGATTGTCCTCACTTTTAAAACTTTTAAAGTGTTTTGTGTCTTCATTTATAAAACAAAACAAGTGTTACCATGTGATCATGCACAGCTGAATCTGACTCACTTTAAGATAGTAAAAGATCATAAATGACTAAAATTAAGTTATGAATCTTAATTAAAGACGGATTTCGTGTTTTAATACATGTCTTAAACACGAAAATTGTTTTCTGGTTCAATTTAGATATTATGCCTGTTTCAAAGTGAAACACGAGACAACTCAAAACAAATCACAATCAATGCCTCAAAGGTACGAAACATTTAATTGTTTAGCTTTAAAACATAAGTGAGACACCTATTTTTACAGTGAGAATCCTTGCATTTTTTTCGTTATACACATTTACTTATAACTTTTGAACTAGTTAAGGTATTTTAATTTTCTTTGGCTTATTTTCAAGTTAAAAGATTAAGGTTTCATTTTGCTCAATTTAAAATTTTCCCAGTTACTTTTCTAGAAAATGCAGCACACCAAACTTGAACAATGAACATTCACAAAAAACGAAAAATTCATCTGTCTTTATCATATTGAATCTACGTTTCTATTAATCAAACAAGCTTTAAAATAGGACTATTTATCGAAAAATTTCATAAGCTTTCCAATGATCTATGAAAAATTTTAATTCGCTAATATCTAAATGAGGTATCAAGATTTTAAGACGGTCATGTTTTTAATGACATTTTTGTAAGTGGTCCCACAATTTTGACCAGTAGGGTATAATAACAAAAAAAAGTTGCAGGTGCTATATTAACAATTCAATTTGCTATCATAGCAATTCTTTTTTTCAGTGATACACACTGCAAAGCTGGTGTCTTATTTTAAGACATTTACACTGTAAAAACAGGTATCTTAAATTGAGTAAAAGTGTCTTAAATTAAGACATAATTCATGTCTTAGTCGTCATTGAGACATGAAAAATGTCTTACTTTAAGACACTTTTGAGCAATTTAAGATACCTGTTTTTGCAGTGTATGTGGTCATTTTTAAGACATTTTTGGGTGTCTTAATTTTAACCATTGAGCGAGCGTCTTGCTAAATTATTAACCTATGAAATTACTTGAAATTAATGTAAGAGGCTTTATAAATGAAAATGTCTTATGTCTTAAAATAAGACACTAGTAAGACAGTGCATTTACAATGCAAATGTATAAGATGTCTAATTTTTGCACTGATAGTATTATATCAACAGGCTATATGTAGCATTAAGAAATGTAGGGTGGTTCTTGTGACCGAGAGAGTTTCAATTTTAAAACAATAGGAAGAATTTGGAGACATTTCCGGGAACGATCATCCGAAACAAGTTAACTGGAATTTGAGGATTGCTAGTTAGAGGATTGGAGTGTAAGGGGTCTATAAATTTTGCTAAAACCCACTCGGTCCCGGAAACGCCCGAAGGGCCCGACAAAGGAACCTAACGATGAATAACACTGCCATGCGATGCTCGTGGACGAAAAATAAGAACGAGAACGAGAAACCTGAAATTCGAAGTCTTCCATCTGCTAGTAGCTGTGCCTGTATTTACTTATACGTGCACTCTTTTTACTTCTGTATTGTCCTTTTCTCGTACTTCCTGAATTAGTATTGGCTTCTTTGTACGTATTTTTGCACATACACGATGCTCCACGACCTCTGCGTGCCATCGTGTGCTTTCAATTATTCATGCATTTGTGTACACACATATATCATCAATACAAATATATATTGAGTGGTATTTGTATCAGCCCCTTTTCCTATTAAGCCATAAATTGTCTTTGATCCGACTCGAGGACATTTTTGTAGCGTCGGGTTGATTCTGCCTATACATAGTAACATTGGGAAAAGAGAAGGAGATAGAGATTCAGAATCTGCAGGAGAGACAAAAAAGGAAAGTGACAGTACTTGTGATGTTTGAGAAATGTCCCCTGGTATGGCTCCTTTTTCTATTTTCTTACCATAAATACCACTCCGATTACGAAAATAAATGTTCACGCTCCATTGGCGCATCCCTACTTCCACTGGTCATGACGAATTCACGTTAGTCCCGTTTACGTGGGTGTCAAGATTTTCAGTGTACCTGTTTATTGCTAATATTTGACATATTGTACCTTTTATTCATGCAGGTATATCATGCTGAGGTTCTATGACATACACACAACACATTGTATCATACCGCAGAATGCATTTCCTATTATGCTCCAGATGAAAACTTGATGAAATATTCATCAGGTATTTTTCACAATGGAGAAGCAGATAAATAATAATTTCAGGCTAGTTATATGTTGAAAAAGAATGACATTTTTCCTGAAAAGAGTATATTAATTTTCTTGTGAATGTTTGGACATTGCTGAATTTTAAATATATTTTAAAAATTTGGCAACGAATTTTTCACGGTTGTCTTTTTCTTTCTGTAATTTATACAGGGACTGACACGAAAACCGAAACAAAATATATTTTATTTTTGTTACGTTTCGGTTTTGAAGAACTGAAACAAAATATCAATTTAATTTTGTTTTATGTTGAACCTGAAACGAAAAGGCTCTGAATTACGTTTTCGTCTCATGCCCGAAACGAAAAGGCTTCGAATTTTGTTTTCGTTTCATGCCCGAAACGAAAATCCGCTCCGAATTCCGTTTTCGTTTCTCATAAAAAAAGACGAAAACGAAATTCAGAATCTTTTCGTTTCGGGCATGAGACTGAAACGAAATTTGGAGTTGATTTTCGTTTCGGGCATGAGACGAAAACGTAATTCAGAGCATTTTTGTTTCAGGCTCAATACAAAACAATATTGTTTGTACATTTTTGTTTCGTCACAACAATTCAAAACAGAAACAGAATTCGGTTTTCGTGTCAGTCCCTGAATTTATATCAACATAAAATTATCACTTATTATTGTTTCCTCTTGTGTAATTTATTAAAACAACTGTTGATCAATAATTTTTAAAAACCACGAACTGTTCATCAGTTGTATTCTAACTCCATATGAATTTTTACCTCTTTGGTTTGTAAAAGTTATCTCATCCTAATAAATAATAATTGAATCCACAACAAATAATTTCTTGTTTCTAAAGTTTCATCTTTTCCGTTATCCTATCAATAAATGCACGTGATTTCTGCGAAAAAGGAATCTTTAATATTCGAAATATTTCCATGATATGCTTAAATTGCATTTTTATGCAGATCTAATGGAAAGTATACTTCCACTATGTTCTGAATTTACCAAAGCCGTAAGGGAAATAGTTGAGATAACATTGTTTACTAATAGGCATATCAGCTTTATTTAATAAAACTGCAGCAAAGTTCATGTTTATTTTTCGAGAAATGCATAACTAGCAATAGTTAAGAAATGTTTGGTTAATTCAATTGCAAGAAAAACATATCAACCGTTTATGTAGAACTATATTTATATTAGTGTTTATCTTAACTTTAATGTTAATCTCGATTTTAATTTACTAATATTTTTTTCACAACTTGAATTATCTTTGACCTTATAATTAATTGCGGAATTGATACATCAAATTATTAAGTTTGTAAGCGGTAGCTTACAGATTTTTATTAGAATCAGTTGATTCTTTTTTAAATTGATCCAAATTTTAATTAATTCTTATATTGAGCAATTAAATAAGTTTCAATTGATCCTCACTTCAGTCCATCAAAAATGTAAACAAATGAAAATTTAAATGTTTGCTAATAAAATATGGTCAACTGATGACTATTATGTAAATTCGGGAGAGAAAAATCCCTCTTTTTCGAATCTTTGTCGGTTTTGTACATGATTGTACTCATGTCTGGGAAAAAAATATATAACAGGTAGTAAACAGAAAATTTCGGTTCTTCACCAATTATTATTTTTTCAGCCCTACTGAGGACGAATGCTATTCTTGAAACTCCATTTCTAAAACGAGGGAATTTTAAACCTGAACAATGAGAGACTACCTGTGTTAAATTTATGGGCATGTTAACATAAAAGGTTCAAGATGTGTTTGCAATAGAATGAACATTAAATTTAAATTGCTTGATTCTGCTTAAAAATATAAATTTAATTATCGTCCCTACATCCACATTGAGCGATTTTTCTATTTTTAGCATTTGTTTTCTTTGAGTATAGCTTTAATTCTATTTTTAAATCTTTTCTCTGACATTTTCCTTAAAATTAATTTTTTAATTATTAAGAGTGTAGTTTTTATTATCTATAATTACATGTCAAATTATTTTTATGCTTAAAATTTTTAAATTCACTTTTTATTTCTTCTAATAGCCAATATTAGCGATTCGTTTTCAAATTATCATCTTTATTCTTTTTTTTATCCATGTAGTACTTCACCTTCTAAGTTAATTTTAAAATTTTACAACTTTTGCAAATTACTTGGTAAATGGTACTCTTACTCTGTGTTTATTAGTTATCAACGCTTTGTCACATTTGACAAAAAAGTATTAAAAAATAAAAAATAAATAAAGATGTTATCATAGAGAAAAATTATATTTTTACACACGTCGTTTTCAATTTGTCCAAGCTCACTTAATTTGTTTAAGTGTTATTATTAAGAAAATGACCTTGGATTATCATGGGATCAATTAGAATATAACAGAATAGATTATAACATAGGAAATCATCGCGGAAATGCTGCAATAGTGACCTTCGAAACCGGAAATACAAGATATTCCTGCCATTGGTCTTTTCTGCACGGTCGTAAATTTTTGCAGCAAATTATAATACGCTTGATAAGATTATTAAATTGATCTTGTAAAAAATGAAATAACTACGCAATAAAAAATTATTAGGGGTGCATGATTAATTGATATATACATGGTCAGTGGGTGAATGGGAACTTCACGCTAATTAGGCTTATAACTGAAATAGTACTCGAAATTCACCGTCAGTTTGGCGCCTCCAATTCGCTTCTGATAAAAAAGGATATATGTATCCTGATTTTTTAATGCTTCCTTCGAAAGCAAATTAAAACTCAATTTTCATCTGCTCCAAAGGAAATTAACTTAATAGAGTGCTTCTATTTGAATAATTAAGTAGTTTCGATTCTTCTCACCTTGATCCTTGATTTGCCCTCTGTTCAATTTTACTATAAATTTTTTATTTATTTTTATTCATTTAACATTTAGCAACTTTTGTTTCATATATTTTGACATAATTCATTACGTCTACAGCGCGACCTACATTTCACAAACATTAATATCATCGTATAAATAAAGCGGGGTATTAAATTTAAAAGAGGTAATTAAGGCTGTATTGATAAAAATTAGTTGATAATTGTTTGTAGTAAATCAATATCTGCACCTTTCTCGAAGTGGTCCTAATTAAGGTGAATGCATTGACTTGAAAAACCTGTGGTTTCGATTGAAGGAAGCTTTAATGGACGGTCGTTTTGTACCATTCGAAAAAGTGGCACTTTAAAGATAAAAGACAAAAGAGTACTTGTATTCTTGTGTACAATTTGACAGGGACAGTTTTTCCTGCGTACAAAGTGCATTTATGCTGTGAATAATTCATATACATATAGGACACAATGATCGACAGAGCATGACCCGTGTTTTATATAACAAGCGAAGCTCCTAAAAACGGCGCCTCGTGCAATATAATTAGAGGTCTTTATGAATTATCCAATTAAGTACTCCACAATCTTGATTCTCGGTGCATCCTGCTGCGCTTCGTTAAAGGACGTGATTCGCGCTCACCCCTCGAGTCGGGTGAAGGGAAGTTCACGAAGGTTACAAGGCGCAGGTGTATCGACAATGTATTAATTTTATTCTTCAGTGAAAGTGCCAATTTAAATAATAGTCAGATAAACACACATTTGCAATTTTTATCCAGTGAAATAAATTTTTGTGGGTCAAGTCGCCAGTCGTTTTGTTGAGCGCAAACGATACGACGAACAAATTTATCTAAAATTATTTAGAAATCTAAATTTATTCATGTATATCAATAAAAGTAGATTTACATTTTTGTTGATTAAAATTTTGTATTAATTCCAGCTAGAGTCAATTCAAACTTTGATTACTAAGGGAGAATCGAGTAAATTGACTGTTTAAGTAAATATTTAGAAAAATTATTTTTATTGATAAAGTATACTTTAAGGTAAAGATTCAGAGTGTCTACTCCGAGATTTTTTTTTAAAATCCGGGAATTTTTGACGTAGCCTCTTCTTCTTTAATAGTGAAGTCATTTATGTCAGAGTTCAGTATCATTGTAGGAAACAAGTCGGGACCAAAATGGACATTTGTTACAAAATACTTCGCTTTTTACTCAGGCATTTCTTCCATTCATAATTTTGTGGAAAATATGTATTCTCACCTAGAAAATAAAGGACAATAAAAAGAATGAAAAATTGTGAAATTGATGCAATACTTAACGATGTTCAACCCATTGACATAACCTCAAACTAGAAAATGTTTTCTCGCATAAAATTGTACATTCTTGTACATTTTTCAAACAAAGATTAGACTGAAAAAAAATTTGTTATTAAATAATAATTATTTAACAGTTTGTGTTTTTTCTTTAAACTCTATTAACAATTATTGGGTCTCTGGATTCAATAAGGCTACATAAAATTTCAACAGCGGTGCCCGCTTTTCCCTCACCAACTTGACATTGATTTTAAGAAAAATAATTTTGTAATTACTATCTTGTAAGACATTCTCTGGCGCATCTTTTTTCTTCTAATAATATTTTTTCTATCTTTTACCGTTCTTGAAAAAAAAACCCAAGAAACTGAATTTTTTGAAAATCATATTTGACTTAAATTTTTACTTCAACTAGTTCTAAAATGAAAATTTCTTAATATTATTACCTGAAATTTATAGGAGATGTAGTGTAAAGTATTCTTTAGATGATATGCTTAAAATAATACTTAATTATTTACTTGAAAAAAGGTTATTCATTTTTTTGTTGCTTATTGTTACATTGCTGTTTGATAATTTTCAACGGTTTCATTTAACGAAAAAATTTTCAGTAAACACAAAGTATCATATGTTACAGTGTTCATAGATATCCAATAATGTTTTCTGGAAAGTTTCATTTATAAATAAAAATTATTCTAAACAAAATATGAGCAATAATATTTTTGCGGCGCAACGGACTTGATTTAGTAATAAAAATTATATAGAAAATATATACTTTTACATTCAACAAAAATTTGATATCATGTTTTTCATTAAATCTCTATTTCTATCAACTGTTATGGGATTTATAAATTTATTGTATTTTATAAATATTTAATATATATTTAATTTTATAATTATTAATATTTATACTTGAAATTTAAAATGAATAAAGTTACTGACAAAGTTACAACATACCATGTTTGTTTTTCATTTCTTAACATTCTTTGCTCAATTTTTTATATCTGTTTTTTTCGAGGTTTTTTTTCTTCCACTTGACACTGCCACAATTTCTAACATTTCAAACGAATCAGTTAAAAATTATTAAACAATAATATAACAATAAGCAACAAAAAAATTAATAACTTTCTTTCAGTTAAATAATTAAGCATTATTATAAGTATATCATTTTAAGAATAATTTAAACTATAACTCATATAAGTTTCATGTAAAAATATGAAGACATTTTTATTTTAGAACGAGTTGAAGTTGAAATTCTAATCAAATATGATTAGAAATTAAATAGTGAAATTTTGACTGATTTGAATTCTAGAGATTGTTTCAAAAATCCAAAAGAGTTATTATTTGTCAAAATTCGATGAATAGTATAATTATTCACCTCGTTTTTCACAAACTTTTAAAAAAACACAAAATGTCAATTAATTATTTTTTAATAACAAATGTTGTTTCAGCCTAATTTTTTTTTAAATGTACAACTGGGTCTTTCAAAATTGGGTGAAATAAATTTATTTTTATTTTGTGTGAAAAACCATTTTCTAGTTTGAGGTTATGTCAATAAGTTAAACATCCTTGAGGGAAGAAGAAGTGAAATTTCAACCAAATGCTTAAGGGTGCCAATTTTATTTCTAGCATAGTTTTGAATTTTCAACCAAGTCGAACGACAATTTTTTCGAATTCAAAATTTAGGAAACAGATTCTTTTAATTTACTAACGTAAAAAAAATTTTCTTTAAAATGAATCCTTGAACACTAGGGTGGTCCAAAAAAAGGCCAAAATTGGAATTTTCAAAATGTTTTTTCAGTTTCATATTCTACTAGGATAGAAACTCAAATACTAATTATTAAAAATTTATTAATTGCAAAATTGACGCGGCGAATTGCTCTTGAAGTTTTCTCCAAAACTGAACGTTTTTTTCCTATGGTTTAGTTCACGGTGAAATGTGCCATTATACTCTCTGTATAGGCTGGTAGTTAACGGGAGCTTAGATACTTATGAGTATTTGAACTGGCTACACCCCGGTCACAAAAAAAAGAAGAAGATATTTATGGCCAATTTAGTACCGCTAAAAAAAAAGTTTAGGGTTAAGTTGGAATATGGATTATCGTTTATTATTAATATTTAAGCTTTCATAAGCTTAAAAAGTTGCAAAATTAAGAGAAAGTTTCAACTTGCTCAATTAGATGAAAAATTGCAAGTAAACAATATTAATTTGTTTAAACAATTTTTATAATTGCGGATTTTCGTTTATTGTTAATATTAAGCGTTCATTGGCTTAAAAAGCAGCAAAATTAGGAGAAAATTTTAACTCTTTAGCTCAATAAGATGAAGAGTTGCACGGTAAAAAAAGTTCGTATGAACTATCAAAAGTATTCACTGTAATAGGTAAACTTATAGCTAGAATGGAGCCATGGATAATCCAAATTCGCTACAATAGTGAAAATGACATTTCTTAAGATATTTAACTACATTATAGATGCATTATGAATAGGGTATAAATTCGATATGTCTGAAATAGTGATATTGAGAATCATCGAAATAGTCATTATCAACATATAACTGAAGTAAGATGCATACATAATTATCATGCAAATCTAAGATTTGAGATTTTAAAAAAAACCTTTTTAACAAGAGTCATAATTTTAAGAATGCTGATTGACGAAACGGCATTCTGAATATAGTTTTAAATATTTCCGATTAATAAAATATTTATTGTTTCTATTTTGCCAATTATATTATGAATCGGATTCAAAAATTTGGGGTTAGATTGTCATATATATTTCAAACTTAAATTAAAAACTTTTAACAACTGGCCTTCTTAAATAAAGTATGAGCTCTATCATAAATATTGTAATACTTTTATAACTTGAACAAATATATGTATTTTCGTCAGATGTACTTATTATACCATCCGAAAATTCGGAACCTTTTTTGCACTCATGATAACGAATTAAGGTTTTTTTTTGTAAAGTAGAGAAAGATTCTTGCTTACCTATATGCTGGATTAATTAATTTACAGTTTTTAGGAGCAACAACAACCCTCAAATCGAAAGTTATAAAGTATATTTTCAAAATTCAAGAAAAATTATCGATTTAACAGAGGTTATGTATTTCCTCTAATTCCATTTAATTCAAATAGATTTTACAAATGCAACACACATTTTTCCTCTGAAAATGTACCAACAATAAAATAAGTAAGAATATTATAAGTTAAATCTTAATAGACTTGTATAAATAAAAAGAAATTTAGAAATTAATATACTGCTCCCTCGCGACTGTCTGCTATAGACTAAACCGACCAAACCACGTGACAATATTATCAAAACATTGGATGGACAAAAATTATTGTAACCACAATAGTGGAAATATATTAACATATAAATAGCAGGATTAAATGTTTTTATATTAGAAAATTGGATATATCGCCTTATAGCTTATTCTGTTATTTGTGAAGTAAGTGAAAAGTGAATACCTACGCACTGATATTCAATATCACTGTTTTAGGTATTTGATTTATATATACCGAAAAATATTATAACTATTTCATGAATGAGTATTGCTTTTTTATAAGTTGTCCATTTGTACTTTAAAGATAATAAACCTGTATTTATCATAAACAATATTCAATTTAGTTAAGGAAGTAAAAATACGAATATGCATATTTCAAATTAAACATTGATTTAAACTGAATAAACGATTTAAGCAATCGAGTGAGTTGAATTTCTTAATTTACTTATATTAATAATTTTTTGTATCCACGTTCATAAATTTTTTACCGTGTGCAAATAAACAATAATAATTTGTTTAAACAATTTTTAAAATTGTGGATTTTCGTTTATTATTAATATTAAGCTTTCATAGGCTTAAAAAGTTGCAAAATTAAGAGAAAGTTTCAACTCGCTCAATTAGATGAAAAATTTCAAATAAACAATATTATTTTGTTTAAACAATTTTTATAATTGTGAATTTTCGTTTATTATTAATATTAATCTTTCATAGGTTTGAAAAGTTGCAAAATTAAGAGAAATTTTCAACTCTCTAGCTCAATCAGATCAAAAATTGCAAACAGACAATATTAATTTGTTTAAACAATTTTTATAATTGTGGATTTTAGTTTTTTATTAATATTAAGCTTTCATAAGCTTGAAAAGTTGCAAAATTAAGAAAAAGTTACAACACTCTAGCTCTATTAGATGAAAAGTTGCAAATAAACAATATTAATTTGTTTAAACAATTTTTTTGATTTTATATTTTATTTTTTGTCTAATATTAGGCTTTCCTTAACATATATAGTTGCATAATTGGAAAAAAGTTACAACTCTCTAGCTCTATTAGATGAAAAGTTTCAAATAAACAATATTAAATTGTTTAAACAAATTAAAAAATACATGCAACAATTGTTATTAACTAATTTTTATGTCATTAAAGAAAATTTTGGTGGAAAATATCGTAAAAAGTTCTAATGAATATTTTTTAACGATCTTACATTTATACGATCTTTTTTAGTTAATTGGCACTAACCGGGTTGACCATTACAAGCCCACTAATTTCCCAGTGGGATGACCCAACTTAGCCCACCTTAAATCTGGGAAACCCATATGGGGCCCAACTGGCACCCACCGAACTTTTCTACACGGGATCCTAATTAGTAAGAAATTATTAACTACTATTACAAAATGATTGAAATTCGTAGTAAACAGAAATCTACTAATTAGTTTAGTGCTTTTAAAATAGTGCTATTAGTTTTTGACCATTTGAGATTTAAAGAATAATCTACTCGATATACTTAAATATACTTAAATGTAATTAAAGTAGAAAATGAATGCAGTTTAAATAGTTTAAAAACCTTGCAAATCTAGATATTTATTGTATTCCCTATGTGATTTTTTAGTAAAATTCAACTTTTTATATTAGATTATTGTCGTTCATAATAATAAATTATTACTATTAATTTGTAATTTTGTTTTTCTTTAATATTTTTAAAGTTTTTATTTAAATTTACTTTAATAATTTCTTTTTCTTTATTATATTAAACAATTCGTTAACATTAATAATTATTAGAAACAATAATAATTTTTGACAGTTTCAATTATTATTAAACAGTTATACTAATGACATGAAATTATTGTGATTAACTATATGCCGAAGAATGTTTATTTGTTAATATTATAACCAGTTTAATTCATAATTTACATAAAAAAGTTTCTTCTTTATACTTGCATATTTTATTTCTGTTTATTTTTCTTAACCTCTTATTTTCAGGAATTTCCCTTTTCTGTGAGCAGAGGAACCCCGCTATGCGGTCAGGCCTTCTTCAGTAGCAATAGGAAGCGCATATCGGTTACCATTTTTTTTACAACCAAAACCAAAAAAAGCTTAACTTTAACCTCATATTTTCACCTCTTAATGTTCTTTTATGATTTTCAGATTCTTAAGTACCTCTTATACAAAAGATAAACTTTCATTTGGTGCAAATTTCATGTTAAAGAATTAATATTTACATTCAGAAAACAGTCACTGAAAAGTACCAAAATAGGGTATTTAGAAGCTAAATAACAATTGAAATTATCATTTTTTTTAATTTCTTTTTTTTGCATAATAAAGTTTTCTTTGTACTTAATAATATTCTAAAAAGGTTTTGAAATACGATAATATTAAAGAAGTGAAAACAGATGTTGAAAATGACGTGTTTATTTTACATGTTAAATTCACGATAATCCCATAAGAGAGAAAAAAGCAATTCGCTGCGTCAATTTTGCAATTAAGAAATTTTTAAAATTGAGCATTTGAGTTTCTATCCTTGCAGGATATGAAACTAAAAAAACATTTTGAAAATTCCAATTTTGGAATTTTTTGGACCACCCTAGTATGCATACTTCCAGTATCGGACGCGTTTTGTTCTGACAAATTCATTGTTACTAAAAACTGATTTTTCGTCAAAATATGACTTATCTAATGTAAGTCTTTGCTTCGTACGGCAGAGTAGAAGAACGTATAGTGGAGGGGAAGCTACCGCAACTCGTAGTTGAGGGGAGGCTGCCGCAACTCTGCACTCGGTAGGCAGAAGAGGGGGAACAGAGCTTCCCCTATTGCCGCTTAGAATTGTGACCGCTGCGCTGCCGCAACTCGAGTGCTATGCAGCCATTAAAAAATGCTTAGGAATCTTAGAGTAGTAATATTATTGTCTAAATAGCTTTTACAAATGAAGTAAAACTTTATAATTACTGTTTCAACTGTTAATTATATCCATTACATTCATAAATATGATTACCATCATTGAGAGCTTAAAATAACACCGTAGAGCGTAGAATTATGAAACTCGCCTAGAGCGTTTACAAATGATGCTTAAAACTACTTACAATTACTTTTCTTAGAAAAGTAGTAATTCTGCTTTGTTTTTAATCCTAATAGACATAAACAATAAATCTTGATTTACTAACGCCATCTTCAATTCTTGATGACTGCAACAGATTGTTAAATTCATTTCAAATAAATACAATTATATTCTAATGACATATCTGACGCTGATAATGGAAAATAAATAACTCGCCTACTAACTAAAGAAATTGTTTAAATCCTTAGCTATTTTGTATTTAATACTTACTCTTTAAATCTGAATTAGTTAAAAATAATTAATAATTAGTAAAATCGTGCCTGAGTTTTTATTTCATCAATTAGTTAAAAATAACTAATTACAGTCAACCTTCTATTCCACTAATAGCATTTTAATGACCTCCTCTTTTGAGGACGCGTTAAATTGCTTTCCGCGGAATGGAAGATTGACTGTATTAATAAAAAAATGACTAATCGTTAGTACAAAAATGACTAAAAATGGTTAAAATTCGACTAATTGAATTAGTAAACAGAATTTTACTAAAATATTAGTTATTTTGACATAACCTAAAAATGAATTGGACTATTAATTAGTTATTTTCTATTAAATGATTAGTAGAAATATAACTATTTGAATTAGTGACTGAGTTTTTACTTTCAAATTAGTTATTTTTAACTAATTCAGATTTAGAAAGTACCAAGTTATTTCAAAATCCAACAATATTTTTAAAATTTGTCCGCCATATTGGATCCGCCATTTTGAATTTTGTAATTCTGACTTCAGATTCGTAATCCGAGGGTACAAAGTTATTTGAAAATCCATGAATCTGAAAAATGTATGGATTTGGAAACGACTTTTTAGGTAGAAACTGGTGCGCAGAAGGGTTAATGTGGTTAATGTTTAAATCACAAAAATTCAAATATTCATAGGTTTTTAAAAATCATCGTAAATTAATTTTTAAAAATGTGTTTTAAGGCTGATAATGCATACTATATGAAGTTAATATAGAAAATTGAAGAAAAAATTTTGGTCTTCCAGAAAAAATTCCCAAAAATGGCAAAAATAGACATTTTTGGGACATTTGACCAAGAATTACTCAAAATTCTGACGTGATAAACTATTTTGGACAACAGATTCGTGTTCAGCTCGAAAAACCGACAAGAATCATTCTCATCCGTTTTAGAAACTGGAAAAAGTGAAATTTCGCAGGCCTGTGTAATTATTCATTACTTGTTGAATTACTTTTAAATTGTGTTGATTATTTTGGCCTTTTTGAATTTTTTACAATAATTAATAAATATTATGATTTGTCAATTATTTCTTGCATATTCAATAATTCTATGTTTTAAACAATTATTTTTTTCAAAAATCCGATATTATCCTCTATTTTCAATTATTTTCTGCAATTTCACATAATTTTCTACCATATTCAATAATTTTCGTCTTTTTTTATTATTTTTTATAAAGCTTCAATTCTATTTTTAATTTTTTAATTATTTTCTTCAATTTTCAATTACTTTTTCGATTTTTATTTAATTTTTCTATATTAAACAATTCTCGGCTTTTTCCAGTTATTTTATTCAATTATAAAAAAATATTTTTTAAATTGTAATTCAATTGTTTAATTCTACAAATATTTTTTTCAATCCTTATTTATTTTCTTTAAATTCCAATTCCATGTATTTTCTTTACTATTCAAAAATTCTAGCCATTTTTCAATCATTTTTTTGAGTAGGGGAGACCGGGGCTACTTGGCGCACTTTTCACTCTTTGTTGATTGGTTCTACCAATTTTGTGTACATGAAAACTATATTGTACAGAAACTTTGCTTAACATCTCAGCTTTGATTTCAAAAAATAAAAGTTCCAAAAAAAGTTGTACTTTTTTTTTTAGAACAGACTTTTTGGAGAAAACCAAAGTGCGCCAACCAGCCCCGGCCCGGGGCTGCCTGGCGCACTACCCGGGTTTACTTGGCGCATGAATTAAAATGTGTGATTAATAATCAAGCAATATGTTCCATTGTTAAAATAAGTCTTCTAAGGAAATATTATCTTGAAAAAATGTGAATTAATTCAAAATGGAAGGTTCATCTTGTTCAAAAAGTGAAGTTCACGAACCTAAAAACTACAAATATCTGGAAACGTAAAATTATGAGATTTTAATAATAATAATAATATATTAAACACTTTTTTATCTTAAAGGATTATTCTTGGTACTGATAATAAAATAAAAGTGTTACCACATTGAATTTAATAAATTTTTATTAGTTACTAGATGTAGCTTATAAACTTCTAGCGTTCCGAGCGCGCCAACCAGCCCCGACCCTACTGCGCCAAGTAGCCCCGGAGAGACTATTTATACATTTTCTTCATTTTTTTGAAAACTGTCAATATAAATCAAAAAATTTTTATTGTTTCTTAAAAGCAACTATTCAGAACACAAAAACTTAATTTTGATTTTTTTCTGATTGCATTTTGTAAAAAGATATAACAAAAAAATGAAGGCGTTAAAATTTACTTTTGAGTACCAAAATTGGTTTTTTGAATTTATAGTCCAGAATAATCAATCAATAATAATGAAATTATGTGTGAAGTTACAGTTTATCAAGTACATTAATTTGACCGAAGAGAAAAATTAATTCGACTTTTCACTTTTGAATAAACTCAAGTGCGCTCAACCAGCCCCTGCGCTAAACAGCCCCGGTCTTCCCTATCAATAAGTTTCTTTAATATTAAATACAATTGTTTAATAGTTTCTTTTAATTTTCTATCCAATTCTTCAATTTTTAATTCGGTTCTTTAGTTTTCAAATATTTTCTCCTATATTTAATAATTCTCGCCTTTACTCAAAAACTTTTTAAAATTTTTAATTATAACCTTTAAATTTCAATTACATTTTTCAATTTTCAGCGATTTTCTTAAATTTCAAATTATTTTCATATATTTTCAACCCAATTATTCAATTTGCAATTATTTCCAACAATTATTCCTACAATTTTCTTAATTTTTTAATTTGAAATGATTTTAGTTTAATATTTATAGTTTTAAATAACCAAAAACACTGAAAAGATTCTGGCGCTTGGGTGGTGCGTTCATTTTGTTATTTCTAATAGGGTACTCTTGAATTTTTATAGGAACATATTATTAATGATTAAAAATATAATTATTTAAAAATTTATGGTTATACTTGAATTTGAAAACCAATATTTCAAAGACATTCTACCAAAAAAAACAGCTACAAATATTATGTTTACAATTATATTAAAATCAAATTAACCATAGTTCATATGTACGTAAGTTCATGGGGTGTTTAAATTCCGTATTTTTCTGATTATTTTGTTACGCAAAAAAAATTAAATTTTTTATTTATATTTTTTACCATCCTCCTGACACCACCCACTTTAAATTATTACTAGTATTATTTCTTTCAAATAAGTTCAAAAATATATATTTATTACATCGTCATAAAATAATTTATTAACTAATTTTTTAAAAGTGAATGAAAAATATGTGCGTTTTCTCTTGAATTGCGTGATTGTAACATATAACCTCAAACATTGACATTTAATGATCAAATATGTTTTATTTCTAATTAACCTTTGTTTCTCATTACACTACCTATTAATGTATTTTACTATTTTTGCACAATATATTACCTACTTATTAAAAATACTTATAAATTTTGATTAAATATTTAAAAATGTTAAATTCTCATAAATTCTCTTAATGACCTAACTTATGGTAAAGTTCTCTGTTACCTTACCGAACTTTAAATTACCGAGAATTTAAAATCACTAATTGTGTGAGGATCTGTGATGTAAAGGGGGGAGGTGGAAATAATCGTAAAAAAAGTGTGAAGTAGTTTATGAACAGCCCCAAAGCTGTCTTCTTTTAAGACGCAACCTTTTTAAGACAGCTTCTGCTGATTTTACAAATTTTCCTTTTGCTTTAAAGTTTAAACTATATGCAAAAAAAAAATAAAAATCTTCAAATTTGCATAAAAACGTGAACTACTAATCAATTTCAAAAAGTAAATTTATAATTATTACAAATTAATCTTGAGGTAGTATTTTTTACATAAACGTTTATATAGCAGAGCTTGTTGAATTTAAGACACGTCTTAAATTAAGATTCTCTTTTTACAGTGTATAAAAACGGGAGGCGTCAATCTATAATGATATTTATTCTAATACAAAGGAAGTATGTCCAATTTCTTCATGTCAAGTATACATTGTACAACTGTACACATTGTGATGCAGAGGGATTGAGCAGGCGGTACGAAAGTAGATTTATATTCGGTTTGGATCCTTGCAATACAGGGTGTGGAGGGAGGGGGGGTCACCTTTATTCGTTTTATATTGCATCAAAGAAAAAAAGGAGGACGGTTGCATATGTGCTAGGACGATGCACTTATAAGAGGTAGTGAAATGTTTGTACGATGCATTTACGATGGTGCTACTATTGTAGATGTACGTGTCAACGTATTTTTGCAGGATATGACCTCGTCTGTGATGCAAAAAAGTCTCTCCTTCTTTTTAGTACGCGCGTCTCCCCGGTCCTCTTCTTTTATACACGCGGGAACTTCTGGTCTGCCTCCTTTTTATCCCTTATCCTTTTTATCCTTCGTAGGTAGACAGACATGCCGGGTTTGGCGCGGCGGTCCCGGGCGTTTCGGTCATAACACGCGGCCTTTCGAACTGGTTCTCGCGTCTTAGTTTTTCTCACTGGTCCAAATTGTGTTACCCTTCTTCTTTCTCTGTTTTATCATCTTGCTCGCACACATGCCTCTCTCTCATTCTCTCTCTCTCTCTCTCCCTGCATCCGATGAAAGAGTCTAGACCGGCACCTGTTCCTCCCGCCAGCCGGACTGCCATTTGTTTCTTCGCGCAAGCACTCTGACCACTGAACTGTTCTTTACGGGGTGCATGCCAATTTTATCCCCTATTATATTTTATACTTAGTTAAATCTCTTTTCTGTTTTGATGGCCTAACAAGAAAAGCCTAACAACCGACCTTTCATCTCTGATGCTACAAATTTTATCAAGCAATATCGCTTTCTTACAGAGAAGGGTTTTTTTACGTCTATATGATTTAGTTAATTCTGTAGGAAAGGTAACTGACACTTAGAATGAAAAGGAAAGATGGCAATATACATAAAATAATAGTCCAATTTAATAATGTGTTAGTAAGGGTATTGTAAACTGAGGAAGATTTGTTTTGGCCAATCCGAGGTCCAAACACTGTGGTTAGCGTAAAATCTTAAATACTTGCTCCTGCACTGAAAGAAAATTCTGGTTAGGTTATATTTAATATTTCATTCTGGTTACTTTAACCAGAGTTCTGGTCAACTTAACAAGAACTCTGGTTAATTTAACCAGAAACACAATGTTAAATATACCCTTACCAGACCCTTTTTTTTGAGTGTGCACTGAGAGAAATCTACCGCTATTATTGCATGTAGAGTCTCTATAAATAATATAAGTCATTACACTGAGAGAAATAAATGCTACGGGGTACCATCTAGATGGTACCAAATATCTCTATCCGTGACAAATGTAATCAAGGACTTATAAAGAAATTCACTTCATTATTTAATAAGAAATATAATTATTACGATATTAATTCAAAAAAGAATAACAATTGGTTAATCAATCTGAGTGACATTAACATCCCCGAAGAAGTTGCTGAAATTGCATCTCTTGGTCAAAACTATAGTTTACCTCAACAAAATTCTAAACAAGATGCAATTAATGTTATAAAAAATTTAGAAATTTCCATTTCGAACTTAGATTTAGATAATAGATACTGACATCAAGAATGAGATTAGGAAGAGAGTTAGTAATAATGTTGCATGTAATTTAAATAAAAAACACCATAGTACTTTTGAAGAAAAAATTTTCCTATCAAAATTAAAATCGACAAAAATGTTTTTGAAAAATAATCCTGACATCTTTTTTACTAATTCTGATAAGGGCAATGTTTTTGTTTGCTTAAAAAAAGCTGACTACTTATCAAAAGCCAATGCTCTACTTTTAGATCAATCAGTGTATAAAGAAATTTCAACAAACAACCTCTTAACTAAACTGCAATCTAGTACTCAAAAAATTCTTAATAATTTAAATGATAACGATTATCTTGAATGTAAATTTCATGATAACCAGTTAACCATGACAGACACTTCATTAGCAAAATTTTATGGATTGCCCAAAATTCACAAAGACAATGTTCCCCTTCGTCCAATTGTTTCTCTCATTAATAGTCCAACACATTTTTTAGCAAAAACGATATACGAAGAATTAAAAACTGTTATTCTTCTTCCAAAATCTCACATAAATAATAGTTTTGAATTAAAAGAAAAATTGAATAATATTGTTATACCAAATAATTTTGTACTACTTTCACTTGATGTCAGTTCTCTTTTTACCAACATTCCTTGTAATCTAGTTATTGAAAGTTTGGATAAAAGATTTGAAAAAATTCACAATTCTTGTAAAATTCCTTTCGGTGATATTATTGACTATACTAAATTTCTTTTTAATAATACCTTTTTTGTGTTTAACAACAAAATTTATCAACAAATTCATGGCACCCCTATGGGTTCACCTATCTCACCATTGTTTGCTAATATTGTAATGGAAGACTTAGAAACTGAATGTCTTAATATACTAAAAAAAATCATGATTGTATACCGTTGTTTTATGTAAGATATCTTGATGACACACTTTTTTGTGTGGATAAAGAACACGTTGACTTGATTATTAATACCTTCAATTCTTTTAATGTTAACTTAAAGTTTACTTATGAACTAGAATCTGACAATCAAATTAATTTTCTTGACTTAACATTGATAAAAAGAAACAATTTTCAACAGCTTTGCTTGGTGCTACGAAGCGTCTCATGAAAAACATGCTTTGGTAGAACGTCCTAATGACGCCATTTTAAAACATTTTTCAATCAAAAATATTTTTTTTGTTCACTGTAAGACATACCTAAATACATCCTATAATATTATTATTTTCTTACTTTTCCTTCTAGAAAAAAAAATTCGCAAAAAAGAGCTTAATTTTAGTCGTCAACAGTGGTGTGACGCCAACGCGTTTTTCTCAAAACACATTTTTGCAAATCTGCAAGCAGTATAACTCAAACAATTTTTATTATTTTAACTCTCAATTTTTATCATTTATTTAAAACAACATTCCGCACAGAAATACGTAGCCGATTTTTGATATTTTATAATTTCGATTTTTTAGACACAATTAAGTACTCATTGTAAAAGTCAAAAATTTGACTTTTACTTTGAATTCTCGCCAATTTAACAAAAATGAATATTTTTAAAATCCCCTACGTATTTCTGTAGTCATTCTAATGTAGATTAAGAAAACATTTTTTATTTTGTTACAGATCAATTTTTACACCCTGTGTACTGCTTGCAGTAGAGCTATTTTTAAAAAAACCGTCTAACAGAAGTTGCTCTTACGCCGCCATGTTGTATTTTTTTTAAATAAAAAATTTTTTTTCTAAACTTTTAAAGATGTCTAACAATATCCTTGAAAAGAATTATCCTCCTTCTGTTCCTTCTACAAAAAAAAAAAATCGCAAAAAAACACTTTTTTTTGCCGTCTACAGTGGTGTAACCCCTTAACTATTATTCCTGTCATCCATTACAACAAAAAAAGAATATTGTTTACAATTTATATGACAGGGCAATTTTACTTTCACATGATTCTTTCCATAAGGATAATATAAAAAAGTTATAAAAATTCTTCGAGACAATGATTATCCTTTAGATTTTATATTTAAAAATTTGAAAATACGTAGTCATATTTTAAACAAAAAAACAATAGATAGTGTACAATCTAATATGTCATCTGTTTATGGACGTCTATCAAAAGTTTGCATTCCTTTCAATAATATTTATTTTTAATTATCCAACATTTTGAAGGACTATAATTTAATTTCTATTCCTTTATTTAAAAAAAGTCTTAATTCGATTATAAAACTTGGAAAATATTCTACTGAAAAATGCGATATTAAAGGTATTGTTTACAAATTTAACTGCAACGATTGTCCTGCTACTTATATTAGAGAAACCAAATGTTCTTTAAAGACAAAAGTTGGTGAACACGAAAAAAGAAAAAAGATAAAAACTGTTGTTAACGAACATCGATTTGAGAATAATCATTCTTTCGACTTTAAAAATGCAACAGTGGTAGATTTTGAGACTAATTACAAAAAAAGACGTATTTCCGAAATGATCTATATAAAATGCAATGATTTTACTATCAATAGAAAAGAGGATATACAATTCCTTAGTAATACTTATTTGCCTTTAATACGAAAGTTGAAACAGTGATTATTCTTTATAATACTTCGATCAATTTCATTGTCCTTGTCTTTTGTATATAATCTGTAATCGTCAATACCGCACCTCAGTTTTGACTAATCACTGGCTGAACTGTGCCGGTGATTTTCTATTTTAATTTAATGACAATATTTTATTATTTTAAAATGTTATTTTACCTTTTTTGACAATTTTTCGATGTGATTAACAATTTTTTAACTAGGTATTGTCTTATTGTTTTTGTGAATTTAATGTGTGTGATTCCGCTTATAATTTTAATGTATATTATTTATTTATTTTTTATTAAAGTGACCTGATGATGGTGGCAAACCAAGCCACCGAAACGTCGTCGTACTGTGAAAAAAAGTGTTTTTTTTTCTATTTTTTCCTCATCTTCCAGTAATCGAAAAAAAGGGTTTTTGTTGTAAATATAATGGAAGAAAAAAATATTACTAATTATATTATCTTGTTAATTACTATTAATGATAAATATACATGACCAAAAAAAAACAATTTGATTTAATTAATATATGCATTTTTTTTTATTTTTGAGAGGGGTAAAAATAATTTTTGAACGTTCTATTTAGGGGGGGGGGGGGAGGTTGTCATTTGTAACCAAGTGTAACAAAGGGGAGTGTAGGGTTCAAAAACCCCGAAAATTGGTAGAACGTTCTTTATGGATGATCCCATTATAGTTTATATGTATTGATTGAATTAGGGATACATTCCAGTTAACCTATGTTCAACAGTTGGTCTATTCCAGCCATCCATATCTATTAGCATTAGGATATAAAGAAAAATGCTCGGAAAAATGGGTATTCAAATGAAGAATTCAGAATATTTAGATGTTTCAGATAGTAACAAGTATCTAATTCTAAGATACTTAACATAAGCACTTAGATCTTAAAATCGAGCATTTTGATAATAAAACGTACAGTACAGTTGGAATTTGACAGTCAACTCATTTTTTGAGGTTTAAAAACCGTCTTTAAACGCACAAAGTATAATTATAAAAATTTTTTTGTCTCTATTTTCCCAAAGTAGATGAAATTTTGAGAAAAATGAGACCTAAGTTAAGTGATTTAGTCAATTTTTCATTGAAATATGTTTAAAAAAAGTGGAATTTTTAATGTTTGACAAAAATTCAAATTACTCTCAAAATACCTAATTATGGTTATTAAAGAGCATTTTCTGACAAATAAGATTATTGTATATAAGCATTAGAGAAGCATAAAAATTTTCTACAGCAAATTCGTTAGAATAATAATTATTATTGATAGAATTTTTTTTGGTAGAATTTTAATTTTACAGAACATCAACATGAAAGAATATTTATTTTGCAGAAAACCAAATACACAGAATATTAATATCGCAGAATCGTTATTTGGTCGAAGATTAATTTTACCGAAAGTCATTTTGATCGAAAATTAATTTGTACGAATCTGACTTTGTTAGAATATCAATTTTGCAGAATATTAATTTTGCACATTCTAAATTTTGAAGAATACTAATTTTATAGAATATCAATTTAACAGAATGTTAATTTTGCCGAATATTCATTTTGCAGAAAATCAAATGAACAGAATACTAATATTGCAGAAACGTTATTTTGCAATATTGGTATTCTGTACATTTGATTCCTGCATAATTATTATGCGACAAAATTAACATTCTGCAGAATTTATATTCTGTAAAATTAGCATTCTGCAAAATTTAGATTATGTTAAATTAACTTTCTGCAAGATTGATATTCTATCAAAATGCGATTCGGGCAAATTGAGTTTCGATGAAAATGACTTTCGGTAAAATTAATTTTCGACCAAACAGCGATTCTGCAAAAGTAATATTCTGTACATTTGATTTTCTGCAAAATTGATATTCGGACAAATTATTATTCTGTAAAATTTATATTCTATAAAATTTTGGTTCAGCAAAATTATTATTCTGCAAAATCGGTATTCTATAAAAATTTGATTATGACAAATTGAGTTTCGAACAAAATGACTTTCGGTAAAATTGATTTTCGACCAAATAACGTTTCTGCAATATTAATATAATTCTGTTCATTTGGTTTTCTGCAAAATCAATATTCTTTCATGTTGATGTTCTGTAAAATTAAGATTCTACCAAAAAAAATTCTATCAAATCATTATTCTAATCAATTTGCTTTAGAACATTTTCATGCTTCTCAAGAATTGAAGTGCAATTTTTTTCTTAGAATATGCTGGGGTTTGAAATTGGACCAAAAAAGATAGAAAAATTATTGTCTTTTTATCTTGTTATTAAATACAGCTATACAATATATACCAACGTTATAATTGTCAATAATTTTCGGAAAAAAGTAATATCATATATTTATTGAAATTTTACAAATTATTTTTATATCAAAATAATGTCTTCAAAATTTTATAAACTTTTTGGTTCAAAATTCGAGCCTTGCATATGCTAGGAAAAAAACTTCACTTCAATGCTTAAACTATTGTTTAAGCATAAGAAAATTATTATTCATAAGAAAATTTCTTTTAAAACAAACATTTAGAAACTTTAAGAAACCTTCATTTTTTTAGAGTAATTTCAATTTTTGTAAAACATTAAAAATTCCACATTTTTAAACATATTTCAATGAAAAATTGTCACTCAGGTCTTATTTTTCTCAAAATTTCACCTAATACTTTAAGGAAATAAACACAGCAAAATTTTAATAATTAGGTATTCTTTGTACGCTTAAAGACGTTTATCAAAGCTTAAAAAATGGGTGGACTGACAAATTCTGATGCTACTGTAGCATCTTGTTAAATAACATATCATTAAGAACACATAACATCTTGTTAATGAACTGTAGCATCTGTATTTGGAATTAGAGGTTCAGTATATATTTTAGTATTTAGATCCTATACTAAACATCTTAGATATTTGTTCCTATATTATACCTCTATTTTTCTTGGTGTGCGGTTAAAATACGGTAACGAATATATTTAAATTTGGTACGACTAACATATGCACTTCTTTTCATATTAAGCAAAAAACAGAACTAGGTGAATCACTGTACCTTTGCATTTTTCTCCCTGTATATGTTAAACATGAATTTTTCTTTCTGTATCGCACAAAAGGAATGTGAAGAACTTTTTCTGAACGACACGAAAATTTCCACTCATCATCTGATTTAAATAATTACACACGATAGAAATCTTCACTCAAAGATTCTGGTTATCGTCCATTCATATGCGAAAGATTTTCAATAAAAAGTCGCTGCTTAACCGGCTCGTCATTTGGACACAAAGGCTCGAGTTTGGTTAAAAATAATGTTAATTTAAGAATGGGAGAAAAAACTCTTACAACTGAAATTCGTTGGAAAAAAGTGTGAGAATGGAATAAAGAAACATTGTTGTCAATAATGACAAGCAAATCTCAGCCATGGACTTAAGAGGTGTAGGTCAAGGATTTAGAATTTAGGGCACACTTCTAATGAGAGGGAAGTGTCTGCTTTCTTTCCCCGTTTGTGATTTCGTCCCTAAAGTTGGGACCGGCTTTGGTAAAATATGCGAATACTAATTATGTGCCTTCACGGCCGTTCATTAGTGGCCGAACGAGTCAGTTTTTCGAGGTGCCTCGTGTTTAACCTCGGCTTTAAGTAGGGATAGCACCTGTCGGAAGCTTTGTAGTCATGAGAGAAAAAGAAACAGATTTTTACCGAATTAACATGTCGAAATGCGAATTATTTCCTTAAATTTAGAAGAGTTCGTTTTTAAATTTAGATGAATCTTCTTATATTGAGAAATTCCCTTCCTAAATGTATAAAAAATTGTCTTCTTCAGACAGTTCCTTTTTTAATTTAGACAATTGTTTACTTAAACTTGAACAATTCTTCTTCAATTTAGAAAATTTGCTTCTTAAATTGAGAAAATTTTCTTCTTCAATTTTGAAACACAATGCGGAGTCTGCAATGCGGCAGAAGATTACACTGAGAAAATAAGTTGACTAAATACAACCATTTTTTGATTAAATTTAGCAGAAAGAGATTGTTGATATAGCACCTGCAAAGCACTTGATTGATTTTAGCAGAGCATATGCTCCGGTATCCTAGAAGTTTGATTGTCATCGCCGGTGTTTTGTTTGTTTTGTCCCGAGGAACCCTAACCTAGAAATAAAGCTGCTTGGCTAGAGGCTTATTTTCTCAGTGTATACAAATTCTGCTGGAAAGTGGCTACAAGAGGGGTGGATAATAAGATCGCGAGAGTTTTCAATTTCATAAAGAGAAACTAAAATCTTCTCAAGTTTTGATTGTCTAGGTTTACACTACTTGCATACAAAATACTTTTGCAATTCACTTTTGATGTGAAAAGAAACAAGAAGTTTTTCAACCATGTTCTGTTTATAAATTAATTTCAACTTGTATTTGTGTGAGAGGAATGTTTATGATTCTCAATTTAACAATTTACCACTTCGTTAATTTGGATATTTTAAAATTGTAAGTAGTAGTTGTCTTGATTTTTTAAACCAACAACTACACTCTAAAAACAAGTGTCTTATTTAGTCCTCACTTTTAAGACATTTTAGGGTGTCTTAATTTTAAACCATTGAGAAAGTGTCTTAAAAATACTTTCTAAACGTCTTATGTCTTAAAATAAGACATTTGTAAGACACCTGTTTTTACAGTGTATTGTGTTGTTACAAGTTTCTGGTTAGTTATGCGGTATTTGGTTAAACAATTTTATATTTTATTAATTTTTCAAAATTTTAAACCATCGTCTCAATTTTTGAGCAATATTTACATGATTATACCTGTTGTTACATTTATTTCTATCTATTTATAAAGTTTAGAGATGCATCTCTTATAGTTTATAGTATTTTATACCATAGGGACTAATAATGTCCAAAGAATAATTCACAATTAATTCCGTATAATTATTGAATTCCATAACAATTTCACATGTTCACACAATTGATTAAGCATATCATCAAATATGATCAAAATTGCATCTAAAATGGGAAAATGCCCATAAAAAGCATCGATCACAAAAATCCCCTTCAAAAGTTTACAAGCTAACTTTTATGCGTGATATGCTAGGTCCCCAAACGATTATGGTAATACTGAAATAACATTTGGACAAAGCTGTTCACCCCCAAGAGAAACTCAAGGGAGAAAATAGATACTATTTGACAAACAGCTTCGCAATATAACTCAGTTACACAAAGGCGTCAAAACCAAAATATCCACAGGACTAATCGGTTATGCATATTCAAAGGCTTCAAAGGCACTAAAATACTGAAAAGACGTTTGGTCAAGAGTCATCCAAATATTTTCACTCACTAACTTTTAAATTCCATTCACTTTGTCTAACGTCCTTCAAATTCATTAAACCAAAAGGCTGTCAGAGATAGAAATAATTTGGCCGTCAGTGAAAAGTTTGACAAGGAATGGAATTTTTCAAGCTTGGAATGCGAAAATTGCTCTTATTGTCAAAAATGGAAGATATTTCTTGAAAGGCATTAAGCAATGTCGCCAAACAAAACTTTAGAAGCAACTTTTACCTCCAAAGGGTTTCTAAGAGTGCCACTGCACTGTCTGCTTCGCGGCTTTCAAGTGTTTTACGACCCTCACTGAGTGAGACTCTTACTTCCCCCTTAACAACTAACTTCTTTTCCCTCTAGTACTCTTGCTGATGTTTCGACAGTCTAGTTACACCTCCCCCCGTCGTCCCCCCTCACTCTCACTGTATTCACCCCTTTAAACAACTAGCACTCTTGGTTAAAAGTTTGCTCATGTGCATAATGCCATACACTTAGTTAAAATAACGTGCTCACTTGTGACCCTGTTATCCTCACTTTTGACGGGTGACTAAGCTTCTTAATGGGGCCAAAACTTTACTCTTGCATCTTTAGCTTAAACAAATGTGATGAGATGTTTTTGTTATGAAGAGCTTATTTGCATTTATCATGCAGAAACGGATTCAAATTAGACTTCACAATTTAATTAGAGTATTATTTTATGAATTATTAAACATAGCTGCAATAAACGTGAGAAATTGGCTGACATTTTGAATTATGAAAACAGTGCTTTGGCTGCGTAATTAGCGAACTTTGAAAGATGAAACTCCTAGGCTACACTGGTCCTTAAGCAAAAAAAATGCGACTAAATTGGATCCAAGATCCGCTTGAATAGGAAGTATCGTATGTAGCGAGATATGTAGTTTTAAAATTCGTGAAGACCTAAATCCCAGCTAATCCTTTTCTCGAAATATTCAAATTTTAACATTTCACTTGTTCTCATCATATTTTGTTGTCAACTACCTAATTTTTTTAAACCCCCACATTTAGATTAACTCAGTGCCAACGTGCCAAAGTTTTGGAAATTGTGATTGTAGATCATTTAAAGAATGTTTGGAATTTATAGATAACAATTTATGGTTTGAGATACTGGTCCGAATAAATTGTCAATCATGATTATTTTCATCATTATTTTTTGAAGTTCTGGAGAAATACAAGATTAACTCGCTTGAGGATGATTCTCATTTATTTAGAATACTAAAAGCAGTGGTTGAGTTTTCTTCTCGGCATATATATAATGTGAAAATCTCGGTGAAAATATTTAAATATTTAAAACATTCAGTTTGAAAAATTAGAAATTACTGAAAAATGTAAAAAAAAAACAATTAGAATATTAATAAATGTAGAAAAAATATTTTCAAAATAATGAAAATTTAAAAAAATATTAATAAAACATTAATTAATTAAATTAATTAAATCTCTATCTTATAGAGTGAATTTTCACTCAAATTAGAGTGGAACTTCACTACATGCAGAAAGTGAAGTATCACTCTAATTTTGGAGTGAATTTCCACTTGAACTGCATGGAAAGAAAATTAATCATAAATTTTATTAAAATACTTTATAATTTAGGGAAAAAGTGCCAGAAAGCGAAATTTTTATACAAGGAATTTTAAGCTTTAGAAAAACTATTCGAATCATTCCTAAGTTATTTTAAACTTTAACTTCTGGTTTGGTGTGGTTTTTTGGCTTTAGAGTTCTAAGGAAATAAAGAAAAAAAGATTTCTCTCTTTGATCCTCTTTCCACCTTTTTCCCTGATTTGTAAAATACTTTTATAACATTTATAATTAATTTTGTTTCCGTTTGGAGTGAAATTTCATTCTATAAGAGTGACATCTTATTTTCATAGAGTGGATTTCTCACTCTCTTCATTTTCTAAATCTGAATTAATGATTTTCCACTAATGAATTAGCGTGAAATCGGTTACTATTAAATAGTTCAAATTTTCAATATTTTTCACTATTTTTTTACTTAAAACAAAAATTGATTTTTTTAAAATATAACCAGTAGATAAAATCTCCAAATGTTTATTTGTAAGTAGTTTATTAAAGAAATAAAGAAAAAATTAAAAAAAAAAACACAAGAATAAAACAGTGACACAAAAATATATATAAAAAAGTAGAAACTCTTTTCAAAAAATTAAACTATTTACGGAGATTTTTTTTATATTAAAATAATAAATAAGATGATAATAACCAGAACGTTCAAATATATTACTAATTAAAGAGAACAAAATTTTAAAATTAGAAAAATTAGTGAATTATTTGACAAATTGAATAAAAAACGAATGAATACAATTATGGAAAATTTAAAAAAAAATTAAAAGAAAAGAAATTTTATGAAATAGATGAACGATGTTCAAATGAGAATTGTTAGTACAAGATTAAATTTGCATAACATAAAATAAATAGTAATACTTTTCAAAAAAGTAGAAATTGAGAAATTTAAAAAATGTAGATAGAAGGATCAAATAAATGTTTTCAAAAATTCGTAACTGAAGGATAAAAACTAAACAATTGAAAAGAAGAAAAAATCTTTCTAAGAAATGGAAAATGATGACAAAAATTAAAGAATGAATTAAAATGCAAGGAAGGACTAAAACAAAAGTGAAACATCAAGAAAATTAAATAAATAGGGAGAAAATGGAGAAATTTTTTTTTCCTTAATCTAACAAACTGTAAAAAGTGCAAAAAATAAAAAAATTTGGTAAAAATCTAATAAAAAATTAGATTTAATAATAAGTAAGTTTGCCAAAACTCTCGCAAAAATAGATAAGATGTGAAATCAAATTAAATAAATTCTCAAAAAAATGAGCGTAGGGGAGTAGGCCCCAAGATGGACAGGGCCCCAAGATGGACATTTCGTATAAAATTTTTGTTTAAGGTGGCAGCGCCTTATGCTTCTTGTTATTTTTGTTGTTTGTCTAGACGAAGATTTTGATGTACATTTGAAGAAAAAAAACCAGTTGGTTTTTCTTCTATACATGCCACGTAATTTTGGGTCTAAAAAAGTTTTGTAACAGTTTTTTCTTAAGTTGGTAAAGTTACTTTAATTTATGATTTAGAATGAGTACTTAACGTTATAATATTCTTTATTTATCGTATAATAATATTCTAAAATAATTTTACTAATTCAGTGTTCGTATATATATTTTTACTTGGGATTAAAAAATGGTGACATGTACCCTAAGATGGACAGGCCTCAAATCTCAATGTATTTATTTGCATATTTTCGATTTTACACTTTTTTTTAATAATTTTTTGAGCCAATTAATTAACATTTTTTATTTTCCACCATAAAATGTGATGTTATCGTTAGAGTATTTGATATATCTATATTTTTCGATATTTTATTACTTTTTACTGTTAAGCTATTAGATTGAAGTTTTAAGAAATGTTATTTCCCGATAAATTCCGTAAAATGATTAAAAATTAGTTTAAGAATTGTTATAGGATGTTAATTTTTTATTTACTACAATTTTCAGAGACTTTTAAGAAGGTGTCCATCTTGGGGCCACTTTTTTTTAGACCGAAAATTTTAAGAATTAGAAAAAATGTTTTAAAAAATGTTTATGTTTAAAATAAAATTTTATCTCTGTGGCCATAAGTTAGCTTATAAATTGTACTTTCATCCGGTATAAAATATTTTAATATATTTTATTTGGTTTGGATTCTACAGCAATAAGACGAAAGGGTGTCTAACTTGGGGCCCTCTCCCCTGTCTATTTATTTTTAAAAATATGGAAATAATTATGAAAATCAACGAAATAAGAAGTTTAGTGACAAAATTGTGTAAAATAATATTAAATAATTTGCATAAAAAGAAGAAAATTAAAGAAAATCCTAAAATAAAAACACAAATACAAAAAAAATCAAATGTAAAAGGAGAAAAAATCTTAAAATTTTGTAAAAATAAGAAATTATACTCGAAATTATAAGATAAAAATTAAACAGGTTTGAAAAAGTGGAATCTCTTAGAAATTTCTAAGAATTAAAAAAAGAATTATTGTGAATATGGAAAATAATTAATATTATTAAAATTTAATTATTATGTATTTAAATTTGAATTAATTGAAATTTAAATGTTGGAAAAAAATAACAAATTGGAATATGAGTTAATTGACGTTTGGAATTTATTCAAATTATAATAACTTACAAATATATTTAAATTTAATACTATTTTGTGCTATATCTTAATATCAAAAATTTTTAGATTGCAGGTATTTTCATCATCAGTATTAGCACAATTTTTGTAATTTGATAAAGAATAAAATATTCAAATTGAAATTTTTAAGATTTATCCACAAATTTGTGGGTTTTGTCTATGGTTTGCGATGTTTTACATGCAGTATTAGACATCCGGAGAAATGTTAAGTTTTTTTGATTTAAATCATGATTTTAATGCAAATTTTCCATTGATTTATATCATTATTTAAATCACGATTTAAATCAATAACAGCCGTGAAAACTACTAACTTGAATGTGAAATATCCACTAATTGAAATTATGAAAGTTTACTTTCTCAATTAGTAATAATTCAACTGTCAAATTTAGCAGTTTTTTACTACTAATTAGCTCCACAATTAGTAAGGTGCTACTAAAAATTAGAAAAATATTTTATTATTTATTGGTAACCGATTTTTCTCTAACTCATTAGCAAAAAATCACTAATTCAGATGAAGAGAGTTTTCATTCCAAGAATAGTGAAAACTCGACTCACTCAAAGAAATTTAGAGAGTATTTAGAAACTTCTTATTCAAGCGGATTTTGAATACAATTTAGTCGCATTTTGTTATTTTGCTTTACGACTGGTGTGAGGTATCAAAGTTCGTAAAAATCCGCCAATATGAAATATATTTGTCTTCCTTAAAAAAAATTCTTTCTAAAATTCAAATTCTGGAATAATGTTAAAAGATACGTCGTGTATGTATGTGTTACAAATTACAGGAACTGCATTTCAAATTAAATGATTTTGCACTAGAAAAGAATAATTATAAACATAATGATACATTTTTTATATTTATTATATTAAGATAATTTGGATTAATGTTGGTAGCTTCCTGCTGAGGTGCAGTTTATAACCGTGTTAGCAGTTACCCTAACTTTAGAATACAAAATAACACAATTAAAAAAGTAGTTTCCGTATTTAAGGAAGAGGAAACAGATCTCGAATTAGATTAGCAAAAATATGTACCAATGGCAAGAAAGTAATAAACTGTCAAAGTTGTACAAAAGTAAAACTACTTTAGTAATAAATAATATTATGTTACGATAATTGAAAAATTAAAATTAAACCTTTAAATCTTTTATTTTTACAATGAACATTAAATCCATCAAATTAATGTTCCGTTCGCAACAGCTGTATCATAAAATTGAGAAATTACAAAGGACAGTTGAACGAACAACATTCCATATTTAGGAATTTTACAAGTTCTGTCAGAAATAAACGAAACGTGACAATAATTTCGCACAGCTGCAAGAAAATGTGTGTGAGATTAGGGTTTTTCTTTGCATTGTCTTGATGGAATTCTCGAGAGTTCTTGAACTGAACAATGTTGACTCTTGACTCATGACCGTTGTCAGGTAACTCGCTAAAAGTCATAACACTATAACCATAAAACCTTTTGAATATTGTAAGGTCAATGTTATTCCTACTTCTATAAATTAACGGAATATTTCCAGACTTGGGAAAATATCGTCTGAAAAATGCAATCTTAAATCTCTTCTCAAAAATACAACAAATTCTCAAAAATTCCAATCAGTCCAAATTCTTATTGAAATTAATTTCAAGCGTGTCTCGTATACGGGAATTGAATTTTAAAATCTTCACAATTATGGTTTTTATTTAAATTTTAAATGAATTCAAAATAAATTCAATTATAGAACTACAATGATACAAATATAAATGAAGATAAATTTTAATTTATTGTAATTTCAATTGAATTAATAATTCCAAATATTAATTTAGTCGAAAAAATTTTAACCTCCATATTAAAACTTTCGTTCATTAAATTTTAATTGATCCTATAATTTCGAGAAATTCAATCTTCAATATATCCAAATTGCAATCGATTAATATGTCAATTTAACCAAAATGCAATTGATCCACGTGTTAATCAATATAAATTGAAAACGATTTACGTAAAAATTAGTTCAAATGATAATCGAACAAAATAGCAGTCGACCTAAATGACAATCGATCCATATTAAAATTGATCCACATGACAATTATAATAATTGCCATGTATCAATTCTCCAAATGGTAGTCGATCCAGATGATAATCAGTCCAAATTTCAATCGCGATAAATTTCAAGAACCTTATTTTGAAGTGATTTAAATTGCAATTGATCTGAATTTTGTTTGAGCTAAATATAAATTATAGTTGACAGTGATCAATTCATTAAAAATTTTATCGAGGCTAATTACAATTCATTTAACTTTGAATTGAATTTAAAATTCAATCAATCTCATTTTTTGTGGGTTTAAGGAAATTGAAAAATCAGGAATGGGTGAGCAACAGGTGGGTTGAAGTTTAAAATTGAAAGGGTTAGTTTGAGTACCGTTATATTCGCCTTATGCCACTGTTTGCAAACATACAAGAATACACGTGCATCTGAAGGAAGTTACAAGCATCAGGCCTCTTAAAGGGCCGGCTGCAACGCTAATTTGAGATGACTTTTTTGATCTTCCAGCACTTTGTAAAGACTTTTATGTCTCGATAAAAACTGCGATTATACCTTTGAATCTTAAAATAGCATCAATTTTATCAGTTTTGATATTTTTATTTTCGAGAAGAAGACAACAGAATTTAATTTTGTCATTATTTTCTGTTCTAAAACAAATTAGGTATAAATTATATCTTAAGATTTATCTGAATTAACAGCACAAAAAAAGAATGAAAAAGCAGCTCAAAAAGTACCTATTGTTATAAAAATGAAAATCGACTTTTGTTGAGCTATATATTATCATGGTACTCGTCGTAGACATGGAGCATCACTAATTAGTTTTTGTCATTTTTTAATAATAGACAGAAATAATTTGTTTATTTAAAGAATTGGAGACTTTGCAATTTGTTGAAGTCTTAAATGTTAATATGTTAACATTAATAAATGTTTTTAACTTTAATTTAGAGGGTGGGGGAGGGTTTGATGAAATCTTACAGCATCTTACATAGGGGGGAGGTGCACTGCAAAAACATGGTGTCTTAAATTGGACAAAAATGTCTTAAATTAAGATACTTTTGGTGTCTAAGACACGAAAAATGTCTTAATTTAAGACATTTTTGAACAATTTAAGACACCATGTTTTTGCAGTGTGGATTCCTGCAAAATCTTACGTAATATTTTTTCCATTAAAAGAAAATCCGTTTTGTTAATAATCTATAATTCTATATTATCGACCTTTAAATATACTGTAAATATTTTATCTAATAACAATTTATCGAGATTTCAAATTTGAATAAGAGACAGTACGAAAAAGAGGGGAATCGAGGATGTCATCTTAAGTGATTATTTATTAGTATCGAAAAATAAATTCACATTATTGTACAACTTTGTGAAAAACAGATGAAATAAAGTCTTTGTCAAAATGAAAAATTTTTTGTAAACAATATTTGATGTTCCCGATATTAACAATTATATAAGAGTCATTGTTCTCCTCTTGTAGAATAAAATTTCACATAATCAAACTGATAAAAAATAAATGTCATTATCATCTGTCAGTATTTTTTCCGTTTGCATTTACTCAACTGAATATATTTTTTCCTCCAAATAAGAATGAATAAACCTGCATACAAAAAAACGTGAATGGTAATTTGTATATGCTCTAATGAATTCTTTTATCAGATAATTCATAAATGCAAATACACCAGAAATTCACGTGTATAAAAATGACAGAATGTTTACTTTCATTAGGCATGAAATATTGGTTGATATTGGAAAATTTTTCTTTAAAATAAGTAATACATATGTTAACTTTATGCATGTTGTTTAATATATATATATATGCTATACATGTGTGTATATATAAACTATCTTCATATATATGTATTTATCAACTATCTACTTATTATACGTATGTATAAAATATCCACATATTATATGTATGTATAAACTATCAAGGTAGTTACTTCAAAGAAAAATTTCTTATACAGATATAAGAGAGCATGCAGAATGTAGAGAATATATAAAGTCTCCTTTTCAAACCCCAGAGACTGGTTCTTTTTCCTTCCCCTCGGATTCAGACGCACCTGGCCTCTGATGAGTCCTTAAGAGCGATTCTGGGTATGACCAACGAAATTTCGGCACTAAAAGTTCATGCGCGAAATTAATCTATCTTTAACGAATGTGAATCATTCAATGATATATTTATTTTTTTAAATCAGTACTGTTGACTGTGATTCATAAATCAACACAATATAAAATCCCCGTGCACTTGGCATATATTGATTTTTATGCTTTATCGGTCACTTATAAGATTACGCATACTTTAAGTTATCCTGTTCAATAATTTACTACACTCACTTCAGTGCAATCAGTAAATGCACAATTTTTATAAGCATTTATATATTTTACCTTTTTCTCAATAGCAGTACTTCTTTTTTTATAAATTTACATTTTTTTTACCCTTTTCATAAATCAAATATTTGATTCTTTTATGAATTTAAATATTTGTTTAATATTTAAAAAATATGTAAGCAAATAAAAAGGTTGCAATTTAACACTGAGAGAAATGTTTTATTGTGCCAATGAATTTTTGCATTGGAGCAACTATAAATATTTTCCTTAGAGTCGGATCAAATATAATTATTCTTAGATGAAGAGTAATTTTCTTGAATTAGGTATAATTATTCTTGATCCAAGAATTATTATTCTTAATCCAAGCATAAGTCTAAGCATTTTTTTTATTCTGGGTAAAAGAAATCTTTTTTCTCAATGACAAATTTTCATTTTTTATTTTCGCAAGAAAAATTTATTTGATTGAAATAAAAAAGTTTGGTGGCTGGGAGTTAATTTCATTTTTAAACTTCATGTAGTCTGTTATGTTAATTCCTTTTCGATTTTCCCACTATATTGAATACATAGAAGTCAAAATTGATTCGACTTTGAATAAACTGAAAGTTTAAATTGATTAAAATTGTGGTCTTTGAGATAATTAAAACAAAAGACAGTTAAAAATAATTTGTTTTAAATGTTTTGGTTAAATTCTTGATAAAATTGCAATAGTTTTTTTTGTTAAACTACATCTACTTTAGACCGTTTTATTTACATATAAAATCATCAATAATTAAACAAAAATAACTAGAATCAAATGTTCCGTTGTGTTTTTCTGACCGGTTCTATGGAAATTTTTTTTTCTTAAGGTATTAGTCGCGTAAATGCTCCCGCAAAAATCCCGCCAAATAAAAAGAACAATAAATAAACTTTTATGTCAACTCACTTGCTTCCTTGTCACCTTTTCTAATGTAATATATGTAATTTTCACGATTTTGAGCCATGTACTGTAAGTTATCGAGATGTATTGCTGACACGTTTGCGACATTTTTCAATAAAACCGCGTGAAAATGAAAAATTGTGAATTTTTTAATTATTGTATTTTTTATACTGCGTGGTCAATAAAGTTAATTTTTTTTTAAAGGATTTATTTTATCTGAATGTATAACTTAGTAGTTTTATTTGAAAATCTGACGACTTGTTTTTATATAAATGAATATGAGAGACATTTTTTATATGCATTTAGTGCTATTGCATGTAAAAGGTATGAATTTTAAATTTATATTTTGAAGCTCAGAAGTGGTCAAAATTGATAGAATAGATCTTGTTGCATAGATAAATACCTCATGAATACAGATACAAAGTTTTAAAAAAATCTGACGAAAATCATTTTACGCGGCTAATACCTTAACAAGGAAGTAATAATAAGGAATTAATGAGTTCATATTTGAAGAAAGAATCAGTGTAAAATCACATGTGTTGCGTGAGTGTAATGAAGCACGTCGAATAAGCAAATGCCAAAACTCATATGTCATTATTACACCTTATTCTGAGGGTTGGATTTTCATATCATTTGCCATATGTTGTCCTACTGTTACGAGAATGATGTAATGCAAAATAATGTTAGGTTTCAGAAATATATAAGTGAGGGGGAGGAGATTAGGATTATTATATGCTTGTTAACGATTTTGAATCTCTATACAAATAAGCCCACAATTACTTAATTCTACACTGTAAAAATAAGTAGCTTATTATGAGATAGATTGTCCTCACTTTTAAAACTTTTAGAGCCAGTATCATTTTGACACATGACTTAATTTTAGATTGTTATATTGTACAGAATGGAAATGTTATTTTGTACAACTGCTAAATGATATTTTGTACAATTTTGAATAATGAATTTGTTATTTTGTACAATTTTTTAAAAAAGCTAAAATATTGTACTCTCAATGTTTTATTGCTTTTTTAAAAAATTGTACAAAATAACAAATTCATTTTTCAAAACTGTACAAAATAACATTTAACAGTTGTACAAAATAACATTTCCATTCTGTACAATATAACAGTCTAAAATTAAGTCATGTGTCAAAATGATACTGGCTCAACTTTTAAAGTGTTTTGTGTCCTCATTTATAAAACAAAACAAGTGTTACCATGTGATCATGCACAGCTGAATCTGACTCACTTTAAGATAGTAAAAGATCATAAATGACTAAAATTAAGTTATGAATCTTAATTAAAGACGGATTTCGTGTTTTAATACATGTCTAAAACACGAAAATTGTTTTCTGGTTCAATTTAGATATTATGCCTGTTGCAAAGTGAAACACGAGACAACTCAAAACAAATCACAATCAATGCCTCAAAGGTACGAAACATTTAATTGTTTAGCTTTAAAACATAAGTGAGACACCTATTTTTACAGTGTAATGACCTTAAAATCTTTTGATTTGAAATTACGGCCACGATTTTGGATTTATTAGTCATTAATTTAATAATTATGACAAAAATTTAATTTAATGGTCATTTCCAAGAAATTATTATAAATTATTAGTATATTATTATTCTAAACAACCCCAGCTATCCGTTATAGATAGGATGAGAATTTTTTTCTGTCCACCCGGGAAATGTCCCCATCTTCTCACAGAAAAACTAAATTTTTATTCTATGGTAATTTTCAAAAAGATAGAGATAAATTTAAACAACTTAACGATTTTCGGGTAAATATTAACCTATTTTACATTATATATCAGTCAGGCGAACATAACTTCGAGTAATGAAGTTTAATTTTATCCTATTTTAATTTTAGATTAGTCCTCTATTTTAAATTAAAACAAAAAACACGAAAGGTCCGAATTCCAAGAACAAAAAGAAGGCAAAAAATGCTTATGTCCAGAATCCAGATTAGCCGAAATTTAATGTAGACACCAGTAATTTTCACTCTAAAGTGATGAGTTACCAAGCAGGTGCCAATTTCTATACCCAGTTTTCAAAATCAACTTTCTAGTAGAGTAATTTTCTTAATAGAAGAAGGTGAGCAGTTGTTATATGGGCGCGTTAACACCTCTCAAAATTCTCAATTGGAAAGGGGACAATGTTTAAGACGAGCGATAAATCAGCAAATGTGCCACTCTTGTCAAACATTTCACACCCAAGTGGCATGAAAAAATATTTGTCGACAGTACTTTGACCATCTGAATAGCTGAATCATTGAGGCACACAGGGAGTCAGACTGCTGCTGTATAATTGAGAAGAGCGTCACCTACCCAGGTTCCAAGGATCCTGGTCAGTTTTCAGTTCGGTCTGCACTTGCTTGATCGCCCAGCAGGCCAGGACTCGAGTCATCTTGCAAGGCAGGATTCTCCAAGGATATTGACCCGAGACCCAGGCGATCTGGAGCAAAACTCGTGTGTAGGTGCGTGTACCCTGTGGTGCAATTTTTTTCAAATACTGCATAAACTGTATTACTGCAGGCATATCTGACTATCTGGATGTCTAGCCTCTTCCAGTTCCAAGGTTAACTGAACCACCAAACACAAGTCTGCGCAAATTCCTCGATGCGTATGTGCATGAGATAACAGGTACAGCTCACTAGCTCACACATTCTCGAGGTTACGTGTACGAAGCAACTTATCATCGTATTTGCATACTAAGACTGTCCGGTGTTAAGTCTTCCGCCATGCTCGAGCTCACTGGAATGACCGGATCAAACGAGATTTCTGACAAGATTGCAGTGTGACTTTGCCTTTCCTTAACACGAATCAGTGTATTTATTATGAGTCACCAGCTGCTTCTTTTGCCTCAATTGCCTCGGGCAATGAGAATTGATACATATTTGGAGCAATTGAAATTGTCCAACAGGACCCTCTAGCCTTATTCAGAGGCATTTCTCGGAAGCCTCTCTTGTCTCTCGCTCCTGATGCAACGTAGATTAATTTAGATTCTACTGATTAAACATGAATTAATTTAGAATAAACACGAATGTATTGCTTCAGAAAATGCAGTCAACTGTATTTTCTACTCCACTCACGGAAAAATCTAGCGTGGCGAACCACTGAATTTAGAAATAAAGTTATAATAAGAAAATGTACAGTTAATTTATATAAATGTTTCTGCTATTTTCAGTAAACTGTTTTAATAAATTGATATTTCTTTTGTTATTGTTAAAATTCGAAATTTCGTATTTTAGTAAATTATGTATTCTTCTTAAATAACCAAAATAATAAAACTTTTTAAATATAACAGTGAAATGCACCTTTAGGTCAGCTATAGGCATACACTGAAAAAAAATGTCATTGAATCAAGAACATTTTATTTGCTTTAAGTATATCGTCGGCTTGAATAGGGACAAGCAAATTATGATATTAGTTCAAGAAAACGATGGACTTGCTATAGTATGATTGTGCGGAGCGCAAATATTCTTGAGCCAAGAACATATAGGATCGCGTTGACAATTTGACAAGCTTGCAAGAAACGTAAAAAATATTGACTAGAGAAAATATTATCTCAATATGAGAACATATTTTCTTGATCTAAAATTATTTTTTTTTTGGATTGCAAAAATATTTTCTCGCTTTAATAATCCTCTGACTCCCCTCATCCTTTCCTCATACTCCTTTTATTCTCTTTATCATTATATTTGCATTTTTTCATATTTATAACACCTCTATTTTATTTATTTATTTAAATAATAGTTATTTTACATATATACTTACATTTAATTAACAACTATTGCAGCTGAGTAAATAAATTACGAAATAAAATTTTTAGAGTCCAGTGGGATTGAACCCGCGACCGTACGACCCCAAGTTGAGCACGCTGTCCACTCTGATACGCCACGCTTGAAATCAAATTGCAAAAACTTCTATTTAAGCTATAGGTAGCAAGATATTCTTGGAGCAAGAACATCTGTGTTGTATTGAGTAAAAAATTACTTAAGGCAAACGAATAAAATCATTTTGTTCAAGAAACAAAAATTCTCAAAACATTATACTCATTATTTGACCTGAGAGCAAATATTCTTGACTCAATACTTTTTGAGTCTTGTCGCATGTAAAATAGTTTAATTGAGATAAGTACATATTTTACTTGTATGAAAGGTGAATTTCTTACTTTAAGTACTTTTTCCAATGCTAATATTTTCTTGGGACAAAAAAATAAATTTTTTCAAATAATAAAATATGGGCTTGTCTCAAGTAAAGTACCTCAAGTACATGCATTTACTTGATTCAATGAACTTTTTTTTTCAGTATAGTCAATTTGTTGATACGAATTTTAGTGATTTAGCGATAGTGAAAATTTTCGAAACAAATAAACAATCAAAAACTGACAGCTTCAGTCCTAACTTTCACGTGGTTATGTTTATTTAACCTGATAATAATAAAAATTTTTAATTTTATTTAACAATTAATTAAATAAAAATATTAATATGATTATCTTAAGCCAAATTATAGTGAAAATCATTAAGGTGAAAAGAAGAAAGAAGAAGAAATGAGTTAATAAAATATTATAATTATGTATTTATATTTATATTTTCAAAACAATAAATACATTTACATATTTATTTAGTTTTACCAGTTACTATTAACTATTAATTAAAATGCAAATTAATATAATTTTGCATAATGTGATAAATGGCTTTTTTATTTTAAAAATTATTAAAATAACCTTTAATTTTTGTTTACAAAAATATAAAAATATATAAAAATATAAGTTTACGTGCATTCGTTACTTTTTGTATGTATACAATAATTATCTTATTGAATTTTGAAATCCCTAAAGAAAAAAAAAACGTAAAATAAAAATTAAAAATCGAATCTCTAAACGTTAAAAAAACCTTTCTTAAATGATAAATATAGTGGTAATGTAAACTTATTAAGTTTATTTACAATTTTAATAACCCTAATTTTTAATAAAATCTAATTTAATGAAACTATAAGAATATCAAAAACTACTTATCAAAATATTAGACAATCATGTCAATTTAAACTTAAATTATATATTAATGACGAAACTAAATACATATTTTAATTTATTTATTGTTTTGGAAATCAAAGTACAAATACAAAATTATATTTTTGTCAAATCATTTTATCGTATTCACTTTCCTTCTTCATACTTTTTTATACGTCACTACATTTTATTGAAGATAATTAAAACACTTATATTAATTATAATTAAGGTCTTAGTAAAAATTGTAATACTTATTATTTGATAAAATAAAAATAAATAACACCTAACCACGAAAATATTTGAAGTTGAAATTGTCAAAACATATATTCATCTGCTTTTTCTAACTATTCATCAAAATCAAATTTCTATAGCTATACATTTTCTATAATTTTCTTTTAAAGTGACAAATATATAAATTAATAATACACTTTCCCTAATATAGAAAAATTGAGCGACGATTTTCAATTTGGCCAGAACAGTGATATTGGCAACATCGTTCGTTCGTTTTTGGCTAAATGTTTAGCTATTATGGAGAAAAGTATTACTGATGCAGTTATACTTTTTTTTTCGTGCTGAAAAAAAGGTTTGTTTGGCTGAACAAAAATTTTGTTGGCTCAACCAAATTCTTTTGTTGATATACGCTCAACAAAATTTTTTTGTTAATTATTTTGAATAATTTCAACAACAAAATTTGGTAGTCCCAACAAAACTTTTTAGAGCTTGACAAATATTTTGTTGGCTATTATAATAAAGAAAAAAAGGTTAAATACAGATTGTCCAAATGGAAATTCCAATATTGTTTTAATTTGTTAAATAAATGAATGTTTTGAAGTAAAAAATATTTAATATTTTTTGTATTTTACTGGTAATATTCACTGTGAAATAATATGTAGTTATAATAATGCACGTAAATATTTCTAGGCATGAAATTTATTTAAAAACATGTGTTTATTTTTAATTTTTAAAATATTAATTGGTAGTAGTTTCTTACTATTAAAAATGGAATTATTCCTTAAATATTTCTAATGTTAAATAAAGTATTTCAAAAAAAAAAAAAAAAAAACAGTATATAAAGTAAATAGTTTTATAGGTTAGGTTTACATTCCTGAAAACAACATATTGTGCTTCACTTTAAAAAAAGTGTCTTATTTTAAGACATTTTTGACTTCACTTTTAAGACGTTTTAAAGTGTCTTAATTTTAAACCAATGGGAAAGCATCTTTAAAAATTATTAACCAATGAAATAGCTTGAAATAACCGTAAGACGCTTTCTTAATGTCTTGTGTCTTAAGATAAGACACTTAAAAGACAGCAGTTTTTGCAGTGATTAAACGTATATTAACCTGCCTCATAAGAATCGAAATATAAATTTACTCTTTTAAAAAACCACAATATTTATTCACTTATATGACTAATTATCGACTTATGTATCATTCAGCAATACATTCTGTCAATTTTGTCACTAAACATAAAATCATAAATAAGTCCCTTTTTGTTATCTTTATAAAGTATATTTTACAGTTATATTTTTTTAATTTCAAAAGTTAACTATTAGTTAACTTAGTTTATCACCCATTAAACAATATTCTTTTTTTTTGTTTTAAAAAACAAAAAATTCCAATTTATATCGATGTCTATATGAAAATCAGACGAGAACATGCGTCAAACAGGATCTGACAGAATGCGCATGCGCCATCACATATTTGGTAATGCCAACAAAAGATTTTAATAAACTCAAATAAAATGTTTATTAAGCACTACAAAATTATTTTGTAATTTCAACTGTTTTTTGGAAATTCTAACTCTGAAATTTGACAAAGCCAACAAAAAATCATCAACAAAACTATTTTGTTATGATTACATTGCCGTTTTTTTCAGTGTCCATTTTGGAATTTTAAAAAGTAACAATCGAGGTAACAATAAAAATGACCCCTCGAATCTCTGGAAAATTGTACATTTTACACTGAAAAAAATTCTTGTTGTAGATCCTACTACAGACCCTTAGTAGAGTGAAAAGTAGTTAAATCTATTACATTTGTAATTAATTCAACTGTTGTTACTTAATTAAAATTACCATTTTTATGTAGTTAAAATTTTCTAGTATAACACTGCAAAAACTGCTGTCTTCTAAGTGTCGTATTTTAAGACATTTTGGTGTCTAAGACGCAATAAGTGTCTTAAAATGAGACATTTTTTGCGTCTTAGATACAAAAAAGACAACAAAATGTCTTAAAATAAGACACTTAGAAGGCAGCAGTTTTTGCAGTGAAGTAACTAAACTTTGAAGTTACTTTGAAGTACAAAGTTAGTAGTCGAATTGAGTTTTACTAGTTTAAGTAGTAAAATTTATTAAGAAAATTGGTTGAATCTAGAGTTAATCTTAGTTATTTTAACTGTAACTTTACAGTTAACTTAATTGCAAAAATGTCATTGGATCTTATTGAACTAAGAAAATTTGTAAATTTTACTAAGAAAATTGGTTAAATCTAGAGTTCATCTCAGTTACTTTAACTGCAACGGTACCGTTAACTTGATTTCAAAAATGTCATTGGTTCTCATTAAACTAAGAAAAGTAGGTAATAAATTTTACTAAGAAAATTTCACTGGTTTTTACTTTACTAACTTAGTAAAATCAATTTAGAAAAATCGTTTCGTTGTAACAATTGTATTATTATTCCAATTAACTCCTTAAGTAGTGTTTAAATTAATTGCAAAAATATTATTGGGGACTTATTGAACTAAGTAAAGTAATAGAAAAGTAGTAAAATCTACTAACGATAAGAATTTTTTTTAGCGTAACTTATATTAACCTATTAAATACCAAGCAAAAACTAGCCATCCCAGGCGCGCAGGGACGATGATTTGAGGCTTTATAAAGCTTGACTGAGGACTGGTCAATATTGATTGAGGATTGGTGAGTCGGAGGAAGCAAGACTCGTCCAAGCTAGAATGTAACAGCGATTCAAGCCTGACGCTCCAAGCTTGGTTGAGGATTGGAGTCCAAGACTCAATCAATGTTCGGAAGTCCGATTATAGCTTCGTCAAGCCTGATTCCACTGTCGCTTACAGAAGACAGAACGTTAAATAATTATTAATATAATAATATTCTTGTTGTATTATGTTGTTAATAATGATAATTCTTATAATTATAATAATAATAATAATATTATATTATTATTATGAATTATATTATTATATTATTTATAATTATAAATACAATAATAATATTATTATTATCATTTTTTCTTAATTACTGTACTACTGCAGATTATCATAAAATTAATAAAAATTTTTAATGTTCATCTATAATTATTTAAATTGATATTCTTCAGCTTGTTTTTTTTATAATTTAATATTTATAACACATTTACACACTTAATTATTATCGACTTAAGATTAATTAACAATTTTAATACATATAAACACTTAACCTATGAAATAAAATTTCGCACGCTCAAGGGGGGATCGAACCCACGGCCCTATAGACGAATTCGCTCGCGGTGAACGCACGCTATTAGTACCACTCGGCTACGACGGGTAGTTGAGAGTCAATAGAAATAACTTTGTGAGGTTCAGACCTGGATTATGTGCTATTTACATTTTAATAGTTCTGGAACATATTCATTATCAAAAATAAATGAATAGAATTTATTTATCCTTCGTTTATACTGATATACAGTTTATACAATCCAATCTCTTAACTTATTAATATTTTATAAATAAATATTTTTGTAAAATATTTGCAAAATATGTAAACAAAATTAACTAATAATTTATCATTTTTATTTATAACTTTAATTTAATAATATTATTTAAATAATTAATTTCAATAATATATAATACAAAAGTAAATTATAAAAATTGTTTATATATAATGTATTGAAGGGCACTTTTATTTAAATAAAGAAATTTATTCAATTTGTATAATTAAAGTTTTTTTGAAATGAATGATTTTACAAAATTACGCTATCGAGCACGTAATCATATCTTCAATATTTTTCAAATTTGAAAATTGTCTTTAAATTATTTCGTTTGGTTATGATTCTTTGAAATTTATTTTTTTAAAATAAGAAAATAATTGTTTACAAATTTAATTTACTTTTAATATATTTTACAATTAAGTAAAATTACATAATTTTTGTTTGTTTATTTATAGTTTATTTTATACAAAATTAATAGTAAATATTCATAAAATTACTACATCTGCAGCAGTTGTAATATTTATTATTTAATTAATAATACTTTATATAGTATATACTTTAATATATAAAAAAATATGTAATATGATAAGTTGAGCAATTGTGTCACAGTTGATTCAAGCTTGAATCTAGATTGGATGTTCGAGCTTCGCGCATGAGGATTCAAGCAGTCTTGAATCAAGCCTGGAACGAGCATTGGTGTCCAATCTTCAACCAATATTGAACGGCAGTGATTTAAAGACTGTTCCCAGTCTCGGTTACCCACTCTGGGTGTCAAAGCTAGAATCAAGCCTCCACCCAGCGTCAGCATTGGTTTCTCGCGCCTGGGATACTATACTCAAACTAATTATTGGACTCACACAGGCAAATGGAAAAAAAATTATTCCAATTTATTTTTCGTCCTATCTAATTTCTAATGTTTGGTTTCTTGAAAAACAGTTAAAGTTTACCGATATTACGGAAAAAATGATGAAACTTTTCAATTTGTCATTTTTTTCTACGAGCAGTATTTTGTTGATAAAATAATTAAAAACAAATTAAGGATGGTCATTTGGTTACACAGAACGAAGAATTATAGAATATTATTAGTATATTATAGTATATAATATAACTGATAACGTTAATAAATATTTTTTTAAATCCTATTTGCTATTAATAATAAATTATATTAGAGCTTTGCGGTTTTACTGACAGATCGTTTAAAATTATCAATGCCAATAAAAGCGAATTAGAACATTGAAAAAAAAAAACTAAAATTTTCTGTAGAAATTATAAATGAATATATTATTATTAGAAAGTTTCTATATCCTTCTGTGAGTTTAAAGAAATTAAATGCTTTTCTTCAAATTGAACCATTTAAAAATATTTAAAAAATTGCAAATATATTAAAAAACAATAAAGTTTATGTTGCTTAGATACACAGTGGCTTCCATAAGTATTCGTATCTTTGTAATTTTAAACTTTAAGTCTATCAAATAGTATTTAAATACATTTTTAGACAGTTTTTATTATCGGCAATGTATAGTGTATTTATTAAGCTACTATAAATGTAAACATTTGTAAAAAAATAACAATTTGTTCTTACAGAATGTTTAAATTAATAAAACTTAGTGTAATTTTTGTCCACAAAAGTATTCGTATACGCGTAAAGTCTTTTATAACAAACAATATTTAAGTAACTATCATTAACAGTCTATTGACAAATATTTGATATAGGACCTTCTTTTGTATTATAAAACTTTTTTAAGGGTTACGCATAATTTCTAATTACTTTAACATATAATTATTGTCCATATTATTCCAAACTCGTAAAACTTTTTCTTTTAACAACTTTTAGCTTCATGTATTGTATTTTTTGAGTTTTTTTTAACTTCCTATCATCAATGTTCCATAGAATTCGGATCTGGACTCGATGGATATCATGTTTAGTAAATAGGATGTTGTTTATATTAACCATTGTTTAACAATCTGCGTCCTAATATGCTTAGGATTTTTGTCTTTTTGAAAGAAGTAATTGTCACAAATTTTTAAAATAATTGCTTTAAAAAACAAAAAAACCTTTAAAATGTTTTATAAAACAACCAATAAAACAAATTATCTTATATACAAAGTGCATAAGATTTTGTTTTTATTGATGGATTTTTTTTTCTTTTAATAAAAACGATTAATTTAATATTTTAAAGGACTATTTGCCTTCTATTGCAATATTAATTTAAAAGTTTGTGACAATTGTTGTTTTGAAAAGGACAAAAATCCTAAGCTTAGGGCACAAATTCTTAAATAATTGTTAATATAAATAACATCCCATTTACTAAATATTATCTCCATCGAGTCCAGATCTGATTCCTACACTGTAAAAAATTTTTTCGAAATATTTCAAAAAAAAGTTTGCCAGCTTAATTTCGAAACCTGGTTCGTAATTTTTCTAAAGAAATATTCTGAAATAGTTCAAAGCATAGTTCGAAAATTTTCTAAGAGATTGATAGGAAAAATATCGAAATATCGTACGTTTTTTTTTCTAAACGAATGTTCGGAAATAATTCGAAACCATAGTTCGAAAAATTTCAAAAAGATTGAAAGGAAAAATTTCGAAAAATATTTCCATTTTTTTTCTAAACAAATATTCTGAATTACATCGAATTATAGTTCTAAATTTTTCGAAAAGATTGTTAGGAAAAATATCGAAACATAGTATGTTTTTTTTCTAAACGAATGTTCTGAAATAATTCGAAACAAAGTTCTGAATGTTTTAAAAAGATTATGGGGAAAAATATCAAAACTTAGCTCCCTTTTTTTCAAAAAAAATGTTCCGAAATCTTTCTAGCTACACGGAGGAAAAAGTCTAACCTTTAAAGCATGAAGTTCTTCCTTCCCTCTGCAGTAGGGCCCACTCCTCCTGCAAAGGAAGGGAAAAACTTCATGCTATAAAAGTTAGAATTTTCTTGCATGTACAGTTAGAAATTTTTCGGAAAGATTTAAAATGTTTGACGCGCTTTGAAAAAAGGTACCTTATATAGAAGCAAAAAATCGATTTTTGAAAATCTTCTTTGCTTTCTTTCTAATCTGATAAATTTCACCGAAAAATTTTTAATAAAAAAATATAATATAAATCGTTTTTTGTTAAAAAAAGAAAAGAAGAGATTTCACAGTGGCGGGGACAATGGTTTTCTGGACAGTTCTTTCCTTGAAAACTAAACTTGTAATAAAAAAAGGTTCATTTACTAAAAATTTTAATTTTAAAAAAAAATCCAAAATTATTTCAACTTTGCAAATACATCTACTTATTGCGATTAAATTTGCAAAGTAAATATCAATAGTTACGTGTAACAATTTTGATACTTATTTTACAAATAGAATCCCAAAAGTAGATGGATTTGCAGAGTTAATATTTTTGAATACTTTATCAAATTTAAATTTTTGGTAAATTAAAATGTATGATTATAGGTTTAGTTTTCGAGAAAAAAAGTGTGAAGAAAACTATTCATGTTATTGCGAAATTTCTCATTACAACTTCTTTATTGTTTTTCTCACAATCAGTGTATTTCGAATTTTTTTTACTGACTAGTATACTATTAGTAAATTGAAATAGAATTTAATTTAATTTAATACAGAAACTATCGCTTGTTAATAATATATAATGATATATAAGAAGGAAACCATTCATACGATAATTAAAAAGCACCAACAGTTTTTTAACGTAAATAAATTACTGGAAAAATTAAATTTATTGTTAACAATCATGGCAAGAAAAATACATATCTATATATTATTTTGAGTTTGAAATTTGATAATATTATTTATTAGTTTAACTGCACGGGAATCTTCATCTCCTGATTTTTGATTTCTTCTTTTTTTCTGCCTCTTGTTCCCCTTGCTGGGATTCATATCCAAGAACATTCTAAAATAGGCATAAAATCATTAAATGACCTTTACAAAATATTTGAATAATAATATATTATATATTCTTAATAATAAGATTAATATATAACAATAATATTTAAATTTGAATCAGTGAAATATCACTGACAATTAGTGAGTATAACTGATTCTTAATGGCTGGGTTTTCTTTATTTCAATCAGATGAATTTAACTGACAATCAGTCGTATCTCACTGACTTACCAGTAGATTTTAACTGATAATCAGTAAATTTTTTCATTGATTAATTCAGTAAAAAAAGTTACTAATTATCGGTTCAAATCTACTGGTCAAACAGTAAAGTACTGCCCCGCTTAAGGCGAAAGAAAACACGAGGTTTTCGTGCCCATGTGTGGTAGAAAAAATTATTTATTTACATTTTTTTTAAGAGTAAAAAAGGTTTAATATCCATGGGTAATTTTGTTCAGAATTGTAAAAAAGCCAGTAAAAAAATTGTCGATAGCAAATAGTAAAAGTTGTGGAAGAAGATAGATTTTTAAAAACTTTTATTTTTTCGAAATAATAAAAATTTTACTCTCTACATTTAAATTAGTTAAAAATACCGTCAAGTGGGGCTATTTTGTGCACGCGAGGTTTTTAATGAATAAAATCTTTATATTCAGTTGCTTAAGTTTGATACTTGGTATAAATATTTTTTGATAGCTAGACTACAGAGAGTACTAAATGAATTTACCTAATTCTTTATCAGAAATCAGAAAAAAAATTGTAAAGTCGTCAAAATCAAGCTGAAAAATTTCAAAGTTCTCAAAATTTTGTTCAGATATCCGGAAGTTTAAAAGTGTTTTTAAAGGTATTAATAATACTTGTTGACAATTTAGTTGTGATGATGTATACGTGATGCGCTAACTTTTTATTGCATATTTTAAGAAAAAAGTGTAAAAAACTGAAAAACCAAGATTTGGTGGGTTATTTTGTGCATTCTTTAAAATCCCATTTTTTCCAATAATTTGTTTTGTAGTTAGTATAAATTGCTTTAGAATTTCGTTTTGAAACATTTTTGTCTTATTTTTGTTACAAAAGACAAGAAATAAGCAGAAAATTTCAGTTTTACACATGGTGCCTTAAAAACCTCAAAAATGTAACATTAATATTTACATGCTTTTCAAGTTAATTTTGAAACTTTTTCTCTTAAAATAACTCAAGAAATGTAAAAGAAATTATTTTAAGTAAAATTTTCTTAAAGAAATAACTTTTTTTGTAAATCTACATTTTTGTGAAATTTTAGTGTTTTACTTTCAAATTAGTTAAATAATTCCTAGAAAAAAATTATTTCTGGCTTTGTTTTTCTTTATTGTACTCTACAATATCTAGAAATAATACTTCATACAGCAAAAACGTTAAAAACTTTTTTTTACACAACTTTATAAATAAGCAAACTTTGATGCACAAAATAGCCCCACCATGGGGTTTATTTTGAGCACAACTTTGAGTTTGTATAACTCAGACAGAAAATTTTTTCTTGTCGGCTAACTCATAGGACACCTTTAGAAGGATATCTACAACACAACTGAATAAATAAATTTTTTATTTTTGCAAATTCTGAATTTTAATAAAGCATAGAGTGAAAAAAAGAGCGGTTTTGTGCACAAAATAGCCCCACTTGACGGTAACTAATTATTAGTGAAATATGACTAATTGTTAGTTAAAATACAACTAAAAAATAGTTCAAATTTGACTAATTGAATTTGTAAACCGAATTTTACTAAAATATTAGTAACTTTAACATAATCTAAAAATGAATTTGACTAATAATTAATCAAAATTTTCATTTTTTTATTTTTGACATAAAAGATAATTTTTTGGTGTAAAAAACGAAAATATTATATATGTACCTATAATTTACATAGTAATGTAAGTATCCACTTTTCTAACCAGCAAGTTTAGCAGTCTATATGGCACTTTCACAAGCGTTTTTATAGTTTTTATATTAAAAACCGAAGAACAAATTGTCAGTATAATTTAATTTTTAGCTTTGAATGAGCGTTTTAGTACGTCTTGACTGAAACAAAATTTAACGAAAACTGAGGAAATTCACCAGGACAGTGACAGTTGAGATGAAACACATGTTGAAAGTCGTAAAAGGACAAAGCGAGTTGTCTCGATAGGAAAAAAAACTTGTTTGTGGGGGTGCATTGTTGAAGGGGTCAAGATTTTTGAGACCTCGGGAAACATTTTTGTGATGATGTCAATGAAAATATAAACAGAAATATTTTTATTGAAAATTTTTATGAAGCGCATTATCAGTTGCATTAATTTAATTGCACATCTATATACAGTAAGTTATAAAAATGCAGATATATATTTCAAGTTTTAAAACTTAAAAGATAATTTCTAAGTTATCGGAATAAGACGGTTTTAAAATTACATAAAAATTTTATAATAATCTAAATTTAAAAAATTGTAGCTAATTCAATAAAAGAATTGGAAAACTTACCTATTTTAAGCATCTCTTTAGTTGTACTCTTGATAATACAAAGAAATAACTCCGCTTCACTAAAAAACTATTGCCAAAATATGTAGCTAGGAACTAGTGAAAAATTTCAAACATATTTTAACATCGTGTAGAGAAACGTCTTACCTGTTACAAAAATTTCAGCCCTATATATTTTTCGAAAAATGTCAAATTTCTTTCGAATTTTATTGTAAATCATTTCGAACAATTTCTAACATTGTTTAGAAAAATTTCTGTTTTCTTTGAGAGATTTAAAATCCTATATATTTTTCGAAAAATTTTGAGACTTTTCTAAGATCGTTTAGAAAAATTTCTTACCCGTTACAGAAATTTCATGTCCTATATATTTTTCGAAAAATTACGAATTTCTTTCGAATTTTATTTTAAACCATTTCGAACATTCCCAACATCATTTAGAAAAATTTCTTTTTTCTTTGATAAATTTAAAACCCTATATATTTTTCGAAAAATTTCGATACTTTTTCGAAATTTTTCTAAATAAGTCGAAAAATTTCGAAACTTCTTGGGAAAAATGGTATTTCGTACCCATTTTCGAAAATTTTCTTACTTTTATGTGCGATATATTTCGAAAATTTTTTACAGTGTATGCAGATTGATGATAGGAAGTTAAAAGTAACTCAAAAAATATAATACATCAGACTAAAAGTACACAGTTAAAAATTTTGTGTATTTGTGTAGAAAACAGTCCTTGTTAAATTTTTTGTGTTAAAATTTAACATTTTTCGTGTGTTGATTTTACACATTCTTCAAATGTCATTTGATTCTTGAACATAACCTCAAATTTTTTAGTAGTAACTCTGTAATTTATGTTTATTTTTTTGTTCCAAAAGCATAAATTCCTTATTGAAAATTCATTTTAACTTGCAAAAGATAAAATACAATAGTAATTGCATAAAATATACACGCTTTAAATTATTATAATGCGTAAAATAAGAGGTTAAAATTTGTGTACAAAATTCAACATATTTTTTTGTGTTGAATTAACACATAAGTTTTGAGTGGACCGTTTGGGACATGTGAAAAATGTTAAATTTAACACAAAATTTTTAACTGTGATAGTTAAAAGAAAAAAATTTACAAGTTTGGAACAATATTGATAATAATTATATGTTAAAGTGATTAGAAATTATGCCTAACCCTTTAAAAAGTGTCATAATGCAAAAGAAGGCCTTACCAAATCTTTGTCAATAGATTATTAAAGTTAGTTACTTAAATATTGTTTTTTATAAAATTAAGGACTTTACCCGTATAAATACTTCTGTGGACCAAAATTAGAGACTAAGTTTTATTAATTTAAACATTGTGTAAGAACAAATTGTTGTGTTTCTACAAATGTTTACATTTGTAGTTAGCCTAATAAATACCCTAAACATTGCCGATAATAAAAACTGTCTAAAAATGTATTCAAATACTATTTGATAGTCATAAAGTTCATAATTATAAAGGTAAGAATACTTATGGAAGCCACTGTATACAGCAAGCGCATATTCTAATTACTATAACAATAAATCAAATTATTGTAAATAACTGAAATATATTTTTCCGATGTTTATCAAAAATGTCATATATTTTACAAATTGGATTGTAATGAATTTTATTTGTAATATTACTGAAAAAATTGATTAGTATTATTAGAGAAGTAGGATTTAATGGTTTTTACTGTACAGATTTATTAAAACTATCAATGCTATTTAAAGGGAATCAGAACATTAAAGAAAAATTAAATTTTTTTCTAGAAATAATAAATTAATATATTATTTATTTTTAGAAAATGTTTATATTATGCTTCTGTGACTTTAAACGTTTCTTCAAATTGAATCATTAAAAAATATTTAAAAAATTTGGAATATACTAAAAACAATAAAGATTATGTTGCTTAGATATATACATCAAACACATATTTTAATTACTATAACAATAAATCAAATTATTGTAAATAACTGTAATATATAATTTTTTTATGTTTATCAAAAATTTGAAAGTTGTAAAAATTAGAAATGTAATTTTGTATATATTTTTTCTCATAAACTTATTAATTTATTTTATCTTAAACCTTGTCCGAAATATTTTTATTTACAAGATGATTTTTAATTCTAAAAGCTGTCGAAAATTAAAAAAAATTCAAAAGTGACCCATGCTTTTTTCCGCAAAATGATTCAATCTCTAGAGTCAGTAAAATTTTTTAATGACTCAAATTTAGAGAGCAATCTATAATACGTAGATTCTTTTACTCCTTTCAAGCACCTGTACATTTAAACACTGATCGTATTTTAATCGATATCCAACGCCCGCCTAATTTATTTCGAATGTTTCGATTCACCTTTTTAATCTTGATCTATACCATTACACATTCGCAAAATACGAGACTTAAAAAAACTTACGTCATTTTATTCCCAGTCGCTAATCACGTGTTTCGCTTCAATCTTTTAAATAAAAGAAACCCGAATGATAATTGATTCCAAAACTTTCAACACTGAGAGAAATGATTTCTTCTACCAGTAATTAAAATATTTTCGACTTTATTATTGGACCAATAAATATCCTAGGATCAAGAAGAATTATTCTTGAACTATTATAATGGTTATTCTTGGTCCTAGAATAGTTTTTGATCTAAAAATATGTTCTTAAATCCATACAATGAAATTTCTGAAGAGTCCGTAACTCGGGGGTAGAATCCTTAGACATAAAAATGGTACGCTTTTTTCTTTGTTCTCACGGCACGTGTCACATTCCCGACTTGAGTTTTATCTCAGTGGAAAAGTATCAACTACTCGACAATATTTTTCATTTTTTTTTTTCTAAATTACAATTCTTAATAAGAAAATGAATGTAATTATTGAATTATAGTTTTTATTTTACACAAGAATTCATTGTATTCATTTTTAGGGTTCCGTACCGTAAAACGGAACCCTATTAAAATCACTATGTGTGTCCGTTTTCGCACCCCCTCTAACTTCTAAACTATATGAGCTAAACTCTTCTAATTTGGTCCAAATATGTAATTTCACCTTGGATTTACGAAAATGATATGGAAAACGCGATTCGAGCTCATGAACATGCCGAAATCCAGCAAAAACCACTTTTTTTGCCCTAAAATTAAAAAAAATGACTATGTCCCCCCCCCTAATCTTCCAAACTATTTGACTTAGGATGCTGAAATTTTGTACACATATGTAGATTTACGTGTAGATTACAGGAAAATTATAGAGAACTTTCGTAAAGACTGTCTTCATAGTGTTTACTAGCCAAAAAGTACGATTTTTTGAAAAAAATTGGAAAAAATGACCATGTCCCCCCCCCCCCCCCCGCTAATCTTCCAAACAATTTGACTTAGGATGCTGAAATTTGGTACACATATGTAGATTTACGTGTAGATTACAGGAAAATTATAGAGAACTTTCGTAAAGACTGTCTTCATAGTGTTTACTGGCCAAATATTATGATTTTTTGAAAAAAATTCGAAAAAATGACCATGTCCCCCCCCCCCCCCAATCTTCCAAACTATTTGACCTAGGATGCTGAAATTTGGTACAGATATGTAGATTTACGTGTAGATTACAGGAAAATTATAGAGAACTTTTGTAAAGACTGTCTTCATAGTGTTTAATAGCCAAAAAGTACGATTTTTTGAAAAAAATTCGAAAAAATGACCATGCCCCCCCCCTAATCTTCTAAACTATTTGACCTAGGATGCTGAAATTTGGTACACATATGTAGATTTACGTGTAGATTACAGGAAAATTATAGAGAACTTTCGTAAAGACTGTCTTCTTAGTGTTTAATAGCCAAAAAGTACGATTTTTTGAAAAAAATTCGAAAAAATGACCATGCCCCCCCCCCCTAATCTTCCAAACTATTTGACCTAGGATGCTGAAATTTGGTACACATATGTAGATTTACGTGTAGATTACAGGAAAATTATATAGAAGTTTGTTAATGTTCTTCTTTATAGAATTAACTATCCAAAATTCGTGTTTTTTAAAAAAAAAGTTTGAATAATAATTGGTGAATTAAAAAATGACCCTGATCCCCAGCTTCAAAAGTTTTGACTTATAGTGCTAAAAATTTGTACCAATAAAATTTTATTTAGTGTATAATAAAAATTATTTTTAAAAATGGTTTCCTGGTGGATATTTTTAAATCTCTACCTCATATATTTAAAAAAAATTAGAGAGGTACGGAACTCTCGACTTGGTACGAGTGTAACTCGTACTTGCCTGATTTTTAAATTTTAATCTATAACATTTAGGTGGAAACTTTTTAAAAACTTGACATAGTTTCATTATATATATTTTGTATAATATTTTAATATTAGAAGTGACATATGACTATCAGTTTCGTGATAAACTTGAAGATAATTTTAAGTGCTACTGATAAATCAGTTTTGGGGGATAAGATAATGAGAGAGACTGGAAAGGAATTGATAAAAGTCGTCTACAGATAATTAAGATAATTGATAAGACTCGGTCTTCAGTTTTTTTTTCCAGTATTCTCACGTTTTTTTCTCGACCATAATAGTAGTAGTGGCGTCAGATAGTTTGCACTTTGATTAAGCATAGTGAGCTCCAGACCACAAAAATTACGTGAATGGAGCCTCTGTCTACCTGGAAAGGATGCATTCTTATTCGGCTTACGCCAACATCAGAAAATACCAAAGTCTGAAAAAAATCGGCAATGCACAAACTGAGGCAATAAGTAAATGAACAAAGAAAGAAGAAAATGAAAAAGGGAAGAAGGAAATAAAAAGAAAAAGAGACTCTTTAGAAAAACGTTATAAAATGTTTTTAAATGATTTTTTAAAAGCTTCTTAAAATTATCTTCTGATTTTTATGAAACCCTCTTTAATAATTTCTAGCCAATTTTATAAAAATTAAAAGGTTTTTTAAATCACTTATTTTAGAAAGTTTACTTTCGAAATAACTGTATAAACATGGTTAACTAAAGATAATAAAAATAAAATGTGGTTAAGACAATTCGAAAATTTGGGGTAAAAAAAATGAATTGGGTTACGATTTTTTTCTATTACCTCTTTTACCCTAACTTTCAATAGTTAGTTGATCTAACTATTGTATCTTTGTAATCCTTTTAATGAACCATTGCATTTGTTAAAATTCTGGTAAAAATTACCATTTTTTTCTGTGTAATTTAAACAATTTGTCTAAAGATATATTTTTCCAAGTCTAGACGTTTATTGTTTCGAGACAAGAATGAGGGCATTATTTTCTTTCAAGTATTGAAAGAGGGTGTGAAATTGTTTCTCTGAATTATGGGATCCAGTTTTGGCCTGTCTGCGAAATAGAAAATGAAAAGGACTCATGAAATAGACTTTTTACTTATTTCCTAAAACGATAATCGGAGAAGTGCGATGGAAAAGTAGAAAAAAGTGGACCATGTCGAAGGTTTTCGACGTAAAACGACGCGGTGGTTCGCCTTGAACAGGTAGAGAGTCTTCTCAACCATTGAATTTCTTTATTTTTCACAGACGGGTTTGCCTATAACCTAACGGCAAATTTCTGCCCCCTCCTCTTCTTATTCGCTCTTTTATTCTAAAATCTCCCCTCTTTCTCTTATAAATTTCATCTCACACACTTCCTTTGTTCCGCCGCGCTAGGTCAAAGGGACTATTCTTACTGTTAACGAAACATTCTCAGGAAAATAGTATTCAATATTCGCAAAACTTGCATTGATCTTCACACTTTTATCTATAGCCTGAAGAAAAAAAAAATTGAATAAAAAAAAATAGAAGTAGAATTTGTATAGTGGAAGATAATGGTGGTAGAATTGATACACATTTCTTTTTTCAAAGGGACCCATTTGTTCCTCTTTTCCATGAAAATCTCGTCCTTTCCAGATTTCACTTTTACACACAAGGGAAGTGTCAACTTTTTCTTGACAGAGGTCACGTTTTGACATCGTGACCTGTGTGATATAAGAATTATTGTAAATGAAATAAATTCGACTTGGGGATTCGAGTATTATTTCAAGTATTCAGAATTTAGACAGTGACAATCTTCTCAAAAATAATATCTTTATGGAAGATTATTTCCTTTGAAGTTCATTTCTTTCATAAATAACCATCGGTACTATTTTGTACATTTAGAAAGAAGGTTTTGTTAATTTAAACTTTTCTCATTCAGAGAATGTTTTTAGCAAACAATTTTTGTTCTTGTTTGTATTGAGTCAAACTGGTTTTTAAAAATGTGACCACACCTCCCTTTTGGGAATTTTGACTGCTTTTTCCTGCTTTGATTTTTCCAAGCTTGTATTCTCGTTGTATTTTATCGTCTTTTTCATCTCAGAGTCACTCCCTCTTTGGATTTCACCTCTTGGACAGCCCAACAGGTGCCCTCCACGTGCCCTGATCCCTATACCCTTTGACTATAAGATTGCAGTCTACTCTCTCAAAGTGTGAATTCCTTGTAACTGTATCCACCTCAGTCGAGCAAGGGTCTCAATGCAGATTGCAGATATTACAAGAGATAGAGCTAAAGCAAACAGACGAGATAAAAAATAAGAGAGCCTTCTATCTCTTACGACGAGATTTCTAAAGCAGTCCTGATACTTTTTATTTTTACTTCTCTTCAGAAGATATCTTCCTTTTGCGAAATTTTTACATTTACTCAGATTGGTTACGTATGGCAGCACATGATTAAGTTATAAAATTCATTATTTATAGTATCTTCATTTTATAGAATTTCATTAGTTTTAATATTTCCTTCCTGTCGAATTAAAATTTTACGAGAGTTTCTTCAAGTGAATTTAAATAAGTACGGATTTTTACTTAATAGAATTTTTAGGTTATTGATGACATATTTAACCGAATTCTTGTCAATTTTTTTCAAAAATTCCTAAAATAATTTATGTTTTTCATAAAAACAAATAGAAAACCACTCCGATTTCTAAAAAATTGTAGACCTGTGTAATCTGTCATTTAAAAACTTTACACACTTGAAATTTTATTAAATGAGAATTCTGATGAATGAAAATATGGTTAAATTTGAATTCTTTCAAACATAAAATCGATTAAAAATAACTTCTGTTAAATATGAATTCCTCTTCTTCTTTCTGTTTATTAAAAATTAGGTTTCCTTTAAAAGGTTCATTGCAAAAACATGGTGTCTTAAATTGGACAAAAATGTCTTAAATTAAGATACTATTGGGTTCTAAGACACAAAAAAAGACTTAATTTAAGACATTTTTGAACAATTTAAGACACCTGTTTTTGCAGTGTTGTCCAGCGCAGATAAAATAAAGAATTCCCTGACTTTTCCTGATTTCTTTATTCATTTTTTTTTTATAACAAATTTTAATAACATCCATTTTATTTTACAGAAAAATAATTTTCTTCAATTAAAAAAAGTTTTCTTGATTAAGCAACAAAAATTATTCAATTTTCCTGACTTTTTGCTGACCAAAAAAATTTCTTGACTTTTCCCTGACTGTCCAGTGGACACCCTGTTAAAATTAAATGGGAAAAAAATATAAAATTCGACAAGAGGGATATTATATGTAATGAAACTTTATAAAATGAAAAATTTAGATAATAAATTTGAGAAATTGAGTATGTGTTCCTTATAAAAATTTGACATTTTATTTATGTATTAAAGCAGGTTTTGAGAAATTAAACTTTATTAATGAAGATAAACTTAACGAAAATTTGTGTAAAGTAAATTATAATGAATTCTATAGCCACTGTTTTAAAAGAAACTGGCATGTGATTAGACATACTGATCAAACGAATGTTTTTAATTCTGCAAAGAATGTTAAATTTTAATACACTTGCGAATAGTTTGACACTTTATTTACACCTATGTTGACAACATTTAGTTATTACTTTCATTAAAATCAACACGTATACAAGTTTATTTGAAATTTAATCAAATTCCTATGAAATATGAAAAGTAAGAGCATTTTTATGGGCGGCACATGTCGTATAACATTTCCAGTGGAATTTGCTTTCACATCACCTTTTGCCGTGAAAAACTTTGTAATCATATCTGTTACATATCGTTATGGCGTCGGATGATACAAATATTACCTAATTTAATTATATATCATTTATTTACTAAACACTTCCTACAATTAATAATAATGCTTATTGTTATTATTTTGATAAAAACTTAACGAGAATTGAGTTATTATAAATGTTCACATATTTTGTAAAATTATGCGCACGTGTCATTTAAAGATAAAAATGCAATTACTAGCAATATAGTACGCGCAAGTGCCATGAACTACTGGTTTTCTCAATGATACATGGAGCGTCCTAATTACTTTCTTTCTGGCTTTTCTATTGTATGTATAGGATACAACTAGGGCCCTTTTCTTTATACTTTATAAAGCGTAATACTTGGGTAAGAAAATGTCCCCTTCTTTGAGCAATTTATGATTGTATAGGTACAGCCGCCTTTCTTAAACGAGGGGGCCTGCTCTAAAATGAATAGCTATATAGGTCATAGCTCTATACATTACGTGCGCAATGCACATTTCCTTCTCTAAATTTCTTTGTCGAAATGCACCAAGCCATTGCCCATAGGGTGATTTACTTTATTGCGTTCCGCGTTTAGTTTTAATAATTCACTCCAAAACTCGATAATTCCCCATGAAAAATTGTACCAGGGGTTGACATACAGTTTATTGAGAAAATTTCAAAGCCTCGTTTACAAAGTAAAAGTTTAAACAAAAACGGGTAATATTGCAAAAGAAGGACTTTTCCGAATTTTTAAGTTTTTTTAATCTGGACTAAGCCTACACTGTAAAAACTGCTGTCTTCTAAGTGTCTTATTTTAAGACACAAGACATTAAGAAAGCGTCTTACAGTTATTTCAAGCGATTTCATTGGTTAATAATTTTGAAAGGTGCTTTCTCATTGGTATAAAATTAAGACACTTTAAAACGTCTTAAAAGTGAGGACAAAAATGTCTTAAAATAAGACACTTGTTTTTATAGTGTAAGTGGTCTATTTTAACACCAAAGCGTAATGGTAATGGTTTTGGGCGACGGACAACCGAGTGATTTCTTTAATTTTAAATAGGTAAAAATAAAAACATAATATTCAAAATATTAAAATGAAAAATAATTTTTCTTTTAAAATAAAAATTAGTTAAATTTGTAACATTAATAATATGTCATATTTAAATTATTATTTAAACTAGCAACATTAACGCGCGCCGAAGCGCGCGACAAACTTTCCATTGTTGTTGGTCATTTAAAACTATAAATTTTTGCAAAGTCAAATAATGGAAATTAAGAAATTGAAGAATATATCTGAAAAATGACGAAAATATCGACAGTTGAAAACAAAATTTAAAAAATCAAAGAATAATTATAAAATTTTAGGATAATAATTAAACATTGATAAAATTGCGGAAAATAATTAATAATTAAAAAAAATAGTTGAAAAGTGACGAGAATAATTAAAAAATTTATGAAAATATGTAAAAAATAACGAAAATAACTATCAATTAAAAACAAAATTCGAAAAATGAGTAGAGTAATAGACAACTGAAAAAAAATAATTAAAAAAATTAAACAAGAAATATTAAATTAAAAATAATAATTGCAAATTGAAAAATTAAGAAAATTGAAGCAATAATTGTTGGAAATAATTGCACATTTCGCAAGTGGATTAAAAATCGAAAAAAATAATTAAAATTGAAAATAAAATTAAAAATTGAAGATTTATTTATATTTATTTATAATAGTAATTATAAGAACAATGGAATTAAAATTTTAAAAAAATTTTGAAGAGTGAAAATAGTAATTGAAAAAACTCGAGAATTATTGAATATTGAGGAATTAATGGAAAATCCATAAAACGAAATATGACGAAAATAATTAACTATTAACAATAATAATTAACAATTGAAAAAAATCGAAGAATGGTGAGAATAATCGGGATTAGAAATTTTTTTTAAGTTAATGAATAATCATAAAATTGAAGGAGAATAATGAATTGTCAATTAAAAACTGATAAAAATTATGGATAAAATTGTAGAAAATAAATGAAAATTACAGAATTATATTGAAATTTCACTAAAATAATTGATAATTGAAAAAAAAATACCAAATGACTAAGATAATTAAATATTATTAAAGAAATTAATTTAGAAATAAGGAAAATAATTGACAATCGAAAGAAAAATATTAAATCTGTCGAGAATAATCGACAACAGAACAAAATATCCAAAAAAATTAAAGAATAATTATAAAATTTATAGAGAATAATTGTATATTGAAAACTGTTGAAAATTATAGCAACATAACATTGAATTGTTTCTGGTCATTTATAACTATAAATTTTTGCAAGTACAAATAAGATTAATAATTTAATGAAATTTGTTATTCAAATAAACTTAATATTTTAGATAAATGTAACTTTCATTCGATGCAAATTAAAATCGCCACCGACTTCAAGAAATAGACAAATAAGTACTAGTAAACAAAAAATGTTTTAAAAGGGCACAAATTTTTCAATTTTATATTTAAAAAAGAAAAAATAATAAATAAATAAATAAAAGGAGAAAATAGCGTAGGTAGATAGATTACAAAAAGTTGAAATCGAGGTTGAAATAATTTTAATGAAAGAATAATTTTTTGAACAAAATGTATTCAAACTTCTATAATTTATACGAACTTTAATCGTTCTAAACTTCTATTGAGGATAATTTCTATTCTTCAAAAGTTCTTTATTTTAATTTCGATTAATTAAAATTTTTATTGATTAAAATCTTAACATTTATATTTAATTTTTTTTAAATACATAATAATTTTAATCTCTTACATTTACAAACTAACATATATAAACTTAATTTTATTTATACAGTTTTGAATTGATTTGAACTTTAATTAGTATAGGAATTGCAAAGTTACTCATATTTTAATTAATAAAAATTTTAATTAGTGGAGAGTCCAGTAAAATGCTACTTGGGTAAATTGTCAATCGTTAATAACTTGGCGAAAAATAAATATTATTCATATTTGTTTTTATTAATGAAGTATATTAAGGTAAAGATAATTTCTATAAAGTTTTATGTTTATCAGTTTATTATTAAAGAATTTATTAAAGAATTGTGAAAATGATGCTTTCCAACAATAATTTTTTCATTTTTAAATTTTAGAAAATATGCATTTCTATCTTACAGACGTACATAGTTTTTTTTTTTAAATAATTCCTTAAACATTTAGCCATCTAAACACTTTGATTTAATTTATAAAAATGAGTTTTAAAATGAAAATAAGTAGTTTAATTACATCATGTGCTTTTGGGTAAATTGCCTTGGTTAAATTGCCTTTATGCTGTAAAACTTCTAAGCAAGATACATACGATACAGAAAATCTCTCGGTTTACGTATATTTTGATGTAGAAACTAAATATCAAGTTGTTACTGCTTCTGTATAAAAAATCAGTATTTAAACAAAATAATTATATTAATTATTGCATTTATATTAATAATAATTATAACAATTGTGCATTGAAAAATCATTTCTAATATATTTTTTAATAAGCGCCGGATGAATAAAAAAAGTGCGTATGCGCATAAAAAATACATACGATTGCGAGAGTTGCGTGAATCACGTGACTATAAAAAATCATGGCGGATTAATCTGTCACATTTGGCATTGATTTTCAAAATTTTAGTTTTATTTCTAAAACTCACACTATTTTGAAGCAAGCAGATATTTTTGTAATTTATTACAGTGTTTAATTTACTTTTGTAAGTTATTTTATAATTGTAGAAGCTTTAATTATTTGTTTTAGACTTTATTTTCATTTTTAGTCGGACTGTTTGGATTGAAACTTTAGTTTTATGATAAAAAGATTATATTTTTGTATTACAAGCTAGTTATTTTTTTAATATTAACAAGATAATTGATTATAGAAAACATAAAAAAAATTGTTACTTTCATTCATATTTTTCCATACTTTTGTGCACAGTCAATTTACTCAGTCGTTAGTCAAAGTAGCTAATTTTGAAATCAATATTTAAAGAATTATTTTTTCTATTTTTTCTGAAATTAGTACTTAAAATGAATACCTTATTATATTCTTAAATGTTGTTTTCTAAATATTTAATGGTTTATATTTTTCAAAACTATAATTAAATACTTTTTTTTGCTCCAAACTTTACTATAGGAATTTTGGCCGATTCTCCCCTAATTCAAATTTGAACTATTATAAACGTTACATATTTTCAAAATCTAATAATGTGCATTTAAATTCTGAATAATTATAATGAGTTATATAATGTGATTCTAGATAAATATTGATTAATTTGATGAAACATATTAATTTTAAATACTGATAGACAAAATAGTGTTCTACTTTATCTGCATAGTAATTGAATTTTGTTGTGTGATCATTCTAACCTATTTTAATTTTGACTGTTTTTAAAAATGTGACTACGATTTTTATCGTTGAAAAAAGACAATACTTTTTATGTTTATTTATTACTATTTATATTTTATTGTTGACTGTATTGTTTTTGTTTTGAATGTTCATGGCAGTTTTATGCTTGAAATAAGTAAGTTCATTCTTGTTTTGTGGTTTAATTTAATTCGTTTTATGTCTTGTTTTTAACCTAAACCAGACGTTAAAAAAACAATTTTTGCATTTAAATTATTTTCAACATTGACCATTATGGGATCGTTCACAAATGACGTCACGCATTTTTTTCAAATTTTTTACCCCTCCCCCCTCCTGTCACGGACTGTCACGTGAGAATAAACACCTACCCCTAAAAGTACGTCACGTTTCTCGCCCCCCCCCCCTATTTTTATGATAATTTTATTTTCAACGTTAATAACAAAAAATTCAATAGTAATAATTTTAAATCAGTTTTTTATTCTAAATTTGCAGTCATTTGAGTTTATTACTGATATTTGGTTAATAAATAGATTATACACTGTGATTAAAAAATTTTCTTATTTTTTGCACAACAAATACATTAAGGACTGTTTCAAATCACATACCTCGAACTTTAAGTATTAAATACTTCATATTAAACATAAAAATAAAATTTCGTGACGTCACGTTTAGGATGACCCCCCCTTCCCCCAAGTCACGTTTTGTCACGTTTGATCAAGACTCCCCCCTCCCCTCTATAGCGTGACGTCATATGTGAACGCTCCCTATATAAAAACTTCTAATTAAAAAAAAAAAAATTAATTGTATATTAAAGCTTTAATCAGTCCAAATTTTGAAAATAATAATTTAGACTATAATTTGAATCAATGGAAATTAGGCCTAATGGAATTTGAAATTAAATAAATTTATATTTACAAAAAAAAATTAAAATTGTGAATAGTTTAAATGTTTAGTTATTAATAATCTGAATAATAAAAACGCAAGGATTAATTAAAATTTAGATAATTTAAAGCCTATTATAACCAATAAAAATCTAGATAAATTTAAACGTCAATAAATTCAAACTTAAATATATGTGACGCTCCACGGTGAAAGGGACCTTAACTACTAGAAATGAATTTTACAGGACGGGCGTTTAAAGTTGATTCTTGCCTATGTTATTATTAGATTGTGCCTATGTTTCATCGCCAATTACACAAAAACTAATAGACATAAAAAAGTTTTCATTTCTGTATGTGAAAGAGCAACTCAAATTCTATCGATTCATAATAAAGATTCAAAATCGAATTTTTTTTATTTTTCAGGGCGAATGTTTTAAGATGAGCTTGCCTTTGTTATTGTTATGTTATGCCTATGTTTTATCGCTAATAACATAAAAACTGATAGATTTGAACAAGTTTTGATTTCTGTATGTGAAAGAGCAACTCAAATTGTATGAAATCATAATAAAAATTTAAAATCAAATTTTTTGCAGCTGAGGTTCCTTTTACTGTGGAGCGTCATATATATTGATTCTTAAATACTAATTTAGATTTTTATTAAAAATAATAATTTCAAAATTTTAATGATCTCAATTTCAATTGATCTAAATATCAATTAATTTAATCACAAGAACATGTGAAGTTAATTTATACTAATAGAATTAAATTTTAATTTACTAAAAATTTTAGTGTATGGAAATTTCAGTTCAATATTTTAGGGTAAACTATATTTTAATTAATTTATTTTCTGTCAATGCAGCTAAATTGATTCTTATCAAAGTAGACTCTAATTTTAATTTAAAGATACATTTTTTCAAACTTAAAAACAAAAAAATATCTAAGTGCCAAACTTCAGGTGCAGACAGACTGAAAGAATAATGAAGGAATGAATGAATATTGCGGATTATTATAGATGTAATATTTTTACCAAATTTTAATTGAAACCAAAAAGAGGTAAATTATTGTTAATAATGATTTTTATTTACAAATAAATAATTTTAACACCTTTTTTTTTCTTTCTTTGTTTTCTTATTATAAAGAATTTATGTCATTATGAAGTTTAAATTTAATACTAAAATAATTTTTAAATTTCTCTTTTTTTGACTCTTCAAATAAATATTTGGAAAAAAAACCGTGTATACTTTTATTTTTATTAACTATATTTTGAGAATATTTTTTTGTTACGCGCATTTATATAATAAGCCACTCTTGAATAATCGCAGGTTCTTCTGAAAAGTGTAAATACTTATTTTGACTTGACAATACCTACTAGAATTACCTTAGAGCAATTTTTTGAATAAACCGATAAAAATCTTTACACACCACAGTTTTAAATGTGTACATTATGGTATTGTTGGCAATAAAAAAATGCTCTTTCACGAGTTTAGAATTGGGTAGTGATCGGGAGGGAAGATTCGGCGATGAAAGACGTGTGCGGAAAAGTGGAAAGCTCTTCTTACTGTTCCCCTTTCTGCCGCGATCATATCAGTTTGACCATAAAACAACTTTGTGTGAGATTTGCTCACAAAGAGAGGCTGCAGGATTTCCAGGGACAACTCGTGAGGGCGTTTTCCCGTCGTATGAAGCTTGTGACGAAACCGTTCGATGGGATCTCCATGGAGACAGACACCCCCATACCTTCGTCCAGGAGATGCTCCCCATGAAAGTTGCGCTTTGTCCCGCAGGTCCCATACCCAACTTTCTCGGTCTCTTCTCCCTTTCGTTGGTCGCTCCGAAGGTTGTTGCATTGAGCTAGGTCACTTTGACCGGCTTACTCGTACTCGAGATCACTGACTTTAAAAGCCTCCTCCTATTCATAAACCCGTTAGCTTTGTAGACATTTAAAGTCAGAAAGTAGCAAGTGCTTAGCCATCTTCTCCCCGACTTCTCCCATTAAAAAAATCCTCTCTGTTTGACATATTTTGATTTAAAGTATTTCAAGTATTTAGCCTCGATGCACTCAAAGAAATGGGTAACATTAACCATGTAAATAGTTGGTTAAATGGGTTAAAAGGATTACAGTAGTTTTTTTTTAGGTTACATTAACTATATGAAAAAGTGTGTAATTTTATATAAAAATACAAAATTTAGTAAAAAATTTTTAGTTGAAAATGTGTGTTGTAATAGAGTTGTTCGAATAAATAGATTAGTGTAAGTAGAGTATGTATAAAAACAATTATTCTTGAATTCTGCAATAGTTGGATATAGCTAACAGCAAAAAGTCAGACACTAATTGAAATGAGGTAAATGTACCAATTATTAAGATACAAAATCAAAGTCCGATAGAAAGATTGAAAAAAAGATAAATATAAATGGAAGATAAATATTTGAGGGGTTTTAAAAGCACTATTGTTATCTATTGAAGTAGAAACCACTAACTAAATATAAAAAGAAATTATGTTTTCCTAAAATTAAGGAATTTATAAAACAATCACAAGTGCATAATAACTTTTTTCAAAAAACTGCAATAATTGAGGTATTCGCAGAAATAGGTACTTTTACCCTAGTTTTATTTCTACAAATCATTTAGAAAATAAACTAATAATAATAATTTATAAACTTGTTAATAAACAATTGAGGGGCTGGATGCAATAAGGGGATACGCGCGACTTTCGTTGGCCCCGCGTACAGCGAGTCTCCGGCAGAAACGGGGGACTTCGAAAGACCTCTATATCCCTTTATTGCATCCAGCCCCTCAATTGAATATTTTTATTGGATACCTTTAGAGCTTGAAAAAAATACACGGAGAAAAATAATTTGTGTCATTTACAAAGTTTGGGTTTGTAACAGTAACATGATTATGCATCAATTTTTTATTATTCATACACTTTTTCAAAGAAACTAAGTTGTCCATAACAAATTCATTTTTTGCAATAGAAAAATTAAAGTAAAACGTAACATATGAAGGATATTATTAAGCAGTCTGTAGCCAATTTGTGAATGACACAAATTATTTGTTTTCCTATAGGAATGATTTCTGGCATCACTGTAAAAACAGGTGTCTTACAAGTGTCTTATTTTAAGACATAAGACGTTTAGAAAGCGTCTTACAGGTAGTTTTAAGACACTATCTCAATGGTTTAAAATTAAGACACCCTGAAATGTCTTAAAAGTGAGGACAAAATAAGACACTTGTTTTTAGAGTGATGTCGATTATTATCTTTTCGATCAGTGATTTTGTGTCCGACTCAAAAAACTTTTTGCATTCTCATGAGACGCATGAATAAGTTTTAAAATTCATTAATTAGAATTTTCATTTTACCAAATTTCATTAGATAGAAATTTCATTTAGCCGAATTTTTATTTTAGAGAATTAATTTTCAATCAAATGTAAAAACTATAGGTGAAAATTATGTCCATTACATGTTTATTTTGTTTCCTCATTGAGGGAGCAATAGATTAAAAATAATACAAAAAAAATTTTCAGTTTCGTTAAAAGAAAAAATAGTTATTAATTCTACCAATTTCCAGGGAAATATATATATTATGTAGAGCAATTAGTTCGTTTTTTAATCTAGAAAATTTTTCCAACGGAACTATGGTCAAATAATACAAATTTGAGAAGTTATAAAAGTTAAGGAAGGAAAACAATGTTTAATGTCAAAAAAAAAAGAAAAATCATGAATTATTATACGAATTTTTGGTCAATTCTATAGACTTTATACAGATCAATCGATTATTTTGAAGACAAGACATATGATTTTTTTAATTGTTAAGCTGTATTTTTAGTATAAAATTTTTTTTTTTTTTTGCAAAAAACGATTGTTTTTGTGAAAAATGGTGCTTAAAAAATTTGGTTAAGTATTTTCAAAAATCCGTGTCAAAATTAAGATATTGATGAGCGTAATACGACATCCAAATTTTATTAAAATCCTCGTTAAAATCTGTTCAGGCGTTCTCGAGATATCCAAGCGACAAAAAAATATCACACATACACTTACAGTCTTACACACATACACTTACACTCACACACACACAAACATCCGTACTTTTTCTTAAAAATGAAACTTAAGATTTTTTAGATGAATATAAGTCGACTTTTTAACCGACAATTTATTAAAAAGAATTCTAATTTAACTGAGTGTTATAATCTCGGTTATAATTTAGCAGAATCCTCATTCAACAGAATTTTAAATCAGTCGAATTTTTAAAGAACAGAATATCAATTTCACAGAATATCAATTTTTGGCTTACACGAATTGATATTTGCTAGAATTCTTAAATTGAATAATTTCCAATTGTTCGAAAATGCAAATATAGAAAAATTTTAAATCAACCTATCACAATTTTCTAGATAAAAAAATTCGTGCAAGTTAAAATTCTAACAAATAGATATTATGTAATATTAGACTCATTTAAAATTCTGATAAATGAAGATTCTGCTAAATTAACATTGGGTTAAATTATCATTCTTTTAAACAAATACCTGTAAAATGGAAATAGGTTAAATAATATTATATGAATTTGGTGAACTATACATTCTGTTAAGTAAGAATTTAGATTGATTCAGATTAGATTGAAAACAAATTCAGTAAAATAAAAATTCAGCTAAAGAAAATCCTATGCAATGAAATTCCGAATTCGGTAAATTGGAAATTCTAACTAATGAACTTTAGAGCATATTCTCTGTATCTATCTATCCTTTTTTCAAGTAAATGTAATATAATTTATGAAATTAAAAAAAAAATTTTTTTTTTTAAACAACTATATGTATAAGAGCATCACTTTAGTTTTTTCAATATGGTCTTGACATCAAAAATTTATTTAATCAAATCTTCGATCAAATCTAATTTTATTATAATTTGAAAATTTTCCAAGAATTTGCAGTTTTTTGTTTGAAAACTTATTATGTGTATCAAATAACACGTTACTTTATGTTAGTAATGAAACTGATGCTAGACACTTTTACATATCGTTGTGCAATAGTTACACCACTGGTTGAAATTTATTGAAACTAACAATAAAAAAGAATTGTTTTCTACTGCGTTTATACAACTATTGTACGAAAACTTGAAGAAAAAATTTTTTTTTCAATTTCTAGGAAGGCTAGTAATTTTTTCTTTATCTTTAAGATTCAATGTCCCCAAAGATTTCACCTCAAAGAAATTCGATTTAGCTAATAAATATCGATCTTACAAGGTCCTAATTCTTCACCTTATCCTAATTTATATATGATCCTGAAAGGTTCATATAACAAAATTCAGGATATATTACACACCTATTGCTGAAAGTTGCTCAATATTAAAGCTTAAGGGGTTCATTGAGCTATATTATATTCGTTCATTCAGGGGGATTGACTGCCAGGAATTATTGATTAATAACGAGCCTTTTTAGGGCGTCTTTTACGCATCCTTTATACTTATATAAATGGTAGATATCTACTTTGTCTTTATATTATACACCATTATTTTTTATTATATTCCATTAAAAAATTAAAATAAAAGAGCAAATTTTTTTTTACGTATCGATTTTTCAGAAAATAAGAAAATTTTATGTGTATTATCATAAAATCACAGAAAAAAATTTTTGCTGATACTCAAAATAAAATGAGCTCATTCTTCGCTTATTTTGAGTCTAAGGTTTTTTATGATTATCTAAGAATTTTTATCAATATTTTAATGGCTATTTGGAAAAACAAAAATTAGGGGTAGTTGATGAATTAGATTTACTCTTTAAATATAAATCAGTGAATTTATTTTGAGCGAGTTGAAAAAGTGAACTTACAATAAAATAATAATAACAATATTTTTATCAGCTGATATTTTATAAAAAAAAAAAGATTTTTCAAATAGAAAATATCACATAGTATTGGAACAAATTTTTAGGTTATCCAAATATTTATCTTATTATTGATAGCAAAGTTTTCTTTTTTTCATTGAACAGCCCGTTAATGAGCCAACGTAGCATAACTTCGAAAAAACAGAATCGGCCCTGATTGATTAATCGATTCATTTTATATAACTAATTATAAGCGTCGCCTCGTTGGTGGTAATTTATGTATAGATAGTATTTAACAAAGTTAACTTAATTTATGTAATTAATAATATTTCAATGGATACACTAAAAAAGCTAATCTATGCTCGAATTATGTAAATTATCTCGTAAACATCGCTCGTAAACAAAGCAGTTTTCTAAGTTGAATATGTATAAGAAAATTTATACAATGTAAGCAATTAACAAATATTCAATCATTATAAATTAAAATTTGTCAATTCATCTGCATAAAAATCAATAAACTTGGTTCAGTCTCGAAAGATTCTATATAAGAAAGAAGATCAGTTCCATAATAATATAATAGGGTCAGTCCAGCGAAAATCGTCTAGAGCTGGTTGCTCGAGGATTTTCAAAACACCTTAAATTAATATTTAATGTTCTATTATACATATCGTTGTGCAATAGTTTCACCACTGGTTGAAATTTATTGAAACTAACAATAAAAAGGAATTTTTTCTACTGCGTGTATGTCAATTGAAAAATTTTATGGAATTTAGGTTAAATTAATATACTTTTTCCAGTTTAATAAAATACTAACGAGATGAGGTCACAGAAAAAAAAGACTAATTGTTAGTAAAAACATAACTAAAAAATAGTTAAAATTTAAATAATTGAATTAGTGAACAGAATTTTATTAAAATATTAGTTATTTTGACATAACCTAAAAATGAATTTGAGTAATAATTAGTTATTTTTTACTAAATGATTATTAAAAATATATCTATTTGAATTAGTTACTGATTTGCTTTCAAATTAGTTATTTTTAACTAATTCGGATTTAGACGAGTATTTAGAGACTACATAATTGTAAAATGGATCACTTATTATCACCCAATCTATTGACGCTTTGAATAAATATTTGAAAAATAAATAAAACAATATAAAACCTTGAATAATAATCAAATTGTATAATACAATTAATTTAATTTGAATTTATTACTCTGATGAATTTAATATTGAAGATGATTATAACGATCACTCCGAGTCAGGTCAAGAAATTAAAAACAAATTCTTTTAGGTTTCAGTCCTATTCAGAAACTGAGAAGTTTATTATATAATAATTATAAATGTTGTTTTTAAAAAAATATGTAATAGAGGCTGTTCATAAGTTGTGTACAAAATTATTATATATTTACAGTATTTACCGTCAAAAGATCAATAAAATAATTTAAAAAAAAAACATTTTATAGACGTTTAAAAATTGGTAAGTTATAAAAGGTCTTTGTCAACACGATTTACGATTGATTATAAAATTAATGCAGTTGAAAATGTAAAAAGAAAAACAAGGTCATTAATATCGTTATAAGTCTAAATAAGTAAAAAGAGACGTCAGGGTGTAATTAAACAATGATGTAAACTATGGATATTTCCCATCGTTAAGAAAGTGTCGATTACAACTGCTTAAATTTTGAGTGTCATCTTTTTTATTAATTCAAAATTTTTGTAAATTAATATGAATCATTTCTGATATTAAGCGCTTACTTTCATTAGATTCCTTCATTACAAAAACTGATGTCTTCTAAATGTCTTATTTTAAGACCTTTTTATGACTTTTGTATCTAAGACACAAAAAATAACTTATTTTAAGACACTTATTGCGTCTTAGATACAATAAAGACACCAAAATGTCTCAAAATAAGACACTTTTGAGAACCTGATTCTATAAAACAAATACGTTTTTTTGTATAATATTCAATAAAATCAATTGGATAATAATTACGTAAAATACTTTATTCACATAATCGATGTTTTTAGGATGAAATTTTACATGTGAGGGTTTTATCGCTCTGTCAATCAAGTTACATATAATAGCAATTTTTTGTGAAATTGGATGTTGTGAATCATAAATAATTAATTTCAGTTTCAGAAGAAGACGGCTGTGCCGTTGAAACATAAAAAAATTTGTTTTTAATTTCTTGACCTGACTCGGAGTGATCGTTATAATTATCTTCAATATGATTAATAGAATATTATATATTAATTTAAGGTTTTTTAAAAATCATCTAGCAACCAGTTCTAGACGAGTTTCGCTGGACTGGCTCTATATATGTAAATATATAAATATAATTAAAAATTATTATAAATTATAAATTGTTATAAATAAAAAAATTAAATTGGATATAGAGTATGTATACAATATGAAACATTTGTTTGTAAGCAAACAACGCATTGCAACGGATTGTGTAAAAATATAAGTGGGGATACGTAAAGAATGTAGATGACTAAGTGTTTTGAATCGTAGTGGGAAAGTTTTTCCGGTAATTTCCCCGGTTTAAAATAGAGACATCGATCGTGACAGAAGGTTTCGTTGTGCCAGATCATGGTCGCAATTACATTGCTTCACGTTGCATCATGTTGCACCAATTGCAACAAAAATAAAAACAGATCGGGAAAGCACATCGCGGAATTCACGCGGTTGTCACGGTCTCTCTGGCTTTAAAGTTTAAACGATCTTCAAAGCAAAAAGACAAACGTTCTTCGCTTCCGAGTGGAGCTATTAATCTTCACGGTTTAAAGGTGATAAAATGTTCATTTTACCAGCCAAGCGAAAAAGCAGTTGCTACTCACTTGCTGCTATTTTATTTATTTACCTCGCCAGTAATTACATTTCGTAAAAACTAATTACAGAACAACTTCTGAATGGCAAAAATTCGTGTATATTGTCGAACGTATAATTCTTAGCCTGGAAATGTCAATGAAAATACCTATACTTATATATAAAATATCCTGCTGGAATGTAATGTCCGGAAGTAAAGGCTTTTGTCACACCATTCATTAAAAATTCATTATGACTTAAAGGATAATAAAGAATTGCTTAAGTCGTGAACTCGTCCCACATATTGTATGTACGGTTTCTATTATTCTCTCCCTGTGGATAGGGAAGAAAATTAAACTGTTTCTTATTCTCTTTTAAATATTCTCTCCGCTTTCCATCTGCAGACCGGAAGAGAAGATTATATTCTAATGGGATCAGTTTATATACTTAACCACTGATCCCTTCTATTTTATTAAACACGGACTACTTTAATATTCTAGATAATTACGAGAGACAAAAGTTGTAGAATATTTAATTTTCAGTATTTAAATTATTATATAATATTTATTACAGTGTAAATATACCAGTCACCTCATACATTGTATATACTCGGCGGGAATTTAGACTCAATTTTCAATACGTTTGTCTAATTAGGTAAAAAATTATCGATAATTGCTCCACTTGAGTATAAATATAGTTTTTATACTGACATGGAATTGATAAAGCAATACAGAAAATATTTTTTAAATACATTTTTACAAAGTTATTAGTTTTTATCGTTTGTTTGAAAAAAAAATTAAACCCCTCTCTAAATTTAAATTAGTAAAAAATAATAATTTAATAGTAAAACCGTCAACAAGTTATCTCTATATTGCAATCATGAACGAGTTTTCTCTTTTTCAATTAGTAAAAAATAATTAATTATCAGTAGAAAACTACTAATTCAGTAGTTGAATTTAACTAATTAAATAGTAAAAAAAACTAATCTAATTAGTAAATAAAAATCTACTAATTATTTTAGTAGTTTAACATATCCTAAAATTACTTTCGCTAATTAAATTAGTAGGTTTTTACTAAATTATTAGTAAAAAATTACTATTTGAGATTGTAAACGAGTTTTCATTCTTAAAATAGTAGTTTTTAATTGAATCAGTATCTCAGTACTTGACTAAATGAAACAGTAGTTTATTGGATACTAACTAATTAAAATAGTAATTTTTTCAAAATGTCTTCAAACTGACTAATTCAGTTAGTAAGTCAACAATGATAAATAGGTTTTGGTATTTAAAATCTTATTCTTGAATTATATTTATAAATAAACAATAAAACTTTAACAGCAGTTTCATATAAATATATTTCAAAAGTTGAATTATAGAAAGTTGTTAACAAAAAATCGAAAAAATGTACCTAACCTAAAATTAGCTTCTAACATTTGTTGAATTTCCAACTAAAAACGCGAGTTTTAAAAAGTCTAGTGCATTAAATAAATGGAAATTCTGATAAGTTTATACTTTATAAAGATAAAAATAAATTGCTCTGCCTTTTTAAGTAATATTATTTGTTTAATTGAAATATAAATATCCTCTTTTGGTGAGTAGGTTAGTAGGATTTCACTATTTGAGGGTAAACGAGTTTTCTCCTTTTCAATTAGAGAAAAATGACTCCCAAATAGTCATTTTTTAACTTTTCAGATTTACTCTCTAAATCTGAATTAGTTAAAAATAACTAATAATAAGTAAAATCGTGGCTAAGTTTTTATTTCAGCAATTACTTAAAATTAACTAAATATTAATGAAAAAATGACTTATTGTTAGTAAATATTAGTTATTTTGACATAACCTAAAAATGAATTTGACTAATAATTAGTTATTTTTTACTAAATGATTAGTAGAAATACAACTATTTGAATCAGTGACTAAGATTTTGCTTTCAAATTAGTAATTTTTAATTAATTCAGATTTAGAGAGTAAAGAGCAGCTAGTTTTTAGAACAAAGCACGATTTTTTGATTTTTTTCTTAAATGAAACATTTTCTTTTTTCTTTTAAATAAAATAACGAGGGAAACATTAATTAAAGCATGGCCATATTTATATGTTGAATTGTATATGTGATATTAGTTTACGGTTTTTTATTGTATTGTTTATATTTATATTTATTATTTTGTTTTTTTTATGATTATATCGAATTGTAATGGGCCTCCCGCCCGTATATACTGAAATAAATAAATAAATAAACATTTTTTTCACATAAAAGCAATATTTTTTAAATATCATGCAGACCAAAAATGTCGAGTCCATGGACATTTAAATTTTTAAAAAACTAAACCTGATGAATTTAAAATTGAATATCGTAGCCTTAAAGACGGCCTTTTAAAATTATTATTCAATAAAATATTATTAAAAAATTTTAAAGTTTTAATTTTAAAAATTAAAATTATCAAAAAATTCAAAATTATTATTATTATTATTTTTTTAATGTCTGATTTATTGAAGTTTGTTATTACGAATTTATGTTAAAAAATAAATTTTAATACATTTTCATTCAAAATTTTTGAATTTTTTATTAATCTCAGTGATACTTAATTGAATTTGATTTTTGAGGTCACTTATTACAAATTTAGTTTCAGAAAATACATTTTTAAGATTTTTCATTCAAAATGGCGAACTTGACATTTTTAAAAATTTATGATCTATTGAAGTGAAATTCAATTTTGTAATAAGCGACCCCAACAGCCCTGTTAAATTTAGTTTCACTAAAAAATAAAAAATATAAAAATTTGTCAGTCCGCTATTTTAAAAAAAATAATTTTGGAAATTTATTTTTTGTCACTACATTCATAACAGGCAGTAAAATTAAAAAAAATTTGATTTTTTAAGACCGTTTTTCAAGGCAGCCATATTGATTTTTGAAATTAAATAAATAAATAAAATAAAATTTTTAAAAAATGTTGTGTCTTTATGGACGCGACATTTAAGGACATTGTATTATTCTAATTTGGGCGGATTTTTTAAATTTTAAAGGGGGGTTTTGAAAAAAAATAGTACGTCAAAGGACCTTTTTTAAATAAATTTTTTCTATTTGAGAGGGTTGCTTTCATGGTAGCAAAGTGTTCATGAAATGAACATAATAATTTTCACCTATTTTTAATAAACTATTGGTAGCAGAATTAGCCATTATTTGAAAATTAAACGAGCTTTCACTGTAAATTTAGTAGTTTTTGATTAATTAAGATTTAAAGAGCGCACACTCAAAGACATTAGGTATAATAGTTTTTACATTAATTTTTACTATAAAAACTATTATTCTGGGATAATCATGCAAAAAGAAAATTTTTCCCATCAAAGATAGTAAAGTTTCAAACCTGGATGGGAATATTTACCATTTTTTTGGAAAAATTTAAATCCTGAATAGAAATATTTACATTTTTCTTTTAGAAAATTTTCCTTTCTTGCATTAAAAATTTACTATCTTCGCTTGGAAAAATTTTTGTTTTACACGATTATCCTAGATTACAAACCTCATAGTAAAAATTATTTACTAAGTCTTTCAGTGCAGTGGTGCATATTTTGCTTATTTCACGGAAAAAAATAAGTCATCATTGGTTAAATATTAAAAACTGGTCACATATGGTTAATATTAAATATTAATATTGTTACAATGTGTTATCAAATTCGTTATTTATTTATTGATAACTAACTAAACTTATCTTTCGTTTAATTCATGAATCAAGTCAATTATAAATTCAAATTCATTACGACTTACTTTATAAAAAGATGTAGAGCTTTTATCAGTTTTTCCGAGGGGGAATTACATTAATTGTTGATATTTGATCATGAAAAATCAACAAACCACTTGTCATGGGTATAATGAATGTATGCATAAATTAGTTCCCAGCATTCTTAAGGAGAGTTTGTTTCGGTTCATTAGAAATTTTGTACCCTGGAGGGTCCAAACGATAAGGGTATAGAAAAAATTCTCAAATCTTGTATAACTGTGAAGAGAAATACACGCATGTCTGTTATTTCAAGCAAGGTTAAAGTTTAGTCCAGAGAATGCATCTGTTACCATCTTGTCTTTTGCACCCTGTGAAAAGTTTCTGGATAATTTCCAAAGTTTTTGACCCCCTCTGTGCTTTCTGAGAAACATGTTGGGCGTGACGTGACGCTAATAGAAATAATTTGGAAACAGTAGGCCGGAAAGTTGAAATGAAAAAATAGATCAGAAAAAATGTCTTTTCAAACAAAAAAAAAAAAAAGAAAATCTGAGGGTTTTTAATTCTATTTATAGAATTTGAAACTAAGTGTATCAAAGCTACCAATTTAATGAACATTTTCTCTATTATTCATAAAGATACAAATACAAATTATTCTGTTTCAAGTTTAAATGTCTCGAGTCGTATGTGCAATATTCAAAGAGGGTATATGACCACAACTGCGAATGCACCCCCTAATGAATTTCAAATGAGCTCGAAGCTTTCTCTTGTATAGTTATACTAGAATTCTAAGACCCTGGCCCTTTATTTGTTATTTATAAGTATACTTGACTATAACGAGGCTTCTTTCCATTATCAAATAAATGGGGTATTGTCAAAATATTCAGTTTAACATAATTTTCTCCTGTCGTTTCACTTTTAGGTCTCATTAGACACCTGTCCTAATTTGTATTTCTCACCATCAATAGAATTCGACTGAGAAAGGTCATCTTTGGTTTTTCACTCAAAACCTTCGTGAAAATGTCCTATTCTATAGACAAGAATAAGAAAAAGTATAGAAGAAAATATGAATAAGGAAGTAAATTTGGTCTTAGAATTTTCTCTCATTCACAACATATGATAATTTCTTGAAAATTAACGAAAATTTCTAAAGATACCTGAAAATTCCGAGAAATAGATATTAATTCAGAATGTTAAATGATATACTTTACATTTATGATAATTTGTATTCTTAAGTGATATTAAACGGAAAATTCGCACGATCGGTTTATAAAAAAATCGAATGTTTAATTAAAATATATTCTATTCACAAATTGCTCTTTTTATTATGTAGATTTTTTACCACAAATTTCAATGCAAATAATTGGTCCCATGTTTTTTTAAGAATTGTATACTGGCACATTTCATTAAGAAACAACTTTATTAAATGAACATTATTTTTCTTCATGATTACCTGATAGTAACAATTATCATCTTAATTGTGCCCAGTACAGTTTTTGTGAATATTTACAGTTTTAAATTTATTCTAATCTAGTTATTTAATCAAATAGTTTATTTTAATCAATTATTTCATTTTAATCGAATAGTTTTTTTTATATTAAAAAAAACCTTCTCTTCTGATTGTAAAAATGAGTTATATTCTCGTATTTAAATACAGTCACTGACAAAAAAATTCATTTATCAGAATAGGGAGATTTTTGACAAGAAACTCATTTTGCAAAACAAAATTTGCGAAACAAAATTTTGCATTGAACGTGAGGGCAAAAGTAAAAGAATTGCAAAATTCTTGAAACCAAGTTATGGGTCATGTTATGTGATATGATGTTCCCTCTTATAGAAAGAAAATGCATTGGCAATTAGAAATTAAAAAATACACTTTCCCAAGGCTCATGACCAACACACACAATTAATTTTAAACCTATGTAACATTCGCGAACGTGCATAGTTACATGTTAGTGTACATCTTTCGCGGTGGTAGAATGGGGTCATGTGGAAAAATATCTATGAGCTGACGACGCTCAACTCTGACAGACACTTCAACGATCATGGGTTGACCTGAATGGTAGTGAAAGGTTGCGAAAAGGTAGTTACCTTTCCTAAGGGTCAACCTTTCAACTCTCGCTTCGCACATTTACTTACAAAATCAATTCTATTATTTTTATGTTTTGTAACATTGTTTTAACACATCGTGCAATTATTATTTTACATGCTTATGATTTTTTTTTGTATTTTCGTAAATAATATACTTCATATAGGTCAATCGATTTATTTTCCAGACAAGGAATATGATTTTTTTATTTGTTATGTTGTATTTTTAGCATAAAAAGATTTTTTTTTTGACAAAAAACGATTTTTTTTTTATCAAAAATGGTATTTAAAAGAATTTGGTTGGATATTTTCAGAAATCCCTGTGTCCAAATTTAGATATTTATAAGCTTAATTGGTCATCTAAATTTTATTAAAATCCTTTGAGGCATTCTCGAAAAATCCAAGAGAAAAAAGTTACCACACACATACATCTGAAATATGTCGATTTAGACTATTTTTGGAAAATCAAAAATTTTAACGATCACGAAAATCTGAGAAAATCCCAAAAATCTTCCATAAATTGAAGAAAAATCCGAGAAAAATCAAGATAAATTGAGAAAATTTAAGAAAATGAATAAGCTTGCTTCCTTACAGAGGAAGCAATAGATTAAAATAATACACAAAAAAAAATTTCAATTTCATTAAAAAAAATAATAGCTACATTATTTCTATCAATTTACAGGGAAATATATTCTTTATGTATACCAATTAATTCGTTTTTTAATCTTAATAATTTTTTCTAAAGTTTTTATGGTTAAAAAATAAAAATTAGAAAAGTTACAGAAGAAAAAAAATTTTTAATGTCAAAACAGAGACAAATAAATCATGAATTATTATGCGAATTTTTGGTTTATACACTAAAAAAAAATGTTTAGTCATATCAACAAAAATTTTGTTGGCTCAACCAAATTTTTAGTTATACCAACAAAAATTTGGTTGGCTCAACCAAATTTTTGTTGATATGACTAAACATTTTTTTCAGTGATAAACTTTCTGTAGGTCAATCGATTCATTTTGAGACAAGGAATATGATTTTTTTATTGATTAAGTTGTATTTTTAGCATGAAAAAGAATTTTGACAATAAACGATATTTTTTTAAGAAACATGGTGCTTAAAAATATTTGATTCGGCATTTTCAAAAATCCCTGTGTCCAAATTTAGATATTTATGAGCTTAATTAGCCATACAAATTTTATTAAAATCATTTGAGCCGTTTTTGAGATATCCGAGTTACAAGAAAATGGAAAATTTGTTTTTTGGAAAATCGAAAATCGTATAACGATCACAAAGCTTTCTTCATGAGGAAGCAAAATTAAATAAAATATGCAAATTTTGTGTAAAAAGTTAGAAAAATTAAGAAATTGTGAACAAATGAAGAAAAAATACTGAATGAATGTTTTTAAAATATTGGAAATTATAGAATAAAAGTTAAACAATCTCAAAGGAGTGAAATAATTTCTAGGAAATAGAAAAATGATGATAAAAATTGAACATTAAATAAAAGCTCAAAGAATGAAAAAAACTTGTGAAAGAACAAAAACACGATAAAGGAAGAAAATGGCAGAAGTTGTTAAAAAGTTTGAAGGAATAAGAAAATCTGAGAACCTCCAACAATAATAAGAAAATTTCTGAGAAATGAAATTTTACAAATAATGAAAAAATACAAAAAGTATAAAAAATATATAATTTGATAAAAATTAACTATCAAAATTTTGTCTTTGAACATGCATTATTTCTGACATGTTAAGACCAAAATGGCTGGTTAACCGACTCGATCTTTATTTTTGATCACATAAAAAGTGAGTCAAAAATGAAGTTGATACATAAATTTTTATTCAAGTTATTTGATCCCGAAATGTTCTCTACAGACAGACAGACAGACAGACAGACAGACAGACAGATAACACTAGATAAATTTTTTTAAAAATCCAAACTACAATGACAAAATTCAAAAAAATTTATAAGTTTTATGTAAGAGTAAGTTAGTGTGCAAAAAATTTTTACTTAAAGTTTTCAAAATTATCAGATTTTTTTAATTCTGTACTCAATTCTCAACAATTTCCCGGATTTCCAGGATCGCTAGACACCCTGATTTTTGTTCGTTTTCTGTTATTAATAATATTTATTGAGGGATACATTTATTTTGAAATTTAAAAAATGTAATTTAGTAAAAATAAACTAAATTAGGTGTAGTATACCTGTATCAATCTTCCCAAGTTGTTTGTTACAATGAATAACATAAAGGTTTATTTTTTGTCAGCACAGCTGTCCTCATTAGAAACTATTAAATTTTTTAACACATAACATACAAAAATTTTAGTTTTGTAAAATTAAACAAACCAGATTATTATCCGCCATTAACCTACTTTTTGTTAAAATACAATTTTTTATACACTTTTTTCGTGGAAATTACAATTAGTTATGTAATTCTTACCTGTTGAGTACATTAGTTTCAAGAGCAAATACGAGAGCAAATACATATTATGTGAAGTTTGCAATAATGACTTGTTGATGAATCGAAATTCTTGTTAATCCTAATACAAATAATTCTTAAGAAGAGTGAATGTTAGAATTGTTATAAAAATGAAGAATAATTTTGATATCGCAGAGGAAATATTTGATCAGTGTAAAATTCCCGTAATGCGTTGAAAATTCCCGAGAATAAGTGATAGTGTATGCAAATATTAACCTGCAGTTTTCGTCTTGTGAGTAACTCGTCCAAGAGATAGTTAATATCTTTATGCAGAAGTTAGAGTCTTAAAAAATACATGTTTTTAAATTAAGAAAACCATAAATAAATAATAAAAACGATAGAAAGTTGTTATCGTCTTAACGATAGTCAAACGTTAACTGAATAAATATTTATAGTTTAAATCTAATGTTTTTAGTGTTAAATTCGAAATAAAAAAACCTTATCTTTAAATAAAATATATGATAAAAAATATACTGATAGATTAAACGTAGAAAAATTCAACGTAATAGAATAAAACCATTTTCCGTTCATAGTTAAATAGAAAAAGTGATCAAATATTTTTCTGGATCAATTTCAATGACATTCTTAAATTTTTTGAATTTTAATTTATATCAATACTTGCAGATGACAATATAGAATCACCTCAGGAATATTTGGTATAATTTAACATTTATGAGCAACTAGTCAGCTATAAGATTTTTAAACTTTTAACAAAAATAACTTTCTGAAAAGTAGCCTTATGCGTCCCTTGCATTCCCTTATCTAAGATATCTAGGACGTTCAAAACACTTGTCAAACTTTTGTGCCATAATGACTGAATAAATTATCAACTACAGATGTTTAGAAAAGATTTTTCAACTGAAAGGTCAACCACGAGAAAAAACAATGTAGAAACGATTTTCATCACAATCAGTCAATCCTATCTAAAGCTTTAAGGGTCACTTCATTAAAGAACTTTGTGGTCTTCAAAATCGAAAACCAAAAAATTCCTGATGTTTCAAATTTGAATGCGCTTCTAATTCTGAATACACTTCAAGTTAAAGAGCTTCTAAATTTAGATATTTCGAGTCTATATACTCCCAAAATTGACCTTCAAAACTTTGATTATATCTATATTTATAAGCTCGTTTATTTTCGTTTTGTATATTCTTTACTACTTATTTTTTGCATCGAACTTTTTTGAAACAAAGGAACTTGAAGTAGTTTTTTGGCAGATTTATTACCATGTAGATTGTGCTTGCAATAAGTAATTATTATCAAGCATCAGGGGGTATGTGCGAAAAAAATGGAAGAAAAGAATATAAAGAAAGAAAAAACGATCGATCGTTCGCATGACACGACTTGGCCACTTGCCATTCCATCCACCATTTCCTGTGGATATACGTGACGGAAATTACATCTTCCGCGTGTTACTTTAAAATTGCTGGACTATCCGGTGTAATTAGAGATGAACGTCGTGCGTGTTAACAAAAGTACCAACAAATTTGACCTACTTCACTCTTGCAAAACCATGATCTTGACCCTATACTTTAAGCGAAAAGGATTCCAGGAATCTACACCCCTCATTTTAAATCAATTTTCTCCAATGATCTTCCTAGCTCAATTTCTACATTTTATTTTCAAATGAATATTTAGTTCAATTTCGTTATTCTTTAGGAATAAACAATTGAATGACTTTACAATCATTATATCTTCATTCACTTGTTAAATGTGCTCGTATTTTTTTCTTTTTAGAGTACGAGTATTTTTTACAAATAGCTCTTCAAATTTCGGTCAAATGTGTAGGTGCCTGCACTGAGCAACTTTTAATTACAGTTTTTGCTGTTTGGAATTTCTATATTTGTAATAAAACCTAAAAATTTAGGGATAATCGAACTGAGAAATTTTTAATTACAGTATTTGTTTTTTTGAATTTCTATATTTGTAATAAAACGTAAGAATTTAGGGATAATCGAGATACGATCATAATAGTTCTTTTTAAAAAAAAGAGATTGTGTTACCTTGTTTTCTACTATTGTAATTTCGTGAGACAAAAAATTAATACATATATATTTAGAATTAGTATTATTCGAGGTTAGAAAAGCGTAAATGTGAAAAAGCGATATTAATTAAGTCTAAAACTTAATTAGAATATTTCTACGACAGTTTTTCGAGCAGCCATCAGGAGTCTTTAGCACTTCACAATATTTATTACAAAATATAATCGCCACATTAGGATGGTCCATAAAGACGAAAATCTGAAATGTTTTGATCCTACCCCTCAAAAAGTTTTAAAATCGAAAAAAATACCCCTATTTTTTTAAACTAGGACATATTTAGGGGTGGCGCAAACCCCTTAAAATTTCCCATTGACTTTACATGGGAAAAACTTACTTTTTCGTAAATTCGCTACAAAATCTTCAAAGATCACTCAAAACATCAATACAGCGAATCACATTTAGAAAAGTCCTTAAACAACAATATTCCATAATTTATTTAATAATTTATTAACATTTACTATTTTTTATAATAAACAACCCCCATAAATGCAAAAAAAATTATAATTTTTTTAAATTCCAAATTAATTAGCTTGGACTTTCACCTATTGAATAAAATTGGAATTAAACATTAATAATAATTTGATAGTTCGCTGCAGGACTTTTTAATCAGCTCTTTATTTGTTACTTTCCTCCTCACCCCTGAGGTGGAAAGTAACAGCACGAAGGAGGAAAGTAACACTTTAAAATTAAGGCTATCATTTCAAATATAAAACTGCTATTAATTTAAATTATTTTTATTATGAACATATAAAAAGACAAAGTGATATTAACTACATTTTGTACATAATTGGCAGATATTTTTGCACTTTTTTGAAATCAAGTTTTTTTTATCTATTTAGTATTCGTTGAATAGCAATGACATCAAGAAAGCATCGTTTCTTAAAAATTCAAATCAAAAGTTCATTATTTAGACTTTAAAATATAAAATAAACATATAAAATCACATATTTATAAAAAAGGAGGAGGTTTATAAAAATAAAGCATTAGATGAGGAGGAAAGTAACAAAATGTTATTTTCCACCTCACCCCTCTTTTCCTTGGATTTCAAAAAACAAGTTTAAATTACACAAAAGTATTTCGAATTTTTTAATTATGCACTATCACGACTTAAAAATAAATAAAAAAGCTTCAAAGAAACGAAAAGTATATTTAAAATATCTATAAAATCAAAAAAATATGATATTTTGAAAATTTAGACAAAAACTTACTTTTGACGTAATTTTTGCACAAAAGGTCAGCATCAGATATATAGCTTATGGTAGACCCCTAACATAATTTGGGGGAGGTAGAGGAGTCAAAACTGACTAAAAATTATTTGAGGACTTTGTCTATCTGCTCATTGGGTTAGAAGTTATAAGCGTTGTTACTTTTCACCTCTGTTACTTTCCTCCTTGGTCTCCCCTACATGAAAACTATATTGTACAGAAACTTTGCTTAACATCTCAGCTTTGATTTCAAAAAATAAAAGTTCCAAAAAAAGTTGTACTTTTTTTTTTAGAACAGACTGCTTGGAGAAAACCAAAGTGCGCCAAACAGCCCCGGCCTGGGGCTGCCTGACGCACTACCCGGGGTTACTTGGCGCATGAATTAAAATGTGTGATTAATAATCAAGCAATATGTTTCATTGTTAAAATAAGTCTTCTAAGGAAATATTATCTTGAAAAAATGTGAATTAACTCAAAATGGAAGGTTCATCTTTTTCAAAAAGTGAAGTTCACGAACCTAAAAACTAAAAATATCTGGAAACGTAAAATTATGAGATAATAATAATAATAATAATAATAATATATATTAAACACTTTTTTATCTTAAAGGGTTATTCTTGGTACTGATAATAAAATAAAAGTGTTACCACATTGAATTTAATAAATTTTTATTAGTCACTAGATGTAGCTTATAAACTTCTAGCGTTCCGAGCGCGCCAACCAGCCCCGACCCTACTGCGCCAAGTAGCCCCGGAGAGACTATTTATACATTTTCTTCATTTTTTTGAAAACTGTAAATATAAATCAAAAAATTTTTATTGTTTCTTAAAAGCAACTATTCAGAACACAAAAACTTAATTTTGATTTTTTTCTGATTGCATTTTGTAAAAAGATATAACAAAAAAATGAAGGCGTTAAAATTTACTTTTGAGTACCAAAATTGGTTTTTTGAATTTATAGTCCAGAATAATCAATCAATAATAATGAAATTATGTGTGAAGTTACAGTTTATCAAGTACATTAATTTGATCGAAGAGAAAAATTAATTCGACTTTTCACTTTTGAATAAACTCAAGTGCGTCAACCAGCCCCTGCGCCAAACAGCCCCGGTCTCCCCTATCTTTAGTATTTTTCGACAAATTTTTTCATATCATCAATTTATGAATGTTTACAGATATTCTTATGTATTTTTTTTTATAAACAATTTATTATTATTAATTTATAGCTATTATCCAAATAAACCTAGCGAATTGTAGTTTTATCTGACTTAATTATTTTTTATATTTAAAAAGAAAAAAAAAGGTTTCAGTAATTTTCAATTGTTTAAACAAATTATTGTTAACAATTACTAATCCTTACAAATGAACCTAGAAAGACACAACTTTTTCTTAATTTTACAAATTAATGGGCTCTGTTTAGAATAAGACAAATTATAGACTATAATTTTTTTTTACTTTGTTTAAACTAAGGTAACGGCACCAATAGTCGATCGGGTACCAATAGTCGATCAGTTTGATACAGTTTGATATAAGTCGATTAATTTGCGCTTTACATGTAATTTTTATTTGTTTGTTGTTAATTTTATTTGTAAAACTTATAAATACATTAATTTTTAAGTACTACGACTCATTTTTCTAGTTAATTAACTAAATAACTGTATTTCAAGTTGTGTGATCGACTATTGGTCCAAGATTGATCGACTACTGGTGCAAAAGGTTTTCAGCCATTTTTGCCGCTGATCGACTATTGGGTCCCTAACCCTTAAAAGAAGGTCCTTTTTAAATTTTAATTTTACAATAAATAACTTATACTAAATAATTCGATGTCAACTGTTACGCATTTGCAGAGCTTCCACTACATAATTTAAAAAAGAAAATTCAAAATGCATAGTTCGTTGTGAATTTATTGAGTTTTATTGAAAATCTTACTTTTTTATCTCAAGATGTTGATCGACTATTGGTTCCATTACCTTATTTATTATTGTTAATTTATAACTATTATCCTAATAAATCTAGCTTAGTTAAAGATAAATTCTAAAATAGCAATTATAACAGCAACTATATGTTTAAAGAATTTAAAAATAATAATTGATAGTCAATAATATTAGTTTTTCTAACCAAAGCCCACTAATTTGGAAAATTAAGAAAAATTTGTTTAAATAATTATAAACCGTTTTTCCAGTTTATTTTGCTGAATATCTTATGGTCTTAAATATAAACAATTATTGGAAATTAACGAGGGGCTACTCACTCTCGAATCAGTCCGAATCAGTTGAACACTAACAGATGATTTCAACTGATTCCTGCTGATTGCATTCACTATTTAAGTTAAATAAGTTAAATAACTTATCTTGCACAGACGACACTCTTTGCGTTGAGCGTGCGTTATTTTCACTGTTCGATCCTTATTTCCACTACCCTCTCACTATTGCCACTATCCGCTCACTAAATACAGTATTTGCAGTATTTACACTATTCGCTCCTTATTTTCGTTATTCGTGCTTTATTTCTTTTGTCTCTGCTGTCTCATTAAATATCAATTACACAAAATTTTTGTAAAAATACTTTTTGTAGAGAATAATAGAATCTACAATTTTTATTAAAAACTTTTTTTTCTAACTAAAATAATAAAAAAGTTATAAACAAAAAACTGATAAAAGTGAAGAAAGTGAAGAAAGTGAAGAAAGGAAAATCTTTGATATTAATTAACTCACTTATTATTAACTTTAGGACTAAAATAGTTTAAATATATTTTAAATTGTACTCTTTAACAAATTGTTTAAATGGCAAAACTTAACAAATTTTAATTATCTTTATTTAATAATTTATTTAATTACTTTTACATAACATAAAAATGAATTCCACTAATAATTAATTATTTTCAAGTAAATGATTAAAAAAATCTTATTATTGAATCAAACTGACTTTTTGTTACATAGTTAGTTATTTTTAATTAATATATATATGGGGCAAAATTTCTCAACTGTACCAATCGAAAAAATAAAAAGGGCTAATATTTGCACAAAATGTAGTATTGTAGGTCAGTACTTTAAGCACCGATTATTATAAAATTCTAATAAAAATTGTAGAAGGGGGAGGGGGTTGAAGATTCTGGTCCAGTGTGAAAAGGCTATTTTTTGAAAAATCGTAACCATTATGCAAAAAGGTGAACAAAAATTTGGCCTACACTCTAAAAACAAGTGTCTTATTTTGTCCTCACTTTTAAGACGTTTTAGAGTGTCTTAATTTTAAACCATTGAGAAAGTGTCTTAAAAATACCTGTAAGACGCTTTCTAAACGTCTTATGTCTTAAAATAAGACACTTGTAAGACACCTTTTTTTACAGTGTATATGTTTTCGAAAGTCTTTATCTTCCTCTTTTGAATGGTAAAAATTTTTTTTTTAAATTTTAACCTATTTTTTTAAAGAAGAAACATTTTTTTATACATTTTTTAATAAAAATTTGTAAAAAATAAAATATTTTACAAACAAATAAACTTTTGGTAATTTTAAGCTTACTAACGTAAAGTTTATTAAATTCCGGACCCAACAAGCATAGTGATGCATGTCGAGCAAACGATCTGATCGATTTTGATATCGATCGTCAGTTGTTTGCTTGGATCGTCTCGATTTTATTTTATATAATTAATTAATTTTATAATTAATTATACAGGCTTAAATAAAACTTTTCTTTAAAAAAGAATGTTAATATATGTGTATTCTAAAGATTTGTTTGTAGTAATTTATTTTATATAAAGCATAATTATAATAAGTAAAATCGATTTAAGATTGATCTAGAAATTGACGATTTTTTGTCATATTGAACAGCATATTTTTTTATTATGAGGACTCAAAATTAGTATATTTCTTTTGCTTATCCAGACACAATTGCTTAAGAACAGTAATTTAATTATTACAAAACTGAATTTCATAATTCTATATTTAAACAAATGACATATTTAAACACATCATATCTTTTTTCTGAAAGCTTGTAATAAGTTCAAACTTTACGTACATTTAAATGTGTACAAACAGTTTTTATCAAAATTTTACTAAGATATTTTGCTTAATTTCTTAAATATTTGAGTAAGAAATATATTACAAATTTAGAAGTCCTTCAAAATTGGTTGGTTTGGCAAAAAATTACTTGAATCGATTTTATTTAAATTAAATATCGTAATTAATATTCATTTAAAAGGTGTAATAGATTTTATTTAAAGGTGTAACATTGATTTTCTTATAATTACTTGCAAATTAATGTTATTTATGATAATTATTATTTCTGGATAAACAAAGTAAATGTACAAACTAATTTTAAATTAAATTAAATTTTCGTAAGTATCCAACTTTCTTATTAAATAGTTTTAAAAAAATATGCTGTCAAATATGCCAAAAATTGTCTATTTTTAAATCAATCTTCAATTCATTTTACTTACTATAATTGTGCTTTATATACAAAATAAATTACTACAAACAAATCTTTAGAATATATTTATTAACATTCTTTTTTAAAGAAAAGTTTTATTTAAGTCTATATTTATTAATTAAAAAAATTACTCATATGACAGTTCAGTATAAATGCGTACTGAATAAAATATGCCAACAAAAAGAAAAAAACCTAATATTTAAAGATATTTTCAAAAATGATGATAATTATTCAAAGTTAACTAAAAAGTAAAGTTATAAGTATAATTTGATGATATATACTTATAATTAATTATAATATTCATTAATTATAATTTAGAATCGAGACGATCCAAGCAAACAACTGACGATCGATTTCAAAATCGATCAGATCGTTTGCTCGACATGCGTCACTAAACAAGCATAATTTGAAGGAATTTTGATAAAGGAATGATAATTTTTCATAATTTTTCGTTAACAGCAATGAGGCAAATTGTAACTATAATGTAATTGTGTATTTTATCTTGTAGGAACTGAGTACAGCATCCCACTGTATTATAAAACATTTTACAATCTTTTAACTTTTCAGTCAATGCTAATATATCATAAAATGGAAACTGTCAAAATAATGATTTTTATTTTCTTATGAATTGTTAATTATTTGAAACTATTTCTTATCTATTTGTGGAAAATTGACTCTCTAAATCTGAATTAGTGGTTTTCTACTAATGAATTAGCGAAATGTGAGCTACTATTAAAATAGTAAGAATTTTACTAATTCTTAGTAGAAAACTACTAATTTTGTAGTAGAAAACTACTAATTAAATTAGTAAAAAAATCTACTTTTTTGTAATTAAGAATTAGTAGTTTTTTACTAAGAATTAGTAGTTTTTTACTAAGAATTAGTAGTTTTCTACTAAGAATTAGTAGTTTTCTACTAAGAATTAGTAGTTTTCTACTAAGAATTAGTAGTTTTCTACTATATGAATTAGAGAAAAATGAGCCATGAATTTGACTAATTCATAGTAGAAAACTACTAATTCAGATTTAGAGAGGATGAATTAAAATCTTCAAATAACATTTATTTTATCGTTTAACATTGCAAGGAATAATTGTATGACAAAAAAATACCAATAACAAATGTTATAGCTATATTTTTTCAACTTATGTTTGACAGATAGAAAAAGCTGCAAAAAAATGTATTGAAATGAATTTCACTTTTTATTTCTTACGTCGATTTTATAAAATTCATCGTCAGGAAATTACAATTAAAGAGATATAATTTAAAATATGAAATACATATTATTCCAACGTTAAACAAAATGTTTAAAATGACAGGATTATAATTATAGAAATTAATTTTAAAGCTAATAGAATCAAACTTTATTTCGTTAATATTAACCGATTTTTATCAATTTTTTTTTATTTTTCTTCATTTTTCATAACTTACTTAATTGACTTACAAATTTTTTAAATAAATTATTTATTATTAGTTTCTATTTTTCGTTTACGAAATTTAAACATAACAATAAAAAGGATCTTCCAGGTCAACTTTTTTTATTGCATTCCTGGGTCAGGTCAGCAAGAATCGCTGCACTAGCCTCGTCACTATTTACACTATTTACACTATTTCGACACTATTCGTACGTTATTTTCACTGTTCGTTCACTAACTGCTGATTCGTACCTTATTCAACACTGCCAATACTGTAAATACTGTAAATACCTTAAATACTGAGTTTAACTTAGTGACACTAAATCGAGAACTAAATTACTGTAAATACGTAAACTATTCGTTATTTGAACGTTAAAATTGACTGATTCGAGAGTGAGTAGCCCCTCGGAAATTAATATGGAATTTGAATGCATTTAGTATTCAGGTTTACAGCGGATAAACTAGAGGAAATTGTAAAAAGTCTGAAAGTAAAAGAGTACACTACTGTAAAAACAGGTGTCTTAAATTGTTCAAAAATGTCTTAAAATAAGACATTTTTCGTGTCTTAGACACCAAAAGTATCTTAATTTAAGACATTTTTGGCCAATTTCAGACACCATGTTTTTGCAGTGTATACAATGAAATAAATTATTATTATAAACAATTAATGGGTTAAAAAAATGACAACTCGATAGGTGTTTCAGGATAAAAGTTATAAATTAACAATAATAAATTGTTTAAACAAAGTAAAAATAATAACTTACAGTCAATAATTACAAAAATTTTGAGTCTTTCTAGCTGAATTTCTCAAGAATAATTAATTATTAACAATAATTAGTTTTAACAACTTTAAGTGTAGGTTGCTGTTAATTTTGCTAAATATCTTATTATTTTTAACATATAAAGTTGACAAGGTAGAAAACTACAACTCGCTATGTGTTTTAAAATAAAAGTTAAAAATTAACAATAATAACTTTCTAAAGGTAAGGTATTAATATTTATTAACAATAATTTGTTTAAACAATTGCAAATGGTTGTTGTGGTTAATTGTACTGAATCCTTTTTTTTCATTTTAAATATAAAAAATAGTTAAGTCAGAAAAAGCTATAACTCGCTAGGTATATTTGGATGAAAGTTATTAATTAACACTAATAAATTGTTTAAACAAAGTAAAAATAATAAATTATAGTAAATTATTTGTCTTATTCTAACCAGAGCCCATTAATTTGTAAAATTAGGAAAAAAATGTGTCTTTCTATGTGCATTTGTAAAGAATTAATAATGATTAATAATAATTTGTTTAAACAATTGCAAATGGTTGTTGTGGTTAATTTTACTGAATCCTCTTTTTTCATTTTTTATATAACAAGAATATAAATATAAAATAATTATATTATAAACAAAAGGTTTCACCCTTTATATAAGTCATGAGTTAATAATTAGGTAATAATAATAAAAATTATTTAACCTTTAAGTCGTATAGACCAGAAAAAGAGGTTAAATAATTTTTATTATTATAACCTAATTATAAAATAATTATATTAAATATTATATTATATATAATATAAATATATATTTTTTTATTCCTGCACTGCAAAAACTGCTGTCTTCTAAGTGTCTTATTTTAAGACATTTTGATGTCGTTTTTGTATCTAAAACGCAAAAAATGTCTCATTTTAAGACACATATTGCGTCTTAGACACCAAAAAGTCTTAAAATAAGACACTTAGAAGATAGCAGTTTTTGCAGTGTTGCTAGCTTTATTTGAATAATACACCCAGAGAAATAATATATTTGTCTCACAGCCAAGTAACTTTTTATTTGTTTCAAATAAATTTTTATTTGAATCAAATAAATTTTTATTTGTGTCAAATAAACTTTTATTTGATTCAAATAAATTCTTTTATTTGAAACAAATAAAAAAGTTACTAGGCTGTGAGACAAATATATTTTTATTTGGCACAAATAACATATCTTTGAGTCAAATATATCACTTCTCTGGGTGTAGTTATAAATTAACAATAACGAATTGTCTAAACAAATGAAAAACACATAAAAATATCTGTAAAAATTTGTAAATTGACGGTATGTAAAAATTTTGTTAAAAAATCCTGAAGAATCTATTAATTTGTAATTTTAAAAGAATTAACCTTTTTTTTGCATTTATGGAGGTTGTTTATAACCCTATAAAAAATAGTTAAGATTAATAAATTATTTATTAAAAAAATTATGGAATATTGTTGTTTAAGGACTTTTCAAGATGTGATTCGCTGTGTTAATGTTTAGATTGAATTTTGAGGATGTTGTTGCGAGTTTACGAAAAAGTGTTTTTACCATGCAAGATCAATGGGAAATTTCAAGGGGCTTGAGCCACCCTTAAATATTGGCTAAATAAAAAAAATGGGGTATTTTTTTCGATTTTGAAACTTTTTGGGGGTAGGAGCAAAACATTAAGAAATTTTTTTTACTGTATATTTTTGGATCACCCTACTATACATTATTATATCAAAGTCTTGCAATTCTTTATTTTCATCTCTCTAAAAATATTTAGAGGTATAATATAAAAAATTATGTGTCATTGTCTTTGAAGTATAAAACTCTTTTTACTACTTATTCTTATCAAAAAGACAACTGTTGCGTCTAAAACGTCTTTTCATAAACAATGAACTAGTTTTTATAACCACTTCTCGATTATCTCTAAATTCTTAAATTTTATTATACATACTGGAAAGCAATAAAGCAGATATTAAAATCAAAAGTTTCTCAGTGTGGTGATGATGGATGTAACTTTGCCCAAATTGGACAGATGTGATCATTAGAGAAAAGTAAGTGATTTTAAATTGGATATACGAAGGGAAATGGACTATTAATCAATAGAACATTTTTCAACCAAGGTCAAGACTAAATTGACTAAAATTTTCTTAGATTTGTGTGTTTTTATGGAGTGCAAACAAAGAAATTAGGTTTGGTAACTGCGAGGGTTTTGGTCGATTAGTGAATTTCTTATTGAAGCACGAGCCACTTGACATGAAGGTATATCCACTCGAAATCATGCGTCTGGTTCTTCACCTGTTGGCTTAATTGCTGACTGCTGTGCAACCTGGCCATCAATTGGTCGAAAATTTCTTTCGGCCTTCTTTGCGGATCCCTGCGGGATCCTAATTTCAGCGCGCAGAAAAACACCAAGATGTGCTGGAGTTTTATGAATCTGTGAACCAGTTTCTTTGAGAAATTTGTCAGATCGTTGAGTTTTAGACAAGGACTCGGAGATTTTAGATTTGAGAAAGAAGAAGATTGCTTAAAAATAGCGCTCGTCTTCTTTTAGTTTTTTCTAAAGTGTAAACACTTGCTGTTTTAGGATTTCTAGAATTTTTTTCTCAAGCTTTAATTTAGTGGCAAAGTAATTTTCAAATTTTTAAGATTATATAAATATTTTATTTTCATGTATTTCTTATATATTTGACAATGTATATATACTTTGAAAAAAGTAAATAAAGCGATTATGAAATCATTCCAGTCACTGATTTTTTCAGAATTAAGTCGGCACTTCCGGACTTCAAACTCCCTCAAATATATAATTGAAAAAGCCGACTCGAGGTATTTTATGTTTTTATTTGATTTTCTACCTTGAGATTTTTCCAGCTAATTTCAATGGAGTTTGTTAAATGGTTTATTACCTTTTATGAATGCTCCTTTACACATCAGATGAGTACTCGAAATAAGATTTTTTGAGTTTAGTATTTTCAACAAAAGTTTATTCGTTTAGGGTAGTTTTAACTTTATTATTAAAACACCAATACAACTAGTTTGAAATTATTCTAATAATTTCTCCGAATTTATAAAGTATTCTACAGAAATTGCTTGGCTTAGAAACGATTTAAAGAATAATTTAAAAGCCAGTGGAATGGTCAAATCAAATGATTTGACCATTCAAATGAAAATATGCTTTTTAAAAGATGATTACAAAATTAAAAATATTTATTAAACAATGATTTTAGAGATAATTTATTTCCTACTTACAAAATGATTTTCACATGTAATTTATCTTGAGATTGACCTTCTATTAAATGACTGCATTTCTTTATAGGTGGGAAACTGGTCAATTTTGGCTGGGATTTGGGAAGATTGATTAAGTTTGAAAAATTGTGAGACGAGGGTTAGACTAATTTTAGAAAATTCTTCTAAATCTATAGAATCTTTTAAAGATCAGCTGTCTATGACCTAGGATACATCCCTTTGAAGAGATGTCTATATTTATTTTATTCTATTTTAAGATACCACCCTTAACACTCAAATTTTTTAAACTGATCTCCAACTGGATTGGAAAAACTTTTTTGAAGTTAAAACAAAGTTTTTTGGTAAATAAGACAATTGAGTTCACCTTGAAATGTTTCATCTTATCTGTTCCAGGTTGCTGGAAAATAAAGTTAACGGTCAAAACAAAAATATTTGCAAAGTCGTATACCTGAACCAAGAATTTTGACACTGTTACCTATTCGTTATGCTTCGCAAGATTGTAAAACTGGTTTTGTACAATCGGGATTTCCTGCAATCTGTTGGACAGATCTTCAAGTTTTCATCTGGCTAAAAATTTTTTCCTTAAATTAGCATTCTTCCGGGACTTTCAACTGAAAATCTCAAATCCTTCAGACTAGTTTATTTGTAAAGCTGTAAATCACAGGTATTATGAATAATATTGAATAACACAATTTATTAAATAACGGATTACAATATAACGTTTTAAAACTGAGTTTAAGTATTTAAATTGCTTAAATACAAATAAATGAATTATTTAATTGTTATTATAAACAAATAAACCATAATACATTTCAGCCCAACAATTGCAAATGTTTTTCTTTTATTAAATTTGAATATTTTTCTAACTTTTGCATCGAAATCAAGCAAAGTGCATATTTTATAAAAATTATTTAAATTATTCGCAATCTTAAGAAAGGAAATTACTCCTTTTTAGTTTTTCCAAACTCCAAACATCTTTTTTCAAATTTAGATTTCTTAGTTTATATCGATTAAAAAAGCTGTTAATATAAAACTGTACAAATCTTTACAGAAGAAAACAATTTTTTACGTTTAAAAAGACAAAGAAACCATATTTGTTTAGCTATTTGGTTATAAAATTTAAAAATTATCTTTTCTATCCTCGTTTTTAGAATTAAATTAACCTTATTCCTAAAATTGTTTTGATGTGGGTGATTCTACTGAGAGTGACACTTTTATATTTACATTTTAAAAGGAAATTTTTTTTAGATTTTTCAAAACTCCTTTGTATGATTATTCAGAATATTTAAAAATTTAATTAACTAGTTTGCAAAATTAATTTTTATGAATTAAGAGTTTAAATTATATTTACTGAACGAGCGACAGATAACCAAAACACAATATTTAAAATATTATTTCTTAAAATATTTCAATCTTATTCTTTAAAAACTGAAATACAGTTTAAATAATTTTAAATTTTCAGTACAAAAATTATTAATGTTTTTTAAAAGTTCATATCAAATTTTCACTTCATTTTGAATCATAAAAAAAAGGTTAAACTCTTAAAACATTTAAAATGAACAGTCAAAACAAGAGAAATCTTTGGCCTCAAGAAAAAGGCTTCGGAGCTGAAAAAATGATAATTTTCTTATTTTTATAAGAACTAGGGCATGTGAAAAAAATAGTTTTTGGTTATTTATAAAAATATTTTAATACAATTTTAGAATATAATGTCAATATTTAAAAAATTTCAGTTATTTACTAAAAAAAAAAGCTTCTGAGATGAATTTAAATTTTTACTCGCGCTAATCTTCTAACTTTGATTATTTATAAAAGCAACGTTTTTCCTTTAAATAATAAATTATATGAGAGAAAAATAAAGTTTAAATTCTTAACTTTTGATGTTTAATATGTATTAAAAATTTGTTTAGAATATTTTTAACAGGTTAAAATATAATTATACATCTCGAAGCAATTTTAACCTAAAATGTGAGACAAAGTTTAAAGAATTTTATTATCTAAAAATCTGCAGGTTAAAAATTTTGAACATTCAGATAAAAATAAGAAAAATATTCAAGTTTTTGAAACTAATTTTTAAAAATTAAAAAAAGTACAAGACAACTATCAAAAACTTTTGATATAGTGATAGAAGCCGTGTTGGAAAGATATCAAAAAGGCTTCAAAGATGAAAGTATTTTAGTGTTTTTATTTATTTCGTTTCGCCAAATGACTTAATTTTTTTTATAATACTAAGTAAACGCTAAATTTTAATTATGAATATTGACAATAATTATTTCTGAATAGTTTTTATAAAATTAATTGGGACATCCAAAGTCACTTTTAGTAGAATCATCCATACACTGCAAAAACTGCTGTCTTCTAAGTGTCTTATTTTAAGACGCAACATTTTTAAGACAGCTTTTGCTGAATTTACAGTTTTTTTGTCTTAAACTGTGCAAAAAAAATTAAAAACTTCAAATTTTCATAAAAACATGAAGTACTAATAAAGGGCCCGTATCATTTTGACACAAATTTTGTCGGGCAACTTGTTATATTGTACTCCTGAAGATAAATGTTATATTTTACTCCAGCTGAAATAAAAGATTTTTAAGTCTTATTTATTAAATAATTGATTTTAATACATTAAATTAATATTAAAAGACTTAATTAATCCATTAAATTCAATTATTGAATAATTAAAACTTAAAAATCTTTGATTTTAGCAGGAGTAAAATATAACATTCATCTTCAGGAGTACAATATAACAAGTTGCCCGAAAAAATTTGTGTCAAAATGATACGGGCCCCTAATAAATTTAAAATTAAATTTGTAATTATTGTGAATACATCTTGATTAAGATAGTATTTTTCATAAACATTTATATATATTTATATAAATGTTATATATTAATATAACATATAAATAACATATAAATATATAATAAATTAATATATATTTATATATTATAATTATATATTATATATTTTACAGTGTAATAAAATCGTTGCTACGTTTTTGTTTCAGCAATTAGTGGAAAATATCTAATTGTTAGTAAAATATGACTAACTATTAGTAAAAAAATAACTAACAAATAGTTAAAATTTGACTAATTGAATTAGTAAACAGACTACTAAAATATTAGTTATTTTTACATAACCTAAAAATAAATTTGACTAATAATTAGTTATTTTTTACTAAATGATTAGTAGAAATATAACTATTTGAATCAGTGACTGAGTTTTTGCTTTTAAGGTATTTCTCTTTGTTCAGTGATTCTCAACTCAAATTTTGTGATTTTTTACTTATTTTGTGATGTTTAATGAATAGCGACAACTTGAAGGTGTAGAGTCTCTCTCTTTTGTATTTATTAAAAAAAATGAATAAAACGTCAAAACGTGTATTTCAAAATACTATTTTTCGAAATTTAGTACCGCAAGTCACATTTTTGAAAACGGGATCTAATTCCTTATACTTTAAAGAATAATTTATTAGTTAACCATGGCTTTTACTTTCTTCAATGTTAAAAAGTTGAACTTCATTTTCAAATATCTTAAAAAGTAGCACCGCTTCTTACGTTTAAAAACATATCATTGTATTCGTTAAAGAAAAGGTTTTTTCGAGAGAACTACCTTAAATTAGTTAATTTTAACTAATTCAAATTTAGAGAGTACATTTTTCTTTATAACAATTGAATCATTTTAAGATCTTTAAAAAAATAAATATAAAAAATTGCATACAAATAATGAACCTTATCGTTCAAATTTTAATTATTATTTTTCGTTATATTTGTATAATTTAAAATGAGTGAAAAATTTAACACTTGAGTTGTCAATCACGTCAAATCGTAACTGAAATGTCCCATTCTTCAACAATTGAACAATGAATTCTCATTATCCTATTCCCAATCATCAAAATTTCCAATAACAAAAATAACAAAAAGTAATTTAAAATCTTTATAAATTCAAGTTTCGTAATGATGATCCGATAAAACTACATTTCGAGTCAAAATTTCTCCAATGGAAAATTTTTTTCTTTCACACGATTACCCAATATTTACTCAAGATATCAAACTGTCTCACTGAAAAGCGAGATATTGATGCTCGATTCCATATAAGATGATTTGTAAAAAATCCCTCGTAAAAGGGACAGCAAAGATCTTTTCATTTTACTCGCCCTTGATGTTTCCTTGTTTTTTTTTCCTTTTTCATTTTTCGGCGAAAAGGACTTTTTGCGGAAATTGAACTCGGTTGAATAAAGCGAACGCCGCCTGTTGCTCCGATTTTCTGCGATCGCAATCATCCAAGTCTTGCACTCGTGTAAATAAATTCGTGCGTGCACCAGAGGGGGATTTTTTTCAAGTCAATCGGTACGAAGACGAGGTGGTGGTGCGCATCTGCCCTCAGATTGCGTCCCTCCGGTTTCGCGCAACGAATAAAAATCGAGTTCGAAAGCATTACCAGCTGGCACGCGTCTACCTTGGCGCTATTATCGCTGAGGAGGATCACATCGCGGCGGAGTCCTCCGCTTTTCTTTTTCTTTCTTTCTGCGTCCTCTTTTCTCCTCTGGCTCATTTTTTTTTCTTGTTCGCTTAAAGCACCTGCCGCGACCACACTGTTTTGATTTTAAGCCCCGAGGGAAAGATTTCTTCGAGGAAGGCGCAATGTACTTTGAATCGTGTGCCACGTTCTTTCCTCCGATTTGTTGTTGGGAATTATTTCGACCGGACCCAACAAAGCCTTTTGTCTCCCAGTATTTCGACTTTGTCTTCGGGGATAAAGCTGCCGTTGTTAACTCGTTCGGTTAAAAGGAGTTCTGCTCCTTAGAAAAACAGAATATATGCAGTTTATATGCACACACTCGGATTCCAGAAAGAAATTTCTGCCAACCCTTTTAACAACTCGAATAAACCACAAGTTCGAGGAACCTTCTCTTAATCTCACTTTTGCCAGAATTTTTTACTTTTTATATTTTCCTCTTTTATTTTTAACTGACGGGCAAAAATTTTTGCAGGCCGTTTTAGTTTCCTCTCTAAATCTTAATTAGTGATTTTCTACTAATGAATTATGGTCTGTTTATAAATTATTTCACACTATTTTTAAGATTATTTCCATCCCCCACCCTTTACATCACAGATCGTCACATTATGCCATAACCCTTTTGTGTGATGACACTTTAGGAATTACCCCACCCCACAGATAATTTTTTTATAATCATTGGAATAAATTATTTTTAGTAGATCGCAATCAAGATTTATTTTTGTTTAAAATAGTCATGACTTACAAACTTTTGTTTACATATTTTATAAAATATGTAAACAAAAGGTCGTACAAAAACAAAATGTTTGAAATGTTATGCTGTTACCCACTAGAATTGTTCTATATGGAAAAAAATATTTCATTTTTTTTTCAAATCAAAAAATACTGAGAGGTCACTCAAAATCAAAAATTGCTGCAAATTTCACATATGAAAAAAAATGTTTTCCTAGACATGGTATAAAATCTTCGAACATCAATATTTTTCAATCGTCAAATTTTGTTTCTCTTCAGGAGACTTCAAAGAATAATGCCAAATCGTTTATTTAACTAGTTTTTAATATTTAACTATTTTCTATGAGTCTTCCAAGAACTCCCAAAAAAGAAAACTAGGTGAGAATTCGGTCCATTTCATGAACATTTCGCTTCCAAGTAAGCAAAATAATTTGCTTCGTCATAGAGGAAACAATAAATTAATAATATATAAGTTAATTGGGGAAGTTCTAAAACAAAAAGGAATTTTAAATGCCAAAAAGATGAAAAAACATGAATTATTTTCTGAATTTTTGATCAATTATATATTTTATATAGGTCGATCGATTCTTTTTTAAATAAGTAATATGATTTTTGTATTCATTAAGTTGTATTTTTAACATAGAAAAAATTTTTGGCAAAAAACCATTTTTTTTTATGAAAAATGTGCTCAAAAAATTTGATTAAATATTTTCAAAAATTTGTGTCCAAATTTAGATATTCATGAGCTTAATAAGTGATCCAAATTTTATTGAAATCTACTCAAGCGTTCTCGAGATATCCTGGCGACAAAAAACGCTATACACACAAACACACACATACATATTTACATACATACATACATACATACATCTGGACATTTGCTTAAGAATGAAAATTTACGCTTTTTAGATGAAAATGAGTCGATCTAGACCATTTTTGAAAAATCGAAAATCTTTACGTTCACAAAGCTTCCTCTATGAGGAAGCAAAGAAACTAAAGAAAAGCGTTAAAAAATATTTCTTACTATTTTCTTGACAATTTTTTGTATTATTTTCTGTAATAACATAAATACAGACTTAAACAAAATATTATTATCTATTTACAACTATTTATTAGATTAAGCTACAGAGTTGCAACTTTTTCTTAATTTTGCAACTTTTTAAACTTAATGATCCCAATTACGAATAAAAAACTAAAAATAAGAATTCTACTAATTGTTTAAACAAATTATTAATGTTTAATTTAAATTTTTTATCAACGTTTAAATTGATGTTTAGCTTGATTTAATGAAAAATTGTAACTACACTCTAAAAACAAGTGTCTTATTTTGTCCTCACTTTTAAGACATTTTGAGGTGTCTTAATTTTAAACCATTGAGATAGTGTCTTAAAAATGCCTGTAAGACGCTTTCTAAACGTCTTATGTCTTAAAAAGTAGACACTTGTAAGACACCTGTTTTTACAGTGTAAACAAATATTACATGTTTAAACAGTTTGTAGAATTGTTATTTTTAGTTTGTTGTTAGTAATTGATATCTTTCAATATGAAAGTTGCCAAATTAAAAAAAGTACAACTCTAAAGCTTAATTTGATAAAAAGTTGAATTTAAACAATAATACTTTGTTTAAAGAATTGTTTACAATTGTTATTTTTAGTTTGTACTAATTAATATCTTGTACTTTTAACTCGTTTTTATTACATATAACTAGTCTAAAACTTTTTTAACTACTTTAAAATGTTAAAAGCTTGTTAGAAACTATATTAAAAATGGTTTTTTAACTTGGTTATACATTTTAAAACATGTTCAAAGAAGTTTAAATTACTTAGAACCTTCTGAAACTGTCTAGAATTTATTGTTTGAAATTGTTTGAAACTGATTACTTCTCTAAAACTGTTTAGAACTTCTTAAAATATATTTAGAACCTGTTTAAAGCATTTTGGAACTGTTTCAAACTGTTCAAAACTATTAAAAACCAGTTGACATTATCCTAAACTTGTTTTAAACTGTTTACAACTGTTTATGACTACTTAACATTGTTTAAGCCATGTTTATAACTATTTATAACTTACTTAAAACTGTTTAAGACTAGATTAAACTGTTTAGAACTATTTGAAACTATACTTAAAAATATTTAAAACTTAATTAAATTCTTTAGAAGATGTTCAAAACATGAACTATTTAAAATACATTTAGAACCTGTTTAAAGCTTTTCAGAACTGTTTTAAACTGTTCACAACTACTAAAGACAAATAAAACTGTCCAGAACTTGTTTGAAACAGTTTAGAACTGTTTATAACTTATCTAAAACTGTTTAAACTTCTTAGAACTGATTTCTAACTATTCAGAACTATTAAAAACTGTTCAGGACTGCTTAAAAATATTAAGAATTTGTTTATTACCCTTTACAATATTTTTAAAACAGTTTAGAATTATTTAGAACTTGTTTGAAAGTGTTTGAAACTTTTTAAAACTCATCTAAAACTGTTTGGAGTTGCTTAGTCTATTACAGTTTGACTTAAAGGAAGTTACTATTAACTAATTTATTTCTTTAAAATAAAATAATAAAATTCTTTTAAAAAAAATTTTTAATTTGTTTAAATCTGTTTATAATTTGTTTTGAAACTGATTAACTCTAAAATTGGAATATCAGAAAACTAATTACAGTTTGACTTAAAGGAAGTTGCTATTAATTAATTTATTTTCGAGTTATTTCTTTAAAATGTTTGTATAAACAGAGTGATGAGAATTTATTATGAGAAAAAATATTAAGTATAAGGTGTCGTTTTTATTTAATATTTATTTCTCATTGATGATAATTTGCAAAAATTTAAAGAAATACAAAGTTTAATGAAATGATTCTCTACTTGTAAATATCTGATAGATAAAAATTTCTAAATTTAGACTAAATTAGATTTCTTATTCAGTCGTTCATATTATACAAACAGTTTGAACAAATTGTCGTGCCTTTATTTACCTTTTATAAAGCAATTTAAGGAGGTGAATTTAAAAGTGAAATGTAAGCTAATAGAGCAAAATTGAAACGTCGAGAGTCTAGTTTGTGAAAATTATCATCTCTTGATTTTGTCAAAAGAATAATTTTTATTGAAAACTGTAGAGATGATAATTGAAGGATTTTTTATATTGACAAAGGAATAATTATTATTTAAAAATATAAAGTCATTAATTAGTCACGTACTCAGAAACTCTGTAAACAATAGAAACTCTCTCAATAATATAAGTACATTATGCAATTTGAAAAGGACTCGGAAAAAGGATGTTATTTTCATCTTTTTCATCCGTCAATCTTTTTTCTTTCTTTTCAAATTGTCGGAATGAGACGCTTTTAAATTTTAAAATTTTGATAGACTCCTGAATAAGTGTTTAATGATTGGAAAATTGTCTTAATATGAGACTGATTTTAGAAATTAGTATTTCACACACCATTTGATATTTATACGAAAAAGAAAGCAGATGTGACAATCAGGGAGGCAAGACAATTTTTGTGACTATTTTTTTCTGTTGACTGATGACAGCAATTTAGCCATGGTCAAATTGTGTGGAATGAGTATCGAATAATCTCCAGGGGACTTGTGCTTCATTATTCCCAAAATGCATTGGATCAGTCAAAATAAAATTCCACCAAAACGTCATCAATTTCTTTCAAGGACTAACCATTAACCATTGATCTCCCAAGTGTCGAGATGACCCCTAAAATTAAAATCATTACTTTATTTATATATCTGTCATCTGTATTTGCATCATTTGCATTTTTATCTTCTATATTTCATTTGTCCTTTTGTTTTTTATACATTGTAAAATAATAATATCTTATAATTCATCGTTCTTGTATGGAAGTAGGACAAAAAATAGTTTCTTCTACTACTGTCATTCTCTGCAATTCAGAGTCTTTCTTCTAGAGAATAGATACAGCCGTAAATTTTATTCTTTCTTTTGCTGGACATGGAGTCTTTTCTGAAAGTAAAATGCATTTCCAGTATGTCGCTCTTCAGTAGGGAATTAATACAAGTAGCTATGAATTGCGTACATACACATAAAAAGTTATAATAGGATTCCTTCCTTGATAGAGGGTAGGTATACATAGGAGAGGTGCATACATTGTACATTCGATGAAAAGGATATAAAAGAGAGGAGTGCACAAAGAACGATCTAAGCCCCAGGTTCATACTAAACTGATCGATTTTCTGCTAACTCAAGCTTTCCGTATCCTCAGTTTCCGCACTGTATACACAAGTCTCATCGAAAATATTCTTATTACCCAGGTAAATAAAACTCGTCCATAATTCAATAATGCAATTTATTCGTGTTTGAACAGTTGCTAACAAACTTCAAATTATATGTTTCTACGCACTGTTTCTATCTTATTAGGACATCTTTGTATTTTGCCTTGATATAATGAACCAATATTTGTTATAAATCAAACTCTCAATTTCAAATTGATTTCAAATTAATATCTCATCCAATATCCAATTCTATCACGTCAATATTCATCAAAAGACAATAAAAATATGACATTTCAAAGATAGTGATTTAAAGACCTGATTTGAAATTGCTGTATTATGTACACATGAAAAGCCATATCAGGAAGAGAAACCGAGCCACTTTTCGTGTTATAGATATAATAGTTATTATCTTGACATGTGAACATATAATTACCTTTTTTCATCAAAGTGGTAATTTTATAGGTGTGATCTTATCGCACCCTAGGGTTGCATTCTAAGCATTGCATCGTCCTTGTGGTTTCAACTTGAAGCAAGCAGCACACCTTATCATTATATATTCGAGATTCGAAGGACACCTATCTCTTAAAACGACATCGTTCGTGCTGCGAGGGACTTGTAGGGACCTCGAAGGGGTCCCGGCAGAAGAGCCAAGACGAACGGGTTAAGACCTTAGATCGTAAAGGAACACCGCGAGTATACGCAGCTGTCGTCCTTAGCACCTGCCTCCTGCGATCAATCTCACACACGCGCCTGCTTCTTATGTTGCACACAGCATATGATTTTGCGCATTTACCGCTGCGCAATCTTTTATTCGCAAAACTACTTTCGAATCTCATTCCCTTTTATTCCACTCCTCCTGCTTCTTTTGTTTTCTTTATTATTCTTTAAATTTAAATTGATTTCGGACTTCGTGTACTAGCATTTTCGGATGAAATTTCCTTTATGATGATTCGTGTTTAGAAGCATTGTACTCCAAGATTTATCGTATAGGGGAGAGTGGACCAAGTTGGACTAAAAAAAGTTTAGGGTAAAAAAAATTTAATGATAGTTTTCAAGTATACTAACTGTATCACAGTAGAAAAAACAATTTTTAGAAATAAAATATGAGATAGTTACTTATGAAGCATTTCTTAATGAAAACATTAAATAATCTAAACTTTAATTGTTTTGTGTTAATCCGAATTTTAAGCGTTTAAAATTTGTTGTTGATCTAAACTTTTAATTTATTAAGTTTCAGTCAATTTGTCCATAGATTTTAACTTTAGTTTTACCAAATATTTATTAATTATCAAGTTTTATAATTCAATCAAAATATTTTGAAATAAAAGTCTACAATTCCCCCAAAATTTAAATTATATCCAAATATTAATACACCTAAACTTCAATTTATTTAAATGGTAATCATTCAATACTTTCATTTATCCGAATTTTAATCGATTTTTATTTGCCCAAATTTGTATTAATTCAAATTATAAACGATTTAAGCATTTAAGGAGTTTATCCAATTTAGATGCGCTAAAAAAGGCCTTTTTAAAGAATTTTTTTGATACGTTTATGTTATAAGTATTTATATATAAATTGTTACACACAACATTATTTTCTTACTCTCGAAATACATAAAATACATAGGGTAATGTCACCATGAGTGGACCGCTTAAGCTTTTTTTCGAATAAATTCTTTATGAAAGTAAATTAATTGTACTTCTTTATTCCAAGCTTTAGTTTAGATCCCTAGATAAGAGTTTATGTCATGAGAGATTTGATTTTGTTATTTAGAAAAAATATAATTGGCGTAAAAAATATGCGTTTTTTTAAGGAATGGAAAAATGTAACCTTGTGTAGACCACTTTTAAAAAATTGCAAGAAGAGGCCAGAAAATTAATAAAAACTCAAGAAATTGCAAAAGTTATTTAAGATTTTTAATTTCTTTTAGTAAATTATTTAGTTTTGACTCCCTGTTATTCTATACTGTTGTTGACAATACCTATTTAGAAATCACAAAAAAATATTAATAAAGAACATAAAATATAGTTAAACACAAGTTTATTTTTAATTTATTTCCATAAAAATAGTAAATTGAAATTGAAAATGAAAAAAATTAGACGATTCACTCAAGATTATAAACAATGGTTCACTCAAGGTGACATGTGACTTTTTAAAGGATCCACAAACATTTTTCTTTCGAGGCAAAATTATTACTTAATTAAACTTAGACAATCAATTTCAATGTCCAAATAACAGCAAAAGATTAATTACACTTTAGAACTCGAGTTCAACTCTATTTTTACACTTCAGAATCACTTCATTAATTGTAACGGCGACTTTTTTGACAGTTTGTTATTTAAAAAATTTGTTTTGTCAAACAGTAACGTATTTTTTCATTGCAAAACTTAATTTTTTTTTGTTTCCGGGTGCGGCGCTGCTGTTCGAATTATTTAATTTTTGTTTTTATTGTCAGATCACTAAAATCTTTTAGGCGGTCCACTCAAGGTGACATTACCCTATAATATTTTGAAATCAAAATCTACAATTCCCCCAAATTTAAATTATATCCAAATATTAAGGAGGGTGGTGATCGTAAAATATCCTCAATCTAAGAAATGGTTTTTAAGGTTAACAAAAATATAATCAAATTTAATTTTCTACAATTTGGAAAGATCTAGTGGTACAATTGTAAAGAAAAATAGATTTAGCCTAAATTTGTTGTCAAATAATAATTATTGACCATTTTGTGTTTTTTCTTTCAGCTCAGAGAAAAATCGCATTTTTTATCAAATTTTGATAAACAATAGCTTATTTTACTCTTTGAAATATTCTCTACAATCGTAATCATTTTAATATTATTAAAATTACTATTGTAAATTAATAATTTTAATACATAAATTATTAAAATATATAATTAAATATATTAATATTAATATTATTAATTTTATATTATTATTTTAAAATACTTAGGGGATTAATATATAATATAATATATTAATATTACATTATAAATATTAAGTATAATATTAGTATTATTAATAATAAATATAAATAATTTATCCTTAATAGACCTAAACTTCAATTTATTCAAATGGTAATCATTCAATACTTTGATTTATCCGAATTTTAATCGATTATTATTTGCACAAATTTGTATTAATTTAAATTATAACCGATTTAAGCATTTAAGGGGTCTACCCAATTTAGACGTGCTGAAAAAGTCATTTTTAAAGAATTTTTTTGATAGGTTTATGTTATAAATATTTATATATAAATTGTTACACTTAACAAATATACTCCCGAAATACGTAAAAAAATTTTTTTTAAATTTATTTTAGTGAATTTTTATCCATGATAATGGTAGTTGCAGAAAAATAAATTTCTTAAATAAATTGTCTTAAAAGGAAAGAATCGAACAGCTTTAGATTTACATACACGGGAAATTATTTTTTGCAACTACATATGGATAGAAAATCACTAAAATAAATTTAAAAAAATTAAGGTAAAAGTAAGGTTTAAACATTTTTTATCAAAAAAATTCTTAAAAAAGGACTTTTTTAGTGCATCTAAATTGGGTGGATAACTTAAATTTTAATGTATTTATATTTTAGTATAAATTTTCATTGATCTAATAATAAATTAAATTCAGTCAATATCTGTTTCCGATTTATGCTTCAAGTTATCGGAACAGTTTTAATTAGTCCCGAACAGTTTGAAGTAGTTTTTAACAGTTTTAAACAAGGTTTAAAAATTTAAACCGCTTTGAACTAGTTTTACACAATTCAAAACAATTTCTGAACAGTTTTAAACTAGTTCTGACAGTTCTAAACAAGTTTTTAAAAGTTTTAATAAATTCTAAACAATTTTAAACAAGTTTCAAACAAGTTCTAGGCAGTTTTACTTTTAAGTAGTTTGAAATAGTTCTATTTTAAATTTCAATTAATTCCCAAGCTTTATCTTCATTTATTCTTTAAATCAGAATTAGTGATTTTCCACTAATGAATTAGAGAAAAATCGGTTACTATTAAATAGTGAAAATTTCACTAATATTTAGTAGTATCTAACTATTAGTTAGATATTAGTGAAATATTCACTATTTAATAGTAACCGATTTTTCTCTAAATCATTAGTGAAAAATTACAAATTCAGAGAAATTCTAAAATTAATCGATTCAAATTATGAATTCAATTCATCGGTAGAAAAAAATTTGTTTAAGTTTGTATGGTTTTACGATTTAGAGTATTGGGAAAGGTTTTTGAAAAAAATTAATCAATGCATTATTTAGAATTATTAAAGAATTGAAAATTCATATTCAAATTCACTTTACAAATAGTGAAGTAGATTTAAAAATGAATTTTAGTAAAATTAGTTTCACGTGGCTATTTTAAGAAAGCAGTTTGATCAGGTATTTCTACAAGTATTTTTTGACTCTTTATTTTTGTTACGATTATGTTTATAAAAATATTATAAACTTTAGTAAAAGTAGTATAACACTTTAGTAAAAAATGTAAATAAACTTTTGTCAGTGTCGTGAAATCTTGTAATGACGGGATTTTAACTTCTCGTGTTTGCCTTTTTTTCTGCATAGATATATTGCGTGCTGATAAACGTAGAATGCTTTCTTTCAGTAACAGTTGGCGAATGCGAATAACTTCAATGCTACCACATACCAACACAAGCAAAAGTTTAGAAGGTGAATCAAATCTTTTAATTGTTGCATTTTCAAATCCTACCTCATATAAGAATCCAAAAGTTTGTTAAAAATTTTTACATATCAACAATTATTTATTAATATTATTTTTTTATTTATAAAATAATTTATACTTAGAAAGGTTAGGTTTATCAGGTAAAGTGTTCCAAGAATAGCTTTTTTAAGCAGGAAAGACCATTTTGTTGAAAGTATGATAATATTGATAAAATATATTATAATGAATTAAGATAAAATGTTAATGTTTATTAATATTGTGTATTTTTCTGGTAACTCATGTACATGATTTCACTAATGTTGTGTTACAATTATTAATGTATTATTAAATATTAATGATTACTAAGTTTATAAATATGTAGTAATTTGTAGTTTGTATTTTCAGTTGGTTATTTAAGTAGAAAAGGCCATCTATCGTCAGACCCAAAGCTTCAATGTTGTATATTGACAACTATTTACCTCAAAACAAAAATAATAAACATCTCTATTATTTCCACAAATTTTAGGTCAAAGTGTAGGTATACTTACCTATGTTGATCGATTGATTCGTTTTTCAGTCTTCTAGAATATTTTTTCTTAAGGAACTATGTTTATAAAACTAAAATTTAATGATTTATAGAATGAAAACAAATTTTAAATGACAAAAAACTGGAAAATCATGAATTATTAAGGGATTTTTTTAGTATTATATGGGTCAATCTATTTGTTTTAAAAGAAGGAATATTACAAATTTTGAAAGGTTTTTTGAAAAAAAAAATAGAAAAATAAAATCTATATCTCAAGAAAGGACTATTTAAAGAGGCTCAACTACTGGACATAACCTCAAACTAAAAAGTAGTTTTTACCGGAAAATGAGACCATAATTAAAATGATTTCAAAAAATTTTTAAAGATTCAGTTGTACAATATTATCAGAAAAAATTAAGTAGGACCAAAATTTATTGTCAAATAATAATTATTCAACATTTTGTCCTTTTTTTGTCAGTAACAAATTGAAATTTTTATTCGATTTTAACAAATAGCTCATTTTCCTCTTTAAAATCTAACAATAAATTTTGAGTCCAAAGTTTTTCTTATAACTGTACAGCTGAATCTTTAAAAATTTGGTGCAATCATTTTAATTATGGTCTCATTTGCTATTAAAAACTATTTTTTACTTTGAGGTTATGTCAAGCAGTTGAACTTCATTAAATAGTCTTTTCTTGAGATATAGATTTTATTTTTCAAATAGTTTCGTCTTCAAAAAGTAAATTCTCCACTCTTTAAATATATTTTTTTTTCTTCACATAAAATAAGCATTGAGGCCTTTTTAAAAAGAGACATTAAAAATAAAGAAAAAAAAATTATAATAATAAATTGAATGCATTCTAGAAAACTTGATTGTCTGAATCATTTCTGTTTATGTTGTGCATTAATAAAAAAAATGAAAAGGAATCTATAAATTCGTGAAGTGCATCTTATCCTTTCTCAAGTCTCAATCGTTCTGTGACAGTCATCTTCAATAATAGTACTCAAGTCGAGACGAGTCATTCATATTTCATGGTACAATCCACAAGTTCATCTTCTGCGAAGAGGCTGACTTAATTCTTCCGAGTGGCTCGCGTCAGAGACATGGCACGAATACGCTCTCTTGAATGAAATAGAAAGAGTGCGTCTAGCTGAGATTTCCATTTTTACACTGGGTGATCCATAGATGACTCGGCGAATCGAATGCAGGGCAAGGAAAATGTCTTTTTCCCTAGTCGTGATTAGGCAAGAATCAAGAAATGCTATCCATTAAAACAGATCGCGTAACAGCGTTCTACATGTGCTTAATGAAGCGACCCTAACTGAAGGAGAAAAAAGCGGCGTGAGCCAAGAAATTGTAACGATTAATCACCGGATTATCGTTGCGGTTACAGCGGACACGTGGTGAAAAAGAGTGTAGGATTCTTGAATAAAGGAGGGTAGAAGGTTACGAATCTTTTCTCTCTCCTCCAGCTGGATTAGCCGATCTCCGTAAAAGCACTGGGATTTGCCCTTGCCACTGTTGCGAAAGCAGGGTCTGGGCCTTTTGACTTGTCCCTTTTCACCTGCGACGCGTTCATCAATTCACCTGGACTCAGGCAGTTTCCCTCTTTTCTTTAGCTTCTTTCTCGCAAAAACCGTCACAACGACCTGATTTCTATTCACTCGAATCTGGATCAACAAAAAGAAATGATCAAAAAGTAATAATAGTTTTATTGTATAGTTCACACCGGAAAAAGTGAGTTAACTACTGCAGACAAAAGTAGTTCACAATTTTCAGTCATCCTAGCTAAAAATTAACTAAAACTTAGACTGCTTGCTAGTAGTAGTTGCTTAGTTGTAGCTAACATTGCAGATCCCAGAGCTTAAATATTTCGCCGACCCCATCAAATAATAACACAGCCCCACAAAAAATTTTTTGTCGGCGACTCTACACTAGTATATTTCTATTTATTTTTCTTCGCTGAATCCTAATTCGAAGTCAGAATTGCTAGATTGGCTCTACTTTTTGAGATAATCTCAAAAGAATTTTCAAAAACACAAATAAACACCAAAAATTATTTTCTTTTTTACCGGGATACTACACGCTAGTGTATTCTTATGTATTTTTCAGTTTTTCTCCGTTGAATCCGAATCCGGAGTCAGAATAACCAAATTGGCTAAAATTTTTGAGATAATCTTAAAAAACCGCTCAAGAAACGAAAAACAAAAAAAAATTTGTTAATTAATTTTTACAAGGCCTTTTGCGGTATTTTATTCAATTAAAATTGATGTTTGTTTAACTACATGTTTCGACTTTTTTTAAGTCATCAAGATAATATTAGGGATAAAAAAACTAATACTGGTATTTCAAGTTATGCAACTAAAAGTAAACATGTTTTTAATTTTGATACTGTAAAAATATTAGATACTTAACAGAATGAATTTAAAAGAAGACACATTGAAATGATTTATATACAAGGTAATTCCGGAAAAACATTAAATTTTAATCAAGATATTACAAATTTAAGTATAACATATTACCTCATAATTGAAAAATTTAAAAATTTCGATAATATTTACTAATTAAAATTTAAACATTTAGATAATACTTTCTAACTTTATATTGTTTACTAATTTAGATAACACTTTCTAATTTTATATTGTCCACTTTTTAAAATATTTAAATTTAAATTTTGATTGATCGATTAATCGAATAATCGATCAATGGAAGAATCAATTTAATACTAATTTCATGTTTAACTTCATTTTATAATGATTTTAAAACAAGATATCATGATCATGATCCATGATCCAAAAAGTTTTAACTTAAGATCCATGATCCAAAAAATTTTAACTTAACATCCAAATATGATTTATCTTTTTAAAGTAAGTTCAATTTTTCTAATAATTGAACGCATGTTTATTTTAACATCTTTAACCTCTTTAATTTTTTTTTTTTGCAGACTTTTAATCATCCGATATAAATCTCTCTTAATCTTAACTGAAGAGGACTAAAAAAAAGTCGAAACATGTAGTTAAACAAACATCAATTTTAATTTAATAAAATACCGCAAAAGGCCTGGTAAAATTACTTAACAAAATTATATATATGCGGATGTAAAAATCTTATAATAAAAAAAAATTTTTTGTCCAGGACACTATGCTAGTGTATTCTTACGTATTTTTCTCTGTTGAATCAGAATCCAAAGCCAAAATAATCAGAATAGCTAAAATTGTTTAGATAATCTCAAAGAAACGATTTTTCGTGTTTGTGGGCAGTTTTTTGATATTATTTTAAAAAGTTGAACCAATCTGACAATTCTAAATTCAGATTCGGATTCAGCGGAGAAAAATACGTAGGAATACACTAGCATATTGTCCCGGACAAAAATAAAGTTATTTTGGGGTTTTTGAGAAGTTTTCTGAGATTATCTCAAAAAGTTATCCAATTTGATTATTCTGACTTTGGATTCGGATTCAGCGAAGAGAAATACGTTGGAATACACTAACGTAGTGTCTTGGATAAAAAAATTTTGTTTGTTTTGATTTGTGTTTTAAAAATTATTTTGGGTTCAAAAATGTTTTTTTGTCCAAGACAATATGCTAATGTATTTCTACCTATTTTTCTCCACTAAATCCAAATCCGAAGTTAGAATTGCCAGATTGGTTCAACTTTTTGAGATAATAAAAAAAACTGACCAAAAACTCGAAAAATCGTTTTTTTTAGATTATCTAAAAAATGTTAGCTATAATCTGATCATCTTGACTTTAAGTTCAGATTTAGCTGAGAAAAATACGTAAAAATACACTAGTGTAGTGTCTCGGGCAATTTTTTTTTAGTGATTTTGAGCAGTTTTTTAAGATGAACTTAAAAATTTTAACCAATCTATTTTTTTTAAATCTAAAAATATTTAGAGGTCGCTCAATGCGCACAAAGTTTCCCACGTATTTTAAGTGAAAAAAAAAAACAATTTCTCGTTTGAACAAATTGTTTTTGTTTATTTATAACAATTTATCAAAATAAGCTACAGAATTGCAACTTTATCTCAATTTTGCAACTTTTCAAGACGAATGTAACCAGTTACTAACAAAAAACTATGAATAACAATTCTAGCAATTGTTTAAACAAATTATTATTGTTTAATTTCAATTTTTAATCAAATTAAGCTACAAAGTTTTATTTTTTCTCAATTTTGCAACTTTTCTAGCTGAATGATACTAATTACTAACAGCGAACTAAAAATAACAATTCTACCAATAGATAAAAAAAATTATTATTGTTTAATTTCAACTTTTTATCAAATTAAGCTACAGATTTACAAGTCTTCGTCAATTTTGCAACTTCTCAAGCTGAATGATGCCAATTACTAACAAATCACTAAAAACAACAAATCTACTAATTGTTTAAACAAATTATTATTGTTTAATTTCAACTTGTTATCAAATTAAGCCTCACAGTTGCAACTTTTTCTCAATTTTGGATGTTTTTATATTTGGGGAGGTAAGATTGACTGTAAGACGTAATTACTGAGTAAAATTTTTCAACAATAGTTATTAGAAATAATGATTCTAACAAACAAACCTTAACAAAATTAATGATATGAAAATAAAATTAAGAATGAAAACCTATATTGAGCATTTATAGTAATTTATAGTAAAAAATTGTTTAAAGTTTGTACTTAATAGTTATACGTTTCATACAGTCAATCTTACCTCCCCAAAAATAAAAACATGCTAAATTCAAAAAAATTGCAACACTGTAGCTTAATTTGATGAAAAGTTGAAATTAAACAATTATTATTTGTTTAAACAATTATTTAAATTGTTATTTTTAGTTTGTTGTTAGTAATTCGTATCATTAAGCTTAAAAATTTCCAAAATTGAGAAACAGTTGCAACTCTGTAGCTTAATTTGATAAAAAGTAGAAATTAAAAAATAATAATTTGTTTAAACAATTGATGCAATTGTTATGTTTAGTTTGTTGTTAGTATCTGGGTACATTCGTCTTAAAAAGTTAAAAAATTGTGAAAAAGTTGCAACTCTGTAGCTTAATTTAAAAAACAATTTTAATTAAACAGTAATAATTTATTTAAAGAATTTAGTGGAATTGTTATTTTCAGTGTTTTGTTAGTAATTGGAATCATTCCGCTTAAAAATTTCCAAAATTGAGAAAAAGTTGCAACTCTGTAGCTTAATTTGATAAAAATGTGAAATAATCAATAATAATAATAAACCACTAAAATGGTTTTACTAAAACCTTAATTTTCTTTCTAAAATATTAATTTGCTTAAACAGTTAATGCAATAGTTATTTTTAGCTTGTTTTTAGTACTCTCTAAAACTGAATCAGTGAAATTTTCACTGATTTGGAATCAGTGAACAACTTCTCTTTGCTGAATCAGTGAAAGTGACTGATCTTCAGTGAATTTCACTGATTCAGCAACGAAAAGTTGTTCACTGATTTTAAATTAGTGAAAATTTCACTGATTCAGTTTTAGAGAGTAACTGCTTCCATTCGTCTTCAAATGTTGCAAAATTGAAAAACAAGTTGCAACTCTGTAGCTTACTTTGATAAATAGTTGTAAATAAACAATAATAATTTATTTAAACAAATTATGAATTAAATGAAACAATTGTTAACAGTTTGTATTTAAGCTATCTTTTGAAAATAGTGCAAAAAATTGTAAAAAATAGTAAAAAAAATTTTTAAAGCGTTTTTTTGTGTCTTTCCATTTTTGAGGGTTTTTGGGGACCCATAAAAAATAGCTAATAATATAAAAAAATGGGTAAAAATGGGCATACATAGGAAATTTTGAGCACTTTGAGCGACCTCTAAATATTTTTGAAAAAAAAAAACAGTTGTAATTTTTTTTTTCGATATAGAACAATTCGATGGGGTGAAAGCAAAACATTTCCAACTTTTTGTTTTTCCCATGTATTTTGGTCAACCCTACTACAAATATTAGCTATCATAGAGAACTTCCAGCTGTTTTAGCAAATGCCTTAGATGTCTTAGCTAATATTCAGCTATGACAACTAAAGATTTTCAGCTAACTCACTTTTTTCCGTATATACCTGATTGCATCACATACGCACACGCACATAAGAAGTTTGCAGTGGCAGCAAAAAAATTACTGCAAATTTTGTTTACTATGATAGGAGCAGCTAAGATTCAGCTGTTTTGCCTAGAAGTTAGCCGCTACATCAAACTTTATAACTATACAGAGAAAATGAAATTGTTAATACAATAAAAATTAGAAAACTAAGACATTTTGGTAGCCTTTTTAATCTAAGACGCAAAAAATGTCTCATTTTAAGACACTTTTTCCGTCAAATGTCTTAGTTTAAAACACTTGCAAGTCGCTTGCTTTTAGAGTGAATAAATTAATTTTTGATACAATAAAACAAATTCATCATATAACAGGTCGAGTCCATACCAAGTGATCACACCAATTTCAGTCATATTGAGTAATATTTACGAAATTGATATTTTGGGTTCCTTTAGGAGTAAAAAAAATAAATTTTAATTATTTTTAAAAAATTCAAAATATTTTCGAAAATATTCAAATTCGAAATTTTATGTACTATTTTTTTTGTGTTATCATAACTTCTGTAATTTTGAAGCAATTGAGATCATTTTTTTTTTAAATTACTCGTATTTAAATACTCTTTCAAGAAAAATTATAATAATTAAGAAATTGTTTATAATTAAATTTTTATTAAAAAAATTAAATTATTTATTTAAACAAAATCTAAAGTATATCATCGTTCTTTTTCAAAAAATTCATAAACATAGCCTATAATGTGCTTAAAAATTTAAGCCAAAGAAAAAGATGGTATGTATTATAGTTTTTGAGAAAAAAATTATTAAGTTATGCTAGCGCGGCGCGGACCGGTGTCACCGCTACTCAACGCGTAGTTCCGTAGTAACCGAAATGTATGTATATTTTTACATAATGTAAATATAGTTAGTGTATTATATTTAAATTATAAGCTTCAGAAAGTCACACTGATCTTTTCATAGTACATGGATATCAAACTTTAGAATTAAAAAAATCGGAGAAAATAATTAAAGTAAAAAAAAGTAATTAAAAAATTGGTAATTTATAGAAAAATAATAAAAATAACTAAAAATTGGGAAAATTATTAAAATTTAAGAATAATAATTGAAAATTTGTTAAATCAATTGAAAAATAATTAATATAATTAAAAACTGGTAAAAATAAGTGAAAATAAGTGAATAATTAAAATAATTTAAAACTGAAGAAAGAAAAATAATGGACTGGTAAAATTATCAAAATTCGCGATGTTCAGGGGTGTTAATTTTTTTTCTTATGCAATTTTAGACCTAAAATTATGGGGTAATGTCAAAAATAGAGAAACAAATAATTTGCGGAGTTTGAGAAATTTATTCTAAGAAAAACTTAAATTTTAAAAATTAAACCTCTTTCACAATTTTCATTTTTTCCATCGACAATTTTTTTGTGGGATTTTTAAATGATTTTCTACAATCCATCGTATGGATTTTGAAAAATAAAATTTCGAAAATGACCAAAAAAATATTGTTTTTTAATTTTTATGTAATACCATAATTCTACATCTTAATTGATGTAAGAAAAAAAATGACACCTCTGAGCATCAAAAATTTTGTTGAGTTAAAATTTCACCTATCTCTCCCCTTAAAGAATGATAAAAATAGTTTGAAAATAGTTGAAAGAAGCAAGTTTACAACGACCATTAAACAATCAAATTGTTACTCCTCTTGACTTATACGAGTGGGCAAAATCCAGTTTAGAGAAAATTAATGTAGAATTTTGTAATTACGCAGAATATGAAGCTGAAAAACAATTGTTAAGTGAAAGATTTAATCAAGCTATGACCATTAAAGGTATACACAAAAATTTCATTCCTTCGTACCCCTTGAGAATAAAATTGAAACAAAAATTTTTTCAAATTCTGTGCACAGCACAATTTGTAAAATAAAAAAATAAACATGACGATTAACTGTATTTATATTATGTAATAATATACATACATTTCGGTTACTACGGAACTACGCGTTGAGTAGCGGTGACACCGGTCTGCGCCGCGCTAGCATAACTTAATAATTTTTTTCTCAAAAACTATAATACATACCATCTTTTTCTTTGGCTTAATTTTTTAAGCACATTATAGGCTATGTTTATGAATTTTTTGAAAAAGATCGATGATATACTTTAGATTTTGTTTAAATAAATAATTTAATTTTTTTAATAAAAATTTAATTATAAACAATTTCTTAATTATTATAATTTTTCTTGAAAGAGTATTTAAATACGAGTAATTTAAAAAAAACTGATCTCAATTGCTTCAAAATTACAGAAGTTATGATAAAACAAAAAAAAATAGTACTCAAAATTTTAAATTTGAATATTTTCGAAAATATTTTGAATTTTTTAAAAATAATTAAAATTTATTTTTTTTACTCCTAAAGGAACCCAAAATATCAATTTCGTAAATATTACTCAATATGACTGAAATTGGTGTGATCACTTGGTATGGACTCGACCAACAACAATTCAGATTTGTTATTTCTATGTTTAAAATTCGATAGTAAATATATCCATTTCTTTTTCTCTGTGTATCATAGCAAATGTGTTTGCTGTGACAACAAATTTTTGACAGCAAACATCAGTTTAAAAAGACTGCAAATTCATTTTTCCTCGCATAGTGATAAATTCTTGCTGTTAATATCAATAATGGTAGTAATAATAATAACAATAATAATAAAAATAGAAGGAAATGCGTTCGAAAATTTGCAGGTGCAAGAAGGTGCCGCGTCATCCCTTTACTGGAACCTTTTTCAGGAGTATAAGAGCTTCCATTTGCGTCTAATGACAGCAACAAATGACAATTGAGAATCGTTAACTGAAAGGGTGTTCGTGTTCGATGGGCTATGTTGACGGTGAGACAAATTTATTGTGTAAATTAAATGTTAAGTGTGGTTTTCCTTCGTTAGTCCTGCTGGTCCGGCCTTCAATTGCTGCTTCTTCTTTCTTTATCTGATTTTTTCCTGTGCACGATGCGGGCGCCACCTGCCTGCTGTGTCCATGTAGGTATACATGTAAAAGATTCGAGGACTCGTGTGCTGGACAAAGAGAACGAGACATCCCGTAGAAGGCACCCTCTAGCTCGCGCGAGTTTTCGATGAATAAGCACTTGATGTGGGAGAGCTGTAAACGATATCCTTTGCATTAGCATGACAATTTCAATGTAATTAAAGCCCTTTGCAACCGGACTGACTCGATAACTCTTTACACGTGCGACTCATGAGCAGGTGCAGCAGACTTATACTTTTATGATTTGTAACACTGCTTTTTCTCAACCTCTTCACTTTGCAATTTCAAGGCTTTTTTTACCTTCGATACTTTATGCTTCTTTAAAGCTTCAGCTGCACAAAACTTTCAAAAAACAATTCAATCTTCTCTGTAACATCAGCTCTAAAATAAATTGTAATGATTTTATGTGATTTATTTAATTTAAACTTAAAACTTTAATTAAATTATTAATAATTAATCGGTTTTCTATTCATGACTTTTTAGGACCTAATTTTAAAAGAAGCTTTTGGGCATTTGCACGAAAAAGCGGACATTTAGTCCTGTGTCACGAAAAATAATTAAGCTATAACTTTCTTGAAATTCAATATAGATAGAATAAAAATTTCACTTTATTGTAAGAAATACAAGGATTTAGGAATTATGCCGAATGACTTTAATTCTGTAACAAATATTATAAAAGATCTAATCAATTATCAGGGTGGCCACAAGAGTCAGTTCATCAATTTCCCTGAGATTTTACTGACCTTACAACGAAATTCCCTGACAACAATTTTTTTATTCAAAACAAAGACAAAAATCTGCCAACAACTCAAAAATGAATCAATTTTAATGTTTTTTTTTTAAAAATACTCATAAATGTTTGTATTATAACGCTTAAGTTGGTACTAAAAAATCAAGAGTTTTATATTAACTAAAAAAAAATGTTAATAATTTTTAAAAATATAAAAATTCATTTTTTTAGAGAGTGATTTCAAGGTATTTCGATATAAGAAACTTTACATACTCCAAAGTAAATTATTTAATTATTTTATACACAAAACTTATTTAAACTATTTTTAAATAGTTTAGTTAGTTTACTAACCAACAATTTTAATTTGTTAAAACAATCTAAGTTAAACAAATAAATAACTTCAAAAGCTTTCCTTACTTAGATTTCCTTCCTTTTGTAAAATTAATTAATTACTATTGATCTAGAGTTATAAGTACAGTTTAGAATATTTACAAATAATTTTTAAATTGTTTAAACAATGTTAGTTAACAATCAAATCACTTCAAAAGTTTTCATTACATACTTAGAATTCGTTTCCTTTGTCAAATTAATTAATTACTATTAGCCTAAAGTCCTAATACAATTTAGAATGTTTACAAACAATTTTTAGATTGTCTAAACAATTTTAGTTAACAAATAAATAACTTTGAAAATTTTTATTAATTAAAGTTTGTTTCTTTTGCAAAATTATTTGATTATTATTGACATAGAGTTTCAAAGTGGTTTTGAACACTTACCAACTATTTTTAAATCGTTTAAACAATTTTAGTTAACAAACAATAACTTCAAAAGATTTCTCAATTATTATGGTGAATAATTAATTAATTAATTTAAAAAAAGAAACGAAATCTAAGTAAGGAAAGCTTTTGAAGTTATGAATTTGTTTAACTAAGATTGTTTAAACAAATTAAAATTGTTGGTTAGTAACTAGAACTATTTAAAAATTGTTTAGATAAGTTTTGTGTATAAAATATATTTTTGTATAAAAAGTATAAAAAATACTTTGGTGTAAATAGTTTCTGATGTCGAAAAATCTTAAAACTACTTTCTCCAAAAATATCTTTTTACATTTTTAGAAGTTATTAACGTTTTTTTAGTTACTAATAAAAGTCTTGATTTTTTAGTAGTTAAGCATTATTGTACAAACATTTATGAGTATTAAAAAAAAAGAAAGAATTTATTCATTTTTGAGTTGTCGGCATATTTTTATCAAAAAAATAGTAACTTTGACCGCACTATGGTCCGCACAGTGGGACGAAACGCTAATTTTTCGTTCAAAAAAGTCTAGAGTCCAAAAATCTTGACCAATTTTAGAATTTTTTTTTTTTTAAATTAAAGAGTATAAAATTATTAAGAGGATCTTGTCTGTGATTTTTGTTGGAAAATTTTTTTTTATTGTTTAATAACAATTCTTTAATAACTATGAACAATTGTTATAAACAGATTCGTTGAATATATAGTGCAAATTATTACATTCAATTTGTTTTTCATGAAATTTCTTACTCGGGTGATTTTTGGGTAGCTGATTACAAATCTGACATCAGTTTTTAAAAATCCAAAATGGCTGATCCAATATGGAGCACAGTGGGACGAAACGCTAATTTTTCGTTCAAAAAAGTCTAGAGCCCACAAATCTTGAGCGATTTTAGAATTTTTTTTTTTAATTAAAGGGTATAAAATTCTTAAGAGGACCTTGTCCGTGATTTTTGTTAAACAAATTTTTTTATTGTTTATATTCTTCTGCAATTGACTAATTGTTATTAATTGTAACTAATTGTTATTAAACAATAAAAAAAAATTTTCAACAAAAAACACGGACTAGGTCCTCTTAAGAATTTTATACTCTTTAATTTAAAAAAAAATTCTAAAATCGGTCAAGATTTGTGGGTTCTAGACTTTTTTTAACGAAAAATTAGCGTTTCGTCCCACTGTGGTCCGTCTCAATTTCTTTAATTTCCCTAATACAAAACTTTTTTCCCTGACATATGCCTGAAATGCATAACGTAAAGAAGAAAAATAACTTTAATACAGATTTCAGATAGTCAGATAGGTCTCTTTATTGGATTTAAGATTTTGAAAGTCATTTTGTTTTATAAATTCAGGGAAAGCTAACAGGCAGGGTTAAATAGTAAAAATTACCATGTAAACGTCCTTGCATCACACGTGGAAAAACTCTTTTAAATAATGATATTAATTAACAAAACCTTTTTTAGGTTCCTCTTTTCCAATTATTATTATTTTTGTGGCGTCCAACAAGGGTCAAACCGAAGAAGTTAAAATTTCTTTGAAAAAGTGAAACGGATTTAATCTAAGTCAAGGTTATTTCATTCAAAAGTTTTTGATTAATGACAAAACGTCCGATTGTATTTGATAAGATTTTAAAGATTAAAATATATGGTTTAACAAATAAAGATAACATTTTTATTTAGTTTCAATTACTTTTATGTTATTAAAACAATAAACAATATTGATATGAAGCAATATTAAGTATTTCAATTGGGTTTTTTTTGCAACAAAGATAAATTCACTTGTGGCCAAATGAAAAGAAATATTCAAATTAATTTCTTTTGAAACAAATTAAAATTAATTAATTCTTTCACCACTTATATATTGTATATTATTAAGTAAAGTCTAGAAAACCGGATTTACGACACGTGTGACGATATTTTCAAGTGAATGAACGGTTGATGTCTGGTGAATGAATAAAAATGTACCGAATGCTGTAATTATTAAATATTTCTGCTGACACTGTGAAAAAAGTTCAATGATGTATTTAATTCAGACGTCAAATATGTGTATATGTAAAAGACAGATGTTCTTTTTTTTCAAATAAAGCTATCGCAGACTAATTTTCTGCAAGCCTCTATCTAGACCAGCAAATTATATATCTTAAATGAATACAGGAGTTATGTGAAAGTGAATCTAATTGAATAAGTGGCTGTTTTAATGTAAAATTTTCAATCTGCCAATTATGGAATTTTAATTTATGTTAAAAATTAGATTATTTTTAATAATAAATGTTACGCTTTCTATTCAATTGGATGGAATTTTATTAACATTTTTAGTTTATAAGTTAGGAATATTTTCAATAAACGTTAAATCTATAATTTGCATCTAAACAGTTTATATTAATTACATACATATCCAAATGTATGTGGGCCATTTTTTCTCAATTGGGGTCACCCTATTCTTATTTTTGTCGGAAAACAATCCGTAATAGTTCAAGTCAAGGAAGAAAATGTTTTAAAGTATTTAAGTTCAGCAATTATATAAAAATAAAACCATCCAGAATTGATTAAAAATTACTATTAATTATACTTCACACCCTCTAAATTTAAATAAGTGAAAATTTACTTATTTAAATCTAGAGAGCATGGATTCGGTTTTTAGTGTAAACATTTTTTCCAAACAACTGAGTTTGGTAAAAATTTACAAACTTTTTAAAAAAACAAGAAAATGATCAATTCGTAGTTTCAATTTGAACAACGTACAATGTTTTCTAACGGAAATTAAAATAAAGAGTGGTACCTTCATCTTCTGAATACGAAATATCCCTTGTGCTTCCCTCTGTTATGAAACGCTTACATTAAAACTCGTTCTTCCAATTTAGAGTTCATATACTCAGAATATTTATCGTCGGTCGATAAATGAAAATAGTTATTATTAATTATATTTAAAGGAATGATAATTGAAAATTACAAAATCTAATTTTATAAAATTTTTTAGAGAGAATAATAAATAAATAATATTAAAAAGAATAATAATAAGAGAATAATAATAATAATAAATATAACATGTAAATAAAGCAAAATGATTTTTTATTGAAATCAATAATTACATGAGTGAACAGCTTTACGATAATTTACAGTGTTTATAAACAGAAATAATATTGCAGGCGAAACAGGAATTCTAATGTACAATTAATTATAAAAATAAGGTTTAACAAAGTTCACAAATTGATAAAAATAAACTGAGGTACGAAGAATACAGTGCATTTTACATCATTATTTTTTTATCGGAACGTTTATTTAATTATAAAAATAGGATTTAACAAAGTTCACAAATTGATAAAAATAAACTGAATTACGAAGAATGCTATGCATTTTAGATTTTATAACATTATTTTTTTACGAAGTATCTAAAAGTTTATTTTCCCTTTTTCAATTATTATAAATAGTTGTATACTGTGAATAGAAAGCAACCAAGATTTTTAAGTGAGTTAGCTAGTCCTGTATAATTTTGATTGATCTAGTTAAATCTTTTCATTCAGTTTAGTAGCAAAGTGATTTAAAATAAATGCCAGTGAATTTAAATACTCCTTTAGTTATACTGCTACTTTATCACAAAAATTGCATTTTAAGACTATTAAAAGATTTGAAAAAGTTTCAGTTCTGTTAAGTGTAATTAAAACTTCTCAAATCTTAAACACCAACACTAAAAGTTAAAAAAACGACGATAAATTTGATGATGAATAAATGCAACACCAGATGTAAGGAAGTCCAAAAGAACACGATTTCAATTTATAAACATAATATGTTAATTCAAAGATTATCTTTAAGGGGTTTATGTTACCCTCTATGGCAACATGTCCACTAGACATTATTGGTGCGCTACGCGAAATGTATGGCCTATTCCGTGGTTCGAAATTCCAACAACATTCAACGACTCGGAACATGATCAGCGACTGCGGGATTGCAGTCTTTACACATTGAGAGACAGATAAAACATATATCTGTATACACTGTATAGGATCATCAAACATGAAAGATGTATATCCAAAAGTATTGCATCTATTTCTCACCTTAAGCGAAAAATGTTTTAATGTAAACCTGTTACTGACAACAAGAAAATCTTTCTTTTTGACTCCAAAAACAAAAGTTATAGTTCCAATAACATTCTGATTAACGTGTGCGGAAACTTAATTATACGAAAACAATAGTAATTACTCATTTGATAGTTTCCTATAGGGGTGGATTCTCTTTGGAGGAAATCAGGAGGGTCCTCTTAAGATAATCCAACCCTAGTGAGATATGCAGAAAGCATGTTAAAATTTATTATTTATCATTTCCTAATGGTAGGTTAATTTTTACCAGACTAATTTTTAACTTATACCCAATATTTGGTCCTATGTTAATTGAATTCGTGTATTTTAAAGTGATTTCTGCTTATCGTGTGTGAAAATTTAATTATACGAAAACAATAGCAATTTGGGGAGAATAAGCGGGGCAAAGACGTTTTTCAAAATATCTACCTTATTTCTAAACCGTTTCAACTTGTGTTTTAAGTTTATCATAATTAAAACTGGAGCTATTGTTTAAAAAAATGTTTAAAAATATAAAATGTATTATGGAATATACAAAAAGAATCGTTTTTACAAGATGATAATTTTACTGATCAAAACTAGTAAATTTTTAATCTAAATGTGAGCATTTAAATCAAAAAATGTCACATTCTAACTTAGAGTAATCATTTATCTACACAATTTCAGTAGAATGGATCATTTGATAACTCCCTCTAGGGGTGGATTCTATTTTGAGAAATTAAAGAGAGAGAGAGAGAATCCACCTCTAGAGGGAGCTATCAAATAAGTAATTACTACTGCTTCCGAATAATTAACTTTGCGCACACAATATGCAGAAAGCACTTGAAAATATAGTAATTATAACAAAAGTAAAAGTTCCAATAGGATATGGAATACTTTTAACTTAAGTTTTATTATTTTATATTATTTTAATGAAATAGGTTAATGAGGTTTTAAATCTTTGTAAGGAATATTTGTTAGGAAACAAATAAAAGCTTTTTTAAAATTTCTGATGAATAAATGTAACGTAAGGTGAAGTGCATGGTCCAAAAACCATACCCGAAAGCATTCATACAAGAGAGTGACGCAATTATTGCTGTACAAACTCCTAAAAAATGCTGCGGATTTGAAAGGTGAAGTTAGCTGAAAAATAAATTTCAGAGTTAGGTCATATTTACCAGACTCAATCCCAAAATGCAACGCGTAGGGGTATCAACTTGAGCGCAACTTTTAAGAGAAATGCGCAGTTACATTTAAGGATCCCTTCTGGAAAATATGGTTGAGTTTAATATGTTAGGTATAAAATGATTGATATTTTAAAAATTAATCAGATTTAGATAGTTATAGGAAAATAATTTTTAAACAAAAATTCAATTCTTATTGATGATGAATAAATATAATGTTGGAAGAATTAAATAGAATTTTATTCTATTTAGTCTATTCAGACTAATTATTAAGAATGAGATAAGATATTTAAACTTTTACAACGAGGCTGGTTACACCGTTTACATGAAATTTTCTAAAAAATATCTTATGATTCGTTCTTTTTTTATGATGGCGTCTGCGCAGAAGTTAGTTGTCATGGCGACATACCTCTACGCAGATGCAGTAACATAAGCTAGCTTATCATAAGGTGCTTTTTCGAAAGTTGCGTATCTTAACATCAACGGTGTAACCATCCTCTATAAGTCGTAATAAGAATTTCTTTGAATATGCAGTTTTATTTTTTTGCTATAACCCTCGACCTAAGTGCATAATGTTTGAAAAATGCAGAAGCACTTCTCCTATGATTTAAAGAGCAGTTTTTAAGATTGTACGATCGAATTCGTCAGAAAAAAGATCAATACATCTGTTACTTTGAATGATGTAGTATTTGGTGGTCTGTCTACAATGAACGTAGTTACACTGCAAAGTGTACTTATTATTTTAATGCAACATCAGATTTGACAATTTGATATCATTACACACCAAACTCAATTCTAATATAACATTAAAATTCTTTATTACAGTTTGCAGACCGAATAGGCTTGCATCTATTGTCAACTGCAAAAGTTTTTACGTTTTCTCGTGTTTTACATTACGATATTACTATTGATTTGTGTCAAGTATTACTAAAACTACTATCGATTTTTTTATTCTGAACGAACCTATACCAAGATGAATTCATTTAATTTAACTCAGTTAGTTCGTCCACAACAGAGTACAAAATCAAGACAGTAGCATCAACTCTAGCAGTAGATCTGACTAATCCAGTAGCTTAACAGTATGAAACACTAAGAAACCTAAAAGCTATTGACAGTTAGCAATAATTGCTGACTCAATCCTGCAGAAAAATAAAAAATGAAATGATGTTCTAAAGGCTTTTCTAATTCTGACTTTAATAATGAAATATTTTAGAAAAATAATTTCAAAAAAATTTGTAATTATAAAGTACGATCGAATTTTTTTTTGGGAAAATACTTTTTTAAGTTAAGTAATCAAATTTTATGAAGAATTTTATTATATGACTGTTTAAAAGATTTTTTAAAAATTTCTACAATCGAATTACATATAGGAAATAAACTATTATTGATTATGTGGTTCATGAAAAATTGTTTTTATATTCAAAATACTATGTATATTAAAAAATTTTTTAAAAAATTTATACAATCGAATTATGGTTAGAAATTATAATGTTAAAAAGAATAATAACATTTTATTTTAATAAATAAAACCTCAGAAGTAATTCTGGATTTTTAAATAAAATTGTTGTTGCCTTCGTTGTCAAGACGCTTCGACAGCTTTAATTTTGATTATAAGAGTAAAATTATCACATATAGTGGTGCGCTCACAACTATGCGGGAGGGGGGCCTTAATATTTTAAGGACCTTATTGCCCGAAGTCGGACATGAGCGTCGGGGAATACGTCATCGATCGCGGGCAGTGCATCTAAGGCTATTTACGTAGGCCGCTTTAACAGTACGCTATGGAAAGTAAAAATTCTAACCAAGTTCCAGAGAGGGGCAATGAGGTTAGGATTATTCCCTAGTCCCACTGCTTCTCTTTGCCAGTTGGATTTAATAGCAACACTAGTCAATGACTCCTAAGACCTTTCTCTCACATACATTGAGATTTAAAATCTAAAAACAAAATAGAAGAATCTGTTTTGAGCGATGCGAGCACGACAATTGTTACAGAAATTAATTAATTGTTTCAGAGAAAAATACTCTGCGACCGTTCCTTCCTCTGTCATTACAAACAATGACAATCTGGTCACAAAAGTATTCTTTAGTTTCACTACTTCTGTCCAATACTTGTTATCAAGTGCTGGACAGAAGCAGTGGGATTGAAGACTAGTTTTGCTGCTTCTCTGCTCTTTTATACGTTTATTTGTCAGCAGCAAAGATTATGAGTAAATAAATAAATAAATAATTATCAAAAATAGTAATGAAAATAATAAAAGGGTATTTGAAAGGTAATTGGCGCCCACTTTTTGTATTAAATAGGCAAAATTTTGAGTATAATTGCGAGCAAGAATGTTCTTTTCTCAAAATACAGTTCCTATCAAATTGCTTTCGTGAGACGTCAAATTTTGCCCTTACACATTACCGATTCACATTCATATAATCAAGATATTGATGTTGAAAACTCTTTAGAGTCTACTAAAAAAAAAATTTAATGATTATTCTAAGTCTTACGATTCCATTACTTGTAACAATATGTATCCTAAAGAAAAAACTTATTTTAAACATATATACAATCAAGTATCAGATTTTCAAATGATCAAAGGTTTTGATTTTTTACAATTCTTTTATATTCGTTCCCTTTCGGGCAATGTGGGACTTATTACAACACAACAACTGTTATATGAGGCATCCCGAATTTTTGTGAATGAAGGAAAAGTAGTCTGAAAAATAATTGGCGCCCACTTTTTGTATTAAATACAATGAAGATTAATGAATTATAAGTGAATATAAAAATAAATGAAAAAGGTGTTATTAATAATACTGGCGCCCATTGTTTGTATAGAAAATAATAATTTCTTTGTTAAGTGTTATTAACAATATTTATGACAAAAGCAAATTTCTCAAAGCTGTTGACAAGGCCTCATCTTTGATAGCCGAGAAGACATAAGTCTAGGCCAAACAGCATGTACTGTTGAGGATGAAAGACGCAATTACAACAAAGGAAATTAACAATATTTATACATATACTGGGAATAGTAGCCTATTAGTATATTATACATATACTGATATTAGCCAGGGAATTGCAACATCTAATCTGGATATTTTTGCTTATGTAAATTCAAAATTTGTGTATGTAGAAAAACATATAAGTACGCAAATGAAGCGCTTGTATGAGACATTAATGTTACAGAAATGCGATTTGGAAAGCAGTAGTTTAAAAAACTCGTTAAGTCTGGCAATTGTTGCTCCTGATCAATTTGTATTTGATTTCATGAAAGGTCCAGGATACATGGCTACTTTGACGAATAAAAGATATGCATAGGTATGAAGAATATTCTATTCGGTTGTGAAAATGAACTATCTTCAGGTAAATGCAACTAAAATTCAACCCAAAACAGTTGCCGGAAAAGTATCAGGGTTCTCATCTTATACTAGCGAGGATTACTATGATCATTTTGGTAGTTGGCAAATGCTGTTGTTCAAGGTTACGTGAAAGTGACCTTGACGGAGCAATTGGCCGCTATTACAGTCTAATAAAATTGTTCTCCGTTCTGGAGCGAGATGTACCCTCTCAGATGGTCACAGTATAGACAATGAGTGAGGATATACATATTGGAATTCCATTCCTACTAATAGATGCAAGAACAATATGTATAGTGTTTTGTATGAAGGAAATCCGAAAAAGTTTGAGGATCCTGAGACAGGACGTGTTGTGCATTCAGAAGCGTCTGGAGATACTGTCTTTTTTTTCTGTCGACAAAAGGAACAAAGCATGTTTGTAACTTCAGAATACTGAAAACTGAACATCTGAAATTATTCATTGTGGAAGCTGTTAGGGGTAATGAATTTGCTGATAGTAGCCAGGGAATTGCAACATCTAATCTGGATATTTTTGCATATGTAGATTCAAAATTTGTGTATGTACAAAAACATATAAGTACGCAAATGAAGTGCTTGTATGAGACATTAATGTTACAGAAATGCGAATTTGTAAGGATTCATTTGAAAAACTCGTTAAGTTTGGCAATTTTTGCTCCGGACCAATTTGTATTCGATTTTATGAAAGGTCCTGGCTACATGGCTACTGTAACGGGTAAAGCTATTACTATTGTTAAGTGTGTTTCCGTGGAGGCGCGTGTACAGTACTGTGATAAATGTTATGTTGAGTTAGAAAATTTATGAAATATACTATGCAGAATTGCTCCGGAGTGAGGAGTACGAGGATAAAGTGAATGACAAACATCCTAAGTACATTTTAATCTACACTTTTACACTTCTGAGCCCACTGTGACTTGTGACAATTGGTTTACATCTGCACCGCTGTTGCAGCGAATTAAAGAAGAACCTCCAAGAGGACGGGTTATTTTCAGGACTAGCTTAATTAGATTTTTTATGTGTTCTTTATATAATTATTAGATAAAATTATGGATAATAATAAAAAATAATATAGATAAAAAAATGTAATATTGTTAAGTTGCTTTCTATTTGCAATTTAATCATTCTTGGAATAAAATTAAGGGACTTTTTAAATTTAAGATACTTTGTAAAATTTATGTTTACATTAGAATGTAAATGTAAAAAATTGTATCAAAATACAAATTACATTAATGTCTAAAACTCAGCGACAATTATTAATTAAATTTAACTTTAAAAAAATTCCTGTCTCAGCTTGCATAGAATATAGAAAAATTAACCTGAAGACCGACGGAGTTTGAAGAGATGTTTTCTTTATAAATTCCAAAATATTGTGCTTCAATATTAGAATTATCTTTCACAATGTTTCCCAACGTATGTAGAGCCAATATTTAGGATTCCTGGGGTTCTCGGAAATCCATGTTTTTTTTCCTTTGACCAGCCAGTTCAACAGTTGGAAATTTTCGATTCTATGAAGATTGACTTTTCAGAAGACAGCAAACGCCTAAAAAGTGTTTAAAAAAATTGTTGATTCTATTTAACAAAGGAAAATTCTGTAAAATTAAATAATGCAACGTTTGTATACTGAAAAAAATGGTTCAGTAATTTTACCACTATGGAAGTAGGATCGATTTGTACCTACTTCTATAGTAGGATTTTCACATTTGAAAGTAATAATACTATTTTTAACATTTAATATTTCCACTATCACTTACGTAAAAGAACAGATTTTTATCTGTAAAATAACCTATTTTTTTAAAAAAATGAAGAAACAAACTTGTGATTTTAATGTTCTTATGTTAGTGAAATTGTTCGTGAATGTAAAATTCTTACAATAGATGTAGGTGCTCTAATACCTACTACCAAAGTAGTACATTCACAACCCTGAATCTACATTTACTAAAAAATGTAATATTACATTGCTGAAAGATGTAGAAATACAAGTTGATGGGTATTATTCCGATTTTCCAAAGTTATAATACAGAAATTTTCGAAATTCGATTTTTTTTATTTTCCTAAAGTATTTTTTACTGTGTAGGGGAAGATAATGAAATTCAATATAAATAAGATATTGTCAGTTTTATTTAGCTTCAAACGTTAAGTACCCAGTCTTGCTCTCACTTTTCTATATCGAGTTTACAGTTTTGACTCGTTGGTAGCGAGAAATTTGGTTTTCAATTAAAAAATGTAACATTTATGCAAATAATAATACTTTTTGACTACAGACAATAGTATATTAAGCAACAAGGGGTTAAAGGCAGCCATTTGTTTACGCTGATGTTTGTGTACGAGTGACAGTCGAGGGCGAAGCCCCGTGTTGCTTACGATACTTTTTATTCCAAAGGCACAAACTTGATGCTTTTAAATGTTTGTAGGTTAGGGTCTAAATGCATTCACTTGTTTAACCGTATAAAAATGGCGGCCACTTTTGCCCTGTGGTGGAAAAAATGCATGGATCAGCTGTTCATTTTTACCCGGTCGAACAAATGAATGCGTTTAGACCCTGCCTACAGGCATCTAAAAGCGCCAAGTTTGTGCCTGTGGGATAAAAAAATTATTAATTTTCTTTTAAAAGAAAATTTACTAATTATTTTTAAATTTGGTCAAAGTTTTTTTTAAAGAAAATTACCAATTATTACTTGGAAAAAAAATGAACTGTCTGCAGTGGATAAAAAATATTTGCTGTTGAATCTAACAAAATTAGTAACCACATTAAATTATTTGCTATGACAATGAACAAAGTTTGCTGTGATAAGCAATATTAGAAAAAAAAATTTTAAATTTACTCTCACAGCAAACTTTTTTACTCTCCCAGCAAATTTGTTCGCTGTCCCTATATTTGCAAACTTTTTTTTGACGTGGTAGCGAATACTTTACTGCCACAGTAAACTTCTATGCGTGTAAATACTCTAGACAAAAATCTAAAATTTAATTAAAGTGAATATTTAAACTGCTGACTTATCTTTATACCTTTCATGATTGCTGCAAAAAGTTAACTTTATCTGGTTCCATATCAACCGCTTCTCTGATAACGATGTATCATAATCGCCAAGATGCTCCCAGGAACTTCCTTTTTTTTAAGATAATTGAGGCACTACTTGCTATTGACAGCTACATTTGTTCACTTCAAAAGTTGCATATCAACGATAGTCCGGTTTTGAAAACTGTAGGTAAAAAATATATTTAATCTTTAAAATAATATCACTTTTTTCAAAATTCAAGTTAAAGACAACATTGTATTAATTAAAATGTTGTTTTTTTATAAAAGAAATTATTAAACACTTTTAGTTCAACATAAAATATCTTTTCGTTATTTTAAAAATTAGCGTATCTGAGGTCCCCTGATGGTAATTTAAGGTTCCAACTACACGTTCTTATACTTCTTTTTTATATTGCTTTAGTTATTTGTCGTTGAGAAGTCGAAAAAGACCGTGTCCGAAAACTTAACAAAATACAATTTTTGAAAGATACTATATGGGAATAATTTGTGTCTTGATGTATCACAATCCAAAATACAAACAAATTTTAAAAATATTTTGTACATTAAATTTATTGAACAGTGTATAAAATATATTTAAATCATTTTTGGTTCCTCATAGAGAAAGCTTTGTGACTGTTAAGATTTTCGATATTCCAAAAACAGAATATCACGAGAACATTTAAAAGGATTTTAATAAATTTTGAATAGCTTATCAAGCTCATAAATATCTAAATTTGGACACAGGGATTTTTAAAAATACCCAATCAAATTTTTTAAGGTACCTTTATCATAAAATAAACTTTTCTTGACAAAATTTGTTGTATGTCAAAAATACAACCTAAGAAATAAAAAAAATCATTCCTTGTCTCAAAACGAATTTTTTTTTTTTTGCTTACATGGAAGCAAAGTGTTTATGGAATAAACATAATTTTCACCTATTTTAAGTTATTCAAATGTGTAGTTTACAGATGGTGAAGTTTTGGAAAGTGTATAGCACACAGTTTCACAAATCCAGATTGTGCTTCATGTTTGAAAAAAGATGTGTATGCTCCGAAGATTAAAATATAAACCATAAAAAAATATTTTTTTGACATTAAAAACCTATTGTTTCTTTTCAAACTGTCAAATATTAGATTGTATGATTAATGTTTTTTTTAAATAGGATAATGTTTTTTAAAGAACAAAATACCAATATTACTAATTTGTTTAATTTTCTTCTACTGTCATAAAGTCAAAGATTTTTATTAGTGAGATCCAAGGTTTTGTATGTGGTATTTATGATTAAAAATGTTGAAAACTAATAGTGAAAATTCTTATTTTATGTTCAAAAGTGAAATTAACGTTAAAATGGATTCAAATTTACATGTACATATTTGACGTGTCTGGAAATAAATACAAGATTTTTTAGTTGTTGGTAAATTAGAACATTTGTCCTACTATATCAGCTGTCGTGTTTATTTTAAAGCTGCAAACGTAGGATTTTTTATTAGCAGAAAACTAACCAAAAATTATATTATGTATTTTATAAGAATTCGTTTATAATTGTAAATTGAAAAATAGGATATATTAAACCTATTGCCAATGAAATATTTTTTGATTGTAAAATTATTTTTAAGCATAGAAATATGTATTTTTAAATAAGTTATTAATTTTTTTAAAGAAGTTTTATGAAATAGAAAAAAAATTGTTAAATTTTATTCTCGTTTTTCCTGTGACAAATAGGCGTAACCCCTTAATAACAATTTTTGTAGTTTGATGCTACATCAATAAGTTGAAATATAATTTATAATTTATATAAAATATAAATATATGTTTAAAAAAATAAATATTTATTTATTTATTCATTCATAAGCAAATAGGTCAAACACAAAAATGCTTTGGGACGCATGAATCTTGCACACATCTCATTTGACATAATATACAATTTATTTTAACTTATTACATCGAACCAGCAATTGTTATAATTTAAATTTACTAGACTTAATATTTAGTCTAATTTTAATTCTTCTGTTTATCCATTAACTCTAATTTTCCTTTTGCAGAAATGTTATTTTATAGAAATTGTTTTCTCGTGAGTAGACATCTTCATTATTTTTTATTTTTCTTATTTATTGGTCACCACCTACCATTTGTGGGTCACTGAATTCATATTGAACAGAAAGCTCATTATACAGAATTTTTTTCAACCGACTTTTTATGTAAAAGAAAAAGAAACTAGCCGAGTTTTAAATTAGCAGAATTCCCATTTGACATAATTCGAGGTAAAATTTTCAAATTACAGAATTTCCAGTTTAACAAATCTTCATTTGTCCGAATTTGTTATAGCACGAATTTATGTTTGATAGAATTCATAAAATTCCCATTTGTGCATCGGAAGAAAGATTTGGAGAGAATTTAAAAATTGACCAATCAGAAATGATCAAGAAAACCGTGAATGATAAATTTTAAAATTCGCGCTAAACCGTTCTGCCAGATGCTTGTGCAATTTCGAACAAATGCGAATTCTGTGTTTTAAGAATTTTATCAAATATTATTTCTTGCAATTATAGATTTGATAAACTGGACATTCTGTCATTTGGAAATTTTGGGAATATGGCAAATGAGAATTCTGCTAATTTAAAAATCAGTTGATTTATTTTTCTTTTGCATAAAAAGTTGGTTGAAAAGAAATTCTGTTAATTAATAATTTGTAAAAATAGAAATTAGAATATATTAAATCTTAGTAAGACGAAAATTATGTCAACCAATAAATTAGATAAATAAAAAATAATGAATGTCTACTCATGAGAACAAAACTTCTATAAAATAACGTTTTTGAAAAAACATATACATATATACAGCATCGTCATTTCGCAAGTAGTTAGTTGTAAAATAATTTATAAAATTTTTGTACTTTTTCATAGCAATTGATTTTTTGATATTTGTTTCAGAATCCGTTGACGACGTATCGCATAATACACACAGACTCTTTATTCATTTTTATGCTGGTTTGACAAATTTTAATTTCTTATAATCTGACTAACTACTTGATGACTGACCTAACTGTATAATCCTCGAAAAGAAATTAAAAAATAATTTTGGCTTACCTAAACATTAAAGGAATTTTGAAAACAGAGAATTTGAAGATCATCCTCCATTGTAAACACTCGATGATTTACAAAGAAACGTAACTGATTTTTTATGTCCTCGGCAAATAAGGAGAAGTTGAAGCGATTTCTTCCTCATTCTAAAAAAATAATATAATATTATCAATTAAGACAATTCAAAATCGAATCAAACGAAAACTGTGGAAAAAAATTTCAAAAAAGACTGAAAAATCTAAAAAATAATAATAATTAAGCCATTCTCTCAGTTTTCACTCACTTTTAAATTTTCGATTTTAAAATTTGTTAAGTTAACTGAAGTTGTTATAAATAATGTCAAGGACATTTTGCAAAATTTTAAAAACTCTTAATTATACCGAAATATACTCGAAAATACACAAGTAATAAACGGAAACGGGGACAATGACGGCATGATAAAAATATTTTAATTTGTAATAGAAAGTAACAGTCTCAAAATTTTTTAAAAATAATTATTAGTTATTTAATTCACAATTCACGTTAAAATTACCGCGTCTCTTTGTCACAAAAGGAAATGAGTAACTGGCCCAACGCAGAATGAACAATTATTTTTCGAAAAGTTGAGGTTATGTTTTACTGCTTTTATAGATTTTAGTTTAAATTGTATATTTACTAAATATTTTTTATGACGGACGAAGTAAACTGCTTTTTTTATATTCGTCTGTCGCCGCTTTGATTGAATTTTACTTTTCAAATGCAGAAAACACGTTGTCAACAACCAGTAAAATTGTCAAATTTTAAATGATTTAAAAGAAATTATAGACAAATTACCATAAGAGTATAAAGAAATGAGTTAATATGAATAAGAATAAAACACAAAAGTGTAAGACTTACATTTTAAACCAGAAATATTCCAACTTTTGAGCTGATGATCTCTTATTTCCTGCTAGCAGAGAATAGTCGTCAGTAGCAATGAAACATATAAAATGGCCGAAACAAAGCGACCGGCATGAGGACGCACGCTGCTAGCCGAAAACTAGTCTGTAAACTGCTGCAAACAAAATATTCCTAGAAGTTAATATCAAAAATATTTATTTGCAAATATTCTTAATAAAGATATAATGTTTTAAATACAAATTAAATATGTATCTAAGATAATGCACATTTTAAAATGATTATATTTTATAAAAATGTGAAAAATATACATTTACTAAAAAATAGTTTACTTTGAGCATTGGTAACACTGAACTTTGTTTCGGAGGGAAAGAAAGGACTGAATACAATAAACATTTTTTTATTTCAAATTAATGTAAAACAGATAAGTTTGTTTCAAGAAATCAAATTATGGATTAAATAATTTTGATTGCATAAGAGCACTTACGTTAATCTTATTTTAAAAACTGACATTTCAAAAGAAGTGATATCTTTGGTGTCGAGATTAAATAAGTATGCGCAAAGTATGTGCGCGGAAATAGCACTAGGTATTTGAGCGCGAATAATTTAAATTTTAATAATTTATAAATCTTAACTTGACGTCCAAGTGTTCAGAAAAGTTAAAATAAAAACGTAAGCGATCTTATTTAACTGAAGTAAATAAATAAAAACCATAAATTAAAACACCATAAATAAAAGAAAACTTCTTCAATAAAATATTAATTTGGATTAAGATAAAGAACAAAAATATTTTGATCTCTAATTTAAATTTATTGAAAACTACAAAACAATTTAATTAAAAATATAAAGAAATCGAAAAGTTTTCACGTTTACAAATTATGGTGTTTATTAATCAAAAAGGTACAAATTAAGAAAACTAGTTGATTACTTTGTGCTTTATAACATTACGAATAATATTAAAAATTGGATAAAATTATTATATACCTTTTATTAACAAGGAATACTTAATGTTTAAAATGAGCAGATTAAACGTTGATGGAGAGAAAGTATGAGGATGAGTTACATTGAAAACACTCTCGAAATATTAAATCAGTATCATGTCAGTATATAACGTCCTGTCTGTGTCAAACCAGATAAGGGGCGCGATAAGAATCACATTAGTCGCACACAATGTAAATTGAACGTCACTTGTACCTACTTCATGTATAAAGTGCACATAAAAAGTCTCTTTATAAGTGATCAGTTTTATGAAAAATCTAAAAAGCATTTGCCAAGAATAAAGAACCAGACATCAATTTTTCAAAAAGAAGCAAATTTGATTTTATAACTTTAATATGATTATGGATCATTATTTATTATTTATTTTATCAATAATTATTTTATTAAGTTAACTATATTGTATTTTTGAATTTATAAAACATTTTTAAGAAATTTCTTCTATTTTTATAACATTTTTCTTTTTCTGTAACCCGTGCAGAAATTGCCCTAGTTTGCCCTACTTAAAGTAGGGCTCAGGCATGGGCCTCGTCAGTTTTCCTTGTTTAAAAAAACTGAAAAAATGTTATTAAATTTTTAATTAGGTAGCATATTAGAAACATTTATGTATATTTTAAAGAATTAATCGTTTTAATCGCAGTTGAATATAATGAAATGACTTTAAATTATAAATTATAATTTATTTCATATTACTAGATTTTGACATGGGCTACTATTCAAAGTCCTAAGAAGGGAAAACCACTTATTACCCCGATAACGCCACAATTCAGGTATCATTGATGTTTTGCGTATTAGAATATCAATGAAACTATTTCAAACTTATAAAATTTTTTATTTTCGATTCTAAAAATAATTTTTATAGAATTTTATTGAAAAATAGTTTGTATATGAACTTCTATATTTAATTAGAAAGAATCATACATTTAAAAGAATATTACTTTTCCTAGCCTAATGACGTTATATTTACTTGTTTGCCAGTATAAAATATTAATAATTTGAAATAATTTTAATTTATGTTGAGAATTTTGATAATTACAATTGTACTATTTACTATGTATTTAAATTTAAAATAAATTATAATTTATTTCACATTACTAGATTTTGACATGGGCGTCTATTTAAAGCCCTAAGTAGGGAAAACCACTAATTACCCCGATAACGCCACAATTCATGTATTACTGAAGTTTTGCATATTAGACTATCAATTAAACTATTTCAAACTTATAAAATTTTTTATGTTCGATTCTAAAAGTAATTTGTATAGAATTTTATTGAAAAATAGTTTGTATATGAACTTCTATATTTAATTAGAAAGAATCATACATTTAAAAGAATATTACTTTCCCTAGCCTAATGACGTTATATTTACTTGTTTACCAGTATAAAATATTAATAATTTGAAATCATTTTATTTTATGTTGAGAATTTTGATAATTACAATTTTTCTATTTAGTATGTACCTATTTAAATTTAAAAAATATATTTTTTATATTGTCAATTTTTTGAATTGATATTTTGTAAAATTTTATTTAAATTTATTTACTTATTTATAATTACGTAAACTATTTTAAAAAAAATTTTTTACAATTAGTATTAGCTCACTTATAAAAACAATTTATTAATAGAAAAATATAAATGATTTTTTTTTAAATTTAAAATAAATATACATAAATATATGTAGATATATGTATGTATATTTATATATCCATTAAAATAATATACATTTTTATTAGGTTAAAACATTCAAAGGTGATACATATATTTTATTACCACAACAAGTAATAGATCTAATGACTTATAGTTCAAGAAAACGTTTAAAATAAAATAATCCTAAGCCAGTGTGGCTGGGTGGGCTAAGGCGCCCGCCATTTGTGTCCTTAGGTCTAGGTTTCTGGAGTTCGATCCTCCTTGCGTGCGGTATTTTTAATTCTTAGTTATAAGTGTTTGTGTGTACAAAAAAAATTAATTAAAATAAAAATATAAGTTTAAAATAAGATATTTAAGAATAAATTAAAAGTGAATTATATAAATAATTGTAGTAATCCTTCCTTGATTTGTAAAAAAAAATAGAAAAGAAATAAATGAAACTAAAAAAAAATACAAAAATATTTTTTTAAGAAATTAATTTAATGTAATTACATTATTATTTGTTTAATGCTTTGCTTTGCCGTTGTATATATCTACTCAGGTTTTTTATTTTAAAAACGGGTAAGGCTCTGACGAGTTTTCCATATGTAGGGCATTGATGTGCAAAAGCGTTACAGCCTTGTAAGGCGCTTACCAGTTTTCCCGACAAGGGCCTTACCAGAGATAAGGAAAACTGGCAAGCACCCCTTGAGGCCCACATCGACATTTCTGCACGGGAAGCTGAACATTTTCAGTAAGTGAATTAAATGAAAATTTGAGTGGTAATATTTCTAATCAAATTCTTTGATGGAAAAATTCAATATTTTCTCTGCTGAGCCATCTGTTCTGATTGATTATACTCAGTGTTGAAAATAATTGAGCAAACGCGAAATGAACGGCATTCGACATAATCACAATATCACATTGACTGCATAATGAGTGAGTCCATCGATCATGCCAGATTTGGACGCGAACAGTCATTCTCTGTTTAAGGTTGCAATCCGGGTTTATTCTTTTCAAAGTGTACAAAGAAAGAAAATTGAAGTGACAATGATAATAATAACACTTTTCTAATAGATTTTTGAGTTGTTTTTAATAAATAATTACAAATTACAAAAAACAGATTTAAAGTTTATTAAATCTCATTTAAAAATTAATTTACTTTCAACTAATTAATGTAATGTTAAATACAATAACGTCTTTTTATTTAAATAAATATTAATACTAAAAATTAAATACTAAAATACAGTGTACCTTATTTTACATCGACGGATTTGTATCTTTTACTTAATTATTAAATATTAATACTGCTTTGTACTATTCTAAAAATGTGAATAAATTTGGAACCGTGTCTGCTAATTCGTCAACACATTCTGCATTCAAACAGTACTGAAATAAATACAAAAGAATAATTACATAATCCCACCAAAACTCGAAAAAAACTAAAAAAAAAAATTTTTTGTTTGGGACAATATTTTAGGGTATTCCTACGTATTTTTTTTCGCTAAATCTGAATCCGAAATCAGAATAACCAGATTGGCTAAATTTTTTTAGATAATCTAAAAAAAAAACTTTTAAAACACAAAACAAAACTAAAAAAAAAATTTTTTCTTTTTTTCCGGCACACTACGCTTGTGTATTTTTCTCCGCTGAATCCGAATCGGAAATCAAAATAACCAGATCAGCTACAATTTTTTTGACAATTTCAAGAATTTGTTCAAAAAAATTTTTTTGTCCGGAACAATATGCTATTTCTACGTATTTCTCCGAAGTAAAAATAATCAGATTGGCTAAAATTTTTTAGATAATCTTACAAAACTGCTGAAAAACACAAAAAAATAGCTGTTTTGAAATTACTTCAAAAAATTTAGCTAATCTGGTTATTCTGAATTCAGATTCGGATTCGGATTCACCGGAGAAAAATACGTAGAAATATGCATACTGTCCCGTACAAAAAATTTTTTTTTTTTTGGGGGGTTTTTGAAAATTTTTTTGAGATAATCTTAAAAATTGTAGTCAATCTAGTTATTCTGACTTTGGATTCGTATTCACCAGAGAGATATACGTAGAAATACACTAGTATATTGTCCCGGAAAAAAAATTTGTTGTTATGGTTTTTTTGGGGGTGTTTTTGACCATTTTTATTTTGGATTAACTAAATTTTTTAGCCATTCTAGTTATTCTGATTTCGAATTCGGAATCAGCTGAGAAAAATACGTAGGAATCCACGAGTGTATCCCAGAAAAAAAGAAAAATTCTGTTGGTTTTAATTTGCGTTTTTAAAATTTTTTTTGAGGTTATCAAAAAAATTTCAGCTAATCTGGTTATTCTAACTTCGAATTCAGATTCAGCGATGAGAAATACGTAGGATTACACTAGTGTATTGTCTCGGAAAAAATTTTTTTTTGTTGACTATGTTATAGAAAAAGAAAATATTTAAAAAGTTTTGGCTTTGTCAATATACAACCTTCCTATAGCCACATTTTGATCCTTCAGCCGCAGGTTCAAAAGCTGAGCAGATTTTTTTCTTATCTCTGATTTCCAAGCAATGTAATTGGACACAATGTTTTTCTCCGGGCTGAAAAAATATGTGTAGGTATTGTTTCGATTAAATCTTAAAGTACATTCTGCAAAATTTTTAATTTTCCGAAAAATATTTGAAAGTTTAATATTGTTATTTTTGTACAAATTTTTACAAGCGAAAAATGATTTTATATTTACATTACAGGATGGATATCCTGTTTTTATCAGACACTGTTCATCCAAAGACATATATTTGCCGGCCAAAATTCTTGTTATTGGTTTTTCGTTAATAGGTGGATTTCGAAGACACAATGTTTTATCTGAACTGAAAAAAACACGAAAATTTATTATTAATAAAATACATTTTATTGATTTATTTCGAATTACTTTTACTAAATCAATAAATTGTATTTTATACAAATAGTTTCAGTTTAAATTTATAAAATAAAATCGTAAATAAGAAAATAGAATTAAAGATAATAATAGACAGAAAATTACTTGAGAAATTCGCGCATTTGTTTCTGGTTACATCGATTCAATCTAACTCTTCTTTCTGATCCATTTACATAGCTCATCATGTACCCCAAGTTCCATTTACAATCTTCGTCTAAATAATTATCATCATGGGGTGAGCCCAATCTAAAATTAATCACTTTTTCAAAAAATAGCCACTGTAATTTGACACTTAGTTTTGAATTTCGATATTTTAATGATTTAAAAATTAAAATTTAACGGTGGATAGAAAATATAAATGATATAAAAATATTTATATTTGTAAATATAAAAAATTATGTAAATTAATAATTTATTCGTACAAATGCCCGACTTCATGAGAACCAGAAGTCAGTCCTTGAAAACCTCCATTATCACGGAAAACTCCAACAGCTATTGAATATGTAAAATTGCAAGCTCCTTGGAAGTATGCTGCACCTGATAACCATTTACGCTGTTAATATTAAAACAATTAAATTTAAAAAAAAATTACCAATGCACTAATAAAAATTATTGATTATAATAACAATTATCCTACCTTCGTCTTTTCTAGTCATATTATTTTTTAATTGGTTTAGTAGATCGTGTCTAAAATTTGACAATTTATATATTACTATTTTAAAAAGGTTTTAATGTTTAATTTTTAGATAATTAAGGTTAATTTTTACCCTGTAGCGAGAAGTACCATATCAAAATATGCATTATTAGCTACAGCCCATCTATGAATAAAATAAAGGCCAGTTTGAGGTAAAAGTAAATTTAATATATACCCTTTCTCTCCATTTTTTTCTGATAGACTGTTGGTGTATTCAAGAGGCCCCTTTCGATTAAAAAATAATAAAATAATGAGTTTCTATTTACTGTTTTTTTTCCTAAATGCCAACATTGTTTGTTTTTTAATTTAAAAAATAAATCAAAACATTACCTCCATTAAAACAATCCCTGCAATATTTAAACGCACTTTTGGTCTGTAAAGATTTCTAAATCTCAAATCGACTGCATTCCAAAAAGTTAGAAGGTAACTTACAGCATTTTTTACGTTTCCTTGGAACTTACTAATAAAATTATTAATAAAATAGTGATAGAATTAATAAATTAATAAATTTTAAATTTAAATAGAAGATTATGAGATTTCGTTTATTATTTTTTTAATAATAGTAAGAGTACTTGAATCTTTTGAATATAAAAATTACCTGAAAACTGACTCATCAACAACAACTAAAATTTCAGGATAAACCACTTCCAGAGGTTGAGAGTAAATGTCTATTGGCACCGTATCTAAACATTTTTTATAAATTCATTTGATCATAAAAGTTAAGTTATTAAATATTTGAACGATTTTAACTCACTGAAAGGTTTCTGGAAATATTTTCTGTTAAAATTTTCTATTTTATAAAGAATATGATGATACGTTGTCAAAAAATCATTTTTATCTTGTTCAAAAGACGTGAAATCACATGGAAAAAGTGTGCAATTTTTTCGGTGACGTTCAGGCAGAGAGCGAATTATGAAATCTTCACCAAAAATTCCATCCTAGATAATTTGTTTAACATTTAGTTATTTTTAAAAAATCTTAATTTTAATTTTTAATTCTTCTTTTTAATTACAATTTTTTAAATATAATATTATTCCGATTAAATTTTATTATTATTCAATTTAATAATTAAATTTGAACACAAGTAAAATTGCATAAACGATATTGTAAAAAATAACAATATATTGATTATATTATAAAAATAATTTACCCAGAGTGTATAGCCATCTGCATCTCTTCTCATTCTTATTGATGCTCCACTACTTAAATCATGAAAAAATTCTCCCACATCTTTCATCACCTAATTAAAAAATCTAACTTCAAAATAATTATCAGTAATTGAATCTTAACGTACAAAAATAGTTGCTAGAAATTCATAATTAATGACAATTAAATTGTTCCAATAATGATCGTTCGTTATGAATTTATTTCTTATTAATGAATGAATTCTTTAAAGTCTGAGTGATAAAAATCCAACCAATAAAATGAGAGAATAGTAATATTTCTGTTTTGAAACTTTCTGTTAAAAAATTTAGAAACTAGGGTTAAAATACTAAAAAATAAAATATTAAATATTTATATAATAACTTAAAAGAACTTGCGTTTGGAATTAATTTGAATTGAAGATCAAATAAAGAATCCTCATCTATTCTTTTTGTTTTACCAAGCCAGACTTTTGTATTTTGTCCCGCTAAAAATCCTTCTGTTGGATTCAGAAAAATTGTTTTCTTTTGACTAGAAAATGTAGCTGTAACTACTTGACTAGAACTCCTTTTATTAATTTTATGTTTTATAGGAACAATTTCATACTGTGGAATTTCTGGAAAATTAGTTAATACTGAACATTTTAATTTATAAATACACTAAAATTCTTGAGGAGTCTTCAACTAGAAAGTATAATAGACTCCTCCGAAGTTTTAGTTAACATAAAATTTACAATTGATATATTTGTTTAATAAAAATATAAATTACAAAATCAATTACTACTAAAAATTTAAATTAATTGTTTCATGTAATTACCAGAAATGTGATTTATTTGAAAAATATCCTTTAATTCCTCATCTGTCATGTGTTTATGTAACTGAAAAAATTAATTCAATTAGTAAAATCTGATAAAAATACAAAAATACTGACTTACCTCTTGGACTTTTACTGTTGAAATGAAATAGGAAAACATTAAAATGGAGAAGTAAATCATTTTGGAAGACTTGCACGAGTTGAATCTAATAAAATGATAAATTGTTAAATTGTTAAATAATTTAAAGTACCTAAGTGACTATAAAATATAAAAAAGAAGTAATTAAATATAAAGTATAAAATAAAATTAATAAAACTTACGTCTTAGTTTCTGAACTTTTGATCTTTCAGACAATTCAACTTGCATGTGAATATGTGAATTTTCATTCAAACTTCCTCTTAAACCCAATATAAACGAATTTGAATAATTTCAGGAAATGAAATATCTGATAAAGAATGCAATATTAATGATTAGCAAACTGAATACTCCGTGTGTTCAGTTGCTGATATTTGACCATATCACACGAAATCGGATAAAATTTGCATAAATATTCTTAGATTGCAATTTTCCTTCTGAGATAATTAAATGTTCAGATATATTGTGCACAAATCGATTATTCCTCAAGGTCGGTTTTCACTAACACCAAATTTTAATCTAAAAGTGAATAAAGTTTTCGAACAGTTCTATGTAGAAAAATTCCACGGAAAGGTCCTGAATATTTCCAAGAAATAGAAAGTCTACGAAATTTTTAGGGGGCATTTTCCGTGAAATTTTTCTAAGTGGGGTCTCACCTGACTTTCACTTTTTTGACTTTCTAGAGAAATTTAAAGATATCACGACGAAAGTGGCAAAAGTGATGGATTTTTAGGAATGCAAAAAATTTTCAGAACTGCACACTTTTTCTACTTCGATTTTTAAAGGGAATTCTTATCTGGATTCAAAACGTGATAGCGAACTGATTTAGTATTGTTGACTCGTGACACATAAACCTAATTTAACTCTTTACAACTCGCAGTTGACCCAATTTTTTTGGTCTACGTGCAGAATTATTAATTGGCTATAATAAAAATATGCAAAAATTTCTAAAAACGGAAAAAAAGCTCATAGAGGCTTCTTTATTTCAAGGTGAACCTTTATTGTGTATTCTGTGAACAAACAGTTTTTGTGTTTATTCAATAAATACAATAAAAATTCACCTTCACAAAAGTTCCTTTAAATTAGGTTATCCAATAAATTTACTTCCTCATAAAGGAAGTAATCAGTTCCAATTATTTAAGAAATTAATAAACGGGTATTTAATTAAAATGAATTAATAGTTAAAAATAATTTATTATTAAATTATTATTATAAATTATTTTTAAAATAGGCACAATCATTAATTATAAAAATAATTAATTTAATTTAGAGAACATTTTTCAAATTTTCTAAATTGTATTCAATTGAATCTGAATAAACACGAATCTTTACTTAACAGGATTTTTAGGTCACTGAATTCGCATATTTAAAGGAATTTTCATTTTATGTAATCTTTCTTTAAACGATCACAGCGGGTCTTAATTGACTTCAACCCAAAAGTGCTTGCCCAGCTCAGTTCTTTCTTCATTTAGTTTCTGGGATGTCTCCTGATGATTTTAAGCAAGAAATGAAAAAAATCGGTTGGGCCGTTTTTGAAAAAACTGATTTTTTGAATTTTTTAAAGAGGTTAATTAACATATTTGTACCAAAATGAGTGCAAATAATAGCTATATTGACTTGAGTCATTTAAAATGGTATCAGAAGATAGGTCCTAGGTGCTGAGTATCTTTGAGTAACTTTACACCAGAAAAGTTAATGAAAAACCGTGAAAAATCGGTAATAAAATGAGTTTTTGCAATATTACTCTCTTCTAGTAGATATAAACCTTAAATGACTAATAGAAGAATTAAAGAGTATAAAATTTTGAAGAAAACAAAAAAAAATAGAGTGCTTTATCTTTAAGACTTTCGGATTTATGAGCTTCTAAAGTCAGATTTCAGCAAAAAATTTCGTGAAAAAAAAATTTTGTTTTAGTTTTTGGAAAATAAAAAGTTTTCTGTGCATCTAACGTATATATATCTCCGAATATAAATTAAAGTAGATTAAATTTTGAGTAAATCTGTCGTTAGGCCAATATTCTATCTCTAATAGTATCGGAGTTATGATTTTCTTAAAATGACCCTTTTTTATGAACTTTTTTTAAAAATAAATTTTTTTGAAATTTCTTTGTTTTGCATGGTGTAATTTTAAAAATGCTCTCATCAAATAGTTTTATCTTATATTTTAAAGAAATAAAAGCCCAATTAATCATCCCTATTTTGAAAAAATTTCGAAAATTTCCAAAAATCTTATTTAGATCTAGGTATCTCAGTAACACCCAAAGTACACGCAGTTTTTTACCATGTACAGTAGAGACCCCATTATCCGGACTAATGAATGCAGGCACTCATCCGGATAATCGAAAAAAGTACGAAATAAATGAATTTTCAATTTATAATTTTAGGTATTTATTTCCAATGAATTTAAATAAGACTGAAACAAACTAAAACTCTTAAAATTAACATTAATAAATGTTTAGTTAGAAATATTTCGAAAGTCGATGATTTAAAAGCTGACAGTTTTCTGCTTTGTGTATTTCCACAGCTATGAAATTTTACACTAAGGATATAAATTTTTCACGTACTTCATGGTTTCTTGTACTTTAAATATCAAAGTACTAACTTTAAAAATATTCATGGTATTAAATGCTAATAAACTTTACAATTAAAAAAAAAAATTTTGAAATTTATCCGAATAATCGAAAATCCGGATAATAGGGGTCCGGATAATGGGGTCTACACTGTACTAAATTTCTGCAAAGAAACAAAATCAGGTCTAGAATTTTTCAGCGAACGGGCGATGGAGTCGGTTCACTTAGATTTTAAATCAACCTGGACCAAACACAAGGTTAATAAAAATCATCCAGAGTATGCAACAAGGCTTAAACGTGCCATGTGTGAATACAACAGCCTCCATTCATTTTGAAAGTATTTGTTTGTATAATGTTTATTAAAAATTTTTTGTTCCTAAATATTTAATTAGGGTTTTATTTCTTTAAAATATAAGATAAAACTATTTGATGAGAGCATTTTTAAAATTACACCATGCGAAACAAAGAAATTTCAAAAAAATTTATTTTTAAAAAAAGTTCATAAAAAAGGGTCATTTTAAGAAAATCATAACTCCGATACTATTAGAGATAGAATATTGGCCTAACGACAGATTTACTCAAAATTTAATCTACTTTAATTTATATTCGGAGATATATATACGTTAGATGCACAGAAAACTTTTTATTTTCCAAGAACTAAAACAAAATTTTTTTTTCACGAAATTTTTTGCTGAAATCTGACTTTAGAAGCTCATAAATCCGAAAGTTTTAAAGATAAAGCACTCTATTTTTTTTTGTTTTCTTCAAAAAAATCTTTAATTCTTCTATTAGTCATTTAAGGTTTATATCTACTAGAAGAGAGTAATATAGCAAAAACTCATTTTATTACCGATTTTTCACGGTTTTTCATTAACTTTTCTGGTGTAAAGTTACTCAAAGATACTCAGCACCTAGGACCTATCTTCTGATACCATTTTAAATGACTCAAGTCAATATAGCTATTATTTGCACTCATTTTGGTACAAATATGTTAATTAACCTCTTTAAAAAATTCAAAAAATCAGTTTTTTCAAAAACGGCCCAACCGATTTTTTTCATTTCTTGCTTAAAATCATCAGGAGACATCCCAGAAACTAAATGAAGAAAGAACTGAGCTGGGCAAGCACTTTTGGGTTGAAGTCAATTAAGACCCGCTGTGCGATTTTTTATTTAAAAGAATTCTAATCAATGTATAGGTACTATTCTGAAAAAAATGTCTTGATCTTCTCAGGTTTTTTAGACGTTTCAAAATTTTTTTCCAGATTTAAAAAAATTCTTATGAAAAAATAGGATAAATTAGAAAATAACTTTTTTTTTTAATAAAAAAGAAAAGAAAATTATTTCAAAAATTGAGGAAATTTTAAGTTTAACAAACATCAAAGCAACTTAGCAAACATAAAGGATCTCCAAATACTGAAAACACTTTTCAAAAATCGAAACAGTTTAAATTTTGTTTATATCAAGAGATTCTTTGTTGTTCTTTATCAAGAATCATTAGAAATCTTATGAAAGAATAAAAAAATTTACAACAAAACAGAGAAAATTTTAAATATTTTAAAAAATTTACAAAAATATAAGCGAATCTAAAATAAATGAATAATAAAAGATTAAATGAAAATACTCCACCCCCTCCACCTATAAAAAAAGGAAAAACGATAAAATTAAAAAAGAAAAATTATAGAATTAGAATTATTCAAAATTAAATAAAAATTTATAAAAAGAGAAAAGCCATGTCAAAGAAAACAAATCTTTCAAAAAGAGAAAAAAGGAAGTTATGAAAAAATATAGTAAAAAATAATACAAAACTATTAATTAATTGTTTAAATAAAAAATAAATTATGAGAAAATTAAACAGTTCCGACAAAGAGAAACATTCTTCAAAAACAGAGAAATAATGATATAATTAGAAAAATTATTGAAAGTTCAAAGAATTATTTTAGAATTTATAAAAGAATGAGAGAACTAATCGAATGTCGTTTAAAAGTAAATTCCTCGGTAAATTCTGTGAAATAAAAATTCAGTTAAATTAATATGAATTTGGTGACTTAGAAATTCTGTTATTTGTTTTTAAGTAACAATTCGAATTTATTTAAATTCAATTGAAAAGAAAATAGAAAAATTAGAATTTGTCAAAAAGGAAATTGTATTTAATGAAATTCCAGAGAAAGAAAATTTGAAATAATGAATTTTAACACTTATTCATACGCCCTCAATTACACATACTCACAAAAAAATTATTTTTTGTTCGAGACACTTTATACTAGTATATTCCTACGTACTTTTCTCCGCTGAATCCGAATCCGAAATAAGAATAACCAGATTGGCTAAAATTTTTAAAAAAATTTAAAAAAAAAGTTCAAAAAACACCAAAAAAAAAACACCAAAAAAATTTTTTTTCGTCCGGGACAACATGATAATGTATTTCTACGAATTTTTATCCGCTGAATCTAATTCCGAAGTCTGAATAACCAACTTGGCTAAAATTTTTGAAATAATCTTAAAAACTGCTGAAAAACACGAAAAAATCACATTTTCGAGATTATCTAAAAAAGTTTAGCTAATCTGGTTATTTGGATTCAAATTCACCGGAGAAAAATACGTAAGAATACACTAACATGTTGTTCTGGACAAAAAAAAATTTTTTGGGGTTATTTTCGGGTTTTTGAGTAATTTTTTGAGATTATCTCAAAATTGTTAGTCAATCTGGTTATTCTGACTTCGGTTTCGGATAAAGCGAAGAAAAATACGTAGTAATACACTAGTATATTGTCCGGGGTAAAAAAAATTTTTTCAGTTTTTTTCGGGTTTTTGAGTAATTTTTTGAGATTATTTAAAAAATTTTAGCCAATCTGGTTATTTGGACTTTGGATTCATCGGAGTAAAATACGTAGTAATACACTAGTATATTGGGGCCCGTATCATTTTGACACAAATTTTTTCAGGCAACTTGTTATTTTGTACTCCACAAGATGAATGTTATATTTTACTCCTTCTAAAATCAAAGATTTTTAAGTCTTATTTATTAAATAATTGATTTTAATACATGCAATTAATATTAAAAGACTTAATTAATCCAGTAAGTTCAATTATTGAATAATTAAAACTTAAAAATCTTTGATTTGAGTAGGAGTAAAATATAACATTCATCTTCGGGAGTACAATATAACAAGTTGCATGAAAAAATTTGTGTCAAAATGATACGGGCCCGTATATTGTCTAGGATAAAAATTTTTTTTTTGAGTTTTTTTTCGTATTTTTAATTTTTTTTGAGATTATCTCAAAATTGTTAGCCAATCTGGTTATTCTGACTTCGGATTCTGATTCAGCAGAGAAAAATACGTAGAAATACACTAGGTTACAGTCCCAGTTAAAAAATAATTTTTTTTGGCATTTTCGGGATTTTGAGCAATTTTTTGAGATTTTAAAAAAAAAATGTTAGCCATTTTAGTTATTTTGACTTTGGATTCGGATTTAGCGTAGAAAAATAGGTATGAATACACTAGTGTAGTGTCTCGGAGAAGTTTTTTTTGTGGTGCTGGGTTTTATAATTTTAGAATGAAAGATAGGAAAAAATTTTACATAAATTTAATCGGAGGAGGGGTTCTGTAGAAATACAAATGCTTATAATAGGGAGGGGAGAAAAAATTCAACAGTAATTGCAATACCGCAATTGTATAAAAATTAAAAAAAAATTCCCATAAATTGAAATACATATAGCAGAACTCATTAATTTAAAATCCAGCATTTGAATTTTAATTAAAAAGACTAAACTTTACCCTTTCGCAGACGTGGAAGAATAAGTCTGTCAGACGAAAGGGTGGAATCGTGTGAAAATGCATGTTTTCAAGCCAGTGTCGAGATCAGTGGTGAAACAGAAATCTTGTCTGTCTGTACCTTGAGGGGAACCCTCGTGGTAATAGCGGAGGGGCGATCAGCTGACTGAAGAGGGACTGTTGAGTTGGGGCTCGAGCCTTCCTATATGAAACCTACACCACGCTTTGACAGTTAAACGTCAGCTGCCGAGCAGTGTGTTTCAGAAAATTTTATTTCTTCATTTATCAATAAACTGTTTTTTAAAAAAACTCCCAAGAATTTTGAAAAATAAAGATTTTCCTTAAATTTAAAATTGAAAAATAATTAAATTTACAGTTAATTATTTATAACTGAAAACTGCACAGTTAATAAACTTCAGAAAATACAAGAGCACGTTATCAGTAAGTGTCGGTTGATAACATTATCACACGTGGAGGACTTGAGTGCATTTTGCAGTTCAATTCCAAAACATTTGAAAAAAAGCAATTTTCTTTAAATAAAGTTTCATGTTGTCAAATTTTGACAAAATAAAATTGACGATTGGCGAAATTTGTTACAATAAATTCGTTGATTGACAAATTTTTAAAAAAAACAGTATTCTACTGGCAAAGTTTAATAAACTTTGAATTGCGCAATTATGACAAAATCTTCGATTGGAAAGTTTTAATACAGAAACTTGGCCAAATCGGACCGGAAGTTTGAATAAGTGGTTTGGAGAGGACAATAGTGCAAAGATCTTTTGAATTCTACAGTGCAATTAACCTTGTTTTGCTTCATCCTTGAAGTCAATTTGATGTTGAGTTGTTGAGTCATGATACGGGTCGCTCAGTTTTTTCAAAAGGTAAATAAACTTTACTTTCAATATTCTGTTCATTCAGCATAGGACTCATTAATTAAAGAGTGTTTTTGCTGACCAGCAGAAAAATTCTCTTTTTAGCAACGCTCTTATTAATTATTCTCCATCAATTATTACTTTTATTTCGACGAAAAATATTTCGTAAACGATCTTGCAAGTTTCGATTGACAAATCAAATCATTGATTGGTAACAGGTGTCGTTATGTAGGTATGAAATTCCTCTACGTTGATTTGTCACTTTTTCTCTTTTTTATATCAAGCCTTTGTTTCGATAATTACATTTTTTATAACGTTTTATTATCTACTTCATTACAAATTTGTTCCTGCTTATTTGTAAAGTGAATTGTATATTTAACATGGTGTAAAATAGAATATTTTATCAGTAAATTAAAATAATTTAATCAATAAAAATATTCTAATTCTTACAAATAAAATTTCAGTAGTTTGTTAATTTCTTGACAAAGGTTACCACAAAAAAAGTTTGTTTGATCCGAACATAGATTTGTTGGTTGCAATACCTAAAGGGATTGAAAGAAGATTGTTTAAACAGAAGAAAATTTGTTTGGATTCCACAGATGGTATATTTAAATCAACCATAATCATTGGTATACGAAAGTTGAGGGTTTTTATTAGTTTCAATTTCAAATGTAAAATTTGTTTAATCTAAACAAAATTTGTTTGGTTCAGATCTTTTTAAAATTTTAAATATACCAAAATTTTTTCCAATTGTTTGTTTAATACGTCCTTATTTACATCCTTTAAATTAACGAACAATGATTTTTTTATTTCATTACATTTCCTCTTCTTAATTACATTTACGAAATGAGCTGAACTCTTGTTTCTAATAATATTCATTGTCATTAATTAGATTTTTTAAAACGGAAACAAATGAAGTGAAAAATAGATTGTTTGTTATTAATATCACTCTTCTTACAAAAATTATTTTCATTGTTGTGTATTTTTTTTAAAAATTACATATTCGTGTAAGAATTCATTATTAAACATAAGTATTACAAAATACTCATTAATTAAAAAAAAGCACGATTCAGCTTTACAAAAACTCTATTAATCATTGTTTATTTATCTACAATGAACTTAATTAGGTGCACATGAATTACAATTATTTCTTTGTTCCTATTTCTGTAAAAATTTATTGCCCTTACCGTAAGAAAATTATAATTATTTCTGGAAAGTCATGAAAATCATTAGAAGGAAGTTGTTGAATTTATGGCGAATGCACCTTTTTTAAAAATTGTGTAGAATCACGCGACTGAGAAATATGCATAACAAGTGCACTCTTAAATACTTTGTACACACACACGCTGGAAAATTGCAAAATTAAAATTCGTTCCCCGAGTTGTTTTTTATTTTAATTCATTAGTATTAGTTACTAGTTTGAACGATGGAATTTCACCCTAATTAATTGTCTGATGCTATCTATTATGAGTCCCTGTGTGACTTGAAAAGGAAATTTTTAATCAAGCTTTATTATGAAAATATACCTACTTGATGCATATCTCGTTCATCATTTTTTTAAATTAACAGCTCGATTTCTTTACTTACTTTTCTTTCGTTAAGTAATTAATTTTTCTTTAGGAGTTTGAAGATAGATAATTCAGTAATTAAAACATTAAACAATCTAACAGACAATACAATAACAAATTTAAAGTTTCGCACCTGATAAGAAATTGAACTTTGTTTCTTCATGACCAAAGGTCTAAAAAAATTGAACAAATGAATTTATAGGACAAATAACAGTCATGAAGGAGTATATTGTTGTGTGTGTAATGAGCATATAAATGCTTAAAAGGTTAATGTAGAGCTCAGATTACTCCAACTAGAAATAATGGCATTATTTTGTTACAGAGAATCAGGGCATGATATAAACATTACTTTATTAAATCTGTTAAAGATAAAAGAAAATGAATTTATGTAAAGATAAAGATGGGTAAAAGTTTTGCGTTGCTTGTATATTGGAAGATATTGCCCTCGCTTCTGTTGATGACAATTCTTGCATCGACAGCATGTGGGAGTAATAACATGTTACCTAATTATTTGTGCTCATTACTCACAAAGAGAATGTGGTACTATCCTTCAGAATTGTAACCAGGTTGCACGCCTCTTTGCAGATTTTAAAAACTCCTAGAAAAGGAAAGCTCATAAATATTATTATGAGGTGCATATTATCAGATAATGCACCCATTAACCAAGGTTTAATTACAGATGAACTTTTTTTTTCCTTAATGAGCTAAACTCTCGTTTTTCTAGTTAAAATCTCAAGTTTAATTGTCGGTTGCAATCTTCAATTTGAATATCTCTTGTTCAATTAATTCAATTTCATCTTTTTCAATTTTTCGTCAAAAGATTACTTTAAATTTTAATTTAAAGTAATGAATTAAAATTTATTTACTTAAATTTTAAGTAAATAAACAAATGAAATTTAATACCAGTTTAAACAATCTAGTTAGTTTTTTGATTCATGAAAATTGACAGGAGATGAATATCGAATTTCACACTTTTGAAATATCGATTACTGTTTGTTGTCGGTTCGAAATATCATCACCCTTTTCGCAATTCATGATAGCGATTGTGTTGCCACAAAGAAGGGAGAAAAGTAAAACATTGACTAACGGATGCAAGGGGCTCACGTGTCGTGAGAAGTCGCTCGTCCACACGTGTGAGATGCGTCCTTGTCCCCCTAACCGTGACGCAAATGTCGGAAAATATATGGGGATTATTCTAAAAAACCCTATCTTCTTTTGTCCTTCTTCACGTACGAGCCTTCGCTTATTTCACCCCTGCAGAATTTAATAGGCGATTATGCAAATCACAAGTGACCATTCATAAAGAGTCAAGTTTGGAATTGGCCACACAACACCTATAGTCAATATTAATAATTTCACAAAAAATAAAAAAGTTTATTATCTATAAGATATTTGTCACTTGATCATAATTTTAAATCTTAGCAATGCTTTGCTGAATTAGAAGTTTTGAAAATTCCAAAGTTTAAAATTTAATATTGTTTATTACAGGGTTGCCAGTGACTCATTTTTACTCCCTTTTTTCACTTTTTTAGTAAAATGTCTATTGCAGCTGATATTTGTTGCCTAATTAATAATTTGCGTTATAAATCAATTAGTTTATTTATATTCCAATTACATCGTCAATTTTTTAATTACAGTCTACCAATATTTAATTTCTACATCTCTTAACAATTGTTCTTGTCATTTTTAAAGTACTTTTGTCAATTTTCAAGTATTTTTACGATTTTGAATTTGCTTTTTTCAATCTACACACTGCGAAAACTGCTGTCTTCTAAGTGTCTTATTTTAAGACATTTTGATGTCTTTTTAGTATCTAAGACGCAAAAAATATCTCATTTTAAGACATTAATTGCGTCTTAGACACCAAAATGTCTTAAAATAAGACACTTAGAAGACATCAGTTTTTGCAGTGCATCCTAGAATCCTAGACGAACTACTAAACCGAACACATAAATCTAGTTGTATTAAACTTTTTAACTTTTTATTTAATCAATACTCTTCTTGATCTCGAATTATTAACTCTTGGATACTTAAAATATAACATCCTTATTTTTTTTTATATTTCTCTAAATGTATCTTCTATATCAAATCAATATGTTACGATTAGAAGGCTTAGAAACAATATTTAGATTTTTTTCGATTAGCAAAAATTATAAATCGCCTATATAATTCCTAGTTATGTTACATTATATTTTTTTTTTCATCTATAAGAAATAATGTTACCTTAGTTTTTCTCATTTATAAGAATTTTATATACTAAATCAATAAGTTTTTGTATACATAGTGCATGCAAAAAAATATATAAGTTATTTTCTTTAGTCTTTAAATAATTGTCATGAATATTTAAATTTATTACACAAGTTTTCATTTTTTTGTAATTTTTCAATTATTTTCTTATAATTTCAATTATGTTTTTCAATCTTTAAATTATTGTCAGGAATATTTAAATTTTCTATACAAGTTTTAATTTAGTTTTGTTATTTTTCAATTATTTTCTTTAAATTTCAATTATTTCCGTCATTATTCAAGTAGGGTAATGTCACTTTGAGTGGACCGCCACCATGAGAGGACCGGCTAAAAGTTTTTAGTGACCTGACAGTGAAATTATGTTTTGCGGTAAACAAATACGTTACTGTTTGCCAAAACGAATTGTTTAAAAAACAAACTGTTAAAAAAGTCACCGTTACAAATTAATGAAGTGATTCTGAAGTGTAAAAATAGTGTTGAACTCAAGTTCTAAAGTCTAATTTATTTTTTTGCTGTTAGTTTAGACATTGAAATTGATTGTCTAAGTTTAATTAAGTGATAATTTTGCCTGAATAGAAAAATGTTTGTGGCTCCCTTAAAAAGTCACATTTCACCATGAGTGGACCATTGTTTATAATCTTGAGTGAACCGTCTAATTTTTTTAATTTTTAATATTAACTTACCATTCTTATGGATATAAATTGAAAATAAACTTGTTTTTAAATATATTTTATGTTCTTTATTAATATTTTTTGTGATTTCTAAATAGGTATTGTCGAAAACAGTATAGAATAACAGGGAGTCAAAATTAGATAATTTACTGAGAGAAATTAAAAATCTTAAAAAACTTTTGCAATTTCTTAAGTTTCTATTGATTTTATGACCTTTTCTTGCAATTTTTCAAGAGTGGTCCACTCAAGGTTACATTTTTTTCATTCCTCAAAAAAAAACGCATATTTTTTTACGCCAATTATATTTTCTCTTAATAACAAAATCAAAGCTCTTATGACATAAACTCTTATCTAGGGATCTAAACTAAAGCTTGGAATAGAGAAGTACAATTAATTTACTTTCATAAAGAATTTATTCGAAAAAAAGTTTAAGCGGTTCACTCATGGTGACATTACCCTATTTTTATCATTTTTCAAATATTTTCTTTATATTTCTATTATTTTTGCCATTTTTGAATTGTTTTCTACAAATTTTAATTATTTAAAAAAATGTTTGTTTATTGTCATGAATTTTTCAATTTTTTTCACCAGTTTTCAAATAGTTTCTTCAAATTGCAATAATTTTTTTCGTCCATTTTATTACTGTCATGAATTTATTAATTTTTTACACTTTTTTTAATCATTTTCTACAATTTTCAATTATTTCCTTTAAACTTTAATTACTTTCTTTATATTAAATTTTTTTTGTTGACATTTATACTTTTGAATTATACTTTTCAAATTTCAATTATTTTTGTCATTATTCAAATATTTTTGACATTTGAAATTATTTTCTTTAAATGTCATTTTTCTTAATCTTTATATTATTGGCATGAATTTATTAACTTTTACACCAGCTTTCAATCAATTATTTATGTCATTATTCATATTAAAATATTTTTGACATTTTGGAATTATTTTTTTTAAATGTCATTTTTCTCAATTTTTTTATTATTGTCATGAATTTATTAACATTCACACCAGTTTTACATTATTTATATTATTGTTCAATTAGTTTCTTCACATTTCAATTTTACCGTTAATTTTTCAATTACCTATTTTATTCAATTTTTCAGTAAATATATTACATTTTTTTTACTCCATTTCTAAATTTTAGTTAAATTTGGCATTTTTCACCTGTTTTGTACATATATATATATATACATTTTTTTGCCATTTTTAAATTATTTTTTTCAAGTTTTAATTATTTTCTAGAAACATCTGTTATTTTTTCAATTTTTCAACTATTGTCTTAAAAGTTTGTTTTTTACGCCAAGTTTCAATTAATCATGCCATATTAATAATTTTAATTATTTTGTCAATATCCCAATTATTGTACTCAAAATTTTAATTTTCTACACCAGTCTCAAATTAATTTTGTTTCAAATTTTAATTCTTTTTGTTATTGTTCAATTATCTTCTTGTAATTTCAATTATTTTTTAAACCTTTCAATTATTTTCTTAAAATTTCAATTATTTTGTTTTAATTTGTGATTTTTCAATTTTTTAATTAGTTTGATTATTTTACAATTCTTTTTACATTAAAAAGTCACTTTTGCACTATTTTTAATTTGCAAATTCGCTGACAGCCCTGTTAATATTATTGTTTTGAGATGGTAGACACTAGACCCCGGTGTCAGACCTCCCGCTTGGAATGCCTAAACCGCAGTGAAAAATATTAGGCTAGTGATCGAGAAGGGTCACCAAATCAAGCGCTAGACTCACTTGGTTTTGCTCAACTTCGTAAATCGCAAAGCTATTAAATATTCTTCGAATATTGACAGAAATATTTCTGGAAATATATTACATATTAATAAAAATGTTTTATTGGATAAACGGTTTATTGATCAAAATATTTTGTTTTTATTATAAATTTGAAGATGAGCCAACTCGGAATATTGACTAACTTTATTAAAAAAGGTTTACAATAATGACAAATCTTTACCAATAAGTTTATTAAATGAAACTTTATTATTTATGGTTGTTTAACAAATCTTTAAAGTTTATAAAAATGTTGTTATACAACATTAAAACATTTTTTAACATAAATGTGATAATAAATAATGAAAAAATAAACAGTTTTTAAAATCTAAAACACACGACATCAAAAATTGGGAGTGATAAAGTATTCCCCTTACTTATAATTAAAATAATACTTAGTAATCATGAGATTATCAGTCTGTTAATGTAGTTAAGAAAAGCGTGAGGTTAATTTATACTCTGCAGTTCTTAGATCTTTCACGCAAGCTTACACTTTTCATAAAAAGCAATTTCTTCACAATGTAAAAGTAACAAAAATGCTAATACATTATTTAAAAAATTACAATAAAATATTATATAAAAAAGGATTAATTAATAAAATATTATCTAACAAAATTTCATATTCGTTCAGTAAATAAAAAACTTTTCGTTCCAATTAAGTATTAATTTGTTTTTAAACAACTGCCTCATAAACTATTTTCTGACCACTTTATCAATACACTATGTGTATGAAAACACCAATTATCTCGATACATTTGAACAATTTGCTCGAGATTAAATTCTTGAATTTAGGTCAAGCAGATATTGATTTTAATTACATATATATGTATTCTTTTTTGCGTCCCAATTTTTAGTTTTTATATATTTAATTTGGAGGGAAACATTTTTATCAGGAAGTGGCACACGGAAATTTACAAAACATACAATGTTGTAAATTTGGGATATAGGATTATTTTATTTCGGGTCAAATTCATAATTTTTAAATTTTTGATTGGGTAGTTTTATAGTCTTGAAGAATTATTAATTATTATCTCTCGGACGTAAAAAATGCGAAATATTTAAACACTGTGATTAATAATACTAATAATTATCTATTAATTTATCTATTAATATAAACTAATAATTTTTTTTCGATGTATCAGAACAGTGTCTGGAATTTTTTCTAAAGAGATAAAAAAACATTCTCTGAGAGTAAAATGTAAAATAATATCAAATTTTCTAGACCACACGTCAGTTTTAATAAAAGTAATGGAAAAATTAGCTGCCCTAAAAACTTCTGATAACAATTTTTTAGTTCAATGCTCTTCATTAACATTATTTTTTTTCTATTAGAATTATATAATATTAAAAATTAATTGAATTTTTTATTTAATTATAACTTTATTAATAAAGTTAGAGATACTTTCATTTTATTATTTATTCAAGAATACTTTCAAAGTTTAAAAGAAATCTGATTAATTTAAAAGTTGCAAAGAAGTCAGATGCTGAAAATTGTAGAAAACCGTAACATAAAAGATATCGATTAGTACGATTGAAATCTCGATTTTTCCATTAAGATTGAAGTAGGTCTCGTTTTTCAGGTCTAACCGGAATAACTAGCTCCTTCCGTATCTCACATACTTTTTTCCATTTGTGACAAAATGTTTGCCTTTTTCCTTCATTTGTAGTCTCGGAAGTAGGCTAATTCCTCTGTCATTTACAATAAGAGTTCTACGAATATGAGAGTTTCAATTTTAAGTCCGACTTTTCAGTCTTCTGCCTCAACTGCTTTCGTGTAAGAGACACGAGCTTTCTTCCAAATGTTTCTCGATTTAAAATAGAATTGGTTGAAATTTAAATTGAATAATATTTGAAAATAACTCATTTGAAAATAACTCAATGTTAGGATCGAATGATCGATAGAATTTCGGATTATTCTGAATCTGAATCAATTTGATGAGATTGAAATTTTGAACTGTTACCGTAAAATGCGTTTTTAAAAAAAATCAAATTACTGATTTCTTACTAAAACTTTTTACCAATTGAGACTGACAAAGCATCTAGAAACAATCATTCTTTTTGAACCATTTTTCATCAGTGCGCTTTAAGAAGCTAATACCAATATAAAAAAACTTCCATCAACCTACTTAATTACTCGCTTAATTACTTTAAGAATATCAATAATAAGTAGCTTCAAATGAATATCATTAAAAAACTTTAACGGCCATTTTTGTGTCAAGAAAATATATTTTTAAAACTTAAAACAAAGCATGTTTTTGTTCATTTCAATATTTCTAATGATGCAAATTTAAAAATTTTTTTGTATTTGTATTTTTTGTATTAAAACAGGTTCAAATTTAAAGCCTTTGCTATTCACGCTCAAACATAAAAATATAATTTTATATATATTATTTTTAGTTTTAAAGGCAAAGGATTTAACAATAATGTTTAAATTTATTTGTTTTTTCATCAGCAATATACTTGTTAAACGAAAAATAGAATTTCGATATCGTTAACGAAGTGCACGGAATGAAAATTAGTTATAAATTTTATAAAAAATTTTTATAATTTAGAGAAATAGTGACAAAAAGGGGACATTCTATACATAGTCAGTTTCAAAATTTAAGAAAATTATAATAATTTATATTAAATTATATTATTTATTACAAATTATATTAAAGTTTAAAATTACTTTAAGCTTTGAATGTTTTTTCTGAAGCTTCAAATTTCTGGTATGAACATTTTTTTACTGCCATCTTTTTCTTAAATTGTAAACAGTTTTTAAAAAATTTATAACTAATTTTCTTTCTGAATAAACAATGAAAATAACTATAATTTTTGGCAGTTGAAAAGTGGATGTAATACATTTGAACGAGCTTTTGAATGTTAGAATTATCATTTATCTTTAAAAGAAGTCGTCTTAATGCTGAAAAATTTGTTCTCATGAAAGTAAAGAAAAAGAAAACGAAAAACCGAAAAAAACAAGTTAAATTTGGTTTTTGAAGCTCATGTATGGTTTTTTATTTCACACGAGAAATAATAAATATTATTATTATGATTTTATTAGCTATCTCAGTAAAATCTTATCTTAAAGAGACACTGATACATTGTAAAAAGAAAATCTTAATTTAAGACGTGTCTTAAATTAATCAAGCCCCGGAAATACAATTTAATGAATTTCGCTGAATTCCAAATTTACCTTTTTAAATTTATTAGAACTTCACATTTTCATGCAAATTTAAAGTTTTTCATTTTTTTTGTCATAGTTTAAAATAAGAGAAATATCTGTAAAATACACTGAGAGAAATGTTTTCTTTTACCAATGTATTAGATCAAGTAGGAATTACCTTATAATTGGAGCTAGTATAATTATTCTTGGATCAAGTATTATTTATTATTGACCCAAGCATATATTCTTGAATCAAAAATATGTACTTGGATCAAGGATAACTATTCTTAAGCCAAGAGCAATTATTATTGGTCTAAGAATGATTATTATATTAGTTTAAGAATCAATTATTCTTAGTCTATAAAAATCATTATTCTTAGTCTAAGAATCATTATTTTTGGTCTAAAAATCATTATTCTTGGTCCAAGAATAATTATTCTTCATTCAAGCATATTCTCCAAGCACATTTTTATTCTTGGAAAAAGAATTCTTTTCTCTCAGTGTAAGCAACAGCTGTCTTAGAACAAGACAGCTTTTCTGCCTTAAAATAAGACTTTCTTTTTACTCTCTACACTGCAAAAACATGGTGTCTTAAATTGGCAAAAAATGTCTTAAATTAAGGGGGGGGGGGGTATGGTTTAAATAGCAAAAAAAAACCTTTTTAAACATTTTTTTTTGACGAAACTACTAAATATTTTTTAATCCTTTTATTACTACATTATTTAGTAACTTTTAAAGTAACTTTTTGAATTTTTTAAGAAAAAAATGTCCAGAAACAACGGAGTTGCACCCACTTCCAGTAGGCCATGTCGAATTTTACGGTGTCCCGGATTTAAAATCGTAGAATCATCTAAAACACATGGGATTAAGAAAAATTAGTTATTTGGAAGTATACCTCCCAGTCAACGTTGCCCTTTTATTATTATTTTTTTTGATTCTGATCGATTGTGCAGCCTTTTTTTTTAAATGGCGCCTTTTTTAGGCTAAAAAACGTACTTTGACATTAAACGACCGTAAAAAAATAGAAATAAAAATTTTTTTAATAAAAGGGCAACGTTAACTGGGAGGTATACTTCCAAATAACTAATTTTTCTTAATCCCATGTGTTTTAGATGATTCTACGATTTTAAATCCGGGACACCGTAAAATTCGACATGGCCTACTGGAAGTGGGTGCAACTCCGTTGTTTCTGGACATTTTTTTCTTAAAAAATTCAAAAAGTTACTTTAAAAGTTACTAAATAATGTAGTAATAAAAGGATTAAAAAATATTCAGTAGTTTCGTCAAAAAAAAATGTTTAAAAAGGTTTTTTTTGCTATTTAAACCATACCATCCCCTTAAGATACTCTCTAAATCTGAATTAGTAGTTTTCTGCTATGAATTAGTAGTTTTCTACTATGAATTAGTCAAATTCATGGCTCATTTTTCTCTAATTTATATAGTAGAAAACTACTAATTCTTAGTAGAAAACTACTAATTTTTAGTAGAAAACTACTAATTGAAATAGTGAAACTTTACTTTTTAAAAAAGTAGATTTTTTTACTAATTTAATTAGTAGTTTTCTACTACAAAATTAGTAGTTTCTACTACAAGATTAGTAGTTTTCTACTAATTCTTAGTAGTTTTCTACTAAGAATTAGTAAAATTCTTACTATTTTAATAGTAGCTTCTTTTTCGCTAATTCATTAGTAGAAAACCACTAATCCAGATTTAGAGAGTACTTTTGGTGTCTAAGACACGAAAAATGTCTTATTTTAAGACATTTCTGAACAATTTAAGAAACCTGTTTTTGCAGTGTAAATCTGAATTAGTGATTTTCTACTAGGGATTGCAATCCCGCACAGTTTTCAATCCCGCGGGATCATTTGCGGGATCCGGTAACAATCTCGCGGGATCCCGCAGTGTTTTTGGAATTTTTCCCGCGTTCATGGTTTTTTCTGCGTGTAAGTGCATGATTTAATAAATAAATTCTGCTAATTAGATAATTCTAATATGATGGGAACTTCAAAATTAAAACTATTTTTATTAAAAAAAGTTAATAATAAAAAGACTATTGTACTGTACAATTAGACTCACTTTTGTAATCAAGAAAGAAAATATGTGTGTTTATGTTTAAGTAATAGGTATTTATTGAGATTGGAAATTATAATTACAATCTGTAATTTTTTTATTCATTTAACTGAAAATATGATCTCAAAAAACATATTATATTAATGGTTTCGTCCCCCAATCTGCTTCTTAAGGAACTACAAATGTATCCTGCTGCTGAAAACGCTCTTTCTGCTTCTACACTGATTGGCGTTATAGATTTTAAATAGTCGTAAACAATAGACAAATGTTTGCCCGTTATTTATTAGGTGATGTAAAAAAAGATGAGTAAACAAGACACACTCATATTTAAGTTTAAGCCAATCATGCTTAAACTCGAGGTATTAATATTGAGGTATTTATATATTTTTTTGACCAAAAAAATTTTATTTTTTTATATACATATCACCAATCGAAAAACCCTGAAAAACTCTATCGAAACTGATAGTAGTAGCAAAAAATTTTTTATTTATTGTTAAATATAAAAAAATTACTAAAATTTGCGTTGTACCGTAAAACCCAGAAAGATTACCCCCCTCCCACTCGGAAAATATTGGACAAAAAAAATCACCAAAGATTACCATCTGTACGCACTATAAATACTTCGAATTTAAGCATGATTGGCTAACAATTTTTTTTTACTTTGATCACTTCATATAAAAAACAAATGTCAGTTTTACGGATCCCGCATAATTTTGCGGATCCCGCAAAATATTATGCGGGATCCGCAAGCCATGAAAAGGTGCGGGATTGCAATCCCTATTTTCTACTAATGAATTAGTGAGAAATCGGTTACTATTGAATAGTGAAAAATTTCACTATTTTTTATTAGAAAACTACTAATTTTAAAGTGAAATATCTATCAGTTGTAATAGTGAAAGTGTACTTTTTCAATTAGTAAATATTTCACTTTAAATTTAATTGTTTTCTACTAAAAAATAGTGAAATTTTTCACTATTTAATAGTAATCGATTTCTAGCTAATACATTAGTATAAAATCACTAATTCAGATTTAGTGAGTACAGTGCACCTTCAAACTGTATTTATATAACATCATTAAAAAGGTACACTGAAAAAACTGCCAAAAACAGGCGTCTTATTGTAAGAAATATGACATTTAGAAGCATCTTACAATTAGAGTTATTTCGTTATTATATATTGGTTAGTAATACATGCAAGAAGCTCGCTGATTGTTTAAAATCTAAAACACCCTAAAAAATTTTAAAATGTAGGAAAAAAGTGTCTGAAACTAAGACACCTGTTTTTGTAATTACACCAAAATATTGTCTTCTGTTTAAGATGAATATTTACTGTCGGGTGATAAGTGAACGCGCTTCTTAGTTTATACTTGATTAATCCCTTGACTGCATAGGGCAGCGGATTCTAAGGTCAAAAGGGCAACAATGAGATTCAATTGATTCGCTGGAATTAAAGCAGAAAAAGGCTTTAATAGGCGTTTATTATTGACGCCCACGATTTCCGACGATTGTCAGACTTGTTGAATGCAAGATGCAAAAATCTTGTGGTGTTTGAGGTTGAAACGTGGCTTTATTTATAACCGTCCTGGTTTTTAACGCTTTGTGGTCAATAAGAGCACGAAACCATGAAATCTCCCTTGACGTTGGGTATATGATAGAGGGGTATCCATTCGAGGTACCCCTTGCCATCTAATTACGTCAGAGACCTCAACTTTCCATAGCTGTTGTGTTGTCTTTGTTTCCGGTCAACTGACCACCTGCTACCATCATTCCCACGGTAGACTGGGTCTGAAAGCAAAGGATGATGGGGTGAATTTCAAAAATGCACTTGCCCAATTGGGGTAAACCCTCTGCTTAAACGTTGGCTAATTTTAACTCCAGGTCAACAGGAAGTGGGTCGGAAGTAATTCGCATATGAAATGTTTCAGGGGATTAAACTATTGTGATAATAAGCATACTTCATTTTAATTAACAGGTGCTTATTATATTCGTTTGATCACCTCGATTGTTTGCATTGAATCAAATAATTGCATTTGTACCTATCCTTTTTTTAATTGCCAATGACTTTAAATGCAAAAAGAAATTAAAACACTGAGAAACAAGATAAAAATTATGTCCATTTTGTCAACATTATGCTTCCACAATTGTTTAAAAATAATTCTTTTTAAAAATCCTTTTATCTAAATTCAGATTTTAGTAGTAAAAATAAGCATACCAAATTTTATATAAATCCGTTTTGCTGTTTATTTTAATGTGGAACTAACTTCAAGTTGTTTTTAAATATCATTTTAAAAACCATAGATTTTATTACCACGTACAAATCAGATTCAAAATTTAAGTTAGTTAGTTATTTAAGTTGTTAGTGAAATTGATTTAAAAAATATTCTTATTTGGAGTGAAAAACGACTTTCTGGTTTGAGGTTACGTAAATGGAGAGAACCTTCTTAAATGAAATTAATCAAAGATCTATTATCAAAGAAAATTTTGACGTAAAGTGAATTGACATCTCGGAAAATTGAATTGTACTCTAATGTACCCAAACAGGAATGCTTTTTTTAAACTGGGAGGATTACGTTAATTGAGGTGTCAGATGTTCTCTGATCGACCCTCTAATCTAGATTAAGAGCCCACATGAATCAGAAGTTCTGACCTTGAGGCACTTCACGTTATGGAGGCAGGTCACTGTCTCCAGAGGAAATAAAACGTGAAATATTGTTTCATATCTCCGATCTATGCTTGGCTTTCATTCACAAATTAAATTTCTTTCATCAAAACACATCTTTTTATTACACGCAAACATGAAAAATTAATTAATTAATCTTTTTATGGTATTTTTTTAAAGTCTTTTTTACAAAACAAATTAAGTTGCTTTTTCATATATTTCTTTATTAACAAGTTGCATTTGGTTCTAATTTTTACTAATTAAAAGTGTAGATTTTTACGAATTAGTAGATTTTTATATTTTATAAATGTCATCCCTTATTAACAGATTTTACTTAAGCCCAAATTTGTTTGAATTTTGCCTTAACCCTAAAAAATCCCATTATTTTTTTTTAAATTCACTGATTTTTAAAAAAGTCAAAGAATTAATTTTAGGGCAAAATTCAAACAAACTTGGATCAGGCAGACCTTTTTAATGATATTTTTGGTCAATCTATCAAATTTCGTGACAAACTATTTATTATTTTTAGAGAAAGTTTACGGACAAATTTTACCTATACCAGTGACGTCACTCTCCATCATGTGCCCTTAATTGCAGATTTATTGACTAAAATATTTAGAACAAAACAAAAAAAATATGTTGTGTAGACATAACATATTATGTAGATTGGGAATAATAAATACATTTTTAATATTTAATTTTTTTGTCCTGAATTAGCAGATTTTGCACTAATCTAAACTAGTAATTGATTTTTTATATTTTAATTAACGATTTTGAACAATTTATTGTTAAATTTCAGTATGCATATTAATTTTTAGTGGAAAGCAAATTCAGTTAAGTCAATTATGACCAGTATGGTTTCAGTCAGAATTATTTTCAATAAACAATTATAGAATCGAGTGAAGAACCAAATTATAATACACAATAATGAGAAATTTAATTTCATCTACTTAAAATGGCGCTCCTTGATCGTAAAAGGTTTGATACGTCATGAAATTATGATAATGGCATTGACATGTCATAGACATTGAGCAGTTTGATGGCCCTAATCGAACCCACTTTGATGCCATCTACGCCATTAGTTTAATCCAAAATTGTCTTCGTTAGTTACACCTTAAAAGCTTCTAGCTATATTTAATACTCAGAAAAACTCTTCTAGAAATAGTATGTAATTTAATTGTTCCGGACTAAAAATATTCCCGTCCGTAGATTAAAAATATCCCCTTTTCTATAATGACAAAAATCGAGTATTTTAAAAATACACCCAATTTTATTTTAGTAATTCTATTAGATTCTTATAAATTTCAATACTGAATATTGGACATTCAGTAGAATTCAGAATATGCCATTTTTAATCATTCCTTATTAATATAAAATCATTTCGTCGACGCCACTGAGTCAGAAAGTTTGACCCCACATAACTCCTACATCAAGAACCACGTAACTCTCTTCCAAATCTAGAATCACGTAACTCTCTCCTATCTCTAAAACCACGTAAGAGTTTGAGAGACCCTTTCCACCTTAAAATGTAAAAAGGTATAACCTTATCTAAACCTATTATCAATTCGCAATTTCGGTATGGTAAAATATTATATTCATATATTATTATAATATTTATAATCCAATAATTTCAACCCGCTTCGTTTTAAAGTATAAAAGAATCCCCCGATACTTCGTTGATTTTAACAATCCACTAATCTATATTAATATATTTAATATAACATTTTATATATAAAAAAAAATGTAATTCCCTATTAATATAAAATCATTTCGCCCTCTGCCGCCGTCGCTGCCATTGAGTCAGAAAGTTTGACCCCACGTATGGATGAATATATTTAAAAACCTTAAAATAAATATAGCAGTGTTTTTTTAATTTTTAAATTTAAATTTTAATTCATAAATGTTATATTTCAGAAAACGTAAAAAATGTATTTAAAAATGTAAATAAATTTTATATTTCGAAAAATGTAAAAAAAGTTTGTAAGAAGCAAAAATACGAATATTTATTTTCTAAAAATTATATCCCCTCCAAGTAATAAAAATTTAAAATTTAATTTGATCAACATTTTGAATTTCAACACCAATGCTATAATCCTCTGAATCATATATATGTAAATTGGTTAAACTTATCTTTTGGTATTTTTGGGAAAATTTTTAATTATTATTAAAGAATATATTAATAATTTTAACCGTTATCGTAAATTTTTCCTATAATATTTAGTTTTTGACCTTGAAGAAACTTTGATTCTTGATAAAAATTTTGAAGAAAAATAATAATTTTGTGTTCTCCATTTGATATTAATATTTATTGGAATAAACTCTTCCCTCAAAAACCCTTGAATTTCTAAAATAAGAAAATTAAAAAATATGTTTTTAACCTTTTTTGGTTTTCATATTGCAGTAATCAAGATAAATTGTAATTTAACTTATTAATAAATCCTGTGCATTATAAAATAGTATCTTTTTCAAAATTTATTTCTTGAATCTTTACTTCCTCTTTTAAAATATTAAATATTCCGAGTACATCTATTTTTGTGAATTTATTTAATTCAGAGGGAATATTTCCATTATTGTAGGCAGATGATTCTTTGCCACTTACATTATTATTATTATCTTCATTAATAATATCACACAAAATCTTAATAAAAAGTATAATAAAATATAATAATATTTTCTTAAATATTAGAAACAGATTTAATAACAATTGAAAATCTCTGCAGTTTATCTTCAAGTGTTTTACATTATTTTATTGTTGATATAAATTTGTATGTTGATAGCTCATGTACAGAGATTAAATAATGACAAGATATGAATTACAAGAAAGTGATAATACTTGAGTCGAGTTAGCATTATTTAAACATTCATTCAGTGACGTACTGCATATCGTAAATCGAGTTGCAGTTTGCTGATGCATTATACATACATCTGCATTTATTATCTTTTGTTTACATTGAGACATAGTTTATATCGCGCGCACTCTGCTAATCATTATTGATAAGAAGCAAACGGTGTGAAATTTATGCAAATACAATTATTGCGATTACATATGCATACAATTAATCCAATTCCAATTGGACATTTAATTATTATTTCCAAAAATTATTTGTATTTTCAAATAATTATTTCAAAAGTTAATTAAAATTTCGAAAAACTACATTTGTCTTTTTTACATCAGAACCTAATTTCACGTGCATAATATTAAATTCAATTCAAGTATATAGTGAAATTACTAAATTTCAAAGTTTCTAAATGTTAATTACAAAAATAATTTGCTAATACTCACGTAATAACTTTTGTTCGGTTCCGGATGCGCTGAAGGTTGCTAGTATAATAAATTCTATTTAAAAAATAAATTAACATGTCTTTGTTTTACTTATTATTTAGGCATAGTTTTGAACAAATGTTAACTTGACAATGAGATTCATGAAAATTTTAAAATCAAGATTAATGTTAAAAAAGAATAAATTAAAAATTTATCATATCTCATAAAATAGAAATTTGTAAAAGTGAGTTTTTCTAAAATTGTATAAAGTCGACAACATAATTCTGGAAAAATTGAGGTCAAGCAAACTTTCATTTTAAGATAAAAATCAAAGATTAAATGTCTGAGGGTGCATTGGTAGTGTGTCCTCGTTGAGAGTGTTTGCCGCTCATTTTGGTAGACAATAACTTTACCCCCGGCGTGCTTGCTGAGTCAGACCTCCAGGGTCGCTTATATTCTAGATGTTTTAAGCTTTTGACTAAGTTTTAAGGTAACATCTTCTAAAATTTGCAAGAGTAAAACGGGTAATAATCGTCTTTATAAAGTTTCAGAATAGCGCTCTACTAGAAAAATACCTATTTAGTCAAATTTTCAAAAAAATATTCTTCTTTAACTAATTCTCATGTTAATTCAAGTTATTACAAATAAAGTAACAATTGTAATTTATGTTTCGTTTTTTATTTTTTGGAATAATTTACAAATACCAGGTAGTAATTAAATCTGCCATGAAACATTCATGCAAACTTGCATACTTTTCAACAATTATGAAAAGTGAAACGTTTATTTTCCCAGTAACTAGTTACGGCTCATATAATTTTAATTGTGGGAAGTTTCATAAAATATTCAGGAAACAAAAAATAATTTCACAAACTTATTACAATATTTCTATACAAGTTCCGGGATAAAATCCCATGAAGTTTTAAAATTTTTAGATAAAAACAAAAAGATAATCTAAATCTTTGCAAACAATTCATATTGACTTTTTAAAATTTATTTTCAATTGAATTCAAATAAATCCGAATTTTTAGTTAGTGATTTAACATAGACTCAAAGTCACTTAGAGCACTGTAAAAAGAGAATTTTATTTTAAGACGTGTCTTAAATTAAACAAACACTGCTATTTGTGAAAAATACTATCTTAATCAATATGAATTTACAATAATTCTAAATTTACCTTTTAATATCTATTAGCTCTGTAAATCTGAATTAGTAAAAAATACTTCATTTGAAAGCACAAACTCAGTCATTAATTTAAATAGTTATATTTCTATTAATCATTTAGTAGAAAATAACTAATTATTAGTCAAATTTATTTTTAGATTACGTCAAAATAACTAATATTTTAGAAAAAATCTATTTACTAATTCAATTAGTCAAATTTTAACTATTTTTTTTATTAATAATTAGTTGCTTTTAACTAATTGAAGGGATCCGATATTTATGACAAAAATAATTTAATTTGAAATCTTGAATATGACTCGTCTCTTCATTGCCTGGGCGCCAAGAGGGATTAAGGGCGTGGGGACTGACGAGGGAAGGGAGTAATTTCCCATTTAATAAAATTTCTTCCGCACCCATCGTCCTCACAATCGTTTCCGGGCATTCTAACCGAAATCGTCACTACTTTGTGTGTCGCCGGCAATACGGAGTGTGGCGATTTTTAAATAATATGAGGATTTCGGAGTAATAAAGGACGATGGGGTGGAAGAATTTGAGACTAGAAGAGCGGAATATTCAGACGACGGGTTAAAGAATAAATCAAATCAATTATGAAATTGAAAGTGGTTCACGACACAGACCATGGTGCTGCGACGCTCAATTCCGCTCGTTGGTCACCACGCTTACGCCAATAATCGCCCCCGTCCTCAGCAAAAATAAAAGATGCCGGAAACGATAAGTTTTTTTTTTATATTTTTGAATACTTGTTTTTTTTTTTGTCATTTTTATGTCTTCATTTACCATTTATTTATTGTATACAAAACGTTCATTATTTTATTGTTCAATTTTTATTTTAGTCTGTGCCTTTTTATTTATTTATGTATTCATTTTAAATCGTGAATGTGAAAAGAATGTGTGAGCCGGTTATTTTATATTATTTTAATATTAACTTTTGACGGATTTTAAACATTGACGAAATATAATTTTATATAGTTGACGATAAATATGGCTTTTGATTTGTGTTCATTCTGTATTATTTTATCTCCCTCGATCATTGTTTAATTTTATTATTTTTATTTAGACTTTCTTGCTGTTTATTTTAAGTTTAATGTGCGATTTTATAAAAATTTAATAGACATCATTTTTAATCGTTACATAATTCTGATTTAGAAAGAGTATTTCACATGTTTATGTAAATTTAAAGCTTTTAATTTTTTTGTCACAATTTAGAGCAAGAAAAAAACCTGTAACACAAGTAGAAGCTGTCTTGAAAATGTTACATCTTAAGGAGGTTCTATCCATTTACATAACCTCAAACTAGAAAGTTGTTTTTCACTCCAAATAAAACTATGATTAAAATTAATTTCACCAAATTTTGTAAGATTAAGTTGTACATTTTCCAGAAAAAATTTGGTTTAGCTAAAATTTGTTGTCAAATAATATTTATTTAACATTTTATGTTTTTTCTTTAAATTCAATGAACAACTGCAATTTTCATCCAATTTTGATAAATAATAGCACATTTTTCTCGTCAAAAATTTCTCTACAATTTTATTTGTTGGGTTTTGTTAATTAATATTTTGTTTCAAAGTTATTAAACAAATAAAACTTGTGGGCCCGTATCATTTTGACACAAATTTTTTCGTGCAACTTGTTATATTGTACTCCCGAAGATGAGTGTTATATTTTACTCCTAATAAAATCAAAGATTTGGGCCCGTATCTTTTTGACACAAATTTTTTCGGGCAACTTGTTATATTGTACTCCTGAAGATGAATGTTATATTTTACTCCTACTAAAATCAAAGATTTTTAAGTTTTAATTATTCAATAATTGAATTTATTGGATTAATTAAGTCTCTTAATATTAATTTAATGTATAAAAATCAATTATTTAATAAATAAGACTTAAAAATCTTTGATTTTAGAAGGAGTAAAATATAACATTCATCTTGTGGAGTACAAAATAACAAGTTGCCTGAAAAAATTTGTGTCAAAATGATACGGACCCAAAGATTTTTAAGTTTTAATTTTTCAATAATTGAACTTACTGGATTAATTAAGTCTTTTAATATCAATTTAATGTATTAAAATCAATTATTTAATAAATCAGACTTAAAAATCTTTGATTTGAGAAGGAGTAAAATATAACATTTATCTTCGAAAGTACAATATAACAAGCTGCTCGAAAAAATTTGTGTTAAAATGATACGGGCCCAAACTTGTTCTTTACGTATTTTTTTAACAAAATATCAATTAACAAAACCCAATACATAAAATTGTAGTGAATGTTTCAATGAGAAAAATGAGCTATTATTTATCAAAATTGAATAAAAATTGCAGTTGTTCGTTGAATTTAAAGAAAAAACATAAAATGTTAAATAATTATTATTGAACAACAAATTTTAGCAAAACTAATTTTTTTCTGGAAAATGTACAACTGAATCTTACAAAATTTGGTGAAATTAATTTTAATCATAGTTTTATTTGGAGTGAAAAACAACTTTCTAGTTTGAGGTTATGTAAATGGAGAGAACCTCCTTAAAACAAGATAGCTTTTCTGCCTTAAAATAAGACTTTCTTTTTACAGTGAATAACTGAATTTTTACTAAATTATTAGTATCAGAATTACATTTTGATATGGTGAACGAATTTTTACAGTGAAATTAGTAGTTTTTTACTCATTGAGATTTAAAGAGTATTTAAAAGAACTCGAATTAATTCATATTTTTATTTAGCAGAATTCTCATTTACCAGAATTTTATTACTGAGTCTAAATTTTAACAATAGAATTTCTATACAAATCTTCATTTACCCGAATCTTTAATTCGCACGAATTTTTATTTGCACGAATTGATATTTGATAGAATTCTTAAAACACGAAATGTTCATTTCTCCGAAATTTCTAATATCTAAATAAGCATCCGACAGAATGATTTCGGCGTAGAATTAAAAATTCACCTATTAAAAATTATCAAGGAAATTGTGATTAAATATTTTAAAATTGAGAATAAAATCTTTCTGTTGGATGTATGTTTGGATGCATTTACAAATTTGGACAAATAAAGATTCAAGTTATATGAGGATTCGGGCAAATAGAAATTCTCGTATTAAAAATTCGACTCACTTAAAATTCGGTAAAATAGGAATTCTGCTGAACGAAAATTCTGCTGAGTGAGAATTCTCCTAAAAAAAATTCGGTTAAATTTGAATTCTTATAAATAAAAAGTTGGTTAAAAATAAATTCTATAAAATGAAAATTCTGTTAAATATGAGTTTGGTGATGTAAAAACTCCGTTAAGTGAAAATTCAAAATTATTATTAAATAATAATAATCTCCGTAAACTTCTGAAGTTAGTTAGTATTAATATTTATTCATCTTTTTCTCTCCGCGTTTTAAAATCTGAAGTGAAGTTAGTCCCTGTTATTTTGTTGATTATAACTCTCTTTATCGGAAAATAGTTTGAATTTTGAATTGAAAGAATAAGGTAACTTTTTTCGTTAGTGTCGTGTTGGGCTGGTTTTTAATTGTCATTTGTGTAAAAAAAAGTTTCGAAAAATGTTTTAAAAATTTATTATGGTTTTTGAAGAAGTTTAAAATAAATACACATGCAATTAATTTCCTAAATTTTCAGTTATTATCTCAAATTTAGATTATTGTCATAAATCTTCCATTATATAACGATATTTAATTCTTTTCTTCTGCTTAAAAATAAATTCTGCAATTTTTCTTGATTTTCATCAATTTATAATTATATTCATTACTTTGGTATTACTTTTAAAAATTTCAATTATTTATCTGAAATTGCAATTATTTTCGTCAATTTTCATTATTTCTGCGATTTTTTAATTATTCTCTTTAATTTAAAATTTTGAAGTTATTTTGTAATTATTATTTACTTTTAAAAATATATTCTATGATTTTTTCAATTATTTCTCTCAAATTTTATTAACTGTTTTCAATTTTTCATATTTAAATTATTTTCATCATAATTCAATTTTCTTTCTCAATCTTAAATTATTTTCACCATATTTCAATTATGTTTTTCAATTTTGAATTTATTTTATCATTTTCCAATTATTTTCCTCGATTCCCGTGTGGAAAAGCCAAGTGGGGCCAAACTGGCGCCCACTTGGCCCACCTGCCCCAGGTGGGCTCCAACTGGCGCCCACTTAGAAACTGGGAAATACTGGGAACTTTTCTACACGGGTTGTTAATTATTATTCTCATTTTCTAAAATTATTTTCTAAGATTTTTACGTATATATTTTTCTGAAAACTCAAATATTTTCTTTAATTTTTAATTACACAGCCCCACAAAAAAAAAAAAGTGTCATGTACTTTTGACCGGAATACCCTAGCCCTATGTATTTTGACGCGCTGAACACGAATCCGAAGTCCATTTTGCTCCATCACGTCAGGATTTTTTTCTAACCTCAAAAAACATGTCGGATTTTGAGAGGTAGGCGATTTTTTAAAAAAATTTATGGATTTACTTCAAACTTGGTATCTGGGGGTTTTTTGGGTCGCTGATTCCGAATCTGAAGTTAGATTTTCAAAATTCAAAATGGCGGATCCAATATGGCGGACGAATTTTGAAAAAATTTGAAGATTTACTTCAAACTTGGTATCTGGGGGTTTTTTGGGTCGCTGATTGCGAATCTGACGTCATATTTTCGAAATTTTTATGAAATTTGGTATCTTCAGGTTTTTAAGTTGCTGAGTGTGATTTCGAAGCGAGTTTCTCACATTTTCAAATATGACTTCTATTACAATTTTATCATAAAATATTCCTTGGTAACAGATTGGATATGTTTGGTGCAGAAGCCAAATAAGAAAGTACATTGTTCCATTCTGCATCTTATTCCTGATAAATCTTCAAATTTTTTAAAAATTCGTCCGCCATTTTGAATTTTGAAAATCTAACTTCAGATTCGTAATCAGCGACCCAAAAAACCCCCAGATACCAAGTTTGAAGTAAATCTTCAAATTTTTTCAAAATTCGTCCGCCATATTGGATCCGCCATTTTGAATTTTGAAAATCTAACTTCAGATTCGGAATCAGCGACCCAAAAAACCCCCAGATACTAAGTTTGAAGTAAATCCATAAATTTTTTTAAAAAATTGCCTACCTCTCAAAATCCGACATGTTTTTTGAGGTTAGAAAAAAATCCTGACGTGATGGAGCAAAATGGACTTCGGATTCGTGTTCAGCGCGTCAAAATACATAGGGCTAAGGTATTCCGGTCAAAAGTACATGACACTTTTTTTTTTTTGTGGGGCTGTGTTATTTTCATTTGTAATCAAAATTTCAATTTTTTTTTATTAACTATCGTACATTTCAATTATTTTCAGTTTTTTTCCAGACTTTTCTCCAATTTTTAGTTATTTTCTATTTTTTTAATTGATTTCTTAAGATCTTCATGTATTTTTTTCAAATTTCAATTATTTTTTCTTTATTTCAAAAAAATTCTGTAATTTTTTCAATTATCACACTTAAATGTCATTTATTTTTTTACAACTTATCATTGTTTGTATCATATTTCAATTATTTTTGGCAAGTTTTAAAATTTAAAAACATTTTTCAATTATTTTCCAAAATTTATTTCTTTCAATTTTCAATTCTTTACATTTGTTTTATAATTTCAAAATTTTTTAAATATTTATCTAAATTTTCAATTATTTCATTCAATTTTCAATTTTTTCTTGTTCCTTTTCATAATTGCCAAAAAGTTTTTCTTTATTTGTCTTTAATTAAAATTTGTTCTCTTCAATTTTAAATTATGTTTATCTTTTTTGATTTATTTTCTCTAGTTTTTAATTTTTTTCTTTTATTTCAATAAATTTTCGAAAGTTTTAAGTATTTTTCTCAAATTTTTTATAACTTTCCTTTATTTAAAATATTTTATGTAATTTTTTAAAATTATTTTCTCAAATTTTAATTATTTTTTTTAATTTTAATTTACTTATCTCAATTTTCAATCATGTTTTTTCAATTTTCAATTATTTTCTCTAATTTTTCATTATTCAATTTTTTTCAATTTACTTTAAAGATTCTCAAGTATTGTTCTGAAATTTAAATTATTTCTTTTATGTTTAAAACATTTCTATGATTGTTTAAATTACTGTTCCCAATTTTTAATTTTTTTCATTTTTTTTTCAACTAATAATTGCAATAAATTGCAAAATTTGCAATTATTTTGTTTAATTTCTATTATTTTTTGCAATTATTTTTAATTCTAAAATATTATAAATTTTGTCCTAAATAAATATTTATTTTATTTATATTAATTGATTTTTAAATATTATATTTAAAATATTTATTTCTTTTTATTATGTAGATAAATATTATTTATTGATTTGTTATATTTATTATTGTATTTTATAATTTCTAAAATGTACGAAAAACTAATTGCGCGCGTTTTATTTTGCTTTTAATTATATTAAAATTCGATTGAAAACAAATTTGAAAAATTAATATTCGATATAAAAGAAAACTGTATCAAATTCTATAAATTGAAAATTCTTAAAAATGAATTTTAGAGCTTATCTTGCGCTTTCCTCCTAAAGGCTGAAATATTCACGAGTTTTCTCAAAAAAGGATTCTATTTTCGAAGTAGAGTCACTTCCCACTTGTGGTCCTTTTTCTCATGGCGTCATGGACTTTAGCCAATTTGCATGAAGCGAAGGAAAATTCCATCGGACAAGAAACTGTCTAAATTTATCTAAAATTCCTGCGACAGAGAATTTGAATTTTCGCCGCCCTCTTGCAATAACAGCGCTATCTGAACGGGGGTTCCCGAAGTAAATTCCATTGATTTTTCTCCTAACGTACCGTTGTCCTTTGACCAAATAAGGGAATCACACGCCGCGATATTCATCCCGGCATTTCTCGTCGCGATCGCGCGCTGAATTAAACTCACAAAATTTTCTTTGTTGATACACTTGATAATAATCTCGAAAATTTATCATGTACTCGAAATTATTATCTTGCAAGTGAAACTGCTGAGTTTTAGTCGAGCTTTGAAATCCGCCAGCTTTTGTATTATTTTCAAATAAGGGATGAAGCTTCGTCTGACGAAAGAAAGTGAGTGTTTTGTGAATTATACATGACGACTGTCTGTCATCTTTTATTATTTTAGAAACCCTTTCGAATTTTTGGAAATGTTTCTTTTAAATTCTTTAAAATAAAATTAAATAATTTTTTTAAAAAATTTTCAAATAATTTAGTTTTAATTTTGATTTATTTTAGTTTTTACTTAATTTAGTTTTGAGTTAATAAAAATAAAACAAATTCATCAAAGTCTGAAAGAAAGTAGCCAGTCTTTTAAATCTCCTTAACAGTAATGCGTTCACTAAGGTGAAAACATTTTCAAAGAATTTGCTGATCATTAATCATGCACAACTAGATTAAATTAAAACCGGATGGGTAAGTGACTTCCTGTTTTTGTAGACGAGTTTATCTTGGGAAATGTTGTGAAAAAGTGTGTATATAAGAGATTTTAGAAGTTTGAAAGACACTAAACAAAGTCGTGCGTAAAAGAAGTTTGAAAGATTAATAGAAGTAATTAAAAATAAAAATGAAGAAAGCATATAAAGTGAAAATAACCCTTCTATTTCCTCATATGTGTTCTTGCTCATGAATTTTAGTTCACCTTTCTAATTTTAGTTTCACTCGGCGCAAATCGATGGAATCAGCAAATTTCTTTGTAAATCCTAATTACCTGATGATTAGCCTTATTGTCATCAAAGTTCAGTCAGTTGTATATCCGCTTTGTTGGCACTTATCTAACATAATTTTCTAGCTGATCAATCGCCTCTACTTAATAAATTAGTTCATTAAAGGTTAATTTAAATTGTTTACAATTTATGACCTCCGCTTTTTTATGTCCCTTGTACTATTTTTATTTTATGCATGAGAATAAAAATGTTACATTCAAATTTATCTCTAAAATTTATGATTTTTATTCAATTTCATTTTTTAAATTTCTGATTTTTATTTCAATTTATTATTAAAAGTTTTGAATTTGTTTATATTCGATTTTTAATGTTTTGAAATTTGAATGTATCCAATTTTAAAGATTTTCAATTTTGAAAAAAATATGGGTGATTCTCTCGAAATATTACTTTTGCATATCCTCAAGATTTTTTCAATAATTATAATAATTTATCACAATTCCTCTCTATACGTTAATAGTTTACCACTTTTTCTAAAAATCCTGAAAAAATTTTTTTTATTTTACCAACTTAAGGTACTTTTTTGTCATTTAAACTACTAAAAGGTAGTTTTTAACCTGTCCTTTGACAATTTTTCATTCTTTCAAAACGTAAAACAACTATTTATTTGAAAAAAATACTTTACAGATATTTTCTAGAAGCTAAGGGATTGTAGAATATTTGTATAAAGTATAAATAAAATAGATCTTATAGATTTTCCTTAAATAGCAAATGAATTTTGTCCTGTGGTTTCGCGTCATTCCTCTGGTTTGGTGAATATTATTTAATATTTTTGATATGGGTTGAGTTATGTTTTTCATACTTAATAAATACATTGACATCCCTAATAATAATTCGTTAAGTGGATTTTGTAAAAATATCATTATTTAAAATCAAAAAAATATGAATTGAGGCTTTTTCGGAGATTCAAAACGATGAAGCGTTATTCCTCTGGCTCAATACTAAATAAAAGAATTCTTCTTTTAAGAATTATTCTTCGCGCTTATTAAAAAAAAAATTCTTATTTAAAGAATATAATATTCTTAGATTAAGAATATTCTCTTAAATTAAGAATATTCTCTCAGAATAAGAATATTTTCCTAATTTAAGAATATTTTTTTAAATTCTTAGATTAAACATATTTTCTTAAAAATTTTAAGAATATTTTATTCTTAAATAGGCCCCAAGAATAATTCTTAAAAGAAGAAAACCGTTTTTTCATTGAAATTAACAATAGAATGACAGTAGATAAATTTTTTTCCAATTTTTCTACAATAATGTTAACTTATATAAACATGCTAAATTCTTTTAAGTTTAAAAAAAATTGCTTAATTTTAAATAAAATACAATATAAAAAATGTTGAAATCATCATTCCTGTGGCTCAGATTAAAAATTAATATGAATAATTGAATATCAATTGTTTTTAACTGTCAAAGAAAAATGAACCTTAAAATCTTGACAAGTAATTATTGGTGGTCAAAAGATTTTTTATTTTGGCAAGTGTTTTAAAGTCTACAAATTTTTAAAATTATAATTAATAATAAATTAATATTATTAACTGGTTTTCTAAGAATGAAAAACGCTGAACAAAATAAATTAGAATGACATAAAGTTCTTTACTTAAAAAAAACACCTGCTCCACATTTTAACCTTTATAGGTTTATCTATAAACTTTAATATAAAAGATCTTTTTTAAGTGCTACAGATTAGCATGATCAATATAGAGGTGTTAAATCTTTTAATACTTAAAATATTTATAAATTTTAGAGATCATAAAATATATTTATTAATTTTTCATTTTCGATGCACAAAAAGAATATTTTTGGAGAAATCATCAATATTCACTGATTACATAAAAGAAAAATTTTAAAAAAAGTTGTAAACATATCTACCTGGATTACAATTTTTCTTAAAAAAATGTATATGTTTCTAACCTGAATTGAAACTTTACCTTCTTTTTGAAACATGTTCTTTTTGCACGATTATCCTAGATTAATAGTTTTTATAGTAAAAATGAATGGATAAACTATAATACTTAATGTTTACAGTATGAATGTAAATGAATGTAGTTTCAATAGTATTCTGAATTTTTTTGTGTTTCTTTTAAAATATTAATAATTATAGACATTCACTGTAAAAACGGTATTTTTTGTTTGAAAATTATTCTTGGCGCCTATTTAAGAATAAAATCTTTAATTAAGGAAATAATATTCTTAAAGTAAAACGAATATTCTTAAATGAAGATGCATATTCTTAAATTAAGAATATTTTTTTATGACTTAAGAATATGCTTCTTATAAAAAACTTGTAATACTAATAACTTGAAATATTACATTTATATTAACTTTATTAATTTTACCTTTTAATAAATCATTATTTTTTATATTTAAAATTTAATGAAACTTTTTTATTGACCAATTTTTATAATTTCATTATTTTAAGAATAATCTTCTTAATTGAAGAATATTATATCCTTAATACAAGGTTTTATTCTTAAATAGGTGCCAAGAATAATTCCCAAATAATGAATACCGTCTTAGTGTTGAAGCATTAAATTTAAATTTTAAATGTAGTTTTGATATTAATTTTAAATAATTCGAAATTTGAATACCTTCGAATTTAGTTGAAAATAAATTGTCATAATAAAAAAATAAATAAAAAAAGTAGTTGACGAAATTAGAATGTTAAAAAAAAGTGAATCGTAAGAAAGTAACAAGAATTGTGTAAGGCAAACGATTAAGCTATTTAAGAAAGGTATTTATATAGGGGTAATAAATAAGGGATGAGAAAGTCAAAGGGTTTTAAATAGAAGCCTTAAAAAGTTTCAAATCCCCTTTGAAGACTTTTGAATACGTCTGCATTAATTTCATTAAACCAAGTGATCTAACATTATTCTCAGGTCAACGACATTTAATTTCCAATAAAGTTTACAATTTTAGAAACCTTTTTCTCACGGACTTGTACAAAATAACATCTAATTATTTCAACTTTATTTAATCTTTGTTATTTTCTATTACGTGTAAAAAAGCATCTGATAAAAATTTTCAACTCAAAATAATTAAATTCTCAAATTTTAATTTCAGTTTAAACTGCTTTATATCAAAACTTTGTTTTCATTCCGTATCTTCTTTTGCGAAATTATCATAAATATCACGTTGGTAATAAGTGGAAAACAAACTGATTGAGAAGTGGTACGTGGCAAAATAATTTCTATAAAAAAACAACTGTTTAACAGAGTAGGTACACGAGTATGTCTCTTGACTCCAAAATTATCTTGACGTTGAAATTCAACTGAATTCGTAGAATCCATTGAGTCCGCGGTTTCGATATAGATACGACATTAATCCGTTGGACATGCTCTTCAGTCTTCATTTGCACGCATGAATTTAATGGTATGTGAGCATGACTGTTCATATATGTACACAAGATTGTCGTTTGGCTGTAATTGACTCTTCAACCATACCACACGTGAACATAGGTTTAGCCACTGGTCTCGCAGAACATCGAATTCCATTGGCCAAGCTACACTATCTCGGGCTTGAGTCGCGAAACAACCTCACTTCCCGCATATTCTATTATTCGATTAAAAACCTTCAATAAACTATCGAAAATCGATCATTATCGCGCTGCAATTTTATCGCATTTATTTATAATTAAGTTAACCTTGTGTGCAGCTTTATCTACAAATATATTGTACTCCAGGCAGCTTCAATTCTCAACTTTAAACTATCTTCTAAATCTGAATTAGACGCGAGATTTTGAACAATTTCCATTAGTGACGGACTTCCTGCTTTTGAATCCGAGAATTCGACTCAAGTTTTTGTTGAATTTTACTCAATTGTTAAATTTATTTGCTATTTTTTAAAAGTTTTTTGACTATTACTTAGTTGGTAAATTTGATTTATTTTAGTTGTTAAATTTAACCGATTTTTATTTGTTAAATTTAAATAATAATTTATATATAACTGACAATTTTAATTTGACAATGTTTTCGAGAATAATTTATTTTATCGCCTGATAATTATAAAAATTCACCGCATTTAAAGTCAGTGACTGATAAAGATTAATTAAATTTTTGTTTAATCCATCCTTATAATAATTTGAAAAGAACTTTAAAATACATGAAATTAATTTTGTTCCTTTATCAAAAATTTACCTTGGTTTTTGTTATTATTTCAGAAGCGGTTTGTGATGTGATTTTCTACCATCGCTGACCAATTTTCAAATTAAAAATGGGCAAGCTTCTCAGCCTTTTGGCACGGGATGAATCTACTTGCTGCACCCCACAAAAATACGATGTCTTTTTGGACTTTGAAAGTAAGTTTTCGAGACTTATTTTTGATTTTAGTAAGTCATTAGAAATTTTGTTTTTGAATTTAAGTCGAATCTAGTTAATTTTTTATCTAAATAACTGTTAAATAAAACTTATTTCATTCTTTAAGGATGTTTATCCAAAAAACCATTTTCTACAGAATCTCATAAAATTTTAATGACATATTAAATACATTACTTTACATGTACTATTACAATTTTATTGAATTTTACCGTTCTGTTTTTAAGATATAAATTTATAAAGCTGGGACATTTACATGGAAACAGTAACAAAACGCGCAAAATGACTATAATTTAATTAATTAAAAAAAGACGGTTCTACAAATTTTTTAAAAAAACTAATATATTTTAAACTTTAATATAATACAACTTTTACAACAATATTTAATTAATTTACCGTACCGTTGTTAAGAAAATGTTATTCAAGGGTAGTAATTCTTCACTTTTTTGAAATAATCAGAAAGAAAAATTTTAATAGCTTGAAATTTTCACCGGAAAATTTTTTTTTTTCAATAAAATTTGTTTGTATAATGATTTTAACTACAAAATACTATTTAGAAACCAAATTTTAAGAAGAAATAAAATTAAAAAAATATTTACTATCATGGTCCGATAGAATGAGAACCGCTTGAGGGTATAAGCGTCCTTAACAGAGTGATTAAATAAAAACGATAAGATTATTTTTTCTTTTATTCATTTATATATTTTTTATTTGGTTAATTTTTTATACATATTTGATTTTAGCTTCAGGGTCGAAAGATCTAAAGATATTTTACATTTACAGATGCTCAACCTTCTGAAAACGAGAGAGAAATCTTTGAAACGGTACAAAGAGTCTTGAAAAATTCCGAATCAATTTTGGAAGACATACAGTGCTATAAAGGAGCTGGAAAGGAAATCAGAGAAGCCATTTCAGCCCCAACAGAGGAATGCCAAAGAAAGGCTTATCTCACAGTAGCTCCTTTAGTCGCCAAACTTAAAAGATTCTACGAATTTTCTCTCGAACTTGGTATGCAATTACAATTTTTCAATTAAATTTTTAAAAATCAATTCAAATTTTTTTATTATTTGTTACGAATTGGAGACGAGAAAAGGATTCACTATTAAATTTTGAATCCAGAAAGCAATTTTAATTATTTTTTTTTCTTTAAAATTAAATTCAGAGACGAATTCTAATTATACAGCCCCACAAAAAAAATTTTGTCCGAAACACTACACTAATATATTTCTACGTATTTTTCTTCGATGAATCCGAATCGGAAATTAGAATTGCTAGATTGACTACAATTTTTTAGATAATTTCAAAAATTACTCAAAAACCGAAAAATCTCAAATTAAATTTTTTTTTCCGGCACACTACGCTCGTGTATTCCAATATATTTTTCTCCATTGAATCCGAATTCGAAGCAGGGTGTCTACTAACCGAGAAAACCGGGGAAACCGGGAAATAACCGGGAATTTAAATTGACCGGAAAAAACCGGAAATTAACCGGGAATTTTTCGTCAAACCGGAAATTTTTTTCTGGGATAAGAAATTCTTTTCAGTTTTCACTTATTTTCTTCAATTTCCAATTATTTTCTACTAGTCTCAATTATTTTCTTCCATTTTGAATTATTTTCATTATTTTTAAATTATTTCTTAATTTCTCAAGTATTTTCTTCGATTTTCTTCAATTGCCAATTATTTTCATCAATTTCTCATTAATTTCTTTGATTCTGAAATATTTTCTACGATTTTCAATTATTTTAATTAATTTTTAATTATTTTCTTTAACCATAAATTTTTTTTTTGAATTGCCAATTATTTGATTCATTTTTCAATTATTTTCTTCAATTTTTAATTATTTTCGTCAGATCTCAACTATTTCCTTCAATTTTTAATTATATAATTTAATATTCAATAATTCTCGAATTTTTTCAACTATTTTTTTCAATTATCATTGATTCAACAATTTTCATAAAATCAAATTTTCTTCAATTTCAAATTATTTTCTACAATTTTTAATTAATTTTTTTAAATTACAATTACATTCTTCATTTTTTATTGTTTTTTTTTCAAATTCTATAATTCCTGGGTTGTTCAATTTCTTTTTTCTTCAATTATCGCTTATTTTCTTCTACTTTCAATCCCATTGTTCAATTCTTGAATTATTTTCTTTAATTCTCAATTATAATTTTCAACATTCAATTCCATTCTTTTATTTTTAATTTTTTTTTAATATTCAATAACTCTAGGCTTTTTACAATGATTTTTTTAAATTCTCAATTTCTTTCAATTTTCAATTTCTTCTCAATTTTCTTCAATATTTAAAAATTCTCAGCTTTTTTAAATTATGTGTTTCTTTCAATTTTTATTTAAATTGATAATTTTTAAATTATTTTCATCAATTCGCAAATATTTCTGCCAATTTCTATTTCTTTTTATTTCATGTTTCAAAACCTCTTTTAATTTGCAATAATTTTCTTCTATTTTCAATTTAATTGTTCAATTGTTCAATTATTATTTTTTTCAATTCTCAATTAATTTCTTTAAATAACAATTCCATTCTTCAATTTTTAATGTTCTCTCCAATATTAAATAATTCCATTTTTTTAATTATAAATTACTTTCTTCTTTTTTCAATCCAATTGTTCAGTAATTTTCTTTAATTCTCAATTATGGTATTCGAATTTCAATTTTATTTATCAATTTTCATTTGTTTTATTTTAAATTCAATAATTCTGTGTTTTTCTGATTTCAATTTCATTATTTATTTTTCAATTTATTTCTTCAATTTTGAATTATTAACTTAAATTTTAAATTATTTTTTTGGATTTTCTATCTAGTTGACCAATTTTTAATTATATTCTTTGAATTTAATAACCATTGTTAAATTTTTTCAATTATTGTTGAATTGTAGATTAATATTTACTTTTTTTTTTAATTTTGTTTCTAATCGTCAAATATTTTTGTCATTGTTTAATTATTTCTTTTCATTATTAATTATTTCTTTTCATTATTAATTGTTTCTTTTAATTCTTAATTATTATTTTTTTTAAAATTTATTATTTAATTCTTCAATTCTCAATTATTTTCTTTGAATTTCAATTATTTTCTTCAATTATCAACTGTTATAATCAATTTTTGTAGCCATTTGTAGGACAATTTATACTTAAAATAAATTTTAAGTTAACAAGAGAAAAAACTGGGAAAAATGGGAACAAAAATCGGGAAAATACCGGGAAATGACCGGGAATTTTGTGGGACGAAATTAGTAGACACCCTGTCAAAGTTAGAATAACTAGATTAGCTAAATTTTTTTTAGATAATCTCAAAAAAGCGAATTTTTCGTGTTTTTGAGCAATTTTTTGAAATTATCTAAAATATTATAACCAATCTAGCAATTCTGACTTCGGTTTCAGATTTAGCGAAGAAAAATACGTAGGAATATACTAGTGTAGTGTCTAGGAAATTTTTTTTTGTAGGCTGTGTTATTCTAATTAATTTAAATTCTAAAATTGATTTAGATTACGGGGTGTTTAGCGATTGATAATTTTTAAATTTCCGGATTTCGTAATCCCGGCTCGTAAACAATAGAATCATAAACTATTGTAGAATTTGTTTTTTTAACGCTTAGTAACTGATTATGCAAATATTAATTGGTTTATAAATATAATATATTTATGAGGAACTGTTTTAAAAATTGTGATTAATTTTCTACTAGTTAGAATGAGGGACCAATTTTTCACTAATGAAGATTTAGAAATTATTTACACTATTTAATATAATTTTTTGTGCTTCTTGAAAATGCACAGATAGCTAGACACCCTGGATTGAAATCCAGTTAATGAACACTTGGATTTATTAACAAAAAAATTAAATTTTTTAGAGGGAGTAGTTCCAAAAATTCTGGGTCAGCTGTGTTCGGGAAATATGTCGCCAACTCAGCATTTGGAAACACAACAAGCATTGGTAAAGCAACTTGCTGAAATTTTGGAATTTGTCTTAAAGTTCGACGAGCATAAAATGAAAACACCAGCTATTCAAAACGACTTTAGTTATTATCGAAGAACACTCACGAGGGCTTCTTTGTCTCATCAAGGTGGCACCGAGAAAGACCTTGTTGTTGGAAACGAATTAGCGAATCGAATGTCTTTATTTTATGCGCATGCAACACCAATGCTGCGAGTTCTCAGTCATGCCACCATCACTTTTCTTATGATGGTGAGCCATTACTTTATTTTACCATTTTATTAAAATATATTAACTTTATTGTTCCACTATATTTTTCAATATTACTGAATACTTTCCAGAACAACGACATACCGAGAGAAAATATTACTGAAACCTTGGGTACAATGGCCAAAGTGTGTCTTAGAATGTTGGAAAATCCGTAAGTTGGAATCAAAATTTATAGTATTTTTGAGTGATTAAGAAGAACATTTAATTGAATATTATAAATATTACAGAAACTTACTGGCTCAATTTCAACGAGAGGAGACCCAACTTTTCGTCCTGAGGGTAATGGTAGGACTTGTCATTTTATATGATCACGTTCATCCTCAAGGTGCTTTTGTTAAGGGATCAAATGTAGATGTAAGTTTTTCCTCAACCGAAACTATTCTTGTTAAGATGTTAACACTGAAAAATTTTTTGTCCATTTAACATATGATTTGAGTGAAGATTTCAATGCAGGACAAAGACAACCACAAATGTAAATTTAACATCAAAATAGCGTGACATTTAATCTCAAGAATTTCATTTACTGGAAAACTACATGCAGCAAAAATTAGTTTTTTCTGTGAAGGGTTTTGTTATTTATAAATCCAAATTTAATAACATTAAAAAGTCATGATGTAAAACTTTTCATCCATCAATGATGAACCTCTTCAGACAACTATTTAAAAAAATTGCAAATTGCATTTTAAAATTTAATGTAATACTATTGTTCTATTCTTCGACACTTTTAGTAATTTTTTCTCTTCCAGTTATTTTTGTTTAATTTTAAAACACTATTTCCTTCCAACAGTAATTTTTCTTCATTTTCTTTAGCTTTTAGTTATTTTTATTTTAGAGTTTTTTTTACAATCTAATTATGTTTCTTACTTTCTAGTTATCTTTTTTAATAATCTTTTTTAATCAATACCTAATAGAATATATAAAACTGCTGCCAAGTTTTCTATCTTTTTTTTTCTATCTATTTTTCTTCTCACCAATATTTTCTCATAGCAAATAATATGTTTTTTGATAGACATAAGTTTGTAATGGTTCAAAAAGGCAACTAAAAATGAAAAAAGTACATTTTTAAGGTCAGTTACTTTTTAAATTTAGGCTTTAAAATAGATCAATCGATGTGTTTTTAAAATATCTGTAGATTAGTTTTAAACTATATATTAAAACTTGGATAAAATTTGATTACAAAACTCCTCAAAAAATCACGTTTTTCAAAATTACCAATTTTCAGTATGTTAATAATTCTGGATATATTGACAGTAACAAGTTTAATAATAGATCAAATGATGTATCTTAAAAAAAGTTCTAAATAAAAGAAAAAGATAAATCTTTTTCGCAGAAAATTTTTTAAAGAAAATTATTGGCAAAAAACTATTTTTCAAAGATTTTAAAATTAAAAAATATATAGTTAAGGTTGATCGATTAGCTTCAAAGAAATGCAATTCTTTATCTGATACTTTATAAATCTGAATTAGTAAAAAACTACTAATGAAATGATGAAACGTCGTCAACAATATAAATTAACAAAAATTTCTACCAGTAAAAAATTACTAATTCACATTTGTATGAGTTATTAATGTGAATTAGTATTTTTGAATTTCAATTTTTATTTTATAATCAAATTGTAGGTTTTTAATCAAAATTAGTAATATTTTACTAGTTGTTAGTAAAACTGTTTACTAATTCCTTTTGCGGACGACTATTCGTCATTTCATTAGTAGTTTTTCACTAATTCACTAATTCTCTCCCTTAGAGAGCAGGGAGTTTCAGTTTTAATTTAATTTAATTTTAATTTAAAATTAAAAAAATATATAGTTATGGTGCGCCTGAAATGATTTTTTATGAAAAGTTCTTGTACTGAAAATTTTCTTGTTAATTTTGATTCTGTGAGGTCCCTGGTGTATTTTAAGACCAAAAAGAAAATAATCGCCGGAGCCCTTTTTGAGAAACAGCGATTTTTTTTTTTTAAAATAACAAAAATTCAATTTCGGTTTAATCGCATTTTCGCTACAAGAGTTGTAGATATTAAAAAGCGGAATATTTGTCATATGAACATTTTTTTTCTATAATCAATAGTTTTCATGAACATCGAAAAAAACTGATTTCTAAATGTTATTAAATCAATTTAACCCAAAAGTGCTGGCATCTGGATATTTGTTGTAGATTTTCGTTATACAAGATAAATATATGATTGCACAGCAAAATATTTTTGTCTAAATAAAACTTTTAATAAAAATTTCTCAAAAACAAATTTTTTTTGTGCAAATATTTTTATTTCTGTTGTGAAATTATATATTTATATTTTATATTTTTAAAAAATGAGAATTTTTTAAGCAAAATTGAATTTTTGTTATTTTTTTTAAAAAGAAATCGATGATTCTCAAAAAGGGCTGCGGCGATTATTTTCTTTTTGGTCTTAAAATACTCTAGGAACCTCACAGGTTCAAAATCCACAAGAAAATTTTGAGAACAAGAGTTTTTCATAAAAAACCATTTCAGGAAAATATGACAATTAATTTCTTCTCACATTCTAAATAGTTTTTTTTTTTCATTAACTTTGAATTATTATATTCAAGCCTAGTTATTTATTTACTAATTAGTGATTTTTACTTAATTTTTTAATAGTTGAATAAAATACCTAGTTTCTTCCCCCATTCAGGGTTTATTTAAATTTCTAGTTGCTTTATAACTTTTTAGTAATTGTTTGAACTTTGATTTTGTATTTTTATTTTGTGGGTAGTTATGATTCTACTTTCCAAGAATTTACAAAACTTTTGTAGATCTTTGCCTTATTCGTTTTTGAATTTTCAGAAATTTTACCGTGTTTTGTATTTTTTTTCTTTAATTTCTAATTCTATTTTTGAGCCAGTATCATTTTGACACATGACTTAATTTTAGATTGTTATATTGTACAGAATGGAAATGTTATTTTGTACAACTGCTAAATGTTATTTTGTACAGTTTTGAAAAATGAATTTGTTATTTTGTACAATTTTTTAAAAAAGCAATAAAACATTGGAAGTACAATATTTTAGCTTTTTTAAAGAATTGTACAAAATAACAAATTCATTTTTCAAAATTGTACAAAATATCATTTAGCAGTTGTACAAAATAGCATTTCCATTCTGTACAATATAACAATCTAAAATTAAGTCATGTGTCAAAATGATACTGGCTCCTATTTTTACTTTTTAATGAACATCTCCAATTATTTCTTCAGTTCTAAGTAGTTTTTTTACTTTTGACTTGCAATCTTTTAATATAAAAATTTATTTTCTTTACAGTAATTTTTTTAAACATACTATGCTTTTTCATCAATTTATAGTAGTTATACTAATACTTAAATTGATAGTCATTGATAGTCATTTTTTAGATTTTTCTCTACTTTCAAGTTAGTTTTTAATAGTTTTTTAATTACTTTCTACTTTCTAGTCATTTTTTTCTCAAAGAGGATGCTTAGTGGTTGTTAAGATTTTCGATTTTCCAAAAAACAGGCTTGGGTCCGTAAATAGTCTACTTCACTATAGAATTTACTTTTATAGTGAATCAGACTATTTACGGAAACAAGCCTGCCAAAAAAATAGTTTAAATCGACTCATTTTCTTCTAATAAAATTAAATTTTCATTTTTAAGCAAATGTCTAAATGTATGTGTGTTTGTGTGTATGTATGTGTGTGTATACGCGTGTATGTGTGTGGGTGTGTGTGTGTGTGTGTGTGTGTGTATAGCGTTTTTTGTGTACAAGATATCTTGAGAACGCCTAAACGGATTCCAATAAAATTTGGATGGCTTATTAAGCTTATAAATATCTAAATTTGGACCCAGGGATTTTTTAAAATATCCAATCAAATTTTTCTGAGCACCTTTTTTCATCGAAAAAAATTGTTTTTTGCCAAAAATTTTTTCCATACAAAAAATACAACTTAATAAATACAAAAATCATATTTCTTATCTTAAAACAAATCCATTGATCTATATAAAGTTTATAATTGTTTAAAAATTCGTAAAATAATTCATGTTCTTTCAATTTTTTTTGCATTAAAAATTTTTTTGATAACTTCTCTAATTAACATTGATATGGATTTTTATATTATTAATAAGAATAATTTTAATTTCATTAAAAGAAAAATTATTCTTTTCATTAATAAATTGAAATATTGAATTTTTAATTTTTATTGACTGGATAACATTAATTTTTTTAAGAGTAGTAACACTAATTTCTTCAATAGTTATATAATATAGAAAAGAATACCTATATAACTATAGAATTAAAAAAAAAATTTATTATAATTTTAATAATATTTGCAATTTCTATAATTCTATTCATTATTAGACCTAAAAATTCGTTTAATATTCTATTTAACAATTAACATAAATATATTTATGTTATATATATTTATAAATATATTTATACCAATTCAATTACAAAATGATAATTACCTAGTGAACTCTTCTACATTAATTTTTTTTTTATATCAATTTTTTTGGATCTATGTATTAATTTATTGCTCCTCTATGTGGAAGTAAATTTTTTTGCTTACATGGAAGTGAATTGTCCACGAAATTAACATAATTTTCACCTATTTCCTTATTTTTTAAAGTATTTTCCTTCATTCGTATCTTAATTTCTTAATTTTTTTAGTAATTTTTATTCATTTCTCAGCTACTTCCTCTATATTTTAATGATTTTTTCACTTTATGTAGATTGATTGTCAATTTCTGAATGCTTTTTTGTTTTAACATCTAGTATTTTTTTCCTTCTCCGGTTATTGTTCTTGACTTTTAATATAAATGGATTTTCCAGTAATTTTGTTATATTCTTGTTTCCTTTATTTAATTTTTTGAGGCTTTTTTCTTTCTAGGGGTATTTAACTGTTTCAAAAATCAAAAGCTTCTCATTATGACTTTTTAATTCAATAAATGTGAATTTTGACTTGACATTTACTTTAAGGTAGTTCTCCGGCTTCAGGGCCGCACAAATACTATAAAAAAAATAATAAAAACAAATAAATAAAAAACTAATAAATTAAATCTGAAAACGTAATTTAAAGCAATATGTTAGTCTCGTGACACTTCACATGTGCTTCAAACGAAAGAATTTTGGCAATTTGCGACCGTTGGATTTCCTTTCGCTTGTAAATTCAATGGAAAATCACATTGGTTTCGAATTTCAGATTAGTATAATTAAAAAATGAGCATCGATACCCCTATAAATTTTTTTTTATATTATTTCTTTTATTTGTCCCTATAACATACTAGTTTTTGAAAAAAATTTAGCGAGTAGTTTTCCACATATTAATAATAGTGTACCACTTTTATACGTTTAGTGTATGATTCCCATGTAAATGTTGAAACTTTGAAGGTAAATATCTCAATTTTTAGCATCGCAAGGGGCCCTGAGATTTTTACCACACATAAAGCATACAAAAAAGAACATTTATCCAAAGTTTAAGAAAATTCTAACGAAAATCGATTTGCCGGAGAAATACCTTAATATATTAATTACATTTTAACTATATATTTTTAATCTATTACACTCAAAGACTTTAGACATTAATTATTATATTATTGAAAAGATATTATCGATTTCACTGAGTCAAATAAAACGAAAAAATCTTCACTTTTTTAACGTTTCAACAGCTATGCTGCCCTCATCAGAAACTAAAATTTATTAATAACATGTTTAACAAAAAATTAATTTACAAATTATGCATATAATAAAATGAAATGGTGTCAACAATAATTACCGTAAAAAATTAACAATAAATAAATTAAATATAAAGACGATGACAAATTTTTGACAACAAGTGTCTCGTCCGTTTACTAAAATTAAACTGAGGTAATTAGAATATTATTGAACTAATCAATGCGATCGGATTATTATAAGTCATTGTGTACAAAATATAAGGGTACATTCTTGATTGATAATTATTAACTGAGTGATAAATTCATAATATTATGGAAATAAATTCATAATATTACAATTAATTATTATAGTTTATCCATTAATTTTTACTATAAAAACTATCTATTATTCTGGGATAATCATGCAAAAAGAAAATTTTTCCCAGCGTAGATAGTAAAATTTCAAACCTGGCTAGGAATTTTTACATTTTTTTTTTTTTTTTTTAAATTTAAATCCAGGATAGAAATTTTTACATTTTTGTTAGAAAAATTTGCTTTTATGCATTGAAAATGTACTATATTCGCTAGGAAAAATTTTTGTTTTACACGATTATCCCAGATTAAAAACCTGATAGTAAAAATTATTTACTAAAGTCTTTCAGTGTATAGAAACTTACTTCCTTAATTCCAAAAAGATAAAATAATGTCTTTTTCAGGTGAAAGGCTGTGTAAAATTACTAAAGGACCAACCCCCTTGTAAAAGTGAAGGTCTTCTAAATGCACTGCGTTACACAACGAAACACCTGAACGAGGTGAACACCCCAAAGAACATAAAAAACCTATTAGCAGCATGATTACCAAAGCAACGTGGTTGCTGCATTAGGAGCTGAGAGCAAAGCCCAGTAAAGTTGTCCCCGAGAAGAATTTTGGATCTTTTTTTATTTTTATTTTTTTATTACTGCAATCAGTTGCTGATTTAAGGAGCAACGCATAATCCATGACTATCATATACGAGGAATTGGAATTTTCGAGGATTATTGTATCATAAACGAGAATAGGGATATGGGTCTGTTATTACCATTGCCGCTGCTATTACTGCAATATTATTCGCATTCAACCAATGACTTTTAAGTTCAATTTCAACGCTCATTACTTCCTTTAAGATTACACTGTTCCATGACAATCAATATCGACAGAGAATCAGGTTTCTTATTATTGTAAGGCCAGTGAACGAACAACGGAAACTAACTCAAGACGTGAATCAATTACGATAAAATTCCTCGAATATATTTCACAAAATAGAAAAAAGACAAAAGAGAAAAACACAAAAATACAAAAGTAGGGAAAACATAAAAAAAAGGAAAACCCAAAAAAAAAAGAAAGAAAACAAAAGAGAGGTTTAATCGCGTTGTAAATTTTACAAATGTCTAGCATCTTGTTTTCTCTGTTATTACCTGAGTAAGTTATTAAATAAGTCAGTAATAGGAGTAAGAGGAACTGCAAAAACTTTGTGAGATTAATGTTAGTCAAAAAAGAAGGTGGATTTTGCGGGAAAATGTATATAAGTGCTCGAAAAGAATGTAAACATAAGAGTATATATTATATATATATATATATATAAATAATCTTTCGTGTAAACTGCCAAGAAATTGGAGTCGATGAAAGATAATTGTAATTTAAAAGTAAATTATAATATTTATAATATTATAATTTGTAAAATTTGCAAATCAGTGAGGAAAAACGTTTTTGCGAGAAGGCTTATAAAGTATTGACAAGTACCAAAGATATTTTTAATTGTATATTGCAAAATTACTGTATTACTATATTGTAACTAATGTAACGGCGATTACTATTTAACGAGTCCTCAATTTTATGACCATATCTGCTGAATAGGGACTGGTAGTGTGTAATTTAAGGAAGTCAATTCCCTAGATAACGTAATGAATTGTTACAAATATAAGAAAAAAGAAAAAAAAATGAAAAGTTTAGATAAGCAGATTTTTAACGTGTCTTTTCTAAAGACCTGCACTCAATTTACAGCACTTTGCAAAATATTTCTAAATGATTTTACCGATTTTTCAGAGAACTGAACACAAGACTGGCTGAAAACCAGGTTTAATATTCCTACTTATTGAGCGATCAAATCTTGATAATACGTGTTTTAAAGAGAAACTTTTATGAATGTGAAATCAAACTCATTTTTAAGACGTCGATACACGGAATAAAATTTTTAGTAGGGTATATTCAATGTTTTAATTTTGGTTATTGCAACCAAAATTGTAAACTAACCGGAAGGCTAAACTAACCAGAATTTTAGTGGATTTAACCACAATTTAAAACAACCAGAATTCTAGTGAATTTAATTAGAAAAATACGTTAAATACACCTTAATAAGAACTTTTAAAAATGTTAATTGTAAGTTAAGAAATGTTTTCGTATTTTTTAAATTCCTTGTCTTTCTAATATTGAAAATTAGAAGTAGTCATTTTTCGACTTTTATACTTTTTAGTTTCTTAAGCATTGAAAATTATATTTATTCATGTTTTAACTTTTATACTTTCTTGTTTTTTAAATGCTCAAAAGTATTCTTAATTATTTTTAGACTTTTGTACTTTTTAATTATTCAAACTTTAAAAATTATAATTTTGTCAGGTAAAATTTTTTTTAATTGCAGTTTTTCAAAGTTTGAACACATAATTATTTCAATTTCATAATTTGTATACTTTGCAGTTAATTAAAATTTAAATATAATTTTCAAATATACTTTTAATTTTCCGGAAATTATATTTGCAACTGGAAATTATGAAAAAATGAGTATTCGATTTGTATTTATGACAAAAGTTTTAAAACTGTATCAGATAATAATCTATAAAATTACACAACTGATTACACAACTAAGAAAAAATAAAACAAACAATTAAATATTAAAGAAGCAATTAAACATTAAACAATGTTTTGCATAACAAAAAATAAATTTTTTTGAAAAGATATACATACCAAGAAAATGAAATTTTTAATAAACAAGAATTGTACATTAAACAATCAGTTTTCTTTGTAACAAAAACTTGTTATTGGAACTATGATAAATTTATTTTACTTTGATAAATGTTATCAACCATCTTATACATTTGACCAAGTTTTGGCAACAACATGTGATTACTATAACATCTTTAATGTATATAAAAAAGTAATACAGTCGTGTATTTGATAAAGAAAAACATTTTTTGAATTCTGTTGTTTCCAATCTTTCTAAATTTATATTTCTATACATTTTTCATTAATAATGTTATTTTCTATTAAGAATTATTAATAATACGACTTGTATTAATCAATATTATTAATATATGCTAATATTGATGCAATTATCAAATATAATACTTATTTCAATCAGCATCTGTCAACGACAGTTCTTTTCTTGGACGGGAAACTATTTTCAGCATTTGACATCGTGTGGGGTAAACGGGGAGAAATAAACAGTATACAATAATACCTTTAAGAAAGTTTGTATAAAAAAAAAGTATTAAAAGACTTTTACAATTACAGAAATTATTCCCGGCATTGTCTAATAAAAACTTTGTCTTCAAATTGTAAAATCTCTTCCAGTACAAAGGGCAACTGTCCCATTGATGCAATTAATAATAATAATAATAATTATTATAAAAATAATTACTCACACGTCTTCGTAATATATCTGCCCCGAAATATCTTTGCACCAATAAAAAACGCAAACATATGCGTAAATTAAGATAATCTAACAAAGAGAAAGAAAAAATGTAATACTTCGAAATACACATTACTTATTAATAATTAGTTTGTTATTTATTTTAGGTTATTTGAAGCCCTTTAAAAAATAATTTGGTGTTGTCTAATTTTTCGATTTGATTAAAATTGCATAGTGAGTATTTTTCATTTTTAGATTTCATTGAAATTTATTAGTTATTATTTTTAGTTAAACTTTGAATTCAGAAATTTTAAGTTTTGTGATATTTAAAATTATTGGTTTTTTCAGCATTAAGGACGTTCATTCGCTCAAGCGGTTCTCATTCTATCGGACCATAATATTCAATATATTTTTAATTTTATTTCTTCTTACAATTTGATTTCTAAATAGTATTTTATAGTTAAAAAGTTAAAATCATTACACAAATGAATTTTATCGAAAAAATTTCTTACCGTTGAGAACTTCAAGTAAAATTTTTCCTCCCTGGTTATTTAAAAGAAAGAAGAATTTCGAACTTTAAATAACATTTTCTTAACAACCGTACGGTAAATTAATTTAATATTGTTGTAAAAGTTGTACTATCTTATAGTTTAAAATATATTAATTTTTCATTAAAATTTGTAAAGCCTTTTTTTTTAATTAATTAAAATATAGTCAGTTTGCGCGTTTTCTTACTGTTTCCATGTAAAAGTTCCAACTTTATAATTTATATCTTAAAAACGGAACGGTAAATTTCATTAAAATTTTAACCATACATGTAAAATAATGCATTTAATATGTCATTAAAATTTTATAAGAATCTGTAGAAAATTAATTTTTGGATAAACCTTCTTAACTAAACCTTTTATATCACACACTTTTTATTAAATTTTTTTTTGTATTTATTGAACAGTTTTGGAGGTCAGAGAATATGAATCTAGTATCAGATTTTCAAAACTCAGTATGGCAGATCCAATATGGCGGACAAAAGAATTAAAATTGACGGGATTCTATTGAAACTCTTTACATGAGGATTTTTGGGATCGCTAAATACAAATTCGGAGTAGAATTTCAAAATTTAAAATATCGGATTTAAAATAACGGACACAAAATTTGAAATCGAAAGAATTTTTGAATTTATTGAACCTCGTCGCTTGGCGGCTTTTAGAATAATTGAATATAGGATTTTCAAACTTAAAAGTGAAGGGTCCAAACTGGCGATTGAAAAAATTAAAAATCGTCGGAATTCGGTAAAACTTGTTATTTGGGTTTTTTTTATTGTCGCTGCATTTTATTGACTCCGACATGAGATTTGGAAAATTCAAAATGTCGAATCTAATATAAAGGAAGAAAAATTAAAAATCGCTAGTTTCATTAAAACTCTTTACTTGGGGTTCTTATACTGGGTTTTGAAGTCGCTGAATACAAATCTAGCATCGGATTTTCAAAATTCAAAATGTCGGATTCAATGTGGCTGATTAAAAATGGGCAAAATTACTTTGACAAATTACATCCGTTCCTTCGAAGTTCAAAAGTTTAATATCAGATTCGTACTCAGGGATCCTAAAACCTTTATGTAAAATGTTTAAAGATAATTCTCCAATTTTTCATTTATTATATTGGATCCGCTATTTTGAATTTTAAAAATCAGGTACCAGATTCGTATTCAATTTACAAACTTTTAAGGTTAGAAAAATGTATTTTAAATTTTAGTAGAAAATACCATTTTCTGTAAGACAATGTATTACTTCAAAATTCAGTAATTTAATGATTGTTTTTTCTTTTTTTTTTCATTATACTTGGTAAAAAATAAAAATAAAAAATGAAATAAATTATAAAAATTCTTTACAGTTTAAATTAAATAAAAAATAGCATGGTAAGTTAATATTATTTACATAATTTAATAAATAATTTATTTGTACACTTTAACTTACCGTCAAGTGGGGCTATTTTGTGCACGCAAGGTTTTTAATGAATAAAATCTTTATATTGAGTTGTTTAAGTTTGCTACTTGGTCTAAATATTTTCTGATATCTAGACTACAGAGATTGCTAAATGAAATTACTTAATTCTTTATCAGAAATCAGAAAAAAATCGTAAAGTCGTGAAAATTCTGTTTAGATCTGCGGAAGTTTAAAAGTGTTTCTATAAGTATTAATAATACTTGTTGACAATTTAGTTGTAATGGCGTATACGTGATGAGCTAACTTTTTATTGCATATTTTTAAAAATAAGTGTAAAAAACTAAAAAACCAGAATTTGGTGGGTTATTTTGGGCATTCTTTAAAATCAATTATTTTTCAAAAAATTGTTTTGTAGGTAGTAAAAAATACTTTAGAATTTAGTTTTAAAACATTTTTGTCTTATTTTTGTTATAAAAAACGAGAAATAAGCATAAAATTTCAATTTTACAAGTAGTGCCATAAAAATCTCATAAAACATTTTTTCTTAAAATAACACAAGAATATCTAGAAAAAATACTTCATACAATAGAAACAATAAAAAAAATTTTTTACCCAACTTTATAAATAAACAAACTTTGATGCACAAAATAGCCCCATCAGTGAGGCTATTTTGTGCACAACTTTGAGTTTCTATAACTCAGACAAAAGATTTTTTTCTTGTCGGCTAACTCATAGGACACCTTTAGAAAGATGTCTACAATAGTTAATTTTTTTACTTTTTTAAATTCTGAATTTTAATAAAGCATAGAGTGAAAAAGAGCGATTTTGTGCACAAAATAGCCCCAGTTGACGGTATTACAAATACCGTTTATAATAAATATAATAATTATATTATTATTATATTATTATAATAATTATATTATATATATTACGGTCTATTAATAGTACTAATAGACATTTTGACTAACTTAAAAAAAGTTTTATGGTTTAAAGTAGAGCAAATTGACGAATTTAATACGCCAATTATAAATATATACAGTGCCAGCCGAATTTGTCAGTCCACCCATTTTTTAAGAATTAAAAAACTTCTTAAGGCGTACAAAGTATAATTATTAAAATCTTTTTATTTTTATTTCCCAAAAGAAGATGAAATTCTAATGAAAATAAGACCTGAGTGAAGTCATTTAGTCCATTTTTCATTGATATATATTTAAAAAAGTAGAATTTTTACTGTTTCACAAAATTTTAATTTTCTGACGAAAAACGATGGTTTTTTGAAGTTTCTATGCTTGTTTTTAAGGTAATTTTTTAAGGAATAAAACTATTGTATAAGCATTAAAGTGCAGTTTTTATCTTAGAATATCAAGGGCTTGAAATTTGGACCAAAAAAATAGAAAAATTATAATTAACGTCTTGATGTCAAATACAGCTATTTTTGTAATTGTCAACAAATTCCGGAAAAAAATAATATAATATATTTATTAAAATTTTTAAAATTATTTTTATGTCAATATAATGTCTTTAAATTTTTATAAATTGTTTTGTCCAAATTCCGAGCCCTGCATATTCTAAGAAAAAAATTACACTTTAATGCTTACATAACAGTTTTATTCATTAGAAAGTTACCTTGAAAACAAGCATAGGAACTTTAAAAAACCATCGTTATTTCGTCAGAAATTTGAATTTTTGTGAAACACTAAAAATTCCACTTTCTTAAATATATTTCAATGAAAAATTGACTAAATCACTTCACTCAGGTCTTATTTTCTTCAGAATTTCATCTTCTTTTGGGAAATAAAAATAAAAAGATTTTAATAATTATACTTTGTACGCCTTAAGAAGTTTTTCAATTCTTAAAAAATGGGTGGACTGACAAATTCGGCTGGCACTGTAATATATAAAATAATAATATAATAAAAATATAATATAATTTTAAAACTTTTCCTCAGTATTAAAGATTACATATAACATTAAAAAATTAAATAAACTTGAAGCCTTTGTATAACAACGAATAATAATAAATATCATTTAAACGTTAAAAAGCTCCACTTTAAGACTTTTTTGATAAAAATTTCTTCATTAATCAGTAACTTTGTTTGAAAAAAAATCGAAACTGGATAACTTCGGTTTTGAGAAAAGTCACTTTTTAGGCTTAAATTCTATTTTTTATGTAGTTTTGTTGCGAATACATTATTTTTTACTATGTGTCTAAAAAGTTTAAGAAAAAATGAGCAATTTTTATGCAGGGCATTATTTATAATTTTACTAATAATAACGGAGAAAAACGCGTGTCAAAAATGCTATGTTTCTGAAGACGTTAATTTTCATAAATTCATAACTTCTGTAAGTTTCATCCAATAAAAAAATAAAAAATACGTATTTTCTTATTTTTGAAATAGAATCAGAAAAAAATCATGCGAAGCAAAATAATTTTTTGAATCAAAATGTCACGTGGAATGCCCCAAAATACGTAATTTTCTACTGAAAATTATACCGCTACCCGTGGTGGTGGGCTTGAAGCTTTTTTAACCTAAAGGTTTTTACACCTGGGATTTGTTTGTGGATTTTCATTTCAAAGTGTAAGCAGATGATTTTGCAAGAAAAATTAAAATAATCGCCGGAGCCCTTTTTAAGAAACTTTGATTTTTCTTTTTAAAATAACGAAAATTCAATTTCGCTTCAAAAATTTTCATTTGTTAAAAAAAATATTTATACAAAAGATATAGAAATTAAAAAAATAAATATTTCTTATAAACACTTTTTTTTTAATATAATTAATAGTTTCCATACAAATAAAAAAAACTTACTTTTTACATGTTTTTAAATCAATTTACCCAAAAGCCGCTAGTATCTGGATATTTCTTGTTGATTGCACACAAATTTTTGAGAAATATGTATTAAAAATTTTATTTTGACAAAAGGTAATTTTTTCAACAAACTATAAGAATCAATTTTTTTGAATAAATTGTTTTAATAAGTAATTCTAATTTGCTCTTATAGTTTGTTGAAAAAATTTCCTTTTATCAAAATAAAATTTTCAATTCCAATTTTTAAAAATAATTTTCGCAAATAGGTATTTTTATTTTTATTGTGCAGTGTATAACCAAAATCGACAAGAAATATTCAGATGCCAGCATCTTTAGGTTAAATTGATTTAAAATCATGTAAAAAATCAGTTTTTTCGATTTTCATGGAAAATATTGATTATATTAAAAAAAAGGTTACTAAAAAAAATATTCCTTTTTTAATACCTCTACACTAAGAAAAAATTTTGGTAAAAATTCCTGTGCCTTTACTATAAAAGCGTCATAATTGACAGTCTCCGAAATTTTACCGTGCTGTCTTACAATTTTTACTGGATTTTCTGGTAAAAATTGTGGGAAATCCGGTAAAAATTGTAAGGCAGCATGGTAAAATTTCGGGGACTGTCAATTATGGCGCTTTTATAGTGAACAGCACAGGAATTTTAACCAAAAATTTTTCTCAGTGTATAACTTTTATAAAGAAAATATTTTTTTTTCAGAAAATGAAAATTTTTGAAGCGAAATTGAATTTTCGTTGTTTTAAAAAGAAAAATCAAAGTTTCTTAAAAAGAGCTCCAGCGTGTCTCTTTTTTTAAAGAAAGTTTCTTAATAACAATTGATACTTAAAAAAATACAAGTTAATTTGTTTTAGCATCTAACTAATATCATGTTATCTTAATTTTTATAATTTTAAATTAATTTTCGATTACAGGGACGGCGGAGCCGGGGGGGGGGCACAGGGGGCAATGCCCCCCCCTAGAAATACCTCGAGGGGGCAATGTATGGGCTTGCCCCCCTCTGAAAATTGACTTATAATTTTAATTTTTAAATAAATATGTAAACAACTTTTTAAAAAAGTACAATCTTCTTAGTTTTAAGTTCAATAACATTTTATACAATAATTAATGTAATTATCAGGGTTGCTATGACTTTCTTAGAACAAAACTCCATGACTTTTCCAGGTTTTGCAGAGCTTTAATGTGCATTTTTTGGTCCGAGTCTTTACCCTAATGTATTCCTACGTATATTTTTCTACACTAAATCCGCATTCAAAGTCAAAATGATTAGATTAACTAAAAATTTTTAGATAATCTTAAAAAAGCGATTTTTTCGTGTTTTCATCAATTTTTTTAAAGATTATTTCAAAAATTTTAACCAATCTGATTAGTCAGTGAAAAAAAGTAAGTAGAAATACACTCCCGTGTAGAAAAGTTCCCAGTAATTCCCAGTTTGTACGTGGGAGCAAGTTGGGGTCAGCCTGGGGTTCCCAGTTTTTATCAAATACGTAAATTGTTACTAAATAATAGTTTCAATACTAAACTTATCGTCAATCGGCTTTATATATTGCAATTTCCCTTCATTTCAGTTTAAAAATTCATGAAATTCGGTCAAAGCGCTCAAAGTTTCCCATGCAAAATGCATGATGATCGATCGGATAAAGCTGTTTCTCCTCAGGAAAGTTTAAAAAATAAGATCCAATAATTTATTTGACAAATTTTTTGTTATTAACTATTTTTTAAAGGGCCATAAAAAATCTTCATAAACGAAAAAGAAGTGTAAGATCGTTAAAAGAATATGCATTACGACTTTTTACAACATTTTCCACCAAAATTTCCTTTAATTACATAAAAATTAGTTACTAACAATTAGTTGATGTATTTTTTAATTTGTTTGAACAAATTAATATTGTTTATCTGAAACTTTTTATCTAATAGAGCTAGAGAGTTGTAACTTTTTTCTAATATTGCATCTATTTAAGTTAAGTAAATCCTAATATTAGAAAAAAACTAAAATATGAAAATTGTTTAAACAAATTAATACTGTTTATTTGCAATTTTTCATCTAATTGAGTTACAGGGTTGTAACTTTTTATTAATTTTGCAATTTTCCAATCTTAGTAAAGCCCAATATTAATTGTAAAGTAAAATCAACAATTATAAAAATTGTTTAAACAAATTAATATTCTTAATATCAATATTGTAATAGAGTTCCTTAACTGTATTTAAGTTGCGAATAAACAATATTAATTTATTTAAAAGAGTTTCATAATTATGGATCTTCGTTTACCATAAGTTTTGGGTGTTTATAGGCTTAAAATTTGCAAAATTAAGAAAAAGTTAAACTCTCTAGCTTAATTCGATGAATGATTGCAAATAAACAACATTAGTTTGTTTAACCAATTTTTATAATTGTGGATTTTCGTTTATTATTATCACTGAAAAAAAAGATAAAGTAACTTCTACTTTTTAAAAGTAAAACCTAAACTGACCAAAATTTCTGCGCATATGTGGCAATTTTTACAATTTCCGAAGTAAGTTTTAATTATTTTACTAAAAGTTACTTCAGAAATAGTAAAATTTACTCCGGAAATAGTAAAAACTGCCTGACCTGCGCAGAAATTCCAGTCAGTTTAGGTTTTACTTTTAAATAGTAAAAGTTACTTAATATAAGAATTCCGTTTTCTCAGTGTAATATTCAGCTTTGGTATTCTTAAAAAGTTGCAAAATTAAAAGAAAATTTTAAATCTAAAGCTCAATAAGATAAAAAGTTGCAAATAAACAATATTGATTTGTTTAAACAATATTTGTGTTTGAGGATTTTCGTTTATTATTAATATTAAGCTTATTAGCATATTGAGCTTAATTAGCTCAATTAGATGATAAGTTGCAAATAAACAATATTAATTTGTTTAAACAATCTTTAAAATTGTGAATTTTCGTTTATTATTAATATTAATATTAACCTATGAAAATAGGTTTAAAAAGTTGCAAAATTAAAAGAAAATTTTAAATCTGAAGCTCAATAAGATAAAAAGTTGCAAATAAACAATATTAATTTGTTTAAACAATTTTTGTGATTGTAGATTTTCGTTTATTATTAATATTAAGTTTTTATAGATTTGAAAAGTTGCAAAATTAAGAGAAAGTTTCAACTCTCTAGCTCAATTAAATAAAAAATTAGAAATAAACAATATTAATTTGTTTAAGGGCATGTGATGATAATGCTAAATTTGTCCGTAAACTTTCTCTTAAAGTACTCATTGTTTTGACACCAAACTTTGTCGAATTACTCAAAATACCATTAGAATGGTCTCTCTGACCCAAATTTATTTCATTTTCATCTTTAAACTAATTTTTTTTTCAATTTTACAATTTTTGGAAAATTTTGAAAAAAAAGTAAATTTGAAAAATATTTAGTTTAAAGACAAAAATAAAACAAAATTGGGTCAGAGAGACCATTCAAATGGTGTTTTGAGTAATTCTACAAAGTTTGGTGTCAAAACATTGAGTACTTTAAGAAAAAGTTTACGGACAAATTTAGCATTATCATCACATGCCCTTAAACAATTTTTATAATTGTAGATTTTTGTATTTTATTAATATTAAGCTTTCATAAGCTTGAAAAGTTGCAAAATTAAGAGAAATTTTCAGCTCTCTAGCTTAATTAGATAAAAAGTTGCAAATGAACAATATTAATTTCTTTAAACAATTTTTATAATTGTGGATTTTCGTTTATTATTAGTATTGGGCTTTTATAGGATTGAAAAGTTGCAAAGTTAATAAAAAGTTACAACACTCTAGCTTTATTAGATGAAAAGTTGCAAATAAACAATATTAATTTGTTTAAACAATTTTAATAATTTTATATTTTAGTTTTTTTCTAATGTTAGGCTTTACTTAACTTATATAGTTGCAAAATTTGAAAAAAGTTACAACTTTCTAGCTCTATTAGATGAAAAGTTTCAAATAAACAATATTGATTTGTTTAAACAAATTAAAAAATACATGCAACAATTGTTATTAACTAATTTTTATATCATTAAAGAAAATTTTGGTGGAAAATATTGTTAAAAGTTGTAATGAATATTTTTTTTAACGATCTTACTTTTTTACGATCTTTTTTTAGTGAATTGGCACTAACCGGGTTGAGCATTACAAGCCCATAATTTCCCAGTGGGAAGACCCAACTGGGGCCCACCTTAAATTTGGGAAACCCATATGGGGCCCAACTGTCGCCCACCCAACTTTTCTACAGCAGCTACTGTAGTGTCTGAGACAAACTTTTGTTTGTGAGGCTGTGTTATCATCCTTCGAGACTGTTTTTAATCAAATTTTAATAAATCTGGATTTGTACTTAACAGAATTTTAAGTTTAGCGAATTTATATTTAATTTAATTTTTGTTTTACAAAATTTTGTTAACACAAACTTCTTATTTAAAGAATTTCTATTTAACCAAATTTTAATTCAGCAGAATTTTCTTTTAATAAAAGTTTGAGTAAGACGAAATATTAAATAGTTCAGGGTATCCGACAAAAATGGAAATTTAGCGTTTTATTAATTATATTAAATAACAATTAATGCAACTAAAATATTGGATAAATAATGAAGATTTGGTGAAATGGATATTCTAAAATTAAAAAATTCGACTTATGAAAAATTCTACTCAATAACAATTCTGTTAAATAAAAATTTGGTTTAATTTCACCGCTAAAAAAAAGCTATCCAAATAGTAGCTAACTCATTTTTCTCAGTGTGAGACAGTGAAGAAACGCTAAGATATAGTAATTTACGAAAAAGTGGATAATTTAAAAAAAAAAAAAAATACTATTAACCAGGATTATTTTGTGCATAAAACATGTTTCATTCAATTTCAAAATTTTTAAAAGTAATCATTTTTAATAGTAATTCCAGAAAGCGTAGCAACCCTGATTATGTGTATATGTATATATATATATATATATATATTTGTGTATATATGTATGTCTGTGTAGGTATATATATATATATATATATTTGTGTATATATGTATGTCTGTGTAGGTATATATATATATATATATATGCATTGCCCCCCCCCCCCTAGAAAAAATACGTTCCGCCGGCCCTGTTCGATTACATTTGGTTTACACATGCAAAAACTGGATTTTGACTTTTTTGATGATTCAGAGGCCCTGGACCACGGGTTAAAGTTAAAATTAATTATTTTTACACGCGGAACTTTTTATTTGACGTAAAATAAAAGGATTTGAAGGATGAGACAACAGAAAAAAGTTTTTTTTGGAAACCCTACTAGACAGCTAACTTCACTTGGAAGAAAGTATTTATTTATTTTTTAATATTAAAGTAAAATCTTATAATTTTAAACGTATCTTATCTATAAAGTATTTTTGCTTGGAGCACATCAACACGAAATCGAATAATCACCTTCTACACATAATTCAGAAGGTTCGAAATAATTTAAATTGATTTTCGCTATGAGAACTTAATAAAGGGACATGTTTTTTTTTTGATTCTACATTGAAAATTAATACACAAGTATTTTTTTATTTCATGATTTGATGGAAATTACAGAAGTTATAAATTATTGAAAATTGATGTTTTCAAATACAGGGTGCTTTTTGAACACGTTTTTCTCCTTGAATAAGAATAAATTCAAAATTACATGCCACATGAAATTTGTTGACAATTTCTCAACCTTTCGAAATATGCAATAAAAAATAATGTAACTGTAATGAAAATACCTAAAAAATTAAAATTAAATTCAAAAAGCGTTTGTTTTTTCTCAAAGAAACACCATGTCGATTTTCAATTTTTTTTTTAAAAAATAACCTTCGATTAATAAAGAATTTTTCTCTGTTTATGAGAAAGTGGAGAGTTTTTTCGTTTAATTGTTATTTACAATTATTTAGCTCACAATCAGTCCACGCATTCTAGAACTGCATTTTAAAAATATAAAACGTAGTTTCGTTCGTTTTCTGTTGAATGTCATTTATTTATTTTTTTGTAGTTTAATGTTATTTGTTTTGACAGGCGTACAAACATTCATTGCAAAATTCAAAGGACAATTTATGAAAAAACAAGAAGAGGAAAACTTTAGTTTCAAAATAATGTGCTTTTACTAAGTGTTAAATCTTATGTATAAAATTTCTTTTAATACAATTATTGGTGTTGTAATAAATAACTCTATTTTTCATTTGGTTTTAATTATTAATACTTCATAAATCTAAATATTATTAAAAACTTAATATGAAAACAAACTGATTGTTACAATAATTTACAAAATTAAAAATTCTCTTTATACTGAAGAATCATAAGCATAAATAAAACAAAAAATTGATTTTAAATGTTCTTTTAATTAAGAAAAATTTACACCTATGTGGTTTTCTGCCGTTTTAGTACGAAATCAGAAATAACTATAATCAAAATATAGCATTTTATAAACACTTTGGGATATTATAATGAAAAGTGTGAAAAACACAATTTATTTTGTAATTGATTTTCAAAAAGATATCAATAACTGCAGGGATATTAACCAAAACTTTTTTTGGTTATAGATGGAAGTTTGTTGAAAAAAACAAATAACATTAAACTACAAAAAAATAAACAAATGACATTCAACAGAAAACGAACGAAACTACGTTTTATATTTTTAAAATGCAGTTCTAGAATGCGTGGACTGATTGTGAGCTAAATAATTGTAAATAACAATTAAACGAAAAAACTCTCCACTTTCTCATAAACAGAGAAAAATTCTTTATTAATCGAAGGTTATTTTTTAAAAAAAAAATTGAAAATCGACATGGTGTTTCTTTGAGAAAAAACAAACGCTTTTTGAATTTAATTTTAATTTTTTAGGTATTTTCATTACAGTTACATTATTTTTTATTGCATATTTCGAAAGGTTGAGAAATTGTCAACAAATTTCATGTGGCATGTAATTTTGAATTTATTCTTATTCAAGGAGATAAACGTGTTCAAAAAGCACCCTGTATTTGAAAACATCAAATTTCAATAATTTATAACTTCTGTAATTTCCATCAAATCACGAAATAAAAAAATACGTGTGTATTATAGTTTTTAATATAGAATCCAAAAAAAATTATTCCAGGCAAATCTAATTTTTCAATGAAAATTTTCAGAAGAATGCCCCATTAGATTGTTAACAACAGAACAAAACTGCTAGTTCTATATTAACAATTTCATTTTCTCTGCGAGTGTTGTTCATATAAGAAAAAGTAGGAAATTGGATTTTTGTGGAAAGGAAAGGATTTTTAATAAAGTTGTATCATTTGCTGATACATGGGGTTTTGAATTGGAGAGAATTGAGAGCAGTTGTAGATTTCTGTTTTAACAGCATTGACGTTTGAAGAGAAGGTTTATGAAAAGACCGGAAGGTGCCTTGAAAAATAAAACTCCCGCCATTACTCGACGCCACGCCGGTTATTAAGGCGCAATTCTTTAAATATTGATTGAAAGTAGGTTGAGGCAAGAGACGGGGGTTGATGGCGGGGCTGCTGAAGAAGAAGAGAAGAAGAAGTTAAAGAAGATGAGAAAGAAGACGGTGAAGGTTAGCAAACGAGATGAGATGAGATGAGAAGGTGGACGAGAAGGGGAAAGCGTCTATTATATATGATGGGCGCGGCCGCCCTATATGGATTTTTTCCCCATTATAAATGCAGGGCATTTCGCTTATAAATTCTTAATCACGCCGCTTTGAACGTCCTATGAAAATTTTATCGAACCAAGAAAGCAAGTTATCTACCTAATCATTATTTTTTAAATATTCCATGAAAAGCCAAACTTATTCCCGCTTCAATCTTACTATCATAATTTAGCAGTAACTTACTTTTCTCCATTTATTTCATCCAGATATTCAAATTATTTGATGTCTAATTTCTGGCAAAAAATGGGGTCTGTATCATTTTCACACTAAATTTTCCGTAGCACATGTTATATTGTTCAACCTAAGAAAATGTTATTTTGTACTCCTACTAAAATGAAAGATTTTTAAGTTTTATTTATAATTGATTTTGATACATTAAATTAATATTGAGAGACTCAATTAATCCAGTAAATTCAATTATTCAATAATTAAAACTTAAAAATCTTTTGACTTTAGTAGAAGTACAAAATAACATTTTCTTTTGTTAAACAAAATATGTGCTTCGAAAAATTTTGATAGGGACCCAACAAATTTGTGAAATTTCATTGAAGGAAAGATGGACATTGTGATTAGAAAACAATTTCTGGATACAATTATATTTCTAGTAAATAATTAACAGAGAAAAAACAAAAAATTACCAATAAAATGTCAAATATTGGGTCTAAATTTGGGCATACTTCTTAGCAGTAGAATAAAAAAAAAGTTGTGATTTTCATACTCATTAAAAAGCAGGTAGGGTAAAATTGGTACTCGTGTTTGCACGAGACAAGAGACTGGAGAACAAAGATTTGTTTGTTTGATTTTTTTCAGAAACAATTTGATTGTCTCAACATTTCTCTTTAACGATATTATTGCTCAAGTTTAAAATTGTTTTCTTATCAAACATGTGGCTCCCTCTTTCAACTCATCTCCCTTGTGTGGCATAAAACAAGTTTCAGATTTAGCTTTTGTCTTTTATTCTAATCCACTTACGTCTCATGGGGAACCATTACCTTTTATTGTATTTATTTTTGAGTCAATTTATATTTAACCCTATTATTTATCTCATGAAAAAGCAAGGCCTTTTTAACTTTCGGCATAGAACAATGCCCGACATTCATGTAAATAATAAAGGCAGCAGATTTAAAGATTTTAAAGTGAAAGAAAGGCATTAGCGGAGATAATATTTTAAATATGTATTTCATCCTGCATTTAATTAAAAGACAAAGGGTTTCGTTTTTTTATCGATATAGAGAATGAAATTTTGTAGTTAATTGTTAACTGGAAATAAGATTGGTTGTGATTGAAACTTAATAAAAGGGGTGATTATTTTATTTAAAAATTATTTCAATATAATAATTATGTTGAAGAATTATAACATAATATTATAATAATTTAGATTGGATTTTTTTGTAAGTTGCGGTTCATCTTAAAAAAAGCTCAGGATCAAAATTATTTTGAGTGTTTATAGAGAAAAATTTGTAGGAATTTAGAGAGAACTTAAGTTATCGTCTTTGCCTTATGTAATAGTTTTTTTTTATAGAAACAGTTTGAAAGATTCGATAATTTTTAAAATTCATCGGTTTTGATAAATAAACAAAATAATAAATTATTTTTGTGAGATGTAGATGTTTTAAACAACCATCTATTTTAGTTTTTTTTAAACCATAAACAGTTTTTCCAAAAACACTTATTCAGCAATACAAAATCAATATTTTTAACTTTCAATTTTAATTTAAAGATTCTAATTTTTAATTTTAAATTAAACTACGCGTAAATCTTATGGAAATTAAATTTTAAACATGTTCAATTTTTAATGCTTCCAATTTTTAGAGTTTAATTTTCAAAGATTTTGAAATAACTGATTTAATTTTTTAAGCTTCCAAATATACTTTCTAAATGTCAAATAATCATAAAATAATAATTTCACAGTAAAAACTTGTGCACAGAAAAAATGTTATTCTAATTCTATTACTTAAATAGGAGCCAATAATATTCGTCACTTAAATAAAGTGGGAAAGTTTCTTACAATAAGATTATTATTCTTATGGTAAGAATATTTCCCAATAGTTTAATTAATAGTTTAACAACAATTACTAATTTAATAAATCAAAGTAATTTTTATATTATTAATTAATTTCTAGGTTAAAAATGAATAGAATCTTGTCTTCTAAGTATTTTAGTCCTTTTTTAATACACTGAGAAAAAATAATTGCTATGATATCAAACTGGCTTGTTAATGTAGCGCCTCTCATATTTTTTTATTACCATAGCATAATAATTTGCTAGGACTATAAATCATTAGTTAAACCAGCAATGTCTAATTTGTTAAATTAGTAGTCTACTAATTTGTTTTGCTGTTTTAGCAATCCATTTGCTGTTTTAGCAAATTTTGTTGCTATAATAACAAAAGAAGTTGTAGGCTCTATATTAGTAAACCCTTTTTTCTCAGTGTATGAATTAGTCCAATTTAGCTTCTAAATTAGTAGTAATTAAATTAGTAGTTTTCTACTATTAATAATTAATTATTTTTATTAATTGAAATAGAGAAAACTCGTTCACGGTTGTACCATAAATTAGTAATTTTTTCTTATGGGAAACTGGGGCAAAGATAATATAAATATATTATATAAATTTTCAAAACTTTCTTCTGTACACTAAACTTAATTTTTATCGGAGAAATGATATTATGAAGAAAAAAAAAGTTTAATTTCAATGTAAATAAAGAAATTTTAGTAATACAATGTTTTAGACAAATATTGAATGATAAGTGAGAATTAAAGATTTATAATAATAAAAGTTTATTAAGTATCATGTCTAGTTAGATTTATATGAAGAAAATTTATAAGGGAAGCACCTTTGACCCAGTCTTACCTAAAGTGAGGTTAGGGTGTTTCTTTTTAGCGCTTGACAATATTTTTTGCGTCTGACAATTTTAAAATGTTTAAAATTAGTCTCGTGATATTTCAATATACAGTGAAAATAATACGTCAAAAAAACATACAAGTTGAAATTCATAAATCCATTTTAAGTTAATTTGATAAATATGTAAACAATGTATATTATGTACATATATTAAAAAAAATAAAGTGAAAATAGAATTAATTCTAATTCTAAGAAATAATAGATTATTAATTATTATTAATTATTTCAATTAATGCAAAAATATGTTATAAATTTAGTTTTTAACTTTATTTTTAAAAAGCAATTTTAATTATTTAACAATAATCAAACTTTTTTGTTACAATCAGTAAAAAATATCTACATTATTTCATAATTATTTAATATTATAATTAATTATAAATTAATCATCATGAATTCTATTAAATTTTATGAACAATAACTTTTGAATCTCTGAATATCTATAAAATTTTTAATAAAATTAAATTTAAATATTATATTATCGAAAATCTCTACAAATTCATTCTAATCATTATTTAGTGTGAAATAGAACATTAAATAAATAGATATAAACTTGCAGATTCTTATTGTATCAATCGTTGCGAATTATGTAATAAAATTATTAATTTCAATAAATTTACTTTACCAATAATGCTATTAATATCAACACATTGCAACTTAACCTCAAACAATCACATGTTAATAATAGAAAATATAATCCTTTATAGGGAAATTACTTCAGTATGCATTACTGCAGAGCAAGTAAAAATTTATTTTTAATTCTATTTATTTATTTATAAGCTCTCTATCTACTTCAGATCTAACAACGCGGCGATTCTAATATGAAAAATACTAGGATCCCTATTTCTTCCTAACTATCTGCTAGATATTTATCCAGCAGATATATTTTTGTCGATCAATCCAAAACTACTATCCGACAGAATAGGCTTCAGATAAATTTTATCTGACAGATAACTATCAGACACTTTATACGAAGGTGGATCAACTGAACATTAATTTATTTTATTTATTTAAGAAAGAAGTTCCTGGGGCTAATAAGTCCTCAAACGAACAATACATGAAAATAATAATTAAAAAGTAATGCTGCTTACTCAGTAACTCGATACAGAAATGCGTGTGGTGATCGTAACAATTCTCGATTAAAGTAATTTAATAGTAATGTTAACAGAGTCTAAATAAACTTTTACAGAATATCAGAATCATTAACGTGATTTGCGCAATCATAAAAATAAAAACATGTATTTTGTAATTAAGCTAAAAAGAAAAATATAACAAAATATAGAATCATAAACTATTGTAACAATATCCATTTTCAGCATTTGTTACAAACAAACAGAAATTACCAATGTGTTATATCAAATAACTTATTATTATTTTTAAATAAGAAATCAAAATACAATTTTTTGAACTTAGAATATTTTGAAGAATCTCTTATTCTACTAGGTAGCTTATTCCACAGTCTTGCGCTCCTGATAATAAATGATCTTAGCATTTTACAAGTTCAATGAGAAGGTATTTCCAAAACAGCATTTCTTTCTCCAAGCTTGCTATATTATATAATTCGATAAAATCGATTAATAGTTTAATAATCTCGATATGCCAAATACAATTTCGAGTATTACAAGTTTCATTCGTACAAATATAATAAAACTATTAATTAATTTTATCTAATCAAATCATCACTAATCGACTACATATTCCTATCGAGCATAGGTATACCGTTATCTTATATCTAAAAAAAAAAAGGAAAATTAGATTTGAATAAGAAAAATTTGCCATTCAGAAGGCGTTCATCGTTTTTTTTTGTGGACGTTTGAAATTGATATGATTTTTTTAGAAGGTAGCACTTGTAAGCATAAGCATTTTTTCTTTTGTCATGGCCCTAAGCTAAGGGTTATGAGGACCTTTCCCTTGAAGCGCCATGTTTTTTGGGGTGCGTGGAATGTCGCCAGCTTTTGTTTTGCCTTTAGCGCGAACCACTGCTACCACCACCACTGGGATATCGTCTCTCCACCCCCTTACCCCCTGAGCGTCCCTTATCCCGTGACTGTAGGAGCAGCCCCTCTTTTTCAAGCGGAGAGAGACCCCTATGGATTTTTTTTTCCGTCCCGCGGGCACCCCTTGGCACGTAGAGTCGCGATGCTGGTTTTCACCCCTGGCGGCCAGTCTAAAAAATTCAACCACCAATTTGTAGACCGCGGCTGTTTAATTGCGATATCCAGCTCCGCTTCTCATTCTGGTCCTTGCTCGTTTCTTTTTTCCCTCTTTTCGTTCCTTTTTTGCCCTTCCCTTCTTGCCCCTTGTCTTGATGCTAGCCCGGTAGAAGGTCCCGCTTCTGCAGGTCGTTAATCTTCCGAGCTCCTTACCGCGGGGTTACTTGGGAATAACAATGAATCTAATCCCAGAGACGGTCCCTGGCACGTTCATTTTTCGTGTTAATTTTCAGCGAGACATTACTTCGTCACGCGACACAAGGATATGATTTTATTGTTCGTTGGGACGAGAGAAAATGTGTGGAACTGCTTTCATTAAGAGACTTGAGATCTCGTTTGTTTGTATTAGATTTCAGATTGCTAGAGGGAGATATTATTAATGCCACTACACTCTTTCATAAAATTTCTTCAATTACTGTAAGAGATTTCAAATTAGTTTTCCAAAACTTGACAATCAATTTTGGAATATGACATTTTTTATCATGTTTCAGCTTTTGTATATTACATTTTAAGTAGCACGGTGAGTTTGTAACAAATTTTGTATTTATATTTGTACATAGATTTGTTTTTTTATTAAAAAAAAATATTGAGATTTTTGTATTAAGGGGAAAATAAATAATGAAAAAAAAATTGAGACTAATATAGTAAATTTGCGTCATATAATTTAATTTCAATATAAAGATTCAATAATAAAATTAACTTAGACACGCTGCAAACATGTACGCATTTTAGACATAAAAGTATTAATAAATAATAACCGCACGATTCAAGCCTGAAATTTTATAATTCTATTTATTTATGATTACAATTTTTTAATATTAGTCCACACAGAAGGTAAATAAATTATATTCAATGATGATGAACATTATTGATAGAGTCAATCATGAGCCATGATATAGTTGAATAAAATAAAAGTGACATACCCCAAATTGTAGATTTGAACAAGATGATCTTTAATGAAAAATCTTTTCTCTGAGTAAGTATCATTTTGACACAAAACTTATCATGAAGATTGTTATATTGTACAAACTCAGATACACCTTATTTTGAACAACACCTGAAATTAATGGTTTTAACATTAATTAAATCAGTAAATTAATTAAATAAATAATAAACACTTTAACTAATTCAGAAAAATCAAATAATTAATAATTAGATCCTAAAACTCTTTTAATTTTAGCAGCTGTATAAAACAACATATACCTATGTTTGTACAATATAATAATCTTTATGATAGTTTTTTGTCAAAATTGATATTACATTATTAAAACACCACACTTTAAAAAAAAATAAAAGAATTTAATATAAACTGCACTAAAACTTGAATAATCTTTGACCACTAATTAATTACATACCTCTAAAATACTCTACACGTCTTTAGAGTGTGGTGCAATTTATAAATATAGAAACTCAAGAACAGTACATAATTAACTATAATCAACAAAATTCTCGCCTACCTGATTGAAGTTTCGATACCCCTAAATCTTTAATTCTCCCCTCTTAATCAATTGACAATTATCAATTCCTCAATCATAGAAGTAAGTTTGCTTCCATATATCAATGAGTATATATTTCTTGAATATTATTAGGAAGAAATTAAATAACATGAAAAATAATCATTTACATGACTATGTACCCTTTCAAGTTGATGAATTAATAGGGGTATTCATTTTTTACTAGTTTAATAATTGTGAACAAATCATATTTACCTCTACTGAGAGCAGCCGATTTGTCAACAGTCGAGTCGGGATGTTCGAAATCTTGTATGGTCCTTGGCGATGGCGTCAAAGCTCCCGCGTGGTAGGTCTTAACCGTAAAGAGCGCAAAGAGTAAACCGATCCAAATGGTAATCGTACTCAAGTCTGCTTAACCTCCGAAACTGTAAAGCGAGTATCTCGCTACCTGATCTAAAAAAGGCGTAATTAAATATATTTTTTCTGCATATCTGAATTAATAAAAATTTTGAATCAGTGACTACGGATAAATTATACAGAAACACAATTTTTTTTATAAGTTTCAACGAAACGGATCATATATTCTTATATTTTTTGTAATCAGGCAAATTAAATCCATGGAACTTTTTTAGCCACGATACTAGATTTGTTTAAAATTGCAGATTATGAGCATTTTTTAAGATAATAAAGAGGACCTTTAATGATAAACGGTACAAGAATCTATTTCTTTACAATTTTGGATTAAAGATTTTTATTTTATTACGCTTGTAGTGAATCTGATAGTAAATTGATTATTCAAAATAGACGCAGTATCTCGAATCGAAAAGTAAAAAAGCTTTAAATTTAGACAAAAATGACGTCCTTAGAGTTCTTAACCACTTCAAGAACCTTCAGAACGTAAGTTTTTTAATAATCGATTACACATTTGTAGACCAAATTTCAAAATCCAAAATGGTAGATCAAAAAGTGGAAAAGTAACAGATTTAGACGGAAATTACGTTCAGAGGCATAATTTTACTACTCTAGAAAGCCTTAGAACGTTGCTACTGTTCGCTGATTTCACATATGTTTTGCAAATTTCAAAATTCAAAATGGCGGATGCAATATGACAAACGACAAAGTAAAAAAGCTTCGGATTTACACGAAAATACGATCTGAGAATTTATAGCTGCTCCACAAATGATTAAAACACATTTTTGTTCTCTGATTTCACATTTATTTTTCAAATTTAAAAATTAAAAATGGTAGATGCAATATGTCGGACGAAAACTTAGGAAGCTTCGGATATAGACGGAAATGACCTTCTACGGATTTATAGGTCTTCCACAAATTCTTAGAACATCTTTGTTCACTGTTTTCACATTCATATTCCTAATTTCCAAATTAAAAATGGCGGATGCAAAATGGTGGACGAAAAGTTAAAAACTTTCTGATTTAGACGGAAATTAACTTATACAGTTTTGTAGGTACTCAACAAATTCTTGGAACATCATTTTTGTTTTCTGATTTCACACTCATTTTCCTAATTTCCAAATTTAAAATGGCGGATGCAAAATAATAGACGAAAAGTTAAGAAGCCAAAAATACTTAAATAGTTAAGACAAAAATAACTTTCTACGGATTCGTAGGTACTCGACAAATTCTTGGAACATCATTTTTGTTCTCTGATTTTCTATTCATTTTCCAAATTTCTAAATTGAAAATGGCAGATGCAATATGGCGGACGAAAAGTTAAGAAGTTTAATTTTAGACAAAAATTACCTTCTACAGATTTGTAGGGACTCGAATAATTCTTGGAACAACACTCTAAAAACAAGTGTCTTATTTTCTTCTCACTTTTAAGACATTTTAGGGTGTCTTAATTTTAAACCATTGAGAAGGTGTCTTAAAAATACCTGTAAGACGCTTTCTAAACATCTTATGTCTTAAAATAAGACACTTGGAAGACACCTGTTTTTACAGTGTTTATTTTTGTTCATTGATTTCACATTCACTTTCTTAATTTCCAAATTTAAAATGGCGGATGCAATATGGCGGACGAAAAGAAACTTTGGATTTAGACGCAAATTATCTGCTACGGATTTGTAGGTACTAGACAGATTTTTTAAACATCATTTTTGTTCTCTGATTTTACATTCATTGTTCCAATTTCTAAATTAAAAATGGCGGATACAATATGGTAGACGAAAAGTAAAAAAGTTTCAGATTTACACAAAAATGGTGTTCTAAGGATTTGATCCTCAGAGCGTCTTTTTTGATCGTTGATTTTACATTTGTTTTTAAAATTTTAAATTTCAAAATGGCGGATGCAATGTAGCAGGTTAAAATGTAAAATTGTTTCCTTGTTTAGGCAAAAATGATTTTTTGGGATTTTCGAGGTAACTAATATCAATTTTGCTGTTCAAGTTGCTTAATCCAAAATGGTGGATGCAGTATGGTGGGCAAAAATATAAAATTTGGTTCATATGAGAAATTTTTTTTTCGTTTGAGAAAATGTTACTACTTGTTACATTAGAGAGGGGGGGCCAATTGACTTTGTTACGTTATACTTTTACCCATTGTTTAAAATTGTACTTTTTTAAAAATTTTCAAAATTTGTTTAAAATCATGAACTTTTGAGTCAATTCAGTACAAAAATACAAAGAACTTTTCGAATTATAATTATATCCCTTGAATTTATTTAATATTTGGTAAAAAACCAACAAACTTTCTGTAAATCAGAAGGTGATAAAATATTTATCAAAGTTACGTAACAGTCATAGGGGAGGTGGGGGGGAGGAGTAAATAAGTTTGTTACGACTTGTTACATAGCGAGGGGGGAGGGGTACAAAATTATTAAAAAACGTGTTACGTAATTTATGGGTGGCCTCTAATATGGAAACAAATTTATAGTTTTACTTACCAAACTGCATCTTTAATTGTTGTTTTTGAAATTAAAATATCAGAAACAGATTACTATTAAAATTGAAATCCAAATAAACAACTCTAAACTCAAAAACCCTAAAATAGTAATATTCTTCAATATAAAAACAATTTCACATTTTGCACTGCTATATTGCACCTACCATTTTGGATTTTAAAATTTACATGCCAAATTGGGAATAACTAATTGTACCAATCCTTAAAAATCAGTTTTTGTCTGAAACTTTCTTATTTTTAGTTCACCTCATTCCCTCCGTCATTTTTAATTTTCAATTTTGACACTAAATTTCCAATAAACGTAAAACTATTTTTAATAATTATTATAAAGATGCTAAAATGTTTCGACTTGTGACTAACAATTAATATAAAGGTGTTAAAAAAGTTTCTCAACAAGTCCTTTTAATTTGAGCTTCTCTTTATTTAAGCTTTTAAAAATAATTTTAAAATACTAATCAATTTAATCTAAACAAATCCAATTGAAAAAATACTTTTAAAATATGAATTAAACTAATCTAAATTTTCTTACCGTAAAAAACTTTCTACACAGCTTATAATTTTAAATTACCCTACAACTAGCAAAAAAAAAAGAGATTGAAAAGATAATACTCTTATATAAAAATGCAGCTTTTTACATATTTTTCCGCGTATTTACCTTTAACAGAGGAAGGTACCCGGCGTACATAAATTATCGAGAGGATCATTTAAATCCGTGTACGAGCGACACGAGTGAGAGGACTCGTATTCATTGAATCGTATGTCGTAAGGGTGTTATGCAAATAGGATCCATAGTTCCCACCCTTTCGATTCGCGGCTGTCTAATTGCGATATCCTCTTTTTTTCGCGGTGCGGATTATTGCCGCGAGCAATTTTTTGTGCCCGGCTCGCGCTCAAGACCAGTCATAAGGTTTTTTTTGCGCTATTTTCAGCTCCCGGTAATTATGTGGGCGCGGCAGACCAAACAAGGGGTTGTTCAGCAGGAAAGCAAAAAAAGTCGCTTACCATATTTAAATCCCGCTGAGAAGAGAAAGGGGTCTGTTCTACAGAGGCCCCTTTTCGAAAATCAGAGAGAGGGCGCGTGCGCGAAACAATGGCCGTGTTTGCATACCCGAAAATTGCCGGGCGCAAAAACCGGTCGCAAAAAATACTCCAGAAACAAAAAAGGCAGCAACGCGATACTAATGACACTAATAGTCAGAGCTATTTTGGTGGTCTGCCAAAGCAGGTACGTTCACACCTTTCCATTATTTTAATTCAAATTAATATGCACTTTTACGGCTATTAATATATAATATTATTATTACTTATTTCGTTATAATATTGAAAACATAATATAGATATAATATTACGATTTAAAAAAAATTATAAATAAAATTTCTATTTATATGAATCTAATTTTGAATACTTTTAATTACCTGCTCTTAAAATCTAAAATAGTAGAATTTTCATTCATTTAATTAGTATTCCAGTGTTTGAGTAAATGAATTAGTAGTTTATTCCATTTGAACTTTTCGAAATAGTAGTTATTTCAAAACGACTAATACAATTAGTAAGGCATATATAAAATGATATTCTTCGCTTAAATTTATAAATAAACAATGTAACTTTTATATAAGTATTATATAAATGTACTTCAAAAATAAAATTGTAAATAATTGTCAACAAAAAATCGAAAAAGTACATCTAACTTAAAATGAACTTTTAACATTTATTTAATTTACAACTATGTGAACGATTTTAAGTAAAATTGGTGTAGGTATTAAATGGGAATTCTGATAAGTTTAAACATAAAAATACATTACTCTTCTTTTTGAAAACATTAATTGTTCAATTGGAATTTAAATATCTTCTTTTAGAGAAATCTTGTTTTAAATCTGTTTTTTAATTAGTAAAATATGACCCTGAAATAGTCATTTTTCAATATTTCCAATTTAGAGAGTAAATTATTTAATTAATGAGAAATTGGACACCTTTCGAGAAGATTATTGAAATAGAAAAAATAACTTTTAAGAGCATGTGATGGAGTGTGACGTCATTAGTAAAGTCACTATTTAACCGTAAACTTTTTTTAAAAGTAATAAATATTTTGACATCAAACTTAGTAAAATTACTTAAAATATTATTAGAAAGTTCTGTCTGACCCAAATTTGTTTGAATTTTCCCTTAAAATTAATTTTTGCTTTTTAAATCAATTCGCTTATTTTCTGTAATTTAAAAAAATGAATTTCAAGCAAAAAATCAAACTAATTTTGATTGGACAGACCTTTCTAATATTTTTAGTAATTCTATAAAGTTTTGTATAAAAATATCTATTACTTTAAAAGAAAGTTTATGGACAAATTTTGCCGATACCAGTGACGTCATTCTCTGTCACATACCCTTAATGTAATTTTTTTAGGCGAAAGGTGACAAAGTTAATTTAAAACAAAATAAAGAATTGAAACTCATAATTAGATGAAACTTAAAGATTTTTGAGATTTAGACATTTTTTATGTTAATTTATGTAAATTAAAATTCGATTAAAAATAAATTTTAATTAATTCAATTTCGATTGATTGTAATTTAGGTCAATTTTTTGGAAAAGTTGGGATGATAATTTGAAGTGACTATTATTGATAAAATAGACTCAAGTTTCGAAAATTTTAAATTTCAGTTAATTAAATTTGAGCTTCATTAAAAAATATACAATAAATTAAAATTTAGATTATTTATAATTTGTTTAAATTGAATTTAGAATCGATACAAGTTTTAATTAATAAATGCTCCAACCAATTAAAATTAGTATTGATTGAATATGGGGTCGATTGAAAGGGACCGATAAAAAATATACGTAAATGCGTAATCGAATGCTACATGCAAAAGTTAATTTTTTCTGACCACCCTCCCCCCTATAAACGTTACATATTTTTTGAACGGCCCCAAATTAAAATCAATTGAAATTTGAATAAATTTTGAAATAATTGAATTTTGAATAGCTTGAAATCTGAAAAAATTTGAAAATAGGATTGAAATTTGAATCAATTAAGGGGAGGCACCACCCCTTATTTTGACCCCCTTAAATTTCCACGACTTTAGTAAATTACATTTTTTTCTTTCAATAATTGGGTCCAAAGACATTCAGAGAAGTGAAAAATTTTAAATCTGAACTTTTAACCAGTATAGAATGTAGTCGTAAAAATTTAAATTTTTGATAATTGAAATTCTCTTTCGATTTTTAATATTTTTGATCGACAATTTTTTTACACGCTTTTTAATGATTCTTTTGAATCTCTTGGATGGATTTTCCAAAATCTGAATTTTCAAAACAATAAAAGTTTGGAAAAATTATAAAATGGTTAAATAATTTTTTTCTTTATTTTTGATGATATACTATAATTTTAGATTAAAATTAAATTAATCTAATTAAAATTATATACTATAATTAAAATTAAAATTTTAGATTAAAATTGGTACTTCTGAAAAATGTGTTAATATTTTATGAGTCTCTCTCCCTAAATTTTCAACTTCTTTAACAATTTTCATTATTTTTCAATGCCTATTTTTATACGCTTTTTTAATGATTCTTTTGAATCTCTTGCATGGAATCTAATAAATTATATTTTTTTAAAAAAATAAAAATAGGTACTAAAATTAGAAAAAATTCAGATATTTTATTTTTGATCAATCTATATGTTTATGGAACTCAAAAGATGCAATCAAAATAATTTAGCTTACTAAGGTCATGAAAATTTAAGGGGGTCAAAACAAGGGGTGGTGCCTCCCCTTAATATTTAAATAGACTGGAATTTATGTAAATTAAATTTTGATAAATTGAATTTTGGGTTGATTGTACTTTAAATCGATTAAAATTTGGGTTTTTTGATCAATTTTAGTATTCAATATTTTAATAATTTTAAGTTTTGAAAGCAGATTGAATTTGTTTTTAATTAAAATGCGAATGAATTAAAATTCATTCATAACGAATTTAAATTAAGGGGATACCGGGTAAATAAAAAAATCAGACGGGTAACTTTCCTGACTCTTAAATATTTGAAATTTGAATGAATAAAAATTAGAATTTAGATAAAAATTCCAATCATGAAATGTTTTAACCAGTCAATATTATGATTGAATGAAATTTAAATAGTTCGAAATTAAAATAGAAGAAAATTTGAATCGAATAGAACATGAATGGATTAAAATTCAGATAAATTTGAATTTAAATAGACTAAACCTCGAATAAATTGAAATTCAAATCGATTAAAATTTGAATAAATTTCAATTTAAATATAGATTAAATTTTATATAAATTAAAATTTGAGCAAATTTAAATTTACATACAAATTGAATTATCAATTGACTGAAACTTAAATTAAATAAAATTTGGATAAATTGAAATTAGAATAATTTGAAATTTGAATGTTGTACTTAATACAACCGTATATTATATCTAAATAAATTTAAACTTAGTAAATTCAAGTTGCAATGGATTGAATATAGTTTTAATTAAAATTAAAATCTATTTTACGATTAGCGATTTATTTGAAAACCACGATGCAAATCGGGACTTTCCCTTAAATTAAATTTAAAATATAGATAAATAAACTTTACAATAAAGTAAAATTTGGATAAATTTTTACTTATTTTAAGAAAACTTTATATTAAACATGTGTTTCATTAATATATGTAAATAATATATTTTTTTCAAACGCGCGAGTTTACGCGCATTTTCGTGTGCTAGTTTTTAATAAATAAAAACTGCAAAGACCCCCCAATGATTATATCAGTAATTCAGGCGTCTTTTTTTCTTTAATAAATCATTTCTTTCTCTTAATTTCCAGCTATTTGTATGTAGCTAGAAGCAACCAGGTGTTTCTTTTCAGGTGAGACGTATATTATTATATATGTAATATATCGAAGCATGGGCGTTAAACATTGCTGCTAGCAGGATCCAATTTTCCACATGCGATAATTTATAATTTATGAAATGAGTGTGAAAAGTATTGGTAAAAGGGGTGAAGCGAAAGGGGTAGAGAAAAGTAAGAGAGATGAGGGAAAAAAAGGTGAAAGAGTTTTACCCCCAGGGCGCACATTTCAGGGATGCATTTGACCTTCATTGGGGCCCTATGTGCAAGGTTAAGCCAAAAATCTCCCTTTCTCTTTTCGAACTGAAAAGATGAGTGCAAGAAAGGTTTAGAAACCTCGCGAACCATATGCTCTTTTTGTTCCCCTCGAGTCTTTTACAAAATGTTTCCTGGAAATGCTCCTCTGCAAAGAAGGTACAGTTATGAAAGGATTTTACCTTTGGCACAATTTTAAATCCGAGGAAATAAATTTCAAATTGGAAACAACATCAAAATAAATAAATTTTCTCGAATTTTGAAAAGTGTGTGAAAAGAAAAATTAGATAAAAATCAGAAACAGATTGTATCAAAGCTGAGGTTAGTTTTGTCTTCTTCTTTTTTTATTTCTAAATCGAGTACTTCTCTTGTTGTTCGATAACTCATATTTTATGTCGGCTGGAAATAAACTTTGGATATGACCCAGATGGAATTAATTAAAATTCCCTGATGTAATGTTGTTATGTCATGAATCTTATAATTTTTTTGGAATAGAAAAAAACTGTAATTTCTTGACCCAGGAAGAGAATCGATCACCCCTCCTACGCTCTCTCGGAAGCGGAACTAATCGTTTTTTCTTTTTTTAAGTCGGTGCCCCGCGGTGCCTGATGGGATCGAGCTATTATGATTATGATTCTCTATTGGCTCCCGGAACGTGCCACGTATGGAGCACACGTGGATGTTGATATACGAACCGAACGAATTGAACGAGCCGAACCGTTCGATAGGCATCGAGGACTGACAGATGTTTCCCATTTTTTTGCCTCTCACCAGAACGCCGTTATTTCGCAAAAAAATCCTCAAAACCGATCGGCCTCCACGCACCCCGTTTTTAGAGTGACTCCCTTACGAATCGATTTCTCCCCAAAATGCATTTCAAATGCTCTCACACGAGATCGAAATTTCACGTTTCACCTTATAAATATTACTGTCGTGAGATGGAATTCAAAAATAAATTTTCACAGACGATCAAAAATTATAATTTCTATTTTCGAGAATTTGGTTAAAATTCTTGTTTTATTTATTTTTGTGTGCTTCTTTAGGTTATTTTCTTGTTAGATATTTTTTTATTGTTAACATTTTAATAAGCAATTTCGATAGTAATAGACTTTTTGTAATTTGGACAATTTTGAAATATTTTCTGTTGCTAGTTTTAATTAAGTAATTTTGAATATATTTGAGTAATTGATATTTTTTTACAATTAAAATCTTGAAAGTTTTACTTAAATAGAAATTATCGTAAACAAAATATAAGCAATAATATTTTCATGGCGCAACGGATTTGATCTGAAAACTGTTATGTTAGACGCAGCGCTAAGGGTAGTAATTCTTAAAATTTGATCTTTGACAAATTTAATAATAGAAATTATAAAACATATAATTATGATATAGAAGAAAAATATATAGTTCTAAATAAAACAAAAAGTTGATATATTCCTTTTATCTCTATCTCTGTTAACTATTACGACATTTATAAATTTATATTTTTATATTTTATAAATATTTGATACATTACAGTTTTCAGATCAAGTCCGTTGCGCCATGAAAATATTATTGCTTATATTTTGTTTACGATAATTTTTATTTAAATGAAACTTTCAAGAAAACTTAATTTAATATCTATGAACATTATAATAACTGAAAGTGTTTACTAAAAATTTCCGCATTAAACGAAACAGTTGAAGATTGCCAAACAGTAATGTAACAATGAGCGAAAAAAAATTAATAACTTTTTTTCAAGTAAATAACTAAGCATTATTTTAAGCATATTATCTAAAGAATACTTTAAACTATATCTCCTATAAATTTCATGTAATAATATTAAGAAATTTTCATTTTAGAACGAGTTGAAGTAAAAATTTAAATCTTCAGAAAATTTAGTTTTTTCAAAAATGGTAAGAGATAGAAAAAATATTATTAGAAGAAAAAAGATGCGCCAGAGAATTTCCTACAACATAAATAATAGTAGATAGTAATTACAAAATTTTGTTTCTTTAAAATCAATTTCAAGGTGGTGAAGGAAGAACGGATACCACTGTTAGAATGTTATGTGCCTTTATTGAATCCAGAGCCTCAAATGTAAAATTCGAAAATAATTTGAGGTTCCATCCAATGATACAATTTCAAACTAAAAAGTGATTTATAAAAGCAATAAACACCATGATAAAAATTAACTCAAACAAAGAAATGATTTTTACGTAAAAACAAGAAAAATATAATACACTGAAAAATAGGTTTAGAATGCAAAATAAAAGTTTTGTTGGCTCAACCAAATTTTTTTGTTGATATACGAGCAACAAAATTCTTTTGTTGAGTTTTTTTTTAACTTCAATAAAAAAATTTAGTAGCCCCAACAAAAATGGTGTAAGTTTTTTTATTTTGTTGGTTATAGATATAAAAAACAATAAATTTCTGCAAAATAAATACTATAAAAGTAATAATTATATATACAATCGTTTGTTTCGATATAAGAAACAATAAATTTCTGCAAAATAAATACTATAAAAGTAATAATAATATATACAATTGTTTTTAGTAGGTTAGATAAGAGTATTTGAGGAGTAAATTTTCAAAAGTTAATAAATCCATTTTCTGTTATTTCGACAAATTTAAGCAAATGCCGTTCCTCACATAACCACTAACTTCAATTTTAAGATAGAAGCATTGTAATGAGTTATTTATAAAAAAAAGTTTTTTTTTTGGGATTTAAGACGATTTGTATTTTAAAGTATCTATCGCATAATTAGGATATTTAAAACTTTTCTTAAGTTTTTCTTGTAAACAAAATTAAATTTATAAATCATCTTGGTTAAGTCCAGATATTTTTAAATTGAAATTCCTTCTTAATAAATTTTTTTTCTTATAATGAACAATACGACACATCGATTTCGAGTTTAGATAACAGACTTTTGTTCTACTTCACTTTTTATGAATAAGTTTAACAACTGTTTCACAAATATAGCTTTTACTCACAAAACAAAAACATTTTTAAGTAAAAAATGTTTATTATTTGCTTAAACTGTTGATTAAGTTAGAATAAATGAACTTTTATAAGAATCTGTTCAGGCTAATTTCTTCAAAAAATTTTATTCAATACGATTAATTAATGAACTTTCACAGTTTTAAAATATCCTGATTTAACATATTTAATTAATTTTATTATAAAACTTTTCTTGTAAACAGAAAGAAACACTTTTCATATTTATGACATTATCAATAGACTAGTATTGGTCAAAATCGCATTGGCCGTGCATGCGCCTATATATTTGGTACTGCCAACAAAACATTTTAATAAACTCAAATAAAATTAAAAATTAATTACTCAACAAAACTATTTTGTATAAATAATTTGTCTGATGGTTCCATAAAAATTTTATGGAACTAAACTAATGTAATTGTTATTATAAAAGTGAATTTTACAAATAGAAGGGAATTTTGAAGAAACTTGGATAAGGGACGAAATGAGGTTGAAATGGAGATTTTTGAAATGGTTCGTTTGTCAGATAGGAGCTGAGAAGGCCAGTAAAGTCAGTGGTAATGGTTGGTAATTTTTTAGAGTGGAGATTACGAGATAGGCACAAAGGCTGGTCATTTTTGGCAGGATAACGTTGTAATCCTGTGTGATACACTTTGATAGGAGAGGCAACTTTTTCCTGAATAGCAGGAGGAAAAAACGCGGAAAACCCCGTAATCCCGGATGGACAGAAATAACGAGTGTTTGATGATAGACCGCATAGAGATCGTGAAACCGCCCTGTACCTACTGCTCCTGGGGGTAGCAACGTGAGAATGAAAAAAAACGTTGTGGGGCACGCGCTCATCTGGGTACCTTCCCTAACCAAGCATTAGCGACGGGTATAAACGATTGGCGTCTGTTTCTTTCTGCATAATTTTACAAAATAATCCACTTTATTTTTAACTTTCTTTTTTATCACAATTTAGCAAGATTTTATTATTTGTGTATAGAATTATGTTGATTTAAAAGATTTTTGATTATTAATAATTGATGTTTTTAATATTTTTTTGAGTTTGAAATAAGCACTGCGCTGCAGAGGAAATATTTCCGACAAAACATAAAGAACGAACAACACAGGTAAAATAATATGGAAAAACAACAGAAGAAAGTGAAATTTGAGTCTTTAAATTAAAAAAAATATATAAATTATTTCATAAAATTTTAGGTAATGATCAAGTCGACAATTAAAAAAAAAAACACTTGCAAGATAATTTTGAGTAAACAACACAAAATAACAAGAATATGAATTTAACATCACCAACAAAATATAATTACGTAATATTTTTTGTAATTTTATACAAAATAGGTAAAACAACATAGATAAAATAATAACAAAGAATCAATTGAGAATTATAAAATTAATTTGTTATTAATATAATAATAATTAAAAAGATTAATATTCTTAATCAATTTAAATATATTAAATAATTTGTTGTTGGGTCAAAAATAGAAAATAAAGTTGTTATCATTTAAATAAAAATAAATTTGTTTTAGGTATAATTTTTATGTTTATTATTACAAAGTTTGAGTTTCAGTTAAAAAAGTTAAAATAAATTAGTTGAATAGTAATTATAAAAGATATAATAAAAATTTAATGATAAAAAACGCTGGAAAAATAAAACAAACATAAATGTTCTAGTCAAATGAAATGTACTTTATTGCTCTAAGTTAATTATTAAGCATATAATTTCTTTAGGTAAATAAAGTATCTATTATTGCCCTGGTTAAATAAAGTGTATATTATTGCCGTATGTGAATAAAATGTACATTATTGCCCTAGGTTAATTAAACGAACATTATTTCCCTAAGTTAGTGAAGCATAGACTATTGCTCTGTATTAATTATTAAATTATTTATCTAGATAAACAAAATGTACATTATTCCCCTAAGTTAATTAAGCAAACATTATTTTCGTATAGGTACATAAAGTGCACTTTCTTATATGGATAAATAAAGTGTCCATTATTGCTCTGCGTTCACTGAGAGAAATGTATATTCAAACTTAGTATCCTGGATATTAAAAAATATTAATTTTAATATCTGGATATTAAGTTTGATTATCTAAATACTAAGTTTAAATGAGCCAGTATCATTTTGACACATGACTTAATTTTAGATTGTTATATTGTACAGAATGGAAATGTTATTTTGTACAACTGCTAAGTGTTATTTTGTACAGTTTTGAAAAATGAATTTGTTATTTTGTACAATTTTTTAAAAAAGCAATAAAACATTGGGAGTACAATATTTTAGCTTTTTTAAAAAATTGTACAAAATAACAAATTCATTATTCAAAATTGTACAAAATATCATTTTGCAGTTGTACAAAATAACATTTCCATTCTGTACAATATAACAATCTAAAATTAAGACATGTGTCAAAATGATACTGGCTCGTTTAAATATCTGGATGTTAAATTTGAATATCCACTAATATCCATTTGTCTCAGTGTTGATTAAGTGAAAATTATTCCCCTAGATAAATAAAGTGTACATTATAACTCTAATTTAATTAATCGTGCATTATTTCCTTAGATAAATAAAGTATACAGGATTTCCATAAGAAATTTAAGTGCACATTATAGCCCTATTTAAATAAATTGTACATTTATGCTCTAGGTAAATAAGGTGTGCATTTTCGCGCTAGATAAATTAATTGAACATTATTTATCCAGTTAAATAAAATCTACATTTTTTTCCAAGATGAGAAAAATACATTTTATTGTCCTAGATAAACAAATTGTACCTACATTAAAAATCTCTTTTTTAATCAAATTTTCGATTATCTAAATTAGTTATGGATTATTGGTTCCACATTCTACAGAAAAAAGAAACAAACAAAAAACCAAATCAAGATAATTAGATAAAAGTTTGATTATACTTTTTTAAATAATTTAAATTTAATTCTTGTGTTTATTGTTTGTTTTCTTTTTTTTGCTTATTGTTCTAAGTAAAGAAACTGTATATTATTGTTCTAGCTAAATCAAATAGAAATAGTTAAACAGAAAAATCGAGATTTCACTGTAAAAATTAACAAAAGGTCAAATTAAAATATGATGCATAAACAATTAAAACAAATATGATAGATATGACCCAAACAAGTTAGATTTTAAAAAGTAGAATAAAATTAACAGAAATAAATTGTATTAAAAAAAAATATACATATTAGTTTAATCTAATTGAATAAAGTGAATTTTTTCTAGGCATATAAATATATTTTTAACTGTAGTAGCTTGTTCTATCCTGCTGAGAATGCATCGAAACCTTCGCTAGAATTAAGTTGACCCCCTTCGGTTTTTATACAAGGGTTTTCCAGGGGGGGAAGTTTTTTATAATGGGACCCTCACGCTCGTGGGGTAGAGTTTTTTTTATAGGCCAGCATCTGTACCCAGGGATCGAGGAACGCGAAAAATTTTTCAGTGAGCCAGTCACTCACCTGGCCCAACTCCGAGCGGTGTGCTCCTCGAGAAATTCGTAAATCTTCTTCCTTAATTAATAAAAAAAAGTGCCTCAATTTTTCTAAATTGTCAATAATATAAATAATAAATTAATTATATTTCAATACCAATAATCAATTTAATCTCCACATAAAATCGTACCAAATAAAAGTATTATCAATACCTGTCAATAATGATTAATTATTCGACCGATAATTAATAATCATTAATTATTTGATCAACAATTATGTAAATAGAATACATTCATGATTTTCGTACCTTCTTAAAATAATTAAATACACCTTTTTTTTTGATTCAAACCTTTGATCAAGAAAACAGTCCGAAACCGTCACCTCTATTTGAAGATTTCTTCCATTTACTCTTATCTCCTGGTCCAGACGATCCTCACGAGATTAAATTAATTAAACATCTTCACGAAATTAAATTAATGCAAATACCTCACAAAATTAATTAGATTGAAGCAGAGATAGGAAAAAATTGAAATGTGAATAAAATCAATCAATGTTTGAAAATGATAAAAATGTGAATTAAAAATTAGTACAAATTAATGTTGTATTTGGTGTAATTGAATATAAAAGAGTGCTGCTCTAAATTTGTAAATTCTTGAGAAAAAAAAAACCAGTGAATGAAAAATATCACGTGAATGGAAAAAAAAGTGTAGTGGAATAATAATATTAATGCGTTTAGAAAATAAAATATGGAGTGAAGATAATGGAATGGAACAAGTGCAACTAAGTAGAGGAGACACGTATGAGATGTCAGGTTTGAAAAACAAAAACAAAAAAATGGCGTGACTACCACGATGGTTACTGTTGGTGGAACAAAAAGTTATTTCTCTCTTCATCCCTCCATCCACCTGTAAGATTAAAACGCTCGCAAACGAGTCGCAAACTCGTTTGTCAGGTCGGCTCCTTTCTATCTCCCTTCATCCATTAGTTTCTTTTTCTCTCAGCTCAACGTTTTTCTCGCACTTTAAGCTGAGTCAGATAACGAAGCGAAGACGTCGCGCGGCTAATTTTCCGTAATTTCTCAAAACTCTCGCTCATCCTCTGTTCTTCCTTTCCAACACCCTCCGCCCAGACTTTCTGGCTCGCTGACGCTCCCTGGTCTCTTCTTGGTGCAAAGAGGAAAAAGAAAAATAATCTCTTATATACGACGCTAAGGTGTAATGGGGGGTATTTCGCGCTGCAAAACACCCAAGCCAACCTCATCCCCCTTTTTCTCCATTCGTCCCCTTATCACAACCCCCACCCCACCCCCACCTCCTACCCCTTCTTTCTCCTTCAACCCCCAAAACGAGAAAGATCCTTCTGTTCTCCACAGAGTTTCCTTTACCTCCCTCCTCCCCTGCCCTCCCCCTTTTTCAAAGCCCCTTCGCACTTCTCTCGTCATGAAGAAGCGTTTTCCACGGTGCGGAAAAATAATAACTATCTCACGGGCGCGAGAGAAAATATGAATGGAAGAATCGCGAAGAACGGACTACTTGATATTCGGCGTGTCTCGGAAGCTGAATTCGAGCCGAGTGAAACTCTCCTGGCTTGAGAAAAAACGCTTACACCAGAAAATTAGGATAATGAGGTTTCCGCTTTCGTTACTGCTTCGACTTTTCCGAGCTTGGAATCCGATTTTTTTATTGTCGTCTAGCACAAAGCAGCAGACAATCGAGAAAAGTCGTTTTTAAAATGCCCCTCTCCTTTAAACTTTACGAGCTCTGGTTAAAAGTTTCAATCTTGTTTATGAAATTTACAGAGAGAAATGATGGTGGAAGTTAATCGTGGAAGGAAACAGCTTTTTATTGGAGTAAAAAATTTAAGAGGAATGGTACTTAATATTCATTTGAAAAAGAATGGCTGCCTGTGAAAGACAAAGCAAGATGAATGTGGAAAATGATTTAGTTCCTCTTTTTTTTTTAATACTCCTCGTCTCTCTTGCATTGGATTGTATTTTTCGACATTATATTTTTTATTTTCAATAATTGCAATGAGGAATATTCATATTTTTTTTTTCTAATAAGTTTTCTTCTGTTTTCTACTCTTTTTTTCATGTTTTATTATCAGCAGTAAGCGAGTTTTTTGTTTTCATTGAAAAGCAATTTTTTTATTTTTGTGTAGCGTTATATTGTTACCAGAAAACAAGTCCTTCTGATTTTTTATTTTCACTATAGTGCACTTATTTTTCTTTTTTTTTTATTCTACATTTTTATACTGTTCTTTTTTTCCGATTTTTTAAAGAGAGACATTTTTCTAGTTTATTTCTAGAGTCTTATTTCTTTTACTTTTTTTCAGAATATGAGAGCAGCTTTCTTTTTTTTACAGAAAAAAGAGATTTTGTGATTTACTTCTTTTATTGCGTTTCATTCTACATTTTTTTCGCGTTTTCCTTTCCTGATTTTTTAAACCGAGCAATTTTTCACATTCTTAGCATTTTATTTCTAATAGTGAAATGCAAATTATTGCGATTTTTTTCAGTGTCGCGCATTTATTTATTTTTTCTTTTTCACAGCGTTTTGTTGATTTCTTTTTTACGGCGTTTTATAATTCTATTTTTTTCTAAGCATTCGATCTTTTATGAACGGTGACTACTTGTATTTAATGTCGCGGATTTGTTTCTTTAAATTTCTATGAAGATTAATATTTTTGTTTTTCCTGTTTCATTTTTTCTGGAAGAAGATTTTTTATCATTTACCTTTTTTTATTTCATTTTATTCTATATTTTTTCGCGTTTTCCTATTCTGATTTTTTAAACCGAGCAATTTTCCACATTCTTAGCATTTTATTTCTAGTGATGTGCAAATTATTGCGATTTTTTTTACATAGCGTTTTGTTTATTTATTTTTTACGGCGTTTTATAGTTCTATTTTTTTCTAAGTATTTAATCTTTTATGAAGTGTGAATTTTTGTATTCAATGTCGCGGATTTGTTTCTTTAAATTTCTATGAAGATTAATATTTCCGTTTTTCCTGTTTGATTTTTACTGGAATAGGATTGTTTGTGATTTATTTCTTTTTAATGCGTTTTATTCTACATTTTTTTCGCGTTTTCCTTTTCTGATTTTTTAAACCGAGCAATTTTTTCACATTCTTAGCATTTTATTTCAGAAGTGCAAATTGTTGCGATTTTTTCTTCAATGTCACGCATTTCTTTTTTTGTTCCTTTTTCACGGCGAATTTTTCATTTCTTTTTTACGACGTTTTATTATTCTATTTTTTTCTCAGTATTTGATTTCTTATGAACGGTAAATTTTTGTATTCAATTTCTCTGATTTGTTTCCTTAAATTATTATTATTATTGAGAATAATTTTCCTGTTTTTTTTCTTTGATTTTTACTAAAGAAAGAATTTTTGTGATTGCTATCAATATCCTACATTTATTTTTTTTTCCAAACGTTTTGTTGTTTATTTTTTACGGTGCTTAATTTCGCTCTCTGTTTTTCTGTAGCATTTGCTTTTTACTGAAAAGTCGATTTTTATGATATTTTGTTTTTAATGGTTAATAATTTTATATTAATAATTCTTCTATTTTTTAGCGCTTAAGAATTTTAAGTGAAAACTAATTTTTTTGAGTTTTCTTTAACGTCGCTCAATTATTTTCTATTATTTATAGCGTTTTGTTGTCAACTCTTCTATGGCGTTTTATCTTTTTATAATCCGGTCTTTTTTTTAATAATTGATTTTTTATCAAAAGTGAAATTTTGTTTTTAACGTCGTGCATTGTTATCTTCAGTTTTTATAATAATGAATTTTTTTTCTTGTTATCTTCATTTTAATTGAAAAATGATTTTTTGTGATTTTTTTCAATTTCGCGCATTTATTTTTCTATTTTTTATAGCGTTTCGTTTGTACAGTTTTTTAATGGCGTTTTCTATTTCCTCTTCTTTTATATAGTTTTATTTTTTTAATTTTTGAGGCATTTACCGTAATTTTTACATTTTTGCGTTGTATTTTACTTAAAAATATTTTTATAACTTTTCTTTCCAATTTCTTGACACGTTCACTTTTACCCTTATTTGCTGCACTTATTTTTATTGTTAAAAGAGCAAAGCTGATATAATTTTTTGCAAATAATACAAAATTTCGTAAAATTTTCACCTCAACATCATTAAAATATAATATTTGTCAAAACACATTAAACACATAATGTTATCACATTATTAATGACAGAGAGAACATAATTGATAAAAAAATCTTGAATAGTATATTTATTTATAGTGAATAGATTAAAGATTTTTTTTCTTCAGCAAAGAATTTAGAAAATTTGTCGAAGTATTATTCTACTGTGAATATTAAACTGACGATAGAAATCCTTTCGACCCCTCTAAAGCACCATTTTGTCGCTAGGCGCGAATAAAAGTTCAAGCATTGTGTTCCTTCGCAAATCGATTCTTAAAATTATTTCTCGTCTTCAAAAGACTTGTGCGTAATGTAATAATTTTAAAAACGTATTTAAATTATAAAAAAGTTTCAAAAGAAATAATTAAAAATATTAAAACCGTTGAAAGAAAACAATTTAAAAGATTGAAATAGTTGCACTAAAAAATGAAATAATAGAGAGATAATTAAATTGAATAAGATTATATAAATTAAAATTAAATTAAATTAAAGATAAAAAATAAAATGATTATGTACATTGGAAACAAATGAAATTATACTTTAAAGCACTGAATAATATTAGTAAGAATAATATCACTTTTTGTAAAAAGAATTTCCGGTAATTCCTCTAGCAAGAATAAAACTCATTTTATGTAGGAGTGAAGAGATATTTTTCGAATAAACACGATTAAAATAAAATGATGTCATTATTTTTGAATTTTTATGTATTGAGTTATTTTTGTTAAATTGTTTAAAAATTTTAATTTTTGTTTAATTAAGGCAAATATATTTGAAAATTTAGTAAAATTAATATTTTATTAAAATGATGTTGTATTTGAATGAATAAAAAAGTTTTATGCGTTTTTGCTCACTAAAAACACATTTCGGTTAAAAATACTAAACCTGTTAAGTTAAATAAATTCTGGTTGGAATTACAAAAAATCCGGTTATAATTTCTAGTCAAAATAATCTGGTTAGATACTATATTCCACAGTTAAAATGACCAGAAATTACATTTTAATAAACCGGGATAACATTTTTACGTTAATAAAAAAAACCAGAATAACATGTCAAAACAACTGGAAAATTTTAAGCAAAAATTTCTATCTCTTATAATAGGAATGTTTAGTAATACAGCATCTAACATTTTTTACTGGTTAAAATAATCGCAATTCCGGTTTTTCAAACCAAATATTTTTTAGTGCATATTTTTAAATAATATACTAGAAAAAATTGATAAATAAATGATTTTTTGATCATTATTAAATGCAGAGTATCCACTTTTGTATAAGGCTTTTAATTCATGACACTAAATTTCTAAATATCCTATAATTGCAAAAAATGTTGTTGATATTAAAAATATTTTATATTTTCCTGTGTGACTATTAAGAGAAATATTTTCTTGTACCAATGCATTTTTGCATTGAATCAAGGACAATTATTTTTGAACTAAGAAATAATAATTTTAGATGGATTTTCACACTAAACACTTATTCTCACTTTCAACAATTACTATTGTTTCAAGATTAATTATTCTTTATCCAATATTTTTATTCTCGGTACCCTAGAGTAATTATTATTGGTTCAAGATTAATTATTCTTGATCCAAGAATATTTGTATTCTCGCGGTAATAGAAATTTTTCTCAGAGACAATTGAAGTGTTTATAAAAAATAAACACTTTATAAACATTTAAATCCTACAAAATATTTTTGATTTTTAGGGGATTGTAGCAAGTGGTCCACACACGGATACAAATTTTGTTTTGCCTAAAAGTCATCTGTTTGGAATATCGGCAAAAAAATATTTTCCGAAATTAAAAGAATATATTCCTGCATGTACATTTTAATCATGGGTGATAGCCATTCAATGGTCTATACGAGTGTTCAAGACTCCTTCAATGAAAAAACGTTTCATCGTAAAGAAAAAAAGTGGTCCACTCATGGAGACATTTCCCTACTTTACTGTAAACATTAAATGTTTATTACAAGCACACTTAAATGTAAATTATATAACTAATTTTCTCCAACAACTGTATGTCCAAGTAAATAAACCCCCTATGGCCTTCTATAAAAAAATACCTAGTAAAAGTAAACTTTCTCTTTTCGTTTTATCTGATAATAAACCCGAAAGTAAAAATCCAATGACAGTTTTAGAGACAAATATTAAAATGAAATCTCTTTATGAAGAATAGAGGAGATTTCGGGGGAAAAGTTGTTCTCTTTTTTGTAGCACATATTACCTAATAACCTTCCCCAGCAGAGTCGCAACATTTCTTCATAACGTGAGCAACTGAGCTATAACTTTTAATAAAGATTATTAGACAGCTCAATCTCCTCCCTCATAATGTACCATATTCCTCTGAATTTATCATGGCATTCGTACATTCAACAAAATCAATTTCTTCATTCTGAACGCCCTGGGACACTGAAAAAGCGGCAAAAGGTTTCCACCTCAGCGGAATGGGGTCGTTGGCAGTTTTACCTATACGTGCACCGGGCTCCCTGGAAAGGAAATTTTCGAAACTTAGAACCGCATCCTCGAATCGGTTCGAGAGCCGGAGGCAGCAATTATCCCGAAGGCTTTGGCGATTTTGCATTCGCTTGAGCGAGTACCTGGCTCAGAGTCTGAGAGCTTGGAAAAGGATACACTTTGGGAACGGCGGCGACGAAGTATAAGCGGGCTCCATTTTGTCCTGGGGGGTCCTTAGACTTGCACACTCTCCTACCAAACATACATACACACACACATTCCCAAGCACACACTCATTAGAACGACACATCAAGCCACATGAGGAACCCTGACACGCATACGTGTACTCTTACTTATAGTTGAAAGTGCGCGCGCACAAAAAAAAACTCATTGAGAGCGTGGGGGCTCGACGCTTCACAGGAAGGGATGTTGAGTGTTATTTCTGCGCCGGCGCAGCTCACAAGATATTGATAAAAATACGCGAGGGTCCACCCTCTTCGACCCCCCGTGGCCCACCACCCCTAAGTCCGACCCCGCGGCGGCATCTAAGGAGATATTCTTATGTCGAGGGCCACCATCCCCAGCGTCCTGGCAACGGAGCCACCCCTTATTACGGACATTAACATAATTATTAATATATTTCGGGGAAATTTCATTCCGCGGCCAAGCGAGCGAGAAAAATTACAAACCGAGTCAACCCAACTCGAATATCCCCGGTGTCGTTGTCTCCACCCCCCTGGGAGCCAACCACGCCATTTTTTTCTTCGCTTCCGCTATTGGTCTACCCAGTATTTGCATCTCTCTTTCTCGGGTTACGCTTTGTGGCGTTGTATCGATATCTAGTAGCTACATCATAAAGGAACGCTACCGCGATCTTAACGACCGCCGATTTGCGCCATAATCTCGTGTTATTGCGCCGTTCGTGTATGCGGCACGGCATTTCTCCATGTTTTAAAAATAGTTGTCACTCGACAATAAAAGTTTGTCTCTCGTGAGAATGCGAGAGCAAGATTATATGGCCTCTTTTTTTTTTTTTTTTTTTTTTGTTGTCCCTGATGCTCAAATATACTATTATACTATGTATAACCACCGCTCATTCACGGCAAACATTTTCAAAATGTATATACATACTATTTACGGAAGATACCGGCCTCGTCGTTGCGGTCAGGGTATTTACTATCGTCAATTTTACCCCTCCTCCCGAAACGGGAAAACAACCGAGGGTTGAATGCCTCTTTTCTATTTTTAGGTCAAGTGCCGTGTGTGGAATTTATAGTAGGAGATTAAGATGTGATTAATTAGACTTTTTTTCCAGATAAGGTCACATAATGGGGATTTTCAAGCATATTTTTTTACGGCCCGACACTTAAAAAAGAGCATGGAAATTTTAAGTGCCGGGAAAAATGACTTTTTCTTTCCAAGATTTTATCAGACAAAGAGGACAAAAGTATAATAGTTTTTGTGAAAATAAAATTTTACTTGTGTGACTGTCGTGAAATATTTTTACAAATTAGAGTAGAATTTTATACTTTTATTACACTCAAAAAACAGTCTGGTTAGATAAACCAGAATTCTGGTAAGGGTATATTTAACACTGTGTTTCTGGTTAAAATAACCAGAATGAAATGTTAAATATAACCTACCCAAGACATTTTTTTCAGTGTAGTGAACATAGAAATATTGTTTCGTCATACACTGAAATAATTACAGTAAATAATTTTTACTGTAAGGTTTGTAATCTGGGATAATCGTGTAAAACAAAAATTTTTCCCAGCCAAGGTAGTAAATTTTCAATGCATGAAATTTCTTCGCTGGGAAAATTTTCCTTTTTGCACAACTATCCCAGATTAATAGTTTTTATGGGTCCGCCCTCTAAATCTGAATTAGTGATTTTCTACTAATGAATTAGCGAGAAATCGGTTACTATTAAATAGTGAAAAATTCCACTATTTTTTAGTAGAAAAGTACTAATTAAGAGTAAAAAACTACTAATTTGAAAGTGAAATATTTACTTATTGAAAACGTAAACTTATACTATTACAATTAATAGTAATTCTCGCTAATTTAATAGTAGAAAATCACTAATTCGGATTTAGAGAGCGTATTATTTTGACACCCAATTTTTCGTGATAATTGTTATATTGTACTCCGAGGATAAATGTTATTTTGTACTCCTAGTGAAATCAAAGATTTGTAATTCTTATTTAATAAATAATTGATTTTAATACATTAAATTAATATTAAAAGACTAAATTAATCCAGTAAATTCACTTATTCAATATTTATAACTAGTAAATCTTTTGATTTTAGTAAAAGTACTAAACAACATTTATTTTCGTAGTACAATATAACAATTGTCATGGAAAATTTTGTATAGAGAAAGTATTGTTTTATAATATTTTTCGCTGCAAAAAGCAAGTCAATATCACTCAAAAACTTGATGAAAATTTCTTAAAGTACATATAAATATGCTTTTCTTTAAAAAGTTGGTAAATATTCCCTAATTTTTAAGGAATACTATTTAAAAGTCAGAGAGATTATTTACAATCTCTTTGGAGAAAAAGCACATTCAATAGGAGAAGAAATTTTCTTCCACTTTTTCGTAAATATTTACCAAACATGAAAAAAAACTGTAAAAATTTGATGCTAGTTCATGTTTACAATCGTTTTTTAATATACTTAAAGCGGTCTAAAATACGCCTCTTGATGATAAAAAAAGGTGCAGGTAAAATTTCTCTCTCTTTGAGGGTGAAAATTAACTGTTTCTTCTTGTGTTAAATTATTCAATGTAAAAAAATTCTGCAACCGCTTATTGAATTGTCAATTTTGTGATTTTTGATGTATTTCACCCTTTTGAATAAAAACATTTACCAAACAATTGAACAGAAATTTAATAACTATAAAAAATGATACATGTAAATTTGACTATCTGATAAATACCTATAAATTATCTAATAAAAAATGCAACTTACTTTATTAAAATTAATATGATTCAAAAAAATATGATTTTAGAGATCCATCCAAAAGTATAAAGAATCGTCAATAAAAATTTTTTCCATTTAAAAGTAATAGATTTCTACTAAAATAAAGGAAACATACATTTATAAACTTATAAAAAAGAACTTACAAGAGGGTTTTTCTATAAAAGAAATAAATTAAAAACTAAAAAGACATATACAAAGAAATATAAAAAAAAAAGAAATAGAATACAAAGTATTACAAATAGGTATTAAAAAAAATAAAAGAAATACAAAAAAGGTGAACAAAATTAAATTATTAGGTACCCTAGATAGTGATAAGAAATGTTATATAAATAAATTTTCTACAAAAATACATAGTTTCGCTTCATTAGGGAACAAAAAAAATTAAACAAGTTTGTAATCAATTTGTAAAATAACACACATTTAAATTGTAATTAATATTAAATATTAAAAACTTCGAAACAAGAATAACCAAATACTAATATTAAAATTAGAAAATATTAATTCCAATGTTCATAATAATTAAATAAACATAAAAGAAAAAAATAACACTATTCTTGTATTCTTGTTTTGTTTCTATAACGAGAGTTTATTAGCGTTTGTTTGTTTGTTTTTTTTATTTTTTATTTTCATTTATCTTATATATATAAAAATTTATATCTGTTGTTATTTTATGAAGATATGGAGCCATATGGATTATGGCTATTAATTAATTAATTAATTGATTAATTTATTAATTAATTAGTTAACAATTTAATTATAGTACTCTGTACGAAAGGGCAAATTTTTATCTTTGTAAGCCCGTTAACGAATAAATAAATAAATAAATAAATAAACAGTCAACTTCTATAAGTTTGTTAAAAATACGCAAAAGTGTCATTTTAAAAATAATCGTCTTGACCTGATTTTGCTGACTAATCTTAAATAAATCTGGAACTATTTTAATATGCCTTTTTTACTAATATTCAAGATTTTATTCGGTAAAATAAAAAAAAAATGTTTTGAAGATTTTTAAAAGGTTAAAAAGTGTTATTTACACCTTGATATAAAATGAAATAAAAACTTTTATTTTCTTTAAAAATTTAAAAAGATACTCATCGATGTTTATGTATAATTTTGATTAGGAATCTCTTATATTTAAGCATACAAACCTTTTGATTAAAAATTTATTTTAAGTATTAGAAAGAAAAAATAAACTATAAAAAATGCCAAAGTTCTCAGCATTGTAAACCACATTTCTCCCACACTAAAAATTAAAAAGTATACAATGTTTTAAATTTTAATAGATAAACAACTAATATTTATAAATTTATAAATACCTTTAATAGTCGAGATATGGAAATAAAATTTGAATGTAAATATATTGACTTTTATTGTAAATATAGGTAAATCGTATACATTTTTTAAAGTGATATAATTTAAAAACCAGATGAGATAACAAAAACCTATAGAATTAAAAAACATATATCTCTAGAATTTTAAAAACTAAGGCGAAAATTATGACCATTTCGTAGACATTTTGCTTCCACGTAAGCAAAAAATTTGCTTCCTCCTAGAGAAAAGCAATAAATTATTAATATAACAGTTAATTGTAGAAGTTATTAAAAAAAATAATTTTAAATGCTAAAAAAAATGAAAAGAACATGAATTATAAAGTTTGATTCGTTTTGAGACAAGAAGTCTCAAAGTTCAAGACAAGTTTTTTATTTATAAAGTTGTATTTTTATAAGCTCAATAAGCCATCCAAATTTTATTGTAATCCGCTGAAGAGTTCTCGAGATACACACACATAGACATTAGCTTACAAATAAAAATTTACGCTTTTTAGATGAAAATGAGTTGATTTTTTCGAAAATAGAAATTTATTTTCTAATAATAATTAATTTTTTGTTTTGGGGAACAAGGGAAATTTCGCTAAGGATTTCAAAATCCGTTTTATTTATTAAGACAAATGTAAATGAAGCAAAATAATCGTAATATTTTAGAGTTGAATATCATTTAGAAAAATTAGATTTGATGAGAAAAAAGAAACGTTTAACATTAACGATGACTGTATTTCTAATGTAAAAGTTGGAAGGGTCCGTGAGTATTTTTTGTATAGCACTATTATGGGACTATTTGAATAAGCGATCCGAAATAAAAAGTTTCTTTATAAGGAATTTTACGAGACAACATAAAAAACTCACTGTTTAGCATTCTTTACATATATTGAGTTAACCAGTGTATAGTAAATGGGGTAAATGTGACACATTTTTCTCTATGCAACCCCGAATGATCCACTATATAGGCCAACTAAGCCCTGGCTTAGTCCAATACTTTTTGAGGGGACGAGTTTTTTTTTTAGATGAGAAAAAATCATCTCACGAGCCTCGAAAATAAATTTCCAACTTTTGTACGATACAATCATAATAATCACTCGGTTTATCTAGATTACACAGCTACTACATTCTATATTTCACAAAAAGATTTCAATCTTTTGAAACTTGTACTTTTTTCTAGAGTATTTCTCAAACTGGATATATTTTATAACTGATACTTTTAAAAAATCAAATATAACTTAAAATCGATTAGTTCGAAAGAATCGAACTAATCTAACTAAGAATTTTGAAAATTCGAATTTGAATCTTTTTTATTCTAAAGATTCAGTAATTGTCATTGATTTTTAATGATAGATCAATAGTTTGATTTTCTTTTATTTATGATTTGTATTTTAAAAGCGTGGATTTACTAACTTTTCAAAAAGGAGTTGCTAAAGATGAGCTACTTATGAATACTATTTTACAGTAATGGACAGTTGGAAGAAGTTTCTAAAAAGTTTTCCTCCATAAGTACAATATTATTTACGTATTTGTCAGTCGGATCCGCGAGTTACGAAAAATCTCCTTATCTCTTATCCTATGTGCATTCGTTAACTACATAGATCCCGCAGAAGTTAAGCATGATTTATGGAGAGATTCATATGACTTCGGCTTATCCTAGCAAGGTTAAATTCTGCTCCACAAACTTTCCTTCTATATCCCAATAGAAAAATGTATTCCTTACAGTTTAACTTCTTATGGAAATTTTCAAGCTTTTATTTCCCACAATCACGAGAAATCCTCAAAGTCACTACATTACTTTAGATTAGATTGTATACAGAGCGGAAAATAGATAAAAACATTTATTTTCTATTATTAACGAATATCTATAATAATAATATGTAATAATAATAACCCGCAACATTCATTCACTCTTATTCATTTACTCTTTCAGTCTAACCGCACCTGAAGTTTGGCTCTTGGATAATTTTTTGTTTTAAATTCGTTGTAATATTTTCCCCAAATCTAGAATTAAAATTAAACCTCAAACGGACTGGACGCCAAAGCGTCTAGGTCCCATTTACTATTTCCTTCAATTTCATTAAAAATTGTTTTGTATTTTTCCAGAAAATTGGTGGAAAATATTACAACGAATCATTTGAAATTGGCGCTTTCCACATGCCCTTAAATTAAAATTAGAGTCTACTTTGATAAGAATCAATTTAACTGTATTGACAGAAAATAAATTAATTAAAATATAGTTTACCCTAAAATATTGAACTGAAATTTCCATACATTAAAATTTTTAGTAAATGAAAATTTAATTCTAACAATATAAATTAACTTGAAATGTTTTTGTGATTAAACTAATTGATATTTAGATCATTAAAATTTCGAAATAATTATTTTTACTGAAAATCTAAATTAGTAATTAAGAATCGATATATATTTAAGTTTTAATTTATTGAAGTTTGAATTCATCTACATTTTTATTGGTTATAAGGTTTTATTGGTCATTAAATTGTCTACATTTTAATCAATCCTTGCGTTTTTATTATTCTGACTATTAATAACTAAACACTTATACTTTTTACAATTTTAGTATTTTTTTGTAAAAAAAAGTTATTAAAAAAACTGAAGTTTAATAAAGTAACTTTGTAATCCCTACACTAATTAAAGTTTAAGTTAATTTAAAATCGTATTAAAAAAATTAAGCTAGTTTAATTAAGTTTAATTAAGTTAATAGTTAATAGTTTAATTAAGTTAGTTTGTAAATGTAGGATATTAAAATAATTAGGTATTTAAAAAAAATTCAATATAAATCTTAAGACTTTAATAAATAAAAATTTGAATTAATCCAATGAATCGAAGTTAACATAAATTCGACTCAACATTTCGTTGAAACTGTTTTAAGTTGGAAACTATTTTAAATTTGAAAAAATTAAAACTTGAGTTGTTAGAACTTTTGAAGAATTGAAATTATCCTCAATAGAAGTTTAGAACGATTGAAGTTTGTGTAAATTATAGAAGTTTGAATACACGTTGTTCAAAAAATTTTCTTTCAACAAGAATATTTTAACTTTTTGTTAAAAATAAAATAATTAAAACCTACGCTATTTTCTTCTTTTATTTATTTTTTTTATTATTTTTCCTTTTTTAAATATAAAATTGGAAAATTCGTGCTTTTTTAAAACATTTTTTATTTACTTTTACTTATTTGTCTATTTCTTGAAGTCGGCAGAGATTTTACTTTGCTTAGTATGAAAGTTATATTTATTTAAAATATGTGTACGTCCATATGAAAAGGGCCCAGGTTGTCGATTTTATTTATCGAGATATTCGCATTTTTCTAAAGAAGATTCAGATTTTCGAAATTTTTTTTATTGCTGAAAAACAAACTACGTAATGTCCTTCGTCGAATCATGCATTTACAATAACTTTATAGTAATTAAAAACACAAAGAAATCTTATTTTTAATTTTAAAAATGCATGGGCGCTAATGGAAATCTTGAACTTTAAACTCGTTTTTCTCAAAACTAGGATTTTGATACTTTTAACTTTGAATGCTTATAACTTTGTGAATTTTTCATCTAAAGGGGTCCAAGACCTCTCGAAATGTTCGAAATTTAATAAAGAATATGGTCATATAGATAAGTCCAATAGTGCCAAAGTGGGCCCTTTTCATATGGACGTACACATATTAAGTTTACTTGAATAACAAATTACATTAATTTATTAATCTTTTTTGTATTTTATTTAGATATTTTCTTCTGTTGTCGATTATTCTCGACAGAATTAAAATTTTTCTTTCGATTGTTAATTATTTTTCTCATTTCCTAATTATTTTCTTTAACATTTAATTATTTTAGTCATTTTGTAATTTTTCTTTCAATTAACAATTATTTTCTTGGAATTTTAATACAATTTTTTAATTTTCATTTCTTTTCTACACTCTACTTAATCCATAATTTTCATCAGTTTTCAATTGACAATATATTATTCTCCTTCAATTTTATGATTATTCATTAATTTAAAAAATTCTTTTGTTCAAATCCCGACTATTCCCAAGATTTTTTTTAATTGTTAATTATTTTTATTAATAGTTCATTATTCTCGACATATTGTAATTTTATTTCTTAATTATTATCAGTTATTTTCTTAATATTTCCATTTAATTCTTTAATTTCCCATTTATTTCTTTAATTTTTAATTATTTTCTGTAATTCTTAAATATTTTCTTTAATTTTCAATTATTTTTATCGATATTCAATTAATTCCTTAATATTCAACAATTCTCGGATTTTTTCAATTATTTTTTTCACTCATAAAAAATATTTTAAAACTTTAATTCAATTATTTTAATTATTATTATCATCTTTTTTCTATTATTATTTGGATTAACATTAAGTTTCTATAATTTTAAATACAATTGTTAAATTATTTTCTTTAACTTTTAATTTCATTCTTCAATTTTTATTTCCATTCTTCAGTTTTCAATTTTTTTTCTTATATATTCATTGATATTCGGCTCTTTCAAATTTTAAATATACTCTTTAAATTTCAATTCCATTTTTCAATTTTTAATTGCTTTCTTCAATTTTCATTTTTTTTTATTTTCAATCTAGTTGTTAAATGTCCAATTATTTCCAAAAATTGTTCCTATATTTTTCTTAATTTTTCAATTTGCAATTATTTTCTTAAAATTTAATATTTCTTGTTTAATTTTTTCAATTATTTCTTTCAGTTGTCCATCAATCTAGTCATTTTTCGAATTTTGTTTTCAATTGACAATTACTTTCGTCATTTTTTACATATTTTCTTCAATTTTTTAATTATTCTCGTCATTTTTCGACTATTTCCTTCAATTATTAATTATTTTCCCTAATTTTCAATTATTTCTTACAATTTTGTTATTTTTCAATTATTATCTGAAAATTTTATAATTAATCTTTGATTTTTTAAATTATTTTGTTCGGTTGTGTACTAGTAATCTACACAGTTATTTTCGTCATTTTTTACATAGATACTTTCTTCAATTTTTCAATTATTCTCGACATTTTTCAACTAATTCATTAAATTATTAATTATTTTCCCCTATTTTAAATTATTTTCTACAATTTTGTCAATGTTCAACTATTATCTTAAAATTTTATACTAATTCTTTGATTTTTTAAATTATTTTGTTCAGTTGTGTAATTAATCTAGACATATTTTGAAATTTGTTTTCAATTGTCGAATATTTTCGTTATTTTATAATTTTTGTTTCAGTTATCAATTATTTTTTCAAATTTTAATTTGAATTTTAATTTTCCCAACTATCAATTATTTTTGTCATTTTTTAGATATATTCTTCAATTTCGTAATTTTTATTAATTGAATTTGCAAAAATTTGTAGTTTTAAATGATCAACAACAATGCAAAGTTTGTTAATGTTGCTAGTTATCTTATTAATTATCCTAAATCGTGAAAAATTTTATTTATCATAGGAAATTGTATTCTTTCTCGATTTTCATTTCAAGTCAATTTGATTTTTCTTGTTTCGTTTCTCTCGTTAAATTCGCCTATTCTGTAAATTTGGACATTTCTGTCACAAGGGTTTTTACCAATGTAACAGAAAGTGAAAGAAAATAAAAAAAAATAACTGAAATAAAGAAACGAAATTAAAAAAAAAATCTACTTTCAATTGAGACACTTTCTAAGGTTGCGAACCGTTTTTTTTTTTTTATCAAGTTCCTTTGAAGGTATCATGACGTACTAAATTTATCGATCATAATGAACCTGCCCGAACGCGAACGGTGGCGTCTAGGGGCGAGAAAAAAAGATGAGGTTGGAAGGGCGAGAGTGAAAAAGGACGGAGAGAGATATTCAAAATGATAGGAAGTGCGAGGAGAGAAAGGATAGCGGCTACCGTGGTCTTTCTTTTCTTTCTTCAGATCACAGGGCGTATCCCCCTTTGGTCGATTTTAAGAAGTTTTTAAGAGGCACTTTTTTTTTCTCTACGTCTTCATTCTTTCTTTCACCTTTCGTGGTTGGGAACTCGCAGGTCGAGCGGAAACAATGAGATTGCTACGGGGCCTCGCAATTAAAACGTTCTGTTTCAAGTGTTTCTCTTTGAAAACCGGATGGGATTCCACCCAGTAGGGTGAGGGTTACTCTTCAAGTGGACGATCAAAGGAGGACCTTTCATTAAATCGACTAATCATCTGTACTACCACCTAGACTAGACAATTGCTCCTGCTTTCTAATTCAAATGGAACTGACTTTCAACCCCAACTCAACCATCTACTTTACATTAATTATAACTTCAATTAATTAATGTCCTCTACTCTTCTCGTTATTGTAATTAATCACGACTAGAATGAATCGTTCACTTGGAATGATTTTTCTGTTTTCTTTTTCTGTTCGTATATATAATGAGAAATTTGACAATAGATTTGAAAATATCCCGAGGATCTATAAAAATTTGTATGCTTGTGAGGTAAAAATGAAAAAATGGAGGAAATTTAGTAAAAATAATTTGAACAAACTCCCTGGTGTTTCGTGGAATATGTTTGACGATCTAGATCTGTCATCATTAGATCGAGATCATCTTCCGAGTACAATTTGGAAGTCTAGCAGGTCAACTAATCTTGGAAGATCGTGCCAGACGAGCAGGAAGTTGGGAAAATTATATTTTTTTGTCGTCAGGACACGTCCTCGTGTTCTGGACTCCCACATCCCTTGGGTATTTAAAGACTCTTCCATCTACCTTCGCGAGGACAAGGCCAGCACATTTCGTAAGGCAGTAATCCTTCGGGTTTCCACACATGGAAAAATTGCTATATTGCGTGGTCATGTGTGATCGTGTGTGTAGGCATAATCTCGGATACGCACACACAGAACGGACCAAAAACCGCGATCAAGTAGGATTACTCCTGAGCAATATGTTCCCTCTTTCTCCCCTTTCAAGAAACTCCCACCCTTATTTAGAAGTTGTTCCTCTTTTTCTCCTTTGGAGAAATTTTCTCTTTCTTCCTTGTGGAGAACCTTTCTCTATTTTCCTTATGGTTATTGTGTATTTATATAGATATTGTACGGGATTTGAATATTTCGTGCGTTTCATGTTCCGTTCCGCTGTTTAGATGTATGGGTTCATTCCGAATTTTACAACCCACATCTCAATTTCATGATTTCATATCCGAGTTTCAAGGTTCCATATTCCACATCTCGAATTCCATATTTCAACTTCAACTTCCGAATCTCACATCCCGGATTCAACATTCAAAGTTCCAAATCTATGATTCAGAATCACAGATTTTATTTTTCGTATTCCACATATAGGATTCAACATTTCGCATTCCTTATCTTGAATCTCACATCCTGGATTCAACATCCAACATTCCGAACCCACGTTTCCATATCTCAGATTCTATATTCCGTATTCCACAACCAGGATTCAAGAATTTCGATTCTAAATCCATGATTCCTTATTTCTTATTCAAAATCCAATTTTCAAAATTTACGATTTCATATCTCAGATTCCGTATTTAACATCCAGAATTGAATATCTTAAATTCAAATCGCACATTCCAATCAAAAATGTCATATCCCAAATTACGTATTTCAGATTCTATAACTAAGACTCAACATCTCAGATTTCAAATAGGGGAGAGTGGCCATCAATGTACCAGTTTTTTCAATGAACCATTTCAATTTTCTCAGAAACAATTAAATAAAAATTCTCCTAATTTTAAATATAAATGAAGTTTGCGTAAACACACTACGTCCATAAATTTGAGACGTGTGGATTTATTCTTTACAGAGAAAACTGGAAAAAACTGTTTTTGATGTACTGAAGAAAAAATTTACCTAAAATACAAACACGTTTTTTAATTGAAATAAGGCCATTTAAAAATAAATGTACTTACGATTTATTTTGTTTTGGGCCTTAACTACAATATTCTAATGAGATAATGATTTTGAAATATTGGATTAAGTTATAAAAAACCATTTTTGTTGCAAATGTCATGTTGATTCAATGTACCGGAGAACAATGAACCACCTGGAATTTCAGTGTATTTTCGATTTCCAGAGTGGTATGCTTGATTATAAAACTAGGCATGCGTACAGCATGTTACAGCGATTGTTATCAGTATTTTTCTCAACATAGCAAAACTAAAATGCCATTTAACTAGTTAACTTAAAATTGAGGCATATTTATGTTATACATTATCAATTAAAAAGTGTTAAGTAACAATTTTTTATAGTATTTGATAGAAAATAAGTTTTTTTACAAAGTGAAAATTGCAATATTATTATTGTTGAACATTTTTAGTGTTTTTATAGAGGTGGTTCATTGTGTACCCAGGTTGTTGAAAATGAAAATAGCTTGTTACTTTAGAAAAATCCTAAATTTTATTATTTAATCAAAATAAATCGTGTATAATATGTGTGCATTACCTAGAGAAGTGTTGTAGTTTTATATTGATGCAAAGAAGTGCTTGAAATTGGTGAAATTCAATAAGTACTATGACCTTGAAAAAAAAGCCGGTACATTGATGGCCACTCTCCCCTACACGATTATATTTTTCAGATTCCATATTCCTCATTCAGAATTTATTGTCACGAATTCCATATCCAGAATTCAACATCCTGGATATCATATTTTGGATTGAACATCCCACATTCCTAATCAACAATACCAAAGCTTAAATTCGACATCCCGGATTCAATATCCAGCATTCTTAATCCACGATTATAAATTCAGATGCAATATTTCGTGTTCCAAATCTAGGATTCAACATTTCCGATTCGATATCCTGGATTCAACATTCAAAAATTGAAGTCCACAAATCCGTATTCCTTATTACACATTCGGGTTTCATCATCTCGGAGTCCATATCCCTCATTCAACATTATTATTAATCTTGAATTCTTATCCCAGATTCAATATTCCTAATGACACATTCAGGATTCAAAAACTTGGATTCCAAATCTACGATTTCATATATCGTATTTAACATCCAATATTCCAATTTTACGACCACATTTCCCAGATTTTATATTTAACATCCAGGATTCAATATCTCGAATTCCATATTATGCACTCAATATCCTGGATCTCACATTTTGGATTCAACATCTCACATTATTAATCAACAATTCCATATCTCAAATTTAACATCCCGGATTCAATATCGAATATTCCAAATCGACGATTGTATATTTATATTAAATATTCTGTATTCCGAATCTAGGATTCAACATTTCTGATGTTATTTCTTGAATTCAACATCCCACATTCTAAATTTATGATTCTACTTTCCAGATTCCATATTCCAGATTTCATATTCCATATTCCATATTCTATATCCAGGATTTCACATTTCGGACTTCATATTTCGAATTTGATATTCTAGATCCCACATCCGGAATTTTATATTTTAAATTCTAAATCAACTATTCGTGTCCCAGATTTAATATTCTAGAACTAGATTCAACAACTCGGATTCCATATCCCTGATTTCACATCCTGTATTCAACATCCAACGTTTTAAATCCATGTTTCCGTATCTCAGATTTTATATTCGACATTCCATAACCAGGATTAAAGAACTTAAATTCCAAATCCAAATATTTGATTCTATATTTCGTAATCAACATTTAATATTAAAAATTCACGATTCCATTTCTCAGATTCCATATTTAACTTCCAGGATTCAATTTCTCCAATTCCAATCCCACATTCCAATCAACAATTCCATATCCCAAATTCCGTATTCCAGATTCTATAACTAGGACTCAACAATTAGGATATCAAATACACGACTCCATTTTCCAGATTCCATATTTAACATCCAGGATTCAATATTTGATTTACTTATTCCGCACTTAATATCCTGGATCTCACATTTTGGATTCAACATCCCACATTCCTAATCAACAATTCCATATCTCAAATTCAACATTCCGGATTCAATATCCAACATTCCAAATACACGATTGTATATTCAGATTTAACATTCTGTATTCCGAATCTAGGATTCAACATTTTCAATTCCATCTTCCAAATTCAACATCCTACACCCTAAATTTACGATTCCGCGTTTCATATTCCCTATTCGACGTCCAGAATTTCGCGATTCGGACTTCATATCCCGAATTTAATATCCTACTCTCTAAATCTGAGTTAGTTAAAAATTACCATTTAGGGGTTAAAATCGTGAACGAGTTTTCTCTTTTTCATTTAGTAAAATATAACTAATTAATAGAAAAAAACTACTAATTCAGCAGTTAAATTTAACTAATTAAATAATAACTAGGTGAGAATTATGTCCATTTCATGGACATTTCGCTTCCAAGTAAGCAAAATAATTTGCTTCCTCATAGAGGAAGCAAGAAATTAATAATATATAAGTTAATTGGGGAAGTTGTTAAAAAAAAAATTTAATGCAAAAAAATGTAAAAATATGAAATATTTTACGAATTCTTGATCAATTATAAAAGTTATATAGGTCAATCGATTCGTTTTGAGATAAGGAATATGATTTTTGTATTCATTAAGTTGTATTTTTAGCATAAAAAAATTTTAGTCAAAAAACGATTTTTTTCGATGAAAAAAGGTGCTCAAAAAAATTTGGTTGGGTATTTTCAAAAATCCTTGTGTCCAAATTTAGATATTCATGAGCTTAATAAGTCATCCAAATTTTATTAAAATCCGTTGAAGCATTCTCAAGATATCTTGTACACAAAAAACGCTATACACACACACACACACACACATACATCTGGACATTTGCTTAGGAATGAAAATTTTTGCTTTTTAGATGAAAATGAGTCGATTTAGACTATTTTTGGAAAATCGAAAATTTTAACGATCACAAAGCTTCCTCTATGAGGAAGCAAAAAATAATTAATGTAATTACTAAATAGAAATCTACTAATTTTTTTAGTAGTTTAACATAACCTAAAATTATTTTGACTAATTAAATTAGTAGTTTTTTACTAAAGTATTAGTAAAAATTTACTATTTGAAATGGTAAACAAGTTTTCAGTGTTAAAATTGTAGTTTTTAACAATTTCAGTTTTAGAGAGTAGATCTCACATCCGGGATTTAATATTTCAAATTCCATATCAACGATTTTGTATTCCAGATTTCACATTCCAACAATATTCTACAACAATATGCAATAATTTGGATTCTAAATTTAAGATTCTATATTCCAAATTGCACATCTAGGTTATAAAGTTTCAAATTTCATATTGCGAATTCCACATCCAGGATTCAACATCTCGGATTCCCTATCCCTAATTCAACATTATTATTAATCTGTAATTCATATCTCAGATTCAATACTCCAAATGAAACATTCAGGATTTAACATCTCGGATTCCATACCCTAAATTTAAAATTCTAAATCTTAAATCCCAGATTCAACATCCATAATTTCAAATCCATTTTTTCACATTCCAGACTCCATATTCTACATTTCACGTCCAGGATTCAGCATCTCAGATTCAAAATCCCAAATTTAACATCCTGAATCTCACATTCCTGATTGAATATTCCGGTGCCCCGTTCTGGATTCAACATTCCGAATACGTAATCCGAGACGTGGAATCGAAGATCAGGAATTTGAGATCTGAAATCCGGGATTTGAAATACGGAATACGAAATCCGGGAAACAAAATCTGGAATATATTTCTGGAATCGAGAAAATAAAATCCAGAATATGATATATGGAATTTGAAATTTGGAATCTCGAAAACCTTACATAATCGACATCCAGAATTCTTAGGAGTGTTTTTAGATAATATTTTACTTTAACATAAGTGGTAAAAACATTGCCATTTTAAAAAATAAGGTCATTCCATATGGAATACAGTTTTTTCCAATTTGGAGAGTGTTCCTGGTTCTCGCGTTTTGTCAACAACCCCTCCCAGTTAACCCGCCACTTGAGTCACGGTTTGCTCTCATCTCCCCCTCGAGCGAGGACACGCACAAGCCACACATTTCAGCTGAGTTTGCTGCCCCTCATTCCTCTCATGGGCAATGGCCGTTATCTAAAAAAGCAGCCTGAAATGAGAATTTGCTGCGTATATCGGCACGATGGCTACGCGATGTCACGGCTTGCGACTAAATGCTGACCCAAGGCATTAGCTATCTTCTCCAGGATCTTTGCTGCTCTTTCTCCTTTCAGTTTTCTCTATACTTCCACCTTTTTACGCTTTCTTTTGTTCCTTTTAACCACCAAGATACAACAAAAAGTGTTGGGATTTATTATACTCGGATACAATGTTTGCTTTGGGCTGTGTCATCTGTTCATGATCAATTGATTAGAAAAAGCATCTAATAATTCATTAGAATTGACCCTGATTTTAGTAACAAGTGATGTTTGGAAAGATAGAATTAAATTTTGAAACAGAAATTAGAATTGTTTGAAAATATAAATTATTATTATAATCTGCTTGTTATTTCTTTAGAAGATGAAAATATGTTTAAAAGAAAAAAAATATTTTTGATTTATTAGAACCATTAAAATTTCTTTAAAAACTACTTGAATCGTTTATAAAAATAAATTGTCAAATAAAGCTAAGAAATTGTGTATGGAATTGTTCTGAATTTACATGAAACATTATAAGGGGTAAAAATCACTACTTTCGAGTTCCTTAGGTAAGTTTTCCGATCACCAATTTTCTGCGGATGAATTATTACTCAGGACTTTTGTTTGTAAGGCATGATTCGCTGACGTTCGACATCGTGTCCTCGCCTGAGGTCATATTACCAGAAAGAAATATTTTATCCCCTCTGTCTCGACTCGATTTTGTTCTGAGATTCTTCGATCGTGAAGCATTATAAGGTTCAAACAATAGACTGAAACTTATTATGCCAAGGATATATTTACAAGATGTTTAACAAGGTGTTCCATGTACAAAAGAAATAAAATTAGGGTGTTCTTTAATTTCAAAATTAATTAGAATAAAATGTAAAAGTTTCTTTTCACGAGGGGATTTACGCTCCAAATTAAAGTGTAATTTAGATGTAAATAGGCATTTTAAATGTTGAAATTTGAAATGCGATATTCTTGATTCATTGATGAAAGAATGATTGACCATGGCTATATAACATCGGGGCTACATTATAATAATCTATTCTTGATATTATTTTCGGAGTAAATTGTGTATAGAGATTATATGTAACATGTAAAAATAAAAAGGGCAAATAATTTGTGAAAAGGATTTGGTTTTTTAGAAATTTTTAATAGTTTGATAAAATAGAATTTAAAATAGGAAGAAAGTTGAGAAAATTTATGAAACTTAATGAAAATTGATGAAACAAATTGAGGAGCACTTTTTCAAAAGTTGATAAATCGACATTCTATTATTTCGAGAAAATTAAAAAATACATATTTGCACCTAACCCCTAGAGTTAATTATAAAGTAGAAAAACTACACGAAATTATTGATACAAGAATATTTTTTAGATTTAAGGTGATTTGCTGTTAATTAAATTTTATCGTAGATAGGAAATTTAAATGGTTTTGTAATTTAAACTAGAAAAAAAAAATAAAAATTTTGAATTATCTTAGTTAAGTACAGATTTTTTTAAATTGAAAATTCTTTGTTAATAATTTTTTTTTAATTTAACAGTGACAGATCGATTTGCAAGGTTCTTAATATGTTAAATTTGTGTTTATCTCTATTTTTTTGGAAAATGGATTTATCAATTTTTGAAAAAGTGCTCCTCAAATTAATGTTAAGGAAATTGAATGAAAATTGGCGAAAAGAAATAAAGGTTGATAATAATTAATAAATAAGGTTGATAAAAGTTGAAAAGAGTTTATGAATATATTTATAAAGAATTTAGGAAAATACTTGACATAAAATTGATAAAAGTTAAAAAAAAATGAAAAAAAACATTTTAGAAAAAGTACAAGGAAGCTCCGTGATGAAAATGAACGAAAGTTGATGAATATTGATATAAATTATCAAAAGTTGGTGAAAATTGATAAAACTTGATAAAAGTTTACGAAAATTGATGAAAGTTGATGAATATTTTTTAAAATTGAAAGAAGTTAAGGAGGATTTAAAAGGATTAACCTGTTTTATTAAAATGCACAAAAAGACATTTTAAAAAATGTAAGGAAAATTTAATTAATGAAAGTTGCCAAAAATAGATTCAAGTTGACGAACATTTACGGAAATTGGAAACAGTTAACAATGAAAATGTTAGAAAATGATAAATACATTTTACAAAATGCCTGAAAAATATTTCAGAAAATAAACGTAGAAGAAGCTCATTGATGAAAGTTGATGAAGTTGATGGAAGTTGTCGAAAGTGGGCTTGTATCATTTTGACACAAATTTTTTCAGGCAACTTGTTATATTGTACTCCTGAAGATGAATGTTATATTTTACTCCTACTAAAATCAAAGATTTTTAAGTTTTAATTATTCAATAATTGAATTTATTGCATTAATTAAGTCTTCCAATATTAATTTAATGTATTAAAATCAATTATTTAATAAATAAGACTTAAAAATCTTTGATTTCAGAAGGAGTAAAATATAACATTCATCATTAGGAGTACAATATAACAAGTTGCCCGAAAAAATTTGTGTCAAAATGATACGGGCCCTCGAAAGTGAACAAAAGTTAATAAAAATTGACGAAAGTTGTTAAAACAACATCAAAGTTGGTGAAAATTGTCGAAACTTGAAAACAGCTTACGAAATTTAATTGATAAATGCTGACAATAATTGATAAAAATTTATGCAAATTGATGAAAGTTAATAAAGTTTGACAAAATTTGAAGAATGGTGACAGAATTGATCAAAGTTTATAATATCTAACGAAAGTTTAAGAACATTTACAAAAAATGATAAAAAATTGTCGAAAATGTATTAAAAATTAAAGAAAATGTATGAAAAATTATGAAGATTAAAGGGCAGATTTTTAAGTAGAAATTATATATGAGAAAAAAGTAAAAAGTTTTTTGTTGACGATTGAAATTAATTGTAATCTTAGTGATTAAGTAAGAAAAGAATTAAAGGAAGGGTTCTATTGGGAGAAAATTTCGCCGTGAATTTGAGAAGTTACGATTGCAAATTCTCATGAAGAAAAAGAACATACGTTCTTATCCCATTTTTCTTTTATGATCACAATTGCCTCTAAAATGAGGAAAAATGTTCTTTTCGAGAAAATTACTTCAGGGATTCCCAATTAATTATCATTTTGAAACGAAAACAGGATATTATCGACTAGATAAATAGTATAAAAACAGACAATTTTGGTAAAAGTCACCGAGGCTTAATGAATTTCTATTAAAAAAAGTTCTACAATATATCTAATATAAGAGGCATTTTTTTCAACGACCCCCTTCAGAAACAATTACTGATTTCGGACAATTTAAGATAATATTTAAATAATTATTTCTTCTACGTACTAAGAAAAAATTGCTTTTATAATTAGAAGTTTTAACAGAAGAATTTCTAAATTTTACGGTGATAAAATGAATTTTGTTCAATCGTATGAAATTTATATATACACAAACTGTAGTTTGAAAGTTAACCTTTCAAATATCTCAAAACACGTTGTTACAGATTTATTAAAAATATATCTTATTCTAGTTAAATAATTAAATTGTAGTTTTTATTTACTTAAAAAGCGAATAATTGCCATTTCAAGGGATTTCGAGAAATTAATTAAAATTTACAGTCATTTCAGAGGTTAAAATTTGTAGGAATTGAGAAATAATTTTTGAAAAGAACGGCTTTTTTAAATTTCGTATTTTATTAACTTTCAAATCATATAGAATTTTATTTATAAATAAATATTATTATTAGTATTATTTGCTTATTATTTGTATTTTATTTTGTACAATTTAACATCATTTCATTTTAATTTTGTATTTTATTAGCCTTCAAATTAGATATAATTTGAAAGTTAATAAATTTTTTGTGAAGTTTAAATTACAATTTTGACGAGTTAGATATCACCAGTAAAATTATGTCACAATGTGAAGCAGGATATTGGAATTTGCTCATCAATTTGTGCAGTTTCAGTTTTTTATGATAAATAATCAGATATTTTGAAGCTCCTGTCTACTCAACACTTCGAGAAAAATTCAATACAAACATTTTTAATTAACCTTGCGTTTGTCAGCATGTAAACAAAGGATATGGGCAAATCTTAAAAATATGTCCACTTCGACAAAAAATGTTCAATTTCTAAATTTGTGAGCACACCTGTGTTGCTTATTTAATTTTATTCATAATCTTTCAAGCAATTAGACAATATGAGTGTAACTCTTTTTCATTAAACGCTTCAAAATTTCGACCAAAAATAAACTTTGGATCGTTTATAGAAAACAAAAAATGATCAAAATTTGATTCATATTATATATATTATTTTATAAATTTAGCTAATTATTAATTTAATAAATGGAATATAAGGAAATTTTAATTTATTAACATAAACTTTATCTTCTTCTTTACCTTGTATTATTCGAATTACCTCAAATGTTCTTTTCGCTTCTTCAAAAACAGTTTTTTTCCTTTTTTCTCTCATAGTATTGCGTTTTATTATTTTTGATCTAACAAAGCTCGAAATTTAAGCACATCTTATAAGTAAATACTAGACAAGACAAGAAAAAAGAAAATGTTTATAAAATAAATGAAGTATTAAATTACCTGAAGACATTGTGCTTTCTTTATTTTTGACGTCTACAAATAGGTTATCAGAAATCACAATACACCTGAACATTGTCATTTAAAGAAACACATAAAAAATTGACTCAGGTTAAAGATCTAGTTTTAACACATGTTAACCACATGTTATAAGAAATCACATTTTTATATACTTCTGATGAAATTTTTTTGAAGCATTTTACACGTAAAAGTAAAAATAATAGAACTAGTAATTACAAAAGGAATTACTTGGTTTAAGCGTATGTAAAAAAAGTGCTTCTAATCAAAGTGGCGTCTAAATAAAAGTTACACTCAGAGTAACAAAAAATTTATATTTTAAAGGTAATTTACTTGGCAAGCTACCTTTTACTAAGGTACCAAATTATTTGTAAACGTTTGTAGAGATTCTATTTAAAATATACACAGAAGCACTAATAAATCATAAAATTTTGAAACAGTCCATGGATTGCTTCAAAAGTTCTGTGCAGTTTAATTTTTCATCTCTTATAAATCACATACAAATTTTACAGTTTCTCAATTATTTTTGTAATTGAAAGTCGAATAACATAAGTTATTCAATAAAACGTTTTTAATTTTTTTAGAGGCTTAAAGTATAACAATGTAAAAAGAAAGTCTTATTTTAAGTCAGAAAAGGTGTCTTATTTTAAGACGCCACATTTTTAAGACTGCTTTTGCTAAATTAACAGATTTTTCTTTTGCCTTAAATTGTGCTAAAAATAAATAAAAACTCCAAATTTGCATAAAAACGTGAAGTACTAATAAATTTAAAAATGTAAATTTGTAATTATTGTAAATTCATATTGATTAAGATAGTATTCTTTACATATAAAGATTTATATAGCAGGGCTTGTTGAATTTAAGACACGTCTTAATTTAAGATTCTCTTTTTGCAGTGAAGTAAATGAAATTTCCCGAATAAAACAAATTGATTTAATATACATTGATTAATAATTTTGTAAGATGCTTTCTCATTTGGTTTAAAATTAAGACACCCTAAAACATCTTAAAAGCGAGGTTACCTGTTTTTTAAATTTACCAATATAATTTGAAGGTTGTCAGTTGCAAAGAAAACTAGTCCTAAGAAAGCTTTAGAAAGTAGTGAACAAGCATTCAACAAATAGTAAGCGAGCAAATTTAAAAACATAGGGCAAGTGTACAGATAGCTGTGGGAAGTCCTGGATTTTCGACTGGGCAATGACTCTCGGTAATTTTCCACCTGAACATCTCAGGCCACAGTGAGATTAATAAAATGCTTCTCGAGGAAAAAAATATTTTCTCATAATATTCTTATCACATAACGTGTGAGGAAAAATATCACGCAACTTCCGTGGTATTCAAATTTGCCGTCTCCCTTCTAAAATAAAGAACAACACTTAGAAGCGTTCGCCCTATAGCGTATCTGCTCGGAATTTTTGCACAAGTGCGTAAAAGCGTCTATTAACAAATCCTAATGGGAAGAGGTTCGCATCATTTTGACCCTCACACCAAAGGGAAAACGGGGAAGAGGACAGAGAAGGGTGGTTCGGTGAGTGAAGTGTTGTGGAAGGAGGACACGAAATGGCAAGAGAAAGCTCAAGAAGAAGAAGAAAAGTAGAAGACGAAGAGGAAGAAGACGACGACGAATCTAGAAGGAAGGGGGTTACGCGGGGTAAAAGTCCGCGAGCCATTTTTCCCCATATAATTATAAGAGAGGGACTGGGCGTCTCCATGGTAACCACACACCAACCCCCTGCCTTCGTCTTCTTTTCTCTCGCTCTTTCTCTTGCTCTGCACCCCGTTTACTTATACGGGAGAGGACGCTGGCACATGTGCGTCAAAGAAATGTGAGTGTGTATGTATACATATATAGGGGACGAGGGGTTGAGGGGTTGAGGGGCTCGCATGTGCTCCGGCTCGTAAGATGAGAGTGGGTGGGGTGTATGGACCAGTGGGTGGAGGGCGGGTGACCGACGAAGGGGTGGGAGGCGGCGAGGGTGAAATTAATGTATTTGTTCTGCGGCCACCCTCATATGCCCTCGCTTGGTCGCGAAAGGTCTTCGTGCGAGGCGGGAGAGCGAAGCAACGCGGTACCACACACACACGATCCCATTTACACACACGTCTCTGCACATATAGAAAGAATATCCGCGACCATTATTGCTTTTGCGTGAAACGAATGTCGCCTTTCTCGCTATTCTTCCCAGTCTGTCCTGTCTTCCCTTTTTGTACGGAAGACCGTACGCTTCATATATCTTCCAATGCAAAATAACAGAACTCCACGAGAGCGTTTCAAATTACTCGTTTCCTTCACCCCTCAGAATTTATGTCTTTACTGTTTTGTATAATCGGTCCGTCCTATACACTTTTCAAATTATATTTTGTATTCTGTTGCTGTTTTTATTACAGATCTAATATGTGGGAATTTTCTCGAGATGGAGGAGAAAAAGATGATGGTACTTTTCTCGTGTATTAGGTTTTGATCTGACCAGGTTTAGGCAGACGAGCTTGGCCACGAGATGGATCTTGTTCAGGTTCTCGTAAACTGAATTATTTTTAGGGGTTGACATTCGTTTTTTTTATTTTAGAATTTAAAGTTATTTTTGTATGCTGCGAGTACGAGTTTTAAAATGTTTTTTGTCGCTGATTAGGGATTGATTTGGTCGAGTCCATACCAAGTGATCACACCAATTTCAGTCATATTGAGTAATATTTACGAAATTGATATTTTGGGTTCCTTTAGGAGTAAAAAAAATAAATTTTAATTATTTTTAAAAAATTCAAAATATTTTCGAAAATATTCAAATTCAAAATTTTGAGTACTATTTTTTTTGTTTTATCATAACTTCTGTAATTTTGAAGCAATTGAGATCATTTTTTTTTAAATTACTCGTATTTAAATACTCTTTCAAGAAAAATTATAATAATTAAGAAATTGTTTATAATTAAATTTTTATTAAAAAAATTAAATTATTTATTTAAACAAAATCTAAAGTATATCATCGATCTTTTTCAAAAAATTCATAAACATAGCCTATAATGTGCTTAAAAATTTAAGCCAAAGAAAAAGATGGTATGTATTATAGTTTTTGAGAAAAAAATTATTAAGTTATGCTAGCGCGGCGCAGACCGGTGTCACCGCTACTCAACGCGTAGTTCCGTAGTAACCGAAATGTATGTATATTATTACATAATATAAATACAGTTAATCGTCATGTTTATTTTTTTATTTTACAAATTGTGCTGTGTACAGAATTTGAAAAAATTTTTGTTTCAATTTTATTCTCAAGGGGTACGAAGGAATGAAATTTTTGTGTACCTTTAATGGTCATAGCTTGATTAAATCTTTCACTTAACAATTGTTTTTCAGCTTCATATTCTGCGTGATTACAAAATTCTACATTAATTTTCTCTAAACTGGATTTTGCCCACTCGTATAAGTCAAGAGGAGTAACAATTTGATTGTTTAATGGTCGTTGTAAACTTGCTTCTTTCAACTATTTTCAAACTATTTTTATCATTCTTTAAGGGGAGAGATAGGTGAAATTTTAACTCAACAAAATTTTTGATGCTCAGAGGTGTCATTTTTTTTCTTACATCAATTAAGATGTAGAATTATGGTATTACATAAAAATTAAAAAACAATATTTTTTTGGTCATTTTCGAAATTTTATTTTTCAAAATCCATACGATGGATTGTAGAAAATCATTTAAAAATCCCACAAAAAAATTGTCGATGGAAAAAATGAAAATTGTGAAAGAGGTTTAATTTTTAAAATTTAAGTTTTTCTTAGAATAAATTTCTCAAACTCCGCAAATTATTTGTTTCTCTATTTTTGACATTACCCCATAATTTTAGGTCTAAAATTGCATAAGAAAAAAAATTAACACCCCTGAACATCGCGAATTTTGATAATTTTACCAGTCCATTATTTTTCTTTCTTCAGTTTTAAATTATTTTAATTATTTACTTATTTTCACTTATTTTTACCAGTTTTTAATTATATTAATTATTTTTCAATTGATTTAACAAATTTTCAATTATTATTCTTAAATTTTAATAATTTTTAGTTATTTTTATTATTTTTCTATAAATTACCAATTTTTTAATTACTTTTTTTTACTTTAATTATTTTCTCCGATTTTTTTAATTCTAAAGTTTGATGTCCATGTACTATGAAAAGATCAGTGTGACTTTCTGAAGCTTATAATTTAAATATAATACACTAACTATATTTACATTATGTAAAAATATACATACATTTCGGTTACTACGGAACTACGCGTTGAGTAGCGGTGACACCGGTCTGCGCCGCGCTAGCATAACTTAATAATTTTTTTCTCAAAAACTATAATACATACCATCTTTTTCTTTGGCTTAAATTTTTAAGCACATTATAGGCTATGTTTATGAATTTTTTGAAAAAGAACGATGATATACTTTAGATTTTGTTTAAATAAATAATTTAATTTTTTTAATAAAAATTTAATTATAAACAATTTCTTAATTATTATAATTTTTCTTGAAAGAGTATTTAAATACGAGTAATTTAAAAAAAAAATGATCTCAATTGCTTCAAAATTACAGAAGTTATGATAACACAAAAAAAATAGTACAGAAAATTTCGAATTTGAATATTTTCGAAAATATTTTGAATTTTTTAAAAATAATTAAAATTTATTTTTTTTACTCCTAAAGGAACCCAAAATATCAATTTCGTAAATATTACTCAATATGACTGAAATTGGTGTGATCACTTGGTATGGACTCGACCATTTGTGATTACCGGGTTAGGTGAGGAGTTTCGTGTGAAACATAAATCAATTTAACAAGTTGAAATATATGATTTTTATAGTTTCGTTTTTAACATGAAAAGATTTGTTGGACAAAAACTGTAGTTTTGACCGAAAGGTGATAAAAAAGTAATTGGGTATTTTAAAAAAATCTTGTCTTGAATTCTGTGTATTAATGAGTATCATAAAACTTGCGAGTGCTATTAAGAGGTTTTAAACTGTTCTCGAGATATCGTGTTGAGAAAAAAGCGTGACATAGTATTTAAAAAAAAGTAGAGGTTTCAAAGAAGAATATCAATTATATTTTTTCGCAATTTGAATTGTTGCAATTGTGTTGTTCAATGTTTTCTACGTCAATGAACATTTAAATTGTTTTATCCTTATGAAACTTTAAAAAACATTACTAAATATAGAGATATGATTTTATCTCAAATTTGATTAAATGTTAGTTATGCTATTATATATCTTCCAGTCACAGAATTCTAAACTGCACGGAAAAAATGTTTTGGGTAATTTTGACCTTTTTTATGATAGACCTGGAATTAAAGTCACAAATACAAAATTTATTGTACTCAAGGTTTCCGAAAATTATCCCCATATTTAAGGTAATTTCGCACAAAATTGACAGAAATATGAAAATAATTTTTTAAAATGTTGAGTCAAATTTTGCATTTATCACTTAAATCCGAGATCTATCATAAATATGGTAAAAATTATTCAAAACATTTTTTCCATGTAGTTAATCAGAAAAATTCTGTCATTTCCCGTTTTCAAAGTTTTCCGGTCAAACGACCACACTTTAATTGTAATTTGGATAGATTAAAGATTGAATTCATTGAAATTGGGAACCATTGATGATTAAAATAAAAATTGATTTGATTTGGGTAGATTATAATTTTAATTGGCGTTAATTAAAGTTGTAATTAATTAAAACTCAGGTGGTTTAAAGTTTGAATTTATTTAAATTTAAGCCTCTCAAAAATTGAATTCATTGGAATTCGACTACATTAAAATTTAAAGAATAGAAAAAATTAGAATTATCTAGAATTTGGGACCATACAAAATTAAATTGATTTAGATTTAAGACCATTGAGATTTGAATTAATTAAAATTTATGTAGACTGAAATTTGAATTAAATCTAATTTGGTCGAATAAAAATTAAATTCTTTGGGTTGAAATTAAAATTCGATTTGACTAGAATTTAGTTTGATTAAAGTTAAATTGATTGAATTTCGGTGGATTAAAATTTGAATTGATCGGAATTGGCGTCGATTAAAACTGTAATTGATTGGAACTCAGGTGAACTGAAGTTTGAATTCATTTAAATTTAAGTCCCTCAAAAATTGAATTCATTGGAATTCGAGTCCATTAAAATTTGAAGAATCGAAAAAATTTAAATTGTCTGAAATTTGGGTCGATTTAAAATTAAATTGATTTAAATTAAAGACGATTGAGGTTTGAATTAACTAGAATTTGGTCAGATTGAAAATTGAATTCATTGGGATTAAATTACAATTTGAATTGACTAGAATTAGGGTCGATTAAAATTTAAATTGATTGGATTTCGGTGGATTAAAATTTGAATTTATCGGAATTGGCGTCGATGAAAATTGTAATTGATTGGAACTCAGGTGAACTGAAGTTTAAATTCATTTAAATCTAAGTCGCTCAAAAATTGAATTCATTGGAATTCGAGTCCATAAAAATTTGAAGAATCGAAAAAATTTAAATTGTCTGAAATTTGGGTCGATTTAAAATTAAATTGATTTAAATTAATCCTAATTTGGTAGGATTAAAAATTACATTTTTTGGAACGAAATTAAAATTGGAACTGACTAGAATTTAAGTCGATTAAAACTTAAATTAATTGGATTTCCGTGCATTAGAATTTTAATTGATTAGAATTTGCGTTAATTAAAATTTCAATATTCGAATTCATTGGAATAATTTAAAATTGCAACTCTTCTGTATTCATAAAAGTAGCAGCATAAATTTCTCAGTTTTCGCCTTAAATGTCAGCCATTTAAAAAATTACATCTGTGAGTATAAAAAGCCTCAATTATTTTACGAGAAAATCATTTCGCCAATGTCTTATCAAAATTTTATTCTTCGCTGAATCAGGACGCCTTTCACGCCGTAAATACGTCGATGTCTTTTTATGGTTCCCTCTGGAATCTGCGAAGATGATCACGAAGGCAGACTTTATATTTCATAAGTTCTTCAATGCGTATATATACAAGACTGACAATAGTTTAACAATGACATTTGAGGTTTCTGTAATTTTAAAACTTTATTATTTTCTTTTTTTTTCTATTTATTTTTAATAAATAGAAAATAAAAAAAAATCCTAGTCACTCTTTTGTCTTTCATTAAGTGTTAAGAGTTATAATTTACTCGGTAACTTGACAAAGTATATATAGCCGAAAAAAATTGATATGCCACGTTTTTTCTTAAAATATTTTATCTCAAGACTTTTTGTGTTTAAATTTGTTTCTCTCTTACATTTCTCTCTCTAATATTATCGTCCTTTTGCTCTGAATTATTTTTCTTTTTTAATTCTCTTTCTCTGTCTAGATTTTTTCTCAACTCTCTTTCAGTTTGCTTCCTCTTAGATATATATCCTCTTAGATAATAGAATTTTTATTTTACAGAATTTTTCTTTAACGAAATTTTTAATTCAATGAATTTTTATTTATCTCAACTTTAATTTACCAGATTATAATTTTTAAGGTAAAGTAAGTAAAAATCTTTAAATGACAATTTTTATCTAAAAAGAATAAATTTTCATTTTTAAGGAAATGCCCATATGTATTTGTGTGTGTGTGTGTGTGTGTGTATAACATTTTTTGTCATCAGGATATTTCGAGAAGGCTTCAACGAATTTTAATAAAATTTGGATGACTTATTAAACTCATAAATATTTAAATTTGGATAAAGGTATTTTTGAAAATAGAAAATCAAATTTTTTTGAGAACCTTTTTTCATAAAAAAAAAATTGTTTTTTGACCAAATTTTTTTCCATGCTAAAAATACAACTAAATATATACAGAAATCATATTCCTTGTCTTAAAACAAATCGATTGATCTATATAAAAATATAATACACCAAAAATTCGCATAATAATTCATGATTTTTTTGTTTTTTGGCATTAACAATTTTTTTCTTTCTATAACTTCTCTAATTTTTATTTTTCAAATATATGTCCTATGAATAAAATATTGCAGATTGAAAAACGAACCTACAGGTCTACATAAAAACACATTTCATATTAAATTTATATAATTAATTTTGAGTTTATAATAATATAATAATAATAATATAATAATTTTTTAATAAAGTTTTAAATCGTCAATTTTTTTAACAAAAATTCATGTTTAAAAAATGTTTTGCTTTCAGAAGCCAATATATTAATTAAAAGTAAGAATACATGTTACCTTTAATAATATATAATGATTTTTAATTAACAAATATTAATTAAAATTTTTGCTTCCCTACAGATGAAGCTTTGTGATCGTTAAGATTTTTGATTTTCCAAAAATAGTCTAAATCTACTTATATTCATCTAAAAAGCATAAATTGTCATTTTTAAGAAAAAGTGTGGATATATGTGTGTGTACTGTGAATGTGTCTAGTAATTTTTTTGTCGCTTTGATATCTCGAGAACGCCTTAACGGATTTTAATAAAATTTGGATAGCTAATTAAACTCATAAATATCTAAATTTAGACACAGAGATTTTTTTAAAACACCCAACCAAATTTTTTAAGCACCATTTTTCATAAAAAAAAGGGTGGTCGCAAAATTTCCTTTTTAAAAATTCCTGATTTTTCCTTGACTTTAAAAAAAAATCCTTAAAAGTTAGGCAATTTTTGCTTAAGGTATTTCTCTCTCAAATATACTTGAAAAAATCGATTTTCTATTGATTTTCTATTGATTTTCTTTAAATTGTGAGAAAACGTTATTTTATATGTGCTTTGTATCTGGTTAAAATTTCAGGAACGTTTACCGTCTAAAATTTAAGATATTCATATTCGAAATTTAAATTTTACATGTAAAATTATAAAATTTAAAATTTCGAATATGAATACTGCAAAAACAGGTGTCTTAAATTGTTCAAAAATGTCTTAAAATAAGACATTTTTCGTGTCTTGGACACCAAAAGTATCTTAATTTAAGACATTTTTGACTAATTTAAGACACCATGTTTTTGCAGTGAATATCTCATTTATATTATATATTATATTATGTATTATAATATTATAAGATATTCATATTCGAAATTTAAAGTTTTATAATTTTACATGTAAAATTGAAATTTCGAATATAAATAATATCTTAAATTTTAGACGGTAAATGTTCCTGAAATTTTAACCAGATACAAGGCACATATAAAATAACGTTTTCTCACAATTTAAAGAAAATCCATAGAAAATCGATTTTTTCAAGTATAACTGAGAGAGAAATACCTTAAGCAAAAATTCCCTAACTTTTAAAGATTTTTTTGGAAAATCCCTGACTTTTTCTTGATTACCAAATTTCCCTGAATTTCCCCTGATTTTGTTTTTCCCTGACTTGCGACCACCCTGAAAAAATTATCGTTTTTTGCCAAAAATTTCTTTCAAGATAGAAAGACAAGTTAATGAATACAAAAATTATATTCCTTATCTCAAAACGAATAGATCTCTTTAAATCTGAATTAGTGGTTTTCTACTATGAATTAGCGAAAAGTGAGCTACTATTAAAATAGTAAGAATTTTACTAATTCTTAGTAGAAAACTACTAATTTTGTAGTAGAAAACTACTGATTGAATTAGTAAAAAAATCAACTTTTTTGAAAAGTAAAGTTTCACTATATCAATTAGTAGTGTTCTACTAAGAATTAGTAGTTTTCTACTATATGAATTAGAGAAAAATGAGCCATGAATTTAACTAATTCATAGTAGAAAACTACTAATTCAGATTTAGAGAGATTGACATGTATAATGTTTATAATTGATCAAAAATTCGTAAAATCATTTATGTTTTTTCATTTTATTTTTGCATTTAAGGTATTAGTCGCGTAAATGCTCCCGCAAAACTCCCGCAAAATAAAAAGAACAAAAAATTAACTTTTATATCAACTCATTTGCATCCTTGTGACCTCTTCTAATGTAATATATGTAATTTTAACGATTTTGAGTCAGGTACTATAAGTTATCGTGATGTATTGCTTTCACGTTTTCGACATTTTTCAATGAAACCATGTGAAAATGAAAAATTATGAATTTTTAAATTATTGTATTTTTTATACGGCGTGGTCTATAAAATTAATTTTTTTTTAAAGGATTTATTTTATCTCAATGTGTAACTTAGTAGTTTTATTTGAAAAACTGACGACTTGTTTTTTTATAATTGAATATAAGAGACATTTTTTACATGCATTTTGTGCTATTGCATGTAAAAGGTATAAACTTTGAATTAATATTTTGAAGCTCAGAAGTGGTCAAAATTAATAGGATAGATCTCATTTCATAGATAAATACGTCATGAATACAGATACAAAGTTTTAAAAAAATCTGACGAAAATCATTTTACGCGACTAATACCTTAAAATTCTTTATTTTTAATAACTTCTCTAATTAACTTTTATGTTATTAATTTATTGTTTCCTCTATGAGGAAGAAATTTTTTTTCTTACATGGAATTTTTTTCCTTACATCTACAAAATTGACATATTTTTTATACGTCTAAATTTGTTTCTCTCTTATTTCTCTCCCTAATATTTTCTTCCCTTCACTCTTAATAATTTTTCTTTTTTAATTCTCTTTCTCTCTTAATAATTTTTTCTCAACTCTCATTCATTTTTATCTTGTTCTTTCTCTTATCCTGCCTTTCTCTTTTTCTTGTTTTTTGTTTAATTCTTTTCTCCCTTTTTTTTCTCAATTGAATAAATATTTTTGAAAGAGCAATTTTAATACGTTAAACGTATGCTTTAGTATTCCATTCGTCTGGCAAGTACCTCACCATTTTCACGGTTTATTTTTCCACTCGGATTCGTAGAAACAATGCCGCATTGCGAATTAATGTAGGCTGAGTTTGAATTCAATTGTAGTTCGATTACAATGCATTTTACGATAGAGTATAGAGGAACGTGTAACGGGCAACGGAAATGGCGGTGAATGTACGTACTCGTCTCTACGTCGTTTCGACGGAAGGGTCCTGGAATTCGAAGTAACTAGTACCAAGGAGAGGGTGAGGACGAGGGGAAACGCAGGGGGCCAAACGGGGGAGGTAAGGGGGTGGTCTATTGGGGTTGGTTCGAGCTCCCCTTTGGAAAAAAGCCATTTAAATAGGTACGATCGGGCTGGGTGGGTTGGTTGGTTGGATTCGATGGCGGTGGGTCGGTTCTCCATAGCTTCATCCTGAAGAGCGGCAACCGGCCGTACGAGTTCGTAAGGAAATTGCCTTCAATGCAGGAGAAAACTAAGAGCCTCTCTAATTTTCTTAAACAGAGAGATTTGCTCAGACCGTCGAGCTATTTGACTTTCGAACTCAAAGGAATAATGCCAACGTAGCGATTCAATTGCTAATTAAATTGATTGCTAACGAACTTGAAAGGACTCATTCTACTTTTTATTATTATTGAAAATCCTCTCTTTGTCACTAATAAATGGTCCAATTTCTCCTTTCCATTTCAAGAGTATTTCAATACTCAATTAGCCAAGGAAACTATTTTTTATTTCATGCAGAAATCTGTCTTCATTGTGAACTCGATTTTTTAGTTGAAATAAATTGGATTTCTTCGATAGAACTTTTTTTTAATTAAAAATTATTATTTTTTATAAAAAGCGATTATTGTCTTTTTTTTATATAAATTGATGAAAGCATCTGCTTAAGAAAGAAATTAATAATAAATAGTTTTATTAGTTTAAGATGTTTCTGATTTTTTTTTGCAAACATTTTGTGTACTTTTTTAAAGATTGCATATTTTAATTGGATTTTTGTTATTACTAAGAAAACCTCGGAACATGTACTTTTTTAAAAAAATTAAGTACCTTTTCCTATAAACTGAATTTTATTGTTTGCTAAAAAAATACTTTTTTTATAAAAAGCGATTGTTTTTTTTTATACAAATTTATGTAAGTATCGTCTTACGAAAAAAAAAATAATAAATAACTTTATACAGTTTAAGATATTTCTGATTTGTTAAGTGATATTTCAAAATTTAATTAACCAATATAATTATTTATAGAAAAGGGGTATTTTCCGAGATATAGACAATTTTAAGCAAAGCGGATTTTATTTTCTGATTAAATCAGGGGATATGATTTTTCTAGAGAAATTAATTCAAGCCGCTTTTTACAAAAAAAAAAGTTAAGATAACACATTTTTTCGCAAACATTTTGTAAACTTTATTCAAAGATTGCATATTTTAGTTGGATTTTTTTATTATTAACAAAACCTCGGAGCATATACTTCTTTAAAAAAAATAAGTACCTTTTCCTACAAAGTGAATTTTATTATTTGCCAAAAAAATATTTTTTTTATAAAAAGCGATTATTGTTTTTTGTTTATAAAAATTTATGTAAGTATCGTCTTACGAAAGAAAATAATAATAAATAACTTTATACAGTTTAAGATATTTCTGATTTGTTAAGTGATGTTTCAAAATTTAATTAACCAATATAATTTTTTATAGAAAAGGGTATTTTCCGAGATGTAGAAAATTTTAAGCAAAGCGGATTTTATTTTCTAATTAAATCAGGGGATATTATTTTTCTAGAGAAATTAATTCAAGCCGCTTTTTACAAAGAAAAAAGTTAGGACAACACATTTTTTCGCAAACATTTTGTAAACTTTATTCAAAGATTGCATATTTTAATTGGATTTTTTTATTATTAACAAAACCTCGGAGCATATACTTCTTTAAAAAGAAATGAGTACCTATTCCTATAAAGTGAATTTTATTGTTTGATAAATTTTTTTTTTTTTTTTTATAAAAGGCGATTATTGTTTATTTTTTATACAAATTAATGAGAGTATCTTCTTACGAAAGAAAATAATAATAAGTAGCTTTATACAGTTTAAGATATTTCTAAATTTGTTAAGTGGTATTTCAAAATTTAATTAACCAATATCATTATTTTTATACGAGGGTATTTTCCGATGTATTTTTGTAGTTGGTAATTCGATTTTATTAGAAAATTTCAGGCAAACCGGATTTTATTTTCTAATTAAATCAAGGGATATGATTTTTTCTACCCAAATTAATTCAAGCTTTTTACAAAAAGAAAGTTTAGATAACCCAATTTTTTTTAAACATTTTGTATATTTTGTTAAACATTCCATATTTTAATTGGATTTTTTTTATTATTAGAAAAAACCCAGTGCATATATTTCTTGGAATAAAATGAGTATCTATTCCTATAAAGTGAATTTTATTTTATAACTCTTGATAGAAGCAAATTTCTGCAAAAACGATTAAAATTGATTGAAAATATTTAATAAACTCTATTTTTTCGGAATAAAAATCTAATTTTAAAAATTTTGTTTGATTAAAAAGAAGTATTAAAAATCTTATTAAAATTTTCTTTACTATGAAATCTAAGAGATTATAACTATTCCCACGAATAGTAATTATTTTCCGTGTAAGAAAACACAATTTGTTAAATTACATCATATTCCAATAACGTAAAATAAACAGGAATGATAGCTTGTTACATAAATAATTGTACAATAAATTGATTTATTTTGAGACAATATTTGCACGAAGAAGAAGGAAAAACAGTGGACGTCAGCGAATATTCAATATCAGCAGTAAACAAACAACGAATATCAATATAACCAATATACATTGTTTGAGAAAAATATGGCAAGCCGTCTTGGTCATGCCAAGAGCCAATTATATTTTCGATTTCTCCTCAACAACTGTTCGAGTTATGAAAGCCTGACAGCTTAAAGTACATATATATTTTCTTCAAATTAACGAAATAATTGAGTTCCTTTCATGAGTTTTCTCTATTGAAATAAACATCTTATATGATGAAGTATTCAGGAACGCAAATATTAATATTGACAGACTCCTACCATCAGGACGCTCTTTACTAATAAATATCTCCATTCCTTTCTCAATTTTTTTTTCTCATTTCGTTCGCTATAATTATTCACTAAGATGCTCTTCTTTCTCTTTTTATTTTTCTCTTTGAGAAACAGGTACTTAGATGTCTCCTCAAGGAAGCGAATGTGCTCCACACATTCACAGAGTTTCAGTTTGAAATTGTGCATAACACACGCATTTTTCTATTCTTTCTGTATCTTATACGCTCTCTTTTCCTTTTTATGCTTGCTATACTTGTTATCCCTTTTCTAAATTTCTTTTCTATTTTTTACCTATTATTTCTTCCTTATTTTGTTTTCTAATTTTTTGTTCTCCAGTTTCTCTATTCGTTTTCCTTTTACCACTTTTTCTCTCTTGTTTTCCTACTCATTCTTATTCTCTTATATTTTTCTCCCTTCCTTTTTTTTTCTTCTCTCTTACTTTTCTGTACGCGTCAACGAGTGTGTGTTTCTACTCTTTCACATACGCGAGAAACCTACCTATTTTATTTACTTTTTTTTTCATTCCTTTTTTTGACGCGAGTTGGTGTTTGTGCAGACGTGGATGCGAGGAACATACAGGCTCTGGGCGACGTTTAAGCGGCGGAGGAGATTCCCGTGAATAATTGAGCCGCGTAATTTATCGCGAGGAATGCAGCCGAGACTCGCTTTCCCGGATCCCGGAGGGGTGAAAGGGGTGGTAGGATGAGAATGGAAAAGTGAGTGAAAGAGGGAGGTAGGCTGTGAGAAAAAGAGGGAAAACTGAGAGCTTATAGGGACAAGAGGTGAGAGAGTGTCAAAAGTGAGAGAAAAAGGCATAAGAGAGAAAGAGATATGAGAGAGGTGAAAAAATGAGAAAATAGGGACTGAGATTTGGAGAAAATAGTATGGACTAATTAATTAGTCTGTATTAAAACAGTCAGAAAGATGAGATTAATAAAAGGAAGATAAAAAGAAACTGGGATGTAAAGAAGAGAAATATGGGAAGGTGATGATAAAAAAGATAAGGAGGGGAAAGATGGTAAATAAAAATAGAAGGGGGAAAGATAATAAAGAGAAAGGTGATATAGAGACAAATGAGAAGAGTGATTTTTTATTTTAAAAAAAGGGTGAGAAAGAGCTTCCTCTTTGATAAAGAGAAAGATGAGAAAGAGGAAGAAAGGAAAGAAGAGAGGGAAAAACCTTTGATTGTGGATTAAATAAGTAAAAAAATTGGGACGGAGAGAGAAAATGAAGGAAAAAGCGATTAAAGAAGAAAAGAATGGTTGAAGACTAATTAAAAAAAGAGATAGAGATATATTAAAAAACAAAAAGGGAATTTAGGTCTAAATAAGTAAAAAAAGAGAAATAGAGAGAGAGAAAAGAAAAATGGTAGGATTGAAAGAGTTCAAAGTAAAACAGTTGAGATAAAAATTGGGAATAAAAAAGAAAAAATAATAATCTTGAGGATGAAAGAAAAGAGATTGAAAGAAAATGGACAAATAGGGATATCAAAAGAGATCAGTGATAAGGAAAAAAGTGAATGAATAATATAATGATTCTAAAATAGTTAGAAACATGGGATTAATATGAGAAAGATAAAAAGAGATTGGGATGTAAAGAAGAGAAAGTGAAGGTGATGATAAAAAAGATAAAGAGTGAAAAGATGGTAAATAAAAAGTAGGAAAGGAAAAGATGATAAAGAGAAAGGTAATACAGAGAAAAACGAGGAATAGTGATTTTTTAATTAAAAAAGGGATGAGAAAAAGACAAAAAGGTAAAAAGAGAGGAAAAACTATGATTGTGGACTAAATAAGTGAAAAAATAGGGACAGAGAGAGTACATGAAGGAAAAAGCGATAAAAAAGCAAGAGAAGGGTTGAAGAATAATTAAAAAAAAGGGATAGAGAGATATTAAAAAACAAAAAGGAAATCAAGGTCTAAATAAGTAAAACAGAAGAGGAGCAGAGAGAGAAAAAGAAGAAAATGGTAGGATCGGAAGAGTTCAAAGTAAATTAGTTGAGATGAAAATGGGAATGAAAAAGAAAAGAAAATAATGTTGAGGACAAGAGGAGAAAGGATTGAAAGAAAATGGACAAATAGGGATAACGAAAGAGATCATTGATAAGAAAAAATGGATGAAAGAGAAAAGATTGAGAGACACAGAGTAGTATTAGAAAGAAAAAGAAGATCATGGGATGAGAGAAAGAGAAAGAGAGAGTTAAGTTGAGAAGAAAGAGAAAAAGATAAAATAGCTATAGATAAAGGAAGAAGACAAAAGAGCAAAAGATTTCAGAGATTTCTAAAAACAAGTGATTTATTTTAAAATGTTTTAGGGTGGCTTAATTTTAAACCATTAAGAAAGCGCCTTACAAAATTATTAACCAATGAAGTTTGAAATAACCGTAAGAAGCTTTTTAAATGTCTTATGCCTTAAAATAAGACACCTGTTTACAGTGAGAGGACAGGACATGAAATGAAAAAGAGAGAAGAGAAAAATAAAAAGAATCAGATTTACAGTAAGGGCAGAGAGCAAGAGGTGAAATACAACAGAAAAAATCCAGAGATAAGAGAGAAGAAAAATACAGAAATGGGGCAGAAAGAGAAGAGACTAAAAATTAAGAGGAGCAGAAAAAAGAAATTAAAATGTAAATAATAGAGGAAATATAAAAAGGAAAAAGATGATAGGAGGTGTAAGCAAAAGGTGAGAAACAAAAGAAGAAATCAAGCCATGAGAGAATAAAGATACATAAAGGAGAGAAAATATGAAATGGAAGAGAAAAAATGTCATGAGACAAGGGGCCGTTCAACAAAAAGTAACGCTTTTTTGGATCTATTTTGACCCCCCTTCCCCTCTTCGTAATGGGATGTTACATGCAAAAGTTAATTTTTTCTGACCCCTCCCACCCCTCTTTAAGCGTTACGTATTTTTTGAACAGCCCCTAAGACAGAAAAGAGTAAAAGGAAATAAACAAAGGAAAAGTTAAGGAGGTGAGAGAAAAGAAACAAATAGAGATGAGACAAAAAGAGAAGAGACTAAAAAATAAGAGGAGCAGAAAAAAAATCAAGATGTTAAGAATAGAGGAAATATGAAAAGGAAAAAGAAAAAGTATGATGGGAGATGTGAGCAAAAGATGATAAACAAAGAAGAAATCAAAAGATGAGAGAATAAAGATACAGAGAGAAGAGAAAATATGAAAGGGAAGAGAAAAATTCCATGAGATAAGACAGAAGAGAGTCAGAAGTAATAAACAAAGTAAAAATTTAAGAGATAACAGAAAAGAAAAAAATAGAGATGGAACAAAAAGAGAAGAGACCAAAAGATAAGGGGAGCAGAAAAAAGAAATCAAGATGTAAAGAGCAGAGGAAATATAAAAAGGAAAAAGAAAAAAAATGGGAGGAGTAAGTAAAAGGGGAGAAACAAAGGAAGAAATCAAAAGATAAAAGAATAAAGATACTGAGAGGAGGGAAAATATGAAAGGGAAGAGAAAAAATGTCATGAGATAAGATAGAAGAGAGTAAAAGATGAAAGTAGGAAAGCAATAGAGATGAGACAAAAAGAGAAGATACCAAAAGATTAGAGAAACAGAAAAAAGAAATTATGATTTGAAAAACAGAGCAAATATGAAGGGGAAAAAGAAAAAAGATGATAGGAGAAGTAGGAAAATGGTGAGGAAAAAAATCGAAAGATGAGAAAAAAAATACAGATGCGTCAGAAAGAGAAAAGACCAAAAGATAAAAAAAAATAAAAAAAGAGATCATGAAATAAAAGAGAAAAAAGATCATGAAATGAGAGAGCAGGAAAAAAATCATAAGATGAGAGAGAAGAGAGCAAAATATGAAAAAAGACTAGAGATCATGATATGACAGAAAGAGAAAAAGATCATAAGATGAGAGAGAAGGGTAAAGAGATCATGAGACGAGAGAGACAGAAAGATGGTAAAGAGAGTAAGCGATGAGAGAGAAAAAGACTCATTGAAAGAGAAAGAAAGGAAGAAAACTGGGTAGACAGAGAAGGCGATAAGGGAGAGAGAAAGAGAGGAGGGGAAAAGAAAGAGAGTAAACTGTAGGAAGAGAGAGTGAGGAGCAGAAGGGGAGGGAAGAGGGTGAGGTTGGTGGAAATTGAATTTCGATCGAACACGCCAGGATAGTGGAGAGGGTGAGCGAGGGAAGGGCCATGAGTGAGAGAGAGAAAGAGAGGGTGAGTGTAGGACATTACAGGGCATCCGCCCCCACCCTCACGGAACAAATGAGCAATTCTCTCATCCCCTTACGTCCTATGATGTCCTGCACGTAGGACACACGAGGTGAGTATCCTCGGTATATGGCTCGATCTTGTACCACCTACGCTGAGACTTCGCCACCTTCTACCTAAACTGCCACCCCCTTCTAGAAATAGAAGGGGGTGGACTCGAGCCACCCAAAGGAGCACCCGAGAGAGATGATCGTAGTTTAAAATTTCTCACACGACTCTCGGTCCGGAAACTCCAGTAGTGTAGTCGTCAGTAACGTCGTCTTCGTCGTCGTCGTCGTGGTATCGAAGGTTCTTGAGGGTCCTGGGATCCGGGACAGGGTGCGAGAGAGCCGCGATGCTGACGAATTATTTTCCGAAGTTGGAAATTACAGTTTGATGTTGGCTGAGGTAGTCGCGCTAGGCACTGCACATTTCTCAGACGGGAGTCTTTTGCAGGGTAAATTTTTCTTCTGAAAAGAAAATAAAACTTGATGATGTACACTGAAAGAGGTACAGTTGATTTTCTGCCCGATTTGAGTAGGAAATTTCCTGGAATGAGGAATAGTTAAATTGGGATCATGAGGGCATTGTTCAAGTATATTTGGAATTATGTTGCCACGTCGGGTTCAGTCGAGGCGGAAAATTTTCTTTTAATTCAACGTTTATGTTAATTTTCTTCTTCGTTCTTTTTATCTTTGGTTCTATTCCCATCCTTATCGTACGATACTTTTAGATTCTAAATCCCGTAAATAATTATTCTTTTCTTCTGCGATTATGCTAATTCACATATTAGGTTAATTTTCTTAATTCCGTTTCACTTCCTGATTGCTAATTAATTATTTGTTTACTGTATCTGATGTAGAATTTATTAAGATGTACATAGAGAATAGCTTTTGTTACTAATTATGGTTATTTAGGTTTGAATTAGATAATTTTATTGTAAGAGGTAATTTGGAAATTTAATTCAAACACGGAGAAAAATCCGATTTTTCTGCGTTTAAAAAATTCAGTAATTTAATAATCTTTTTATAATATGTTTCGAACAAGATAAACTGCAATTAAATTCTAATAATGTAATGTTTATGTAGATATAAAATGTAATATAAATGTAATATAATGTAAATATAAATTGACTACAAAAATAAAATATATAAATAAAAAACTCATTTGCATAGAAATTGTATATTTTTATTACATTAATCAAAACCATATATTTATGAGTTAATAATTAAATTATGTAATTTTAAGTTAATTATGCATAAAATAGTAAATTTAATTGTATTGAAAACTTATTTACAATAAAAATTTTTACTTTTTGTAAAATTCTCCCAAAATATTGTACACCTATTTTGTTTATTCTTACTTGAGAATTCTTGTTGATTTTTACTTGAAAAGTAGGTGCAAAAATGACTTCTTTATTTATACAGAAATATCCAATATTTACTAATCTTTTTTCAGAATTGTATGAATATTTTTTCGTGTTTTATTCTTTTTATAGAGTTTAAATATTTAAATACTGATTGAGGTAATATTAAATTTCAATGTTGAAGATTCCAAGGGAAAAAATGGATAAATATACTTTTCTCTGATAGAAGTTTACGTGGTTATACTGGTAGTCACCACTTCTGCGAATTCAAATCCCAATGCTCTTTCACGGACGTTTTTCTTACGTATTATACACATATCAAATTTCAAAATATTATTAGAATTTAAATTGAAATGCTATAAAAAGACTCAAGCAGTCTTTTTCAACGTTTTAACATCATCTCCTGCCTTTTTATATCCTATTTGTCAAACGAAAAATACAAACTGATCAATTACAGAATTCTTTCCAACATTATTTATTCGTCATTTATATACTTTTTATGTATATTTTATTTTTTTAAATTGTTTTTTTAACTTTTTAATCTGAATTTTATGATATTGATGATTGTACATAACAGAATGTACAGATGCCCAAACCTGCTTACATTTAATAACAATTTCTTTTCTCTCCGACTGCATATTAAACATAAATAAGCATCACCCTCACAAAAGTCTTTCTTACAGCTAAAAATGTATATCCCGTGCCATAATCATTAGAAGGAACGAATTGTTCCGCGATAATTCATGCACTTTACTTTTATGCTGCTATTTACTTATTCATATAGCTAAAGTACAAAGATGGTGAGCAGCGAACTGCTTCTTGAATTTACATGCAATAAATGTACAGCACGTGATTAAGGTCTTGTTATTCGTTGGGGTTTTATGTGCTGGGTAATAAAGCATATATATCTACATACATGCATATATACATGTATAGATAGCCCTATTATACATGCACATGTTCATAAGAACATATATTTATACATACTATAGTTAAGCATATACATTTTCTAAACATTATTTTTATTTACACATGTACGCATTATATTTAAGCGCACTTAAAAAAATTCTTACTATTTTTTAACTAAGATTCCTAGTTCAATAAGTTCCCAAAGATTTTTTGTTTTTATTTTAAATATAAAACTTTAGTTAGGTTTAGTTAATTCTACTATTTTTACAATTTTTTTTATGATATTTGTACAACTAAGAAAAAGTAGTTCATTTTAATAAATTAAAGTGTCTGACTTTATTACAAAAGTAGTTCAATTAAGTCGTTTGATATTTCATAAAAAAATTTTCAGTGCGCACACACATGTACATTAATTAAGTAAGATCATCAGGGCGATTCTTCTTAAAATACTCTCTAAATCTAAATTAGAGAAACTTGAGTGAAAAATTCACTGATGATTTTCAGTGACTACTTTCTCGCGTTTTCATTTTTTGGAATTTCACTAAAAATCAGTTGAAAATAACTGAATTGTCACTAATTTCACTGATTCAGATTTAAACAGTATATTTTAAGGCTTCAAGGTTTCAAGTTCGAAAATAAATTTTTTTAAAATATTATTTTATAATAATCAAAACAACAGCTGAATATACTTTTAAGCGTAGCAGAAAATTATTAGAAACTTTAAAAAAAAAAAATTGAATTTGAAGAAAAAAATGCATGTTATAAAAGTAAATTGAAAAAAGCAGTGAAAAAAATTGAAAATATAACTGAAAGTTAAAAAAGAACAATTTACAAGTAAAGAAAATAGTAATATTAAATAAGTATTAATGAAATTAATTAAAAAATTGAAGAATATAATTGCAATTTGAAGAAAATAATACAGAAGTAAACCAAATGTACGCAAACCGATTAGATACACATGAAATAAAGTAAAAATAATAACAAGAAAATAATTTAAAATTTATGATTATAATTGAAGAATTACAAAAGAAAATTGAAGATAAATAACAGATTTTACTGATTTAAGAAATAATTTAATGTAAAAAAAAAATTGTATAAAAAATTTATAATTTCGCGTGACTGGTATTTATTCTGGTATTTAAAAATTCGACTCACTTCAAATTGTATTATTGTGCCATAGTGGCAGGAAAGTGAAATTTACTGTTCAAAAATGTTCAGAGCCTTAATTTTCAAACCGATTTTATTTATTTATCTTTTAAGTATAAGGTAATAAATTTTAGAAGATATTTGTTGAGATAGTTTTTGTTCACTTTTATTTGTTTATATTCATTATTTTTTTAAGTCAAAGTTTAATGATAGAACGTCCAACGTCCTTCCGGCAGGACAAAAAAGCCTTCCGCGAGTACGTACGAAATCGCGTTATAAAATTAACATGGATTCAGATAAACAAAAAGTAGTATATATGGTTGAAAAGGTAAAGAATCAAGCTTTCAGCGCATGTAAACATGGAACTTGTAAATTCAAACCCCGAAGCTTGGTAACTTAAAGAAGTTAAATTTTCTAAAAATTCACATAATTTTTAGTCACAAAAAGACGACGCGCGGTACTGCCGGCAGGACGTTTTCGTTTTTTTAAAAAGACTACCTAGCCCTTGTACATAAATTTAAAAAATCGATATTTACGTCATCTGAAAGCTTGTTTCATTACCTAAAAAATCATATATTCATTTTTATACTTATCTGCTTCCATATTGATTTTATAGAGCGATTACCAAGGGACTCGCGCCTAAGCCATTTACCACCGACCGCCATTACGTTAGTTATAACAATATTTACAAAAGTAATAATAAACTCAATTCCTTTGATGATGAAGATGATGAATTATGGTGATAATGATGATGGTGATGATGATGATGATGATTATATGAAATTAAACTATTTTTTCACAAAAATGAATTGTCCTTCCGGAAGGACGTTTACTGTGTGAAAGCGCGTCCTACCGGCAGTACGCAGCCTTGAATCAAGGATCATTAAGGAATGTAGGAATACTTGAAAAAATTCGTTTTTGCTTCCTCACAGAAGAAGCTTTGTGATCGTTAAGATTTTTGATTTTTTAAAAATAGTCTAAATCATCTAAAAAGCATAAATTTTAATTTTTTAGAAAAAGTCTAGATGTGTGTGTGTGTGTGTGTGTGTGTAAATATGCGTGTGAGAGTGACAAAACAATGAAGGCTCCTGACTTTTTTGAATAATTAATTTTACTTTTCTACTACTGCACACCACGCTTTTAAGAATTTTTTATTTTGAGGTGTAGAAACGATCATTTAACAACATATGATATTTAAAAATTAAAAAATGGAAGTGGTCTTTCTACTATATGCAAGTCTCTATGCATTAGGGTCGTCAAAAAAAAATAAAGTCAGAAATGTTGTGCTCCTACCCCTCAAATTTCTTCCAAATAAAAAAAAATTACCCCTATTTTTATTTTGAAATCGGACAATATTTAGGTATAAGCAAAGCCCATAAAGTTTCCCATGTATTTTGCATGGGAAAAACGCTCTTTTCCGTAAATTTGCAATAAAATCGTAAAAAACCACTTAAATCATTAATGCACCAAATAAGTTTTTAAAAAGTATTTAAATACCAATATTCCATAATTTATTTATTAAATTGTTGTTTTTAACTTTTACACTGAGTGACAGTGGAAAATTACTTTGAATCGGACTTAGCGTAAGTTGTTTGTCATAAAAAACTAAAAAAAAATGTGTATTAACTTTCCCTCACCACAAAAATTTCTTTTTAGAGCTAAAAAACAGTTTTGCTGCAGTTTTTGTATAAAAGATATTGATACTTCGTCATTTTTGGTCCGATTTAAATTTTTTTTTTATTTTAAAGCTGAGAAACAAAGTTTTTTATACCTAATAGTATAAAAAAGTCTATTTAATTCTGCGTCGAATGAGATTTCTTTTATTCAAATTGATAAAACTGTCTGAGTTATTGCATGTTTTGTCTTTATAATCACAGTATTACTCTGGAAAATTAATTTTCAAAAATTTTTGTGCCACTTTCAAATTTAAAAATTTTTCTGCAATTTACTAAAATAAATATTAAAAAGTTGTTAGAAGATAATAAGTATCACTTGCAACAATTAAAGAAAGCAAAAAATAAAAGAAAGTACTGTTTTTTACTTAAATAAAATACTGTGACTTTTAAAACAAAAAGTGCATTTACTCAGCCACTTTTTTATACCAATTCAATTCAAAGATAGCTCATTCCACGCAGAATCAAATACACTTTAAATAATTGTGCACAGAAAAAAAACTTTCTAAATAAAATTGTACCGCAAATCATTACCAAAGTTGAAAAAATTCAAAACAATTGACAATTTTCAAAATTTTTAGTCTTTTTTTCCATAAATTTTACTTAAAACATAAAACCTATATTAGGTATAAAACTCTCTAAATCTGAATTAGTTAAAAATAACTAATAATTAGTCAAATCGTGCCTGATTTTTTATTTCAGCAATTAGTTAAAAATAACTAATTATTAGTAAAAAATGACTAATTATTAGTAAAACCATAACTAAAAAATAGTTAAAATTCGACTAATTGAATTAGTAAACAGAATTTTACTAAAATATTAGTTATTTTGACATAACATAAAAAAGAATTCGACTAATAATTAGTTATTTTTTACTAAATGATTAGTAGAAATATAATTATTTGAATTAGTGACTGAGTTTTTGTTTTCAAATTAGTTATTTTTAATTTTAATTAATTCAGATTAAGAGAGAAAACTTCGTTTCTCAGCTTTAAATAAAAAAAAAAAATTTGAAATCTGACCAAAAATGACGAAGTATACTTTTTACAAAAACTGCAGAAAAACTATTATTTAGGGGTCTTCCATAAATCACGTAGCCCACTTTTTTGGAAATTTTAATCCCCCTCCCCCCACCCTATGTAGCATACTATTCCATACATTAGCGCCATTTTCTCCTTTTAGAGTAGCCTCTAGCTTGATTCCCCCTCCCCTCTAAAGAACCGCATGGTTTATGGATGACCCCTTAGCTCTTAAATGATATTTTGGTGGTGGAGGTAAATTTAATATATATACCATTTTTTTAGTTTTTCATGACGAACATTTTAGGCTAGGTCCGATTAAAAATAATTTTTTGTTCTCATTTTTTGTAACACAGTGTTATTAAGCTCTTGGATTTTGGTGGTTTTTTGAAATTGCAAAAAAATAGTTAATATCCACAAATTACTAAATAAATCATGAAATACTGTTTTTTAAATACTTTTTAGGAACTTATTCGATTCATTAGTGATTAAAATGATTTTTTACAGTTTTATTGCAAATTTACGGAAAAGGACGTTCTTCGCATGCAAATACATGGGAAACTTCATGGGTTTTGCGCCACCTCTAAATATTGTCCGATTTCAAAATAAAAAATAGGGGTATCTTTTTTGTTAAGACGGAACAAATTTAGGGAGTAGGAGCATAACATTTCTGCACTGAAAAAAATGTTTAGTCATATCAACAAAAATTTTGTTGGCTCAACCAAATTTTTAGTCATAGCAACAAAAAATTGGTTGGCTCAACTAAATTTTTGTTGATATGACTAAACATTTTTTTCAGTGTGACTTTTTTTTAACCACCCTACTATGGATATTGCCTTACAAAGGAAGAAATTGCACAAGCCACCCTGTCGTCTAGGTCGTGAATCCCGTATACACGATAGACCAAAATCAACCAAAGCAGCAATGTGTCTTGCGTATATAAGTTGTTCCGTTGTACATGTCTCTCTGCATACACAATTATGTGCACACAAACATGCGTATACTCAAGCACATATGTACACAACTAAGTTATGCAAGACTGTAGTGGTCTACCCAAGTATCTATATGCATAAAAACACATAGGCAGAAGACAGAAGCAAACACATATTAAGAATGTACAGTGTGCACACATTGTATAAAGGAGGAAGTAGGTATATATGAAGACGTAAATGTGATCGCACGGACGAGAAAGCCGGCGAAGTAACTAGGAAGAAAACGAGATTTCGCGAATCCCTCCGCCGTTTCGCGAATGCGGGCGAGCCATTTTTGTTTGCCGCTTTCGGCATATAAGTGAAGCCGGTGGAAGCTAATCTAATCCTCAAGTATATAGTTGCCGGTGTATGTGCCAGTACACATTGAGCTCATGATGCTCGTGTGTGTAATACCCTAGCTCTCGCGCTGGTGTCTAAATGTGAATTTGTGTATGTGAGATGGTCGAGGTGGTGCTGGTAAAGGGGGTGGGACAGGGTGGTATAGCCAGCAATGGCGATGGCGCCCCGTTCGGGCGTTTATTATTATGATTATACTTGATATCCCCTGCCCAAAGCAGTAGGGCCAGCGAAACTTTCCCTCCTTTCCTTTCCGATATTAATATTATTTTTACCCGGGCATAGCGGCCGCCATATATCTCGCTCTGGGCATAAAATCCATTCCCCGTTCCAACCCCCGACCATCGGTCGACCCACCCTCATCGGACAAGAGGAGGAGAGAGCAAGAAACCGAGAGAAAGAAAGTCCAAGGAGAGAATAAGAAAAGGGGTGGTTGCAGAGGCTAAAGTAGAAAGAGAGATTCTCTCTGCCCAGTCGCGACTCCACTCGGTCCTATTATTAATTAATGGCGGGTCGGCCATTTTCTTTCTCTCCGGTTCTGGGTTCATGAGCCCGTGCCCTCGAGCACTCGCAAAGTAAGGCAAAGTTTCCAAGTATGGCTTGTTTACCTCGCTTAATGCGATTGTTAATGCCCTCAAGTTCCGAGGAGACGCGATATTTTACCCTCAAAGATATGCGCCTGGTCAATCCCGAGATAACAAGATGTATGCTGCGTGTTTAAAGGACAAATGTCAATTCCAAGGAAATCATGTTTATTAGCGAGAGGACAGCTTGGGATGAGGCCTTATTAACATGCAACTTGCCTTGCGCAAGTGCCGAAGGAAAACTTCCGAGACCAAGTTTTTAATTAGTCTAGACAGTTGAATACTTTATTCCCTTCGAGTACTTTATTCAAGTTTCTCCACAGGGGGGGTGGCAAGGGGGCATATTAAAACTCGCTTTTGGACTCCTCTTTTGTAATATGGGCATATTTATAGCTGTATTTCTAAATGAAGGAGAGTCGACTAAGAATCAGGGTTTATGGGAAATATTTATGGTGAAAGTAACATCCCAAAATGAGAGAGGAAGCTGCAATGAAAAATTTTTTAATAATCAAGAAAAAGGGGAAAATGTATGGATTTACGCAGGGGATATTTTTCTTATTTTGTGGCATCTCTTATATTGGAGTTTGAAATTGGGGTCTTTCGAATTCTTATGATTGATCAGACATTGCTTTCCTGTGATCGAAACAGAAAAAACGATTATACTTCCTTTTGGATTATGTGTAATAAATAACAATTTGAAGGGGTAACTTTTATTAATTATCATTTTATATTAGAATTTCAATCAATGTAAATTTTAATCATAAATATAAATTTCTGGAGACTATATTTTTAATTAACCTGAATTTTAATTTATATAATTTTCAAGGGATCATACCATTTGTACTAAATCAAAAGATTTTCAAGTATTAATTATTGAATAATTGGATTTGCTGGATTAATTGAGGAGCACTTTTTTAAAACTTAATAAGTCCATTCGAAATAGTTTTTCAGAAAAGAGACAAACGTTGTATCTTTATAACCAGAAGTAGAAACAAAGATTTGGAAATTATTTTTGCATCCAAGCGGTCAACTATATAATTAATCAGTAGACCAAAAATTTATATTATTTATTATTCCCGTTATTTAAAAAAAAAATGGATTTATTCAATTTTGTTTCAGCATATCTGATTTCCAAATATTGAAATAAATTAATAGAACAAATATAATACGTTGAAATATTTCTGAACTACTAAAATCTATCAGATAATTTTCTTTTTTTATTAGATGTAATTTTATACATTCATAAATATAATAATTATACTTCCACTTTCAAAAATTTTAGATTTTAGAATTTATCAACTTTTGTTCAAGTATGGTCAAATTGTCACAGATTTAGAAGGGATTTATGCAGCTTTGATAACAAATTGTGAAATTTTGTGAAATTCTAAACCAAAGGTAAATAATCATGTTTCTTTAGTCCGAAATGTATGGAAATCGTATTCATCTAATTTTTTCTAAAAAATGGATTTATCAAGTTTTGAAAAATTACTCTTCAATTAAGTCTTTTATAATATTAATTTAATGTACTAAACTCAATTATTTAATAAATAACACTTAAAAATCTTTAATTTTACTAGGAATACTAAACAATATATTTCTTCGGAGTACAATATAACAATTGTCACGAAAAATGTTGTGTCAAAATGATACGGACCTATTTTCAAGGTCTTGTAATTTTAGACTTTCGAAAATTCCAGTTGGGGTTTAACATTTCATTTTTGATAAATTTACTAAATTTCTGGTTTTTTTAATGAGAATTTAATTAGAATTCTAGTTAACACTGAAAAAAAATTAGCCAATAAAATTCATCTTCCATTGGGTAGTTAAGTAGAAAGTAGCTAAAATAACTAAGTTTTGTTGGATTTAACCCTCTTCGTTTAGTTAATTTTTCTAATTCTCATGTTGTTAAAAATTAATAGTTAGTTTACAAAAATATATAGTTAAATTTTAAAAACATCTAAATTATTTTATGCTACATTCTTAGTTTTCTTAACTTTTCTTTTATAGTCTATACAATTTTTTAAGTTCAGTTGAGGACCTATTGAATTACGCAGGGTAAACTGATTTTAGTGTAACTAAAATTTTTTTTAGTGTAGTCCAAATCTAAATCAAACCAAATTAAATTTCAATGATCAATACTTATTTTTATTGATTAAAATATCCACTGATTTTAATTGCAATTGGTTCTAATATTTACAAGGTTCTTTTCTCCCAATTCAGTAAATTTTCATAAACTTTACCGCGTATTATGAAAGCTTGAATATTATTTGTGTACGTCCGCATGAAAAGGGCCCACTTTGTTGATTTTATTTTCCGAGATATTCGCATTTTTCTAAAGGAGGTTCAAATTTTCGATTTTTTTTTATTATTGAAAAACAAACTACGCAATGTCCCAAATCAAATCATACATTTACTATAACTTTATTGTAATTAAAAACAAAAAAATAATCTTATTTTTAATTTTTAAAATGAATGGGCGCTAATGGTAATCTTGAACTTTAATCTCGTTTTTCTCAAAACTAAGGTTTTGACATTTCTAACTTTGAATGCTTGTAACTTTGTGAATTTTTTATCTAAAAGGGTTTAATACTTCTCAAAATGTTCCAAATTTTATGAAAAATATAGCCCTAGATAAATCCATAGTGTCAAAGTGGACCCATTTCATGTGGACGTACATATTTGATTAATATAAAACATAATCATTAATAATACAATTAAAAAATCACTGCTTTTAGTCAAATCCGATTTTTTAAGTACACATTCCATTTTCGGAAATATAGTAATAAATGAATATAAATTAGCAATAATTAACATTATTATTATTTTTCTTTTGTTGTATTTGATTAATGAATGCAATATAAAAAGAATGCTTTCAGGAGTTGACATTAAGATAAAATAAGTAGAAAAGTATATTTCAGTAGTTCTGTCTGATTTAAGTCAGACAAGTTTGTAACTTTTGTTATATACCTCCTGTGTTCGAAAAGATTTATTATTTCTTTTATGAATACTAATTTAATTTATAAGCTTTATTTCACTATGATTTAAGTCTATGAAAAGTTTTTAAATAATACTGTGTACACAATTTTTATCCTGTTTATTTAAAAATATATTTACAAGCTTTTTCCTAGTTTATCTAATAATTTTTTTTTCTTATTTTATTCATTAATCGAAAACATCAACGATTTTTTTATATCTAAAATTAGGATTTGTCATTATGCTTATTTATTCGAATCGATAGTATATTATAACTTTTGTTTGTCCTAGTTTCTATTTGTCATGAATTTTTTCTTTAATTGTCTTACAAGTCTTATTTTTCCATCTTAGCATTTGTCTTAATTGTTATTTATCCAAATTATCGTTTGTCATACTTTTAATTTAATTGAATCGATCTGTAACAATATTTTATCTTTATATAACAAGTGCTTATTTGGATAAATAAAACCAAGGTGCCAGTGAAATTCAAACAAAAAATTCTCTTCATTTTATCTTGATTTGCTACATAACTTTCTCATTCACTTTATGAAATCAAGTGTTTTAAAATATCTTTTATGCTTATCAGAAAGTAAATTTTCAAATTAAAGAAATAGTTTCTCTGGTTTTCTTTAAAAATTATTCATGAACAAAATTTTTTTTTCAGTGTAAAAAAATCTTCTTCAGTACAGAAAATCTTCTTTAATTTATAAGAAAGGTTTCTTCTAAATCAAAAGAAATTTAAAGCTTTTTCTTTTAATTAATCAACCACTTTTCTTAATTTTAACATTTTTTAATAAGCGTAGAAATGTTTATTATTTGTTAATAATTGTTATATAGCATAATGATAAAAGAACTGGGCTTAAAATTTTTAGCGATAGCTCACTTCTTCTGTGTCTCGATTTGAGCCGCTTAAAGAGTATAGAAGGTGGCGCCACCTATGATTCTTACTTTTGCTAACTTGTCTGACTTAAACCTGGCGTAACCACTGAAATATGTTTTTATTGTCTTATTTTAAAGCTTTCTACAGAAAACGATGTTGGCTCTCAGAAAGTACAGTAATTACGCTATAAAATGATACAAAAAATACGATCTGAACTTTCACTGATTAATATGCATTTCCATTGGATTAAAAAACTGTGCCCCTGACTAATACCGATTTTACTACTTAAGTTATTTAAAGTTCCTGTTTTTCAATTATAACCATTAAAAGGTGACAGCAAATGATAAATATCTGGAACTTATTTTTTAAAACCCAAAAATCTTCTTAATTTGCGGTAAAGATTAAATTTTTACCCAATTACTTAATTTGTACCATGAAATATAAATCAAACCTTAAAAATTGCTTCAAATTCTCAATTAAATACAAATGTCAGCCTAACAATAAAATATTAAAAAAAGATCATTTAAATTCTTTTCACAAACAAAAAAGTTCTCCTTAACATGCCAATAATTGGGGGAGCCTTAAACCATATATATTATTATCTGACAGAAATGATCCGAAATGCTAGTTACTTTTTTTCAGAGCTATTTTCAAATCATTGAGGGACATTTCATTTCCACTCCCCCCTTAGACTCTTGTGGTACATTTTCATAAATAGGGTCACTCGATATTAAGAAAATAATGAATTTGAGGAAGAGTGGTAGCTATTATTTTCCCCTTTTTGCCAATCTCATTTTCTATTGACTTTCCTAATCGCGTTGTTTAGCTGTCGACCAATGAGGCACGACGAGGTCCGAGGTTAATCTGCGTGACGTCACGGACTCATCCAATCGTCCTGGATCCGGAAAAAACAGAACGTCCTTGAGCTAACCCTCTAATCCCGTCATCCCCCGGGTTACGAGCAGTGTGGATGCATTTATATCGAATTGCAGCTCGACCGTATATTGGCTCTCCGAAATGGAGGCTTTTGTCTTCGTGTGTGCCTCATAAGCGTGGATTTCGCCTTATCCAACTGCCTCTCTCTTTTTGTCTCATCAACTTCCTTCAAACATTTCTCTCTCTCTCTCTCTCTCTCTCTTTTCTGTCTCTCTCGCTCCCTCTCTCGTTTCTCTTTCTTTAGGTCCACACTCCCTCTTACCATAGTTATCCCCACGATTTTTTTCGACGCTTGTTTTTTAGGGAGGAAGTTAGTGCAGCCACTACGCACGATGGACCAACACACGCGTCACAGGCACTTAGGCGAAAAAAAACACACGCACAGACAAAATGAGAATAGGACGTGGTTGATGTGCACACACTCACGGGAACGAAGGGCGCCTTCATTTTCCTTCTTGTATGTACGTTTCGTTTCATTATCATACCATTATTTTTTGCTCGTGTCATAAATTGCCTTTTTCCATGGCTTTTCGTACTTTATGCGTCCCACTTCTGCCATTAATGTCAGGCCTGCCAAGCTAACCCCCTTCCGTCCACCACCACCCCCCCTTACCCCTCGCCCTTCGCCACCCATTTATTTTAGGATACGTGACTTTTCTTGCCAGAAACACATTTCGCACAGGACGCTTATATTAATGAACCGCACACGCTGACGTATATTTTTCTGTTTCTGAGCCCCGATATTGAAACATTTTCTGAAATGAAAACATCGAACATTGACCAATGCGATAGTTTTGGGCGAGCCTTTCTTATAAATATATACTGCAACTGATTTTAAATTTGATTAAAGTGGTATGGATTTCTAAATTAGACTTTTAGGAATATATTATTACTCTCTAAATCTGAATTGGTGGTTTTCTACTAATGAATTAGCGAAAAGTGAGCTACTATTAAAATAGTAAAAATTTTACTAATTCTTAGTAGAAAACTACTAATTAAATTAGTAAAAAAATCTACTTATTTTAAAAGTAAAGTTTCACTATTTCAATTAGTAGTTTTCTACTCAGAATGAGTAGTTTTCTACTAACAATTAGTAGTTTTCTACTATATAAATTAGAGAGAAATGAGTCATCAATTTGACTAATTCATAGTAGAAAACTACTAATTCAGATTTAGAAAGTATGTATAATAGGGTGGTCCTTAAAATGGAAAGTTGCGAATTTGAAAGGTCTCACCCCCTGATTTTGTTACTTATCGAAAAATAAGAGATACGTATTTTTTTATTTTTTTTTATTTTAATATTTGATGGTGCCTCATCGACCTTGAAATTTCCCATGCATTTTGCATGGGGAAAAAACTTTTTTTTGTAGATTTGCAATAAAATCATGAAAAATCAACATTTTTTAACCGGATTACTCTATTTCTCTTGGGAAATGTTCAAACAATGACATCCAATAATTTATTTAAGAATTTTTTATTATTAACTATTTTTTACAGGGTCGTGAAAAAACCCCATAAATTGCAAAATTATGGAAAAATCGTAAAAAAATATTTATTACTATTATTTCTGGTATTTATTGCTAAAATTTTTATTTACAACTAAAACAAATATTATTAATAATATTTTCAGGTAATTCGCAATTTGTTTAAACAATTTGTTGTTGTTGTTATTGTTAAATTATTTTTAAATACATGTAGAAAAGTATGGTTTTTTGTATTATTTTACAATTGACTTTGACATTAATCATACAAAATAATGATTAATTGTTAAAAATTATAAAAATAATTGTTTAAACAATTTATTGTTGCTATTTGAAAAATAATCTTTAAATATATCTACGGAGTTGCAGTTTTTTCTTAATTTTGCAAGTAGTTTTGCTGTAAGGGACTGTAAAAAAGAATTAAATATGAAACATAATTTTCAACAATTGTTTAAACAATTAATTGTTGCTATTTGGAAGTTTGTCTTTGAATGTATTTACAAACTTGCAGTTTTTCCTTAATTTTTTAAGTAGTCCTACTGTAAGGAACTGTTAACGAGTATTAAATATAAAACATAATTTCAACAATTGTTTAAACAAATTATTGTTGCTATTTGGAAATTTGTCTTTAAATACATCCACAATCTGGCAGGTTTTCCTTTATTTTTCAAGTAGCCCTGCGTATATTTGACTCGGGGTGATCCATATATTTTAGAAAGTTTGAAAAACATTAAGTTTATAGAATTATTATAAATAAGATTAACTATGAAATATAATGTTAATAATCATTTGAAGATTTTATTTGGTTTACAAATTTACTAGTGTTGATGTTTGTTAAGAGCTATTAAGTGTCTTATAATGTTATAAGACATACGCGTGTTTTTTCGCGCTATGACAAGTTTATACGCGTTACGCATGTATGACCGCGTCTGTACAATGGTTCATATATTTTGCAAAGTTTGAAAAAGATTAAGATTATGGAGTGATTATAAATAAGACTAACTATCAAATATAATTTTAATAATTATTTAAAGATTTAACTTCGTTTAATAATTTACCACTTTTGAAGTTGGCTAAAAATGTTAAGTTAAACATTTTTAGCCAACTTCAAAAGTGGTAAATTATTAAACGAAGTTAAATCTTTAAATAATTATTAAAATTATATTTGATAGTTAGTGTCATAAACTTGTCATAGCGCGAAAAAACACGCGTATGTCTTATAACATTATAAGACACTTAATAGCTCTTAACAAACATCAACACTAGTAAATTTGTAAACCAAATAAAATCTTCAAATGATTATTAACATTATATTTCATAGTTAATCTTATTTATAATAATTCTATAAACTTAATGTTTTTCAAACTTTCTAAAATATATGGATCACCCCGAGTCAAATATACGCAGGGCTACTTGAAAAATAAAGGAAAACCTGCCAGATTGTGGATGTATTTAAAGACAAATTTCCAAATAGCAACAATAATTTGTTTAAACAATTGTTGAAATTATGTTTTATATTTAATACTCGTTAACAGTTCCTTACAGTAGGACTACTTAAAAAATTAAGGAAAAACTGCAAGTTTGTAAATACATTCAAAGACAAACTTCCAAATAGCAACAATTAATTGTTTAAACAATTGTTGAAAATTATGTTTCATATTTAATTCTTTTTTACAGTCCCTTACAGCAAAACTACTTGCAAAATTAAGAAAAAACTGCAACTCCGTAGATATATTTAAAGATTATTTTTCAAATAGCAACAATAAATTGTTTAAACAATTATTTTTATAATTTTTAACAATTAATCATTATTTTGTATGATTAATGTCAAAGTCAATTGTAAAATAATACAAAAAACCATACTTTTCTACATGTATTTAAAAATAATTTAACAATAACAACAACAACAAATTGTTTAAACAAATTGCGAATTACCTGAAAATATTATTAATAATATTTGTTTTAGTTGTAAATAAAAATTTTAGCAATAAATACCAGAAATAATAGTAATAAATATTTTTTAACGATTTTTCCATAATTTTGCAATTTATGGGGTTTTTTCACGACCCTGTAAAAAATAGTTAATAATAAAAAATTCTTAAATAAATTATTGGATGTCATTGTTTGAACATTTCCCAAGAGAAATAGAGTAATCCGGTTAAAAAATGTTGATTTTTCATGATTTTATTGCAAATCTACGAAAAAAAGTTTTTTCCCCATGCAAAATGTATGGGAAATTTCAAGGTCGATGAGGCACCATCAAATATTAAAATAAAAAAAAATAAAAAATACGTATCTCTTATTTTTCGATAAGTAACAAAATCAGGGGGTGAGACCTTTCAAATTCGCAACTTTCCATTTTAAGGACCACCCTAATGTATAATAATAAATAATCGATGTGATTCTGTCCATCTGTCCAGATTTAATGTAAAATTATTTTTTGTTTGATTTTGGTCTTTATTTCTATCAAGACCTGATATTAAGTTCGTTAAACTTTTATCGATTTTGCTTTTTTTCATAGATAATTATACAAATTTTGGTATTTAAAAAATAGCCAATTAATTATGTTTTTTATTAAGGAATGTTTGCTATTGATTTAAAATATCAATTAAATTTCAGTTTAATTAGAATTATCTCTCTAAATTTAAATCAGTGAAATTTACTGGTAAATTAGTAAAAAATAGCCATTGATTTGAATCAGTGCAATTTTCACCGAGAATCATTAAAATTTTAATAAGTCATTCAATGAATTTCATTGATGAATCAATGAAATTCACTGATTACCAGTAAAAATTTCACTGATCAACGTCACTGGCTAATTTTTCACTAATTTAAAATTTAGAGAGTAGAGTGCATTGAAATAAAGATAATAAAAATTTGGATGAATAAAATTTGGATCTAATTAGAATTAGAATAAATTGACATTTGAATCAAATAAAATTTAAATAAAGTAGAATCTAATAGATTAAAATTTACATAAGTAAATTAAAATTGGAGAATAATTAAATTTAGATAAAATCAATTTTAGATAGATTGAAATTTGAATAATTTCAATTTTTTGATGAATTTAAGTCGAATGTGATTAAAATTTGAATTAAATGAATTTTGAATCACTTAAAATTCGATGAAATTAGTTTAGAGACGATAAAAATTTTAATTATTTAACCTTCTGTTCAATAAAAATTAGGATTGATTGAAATTTGGATTGTTCAATATTTGAATTGATTAAATTTGTGTAGAATTGAAATTACAGAATCGATTAAAACTTGAATTGGATAAATCTTGAATTGATGAAAATTGAAATAAATTAAAATTAAAATAGACTCAAATTTAATTAGATTGGAATTCAGGTAGATTTTTTAGCAAGTATAAATTTATAAAATTTATTTGAAAGATAATTGCAAAATAAATTTAGTAAAAACGCAACTTTGAAACGTTACTTTGTGAGCTTTCAACTAATTCACGTATCAGTTATTGTTAGGAGATAAAAAAATGTTAAGCGATGTATAATTTAGATTTTAGAAAAAAGTAAAAGCTGCTCTGAGACCTTAGAAGGACGTCTGCAGAAAGATTATTTAATTTCATATTCAAGACCTCTCTTTGCTCAAGGCAGAATAATCAGGGCTTCTTATGCTAAAGCCTTATTATCAATGCTAATTCATGTAAGAATCCTGGAAAATTCTAAAAAATTTCACATCGTCTCGAGAGATTGTGCAAATTTTTAAGAGTCTCCTGAGTTTACAAAATTATTTTCTCTTCTAAAGATAATAGAATTAAAAAAGGCTAAAATATGTTACAGCTTTTCAGTTCATTTCTGAGCTGCATTTTTTAATTTTTAAAAAGATGATTCTACTCAGAGAAGAAATATATTTCAAAGGACTGGACAACGCAGCAAAACATTTTTTGAATTGCAGAAATATTCTGAGAGTATGTATTAATAAGAAGAAATTAAATTTTTTTAAAACTCAATCAACTTTAGTTTCATTGGATCAAAATTGTAATTTATTTTTTCTGTTGATTTAAAAATTACAAAATTCAGATAATAATTAGTACCTATAAATCAGGGGTTTTAAAAATTGTAAAAATAGAAATTAATTGTGCTACATGAGAATTACATAATTCAGAAATTATGTCTAGTTCGTGAATGTTTTACATTTCAGGAATTTTTTTAAGGGACGATTGATAAAACTAAAAAATACTTTTTTATAGAAGAGCAATTTATAAATTTATTTATTTATTTTCATAATATATCCCACAGTCAAAATAAATAAATAAATAAATTGCCAAAAGATGAAATAAAAATAATGAAATTCGGATATTTTTATTTTCCTAATCTTCGATCAATAGATTTGACCCTAATCATAACCTCAAACTAAAAAGAGCTTTTCATAAACAAACAAGCACAAACATTGTTTTGAATGACTCAATTTTAAGAATATTAGCAAATTATTTTTTAATTTTGTTCGTTAAATTTTGTTAAAAACATTTCTTTTCCAGATGAATTTTCTTTTGTCGGATTTTTTTCCATCAGAATTGGAATAAACCCGAAATTTTACTGTATAGAATTTTGGGATTACCTAATTCATTTTTAGCAGAATTTTCATTTTGTAAAATTTCTGTTAAACCGACTTAGAATTAACCAATCACAATTTTCTTGATAATTTCTGATTGGTTATTTTTAAAACTCGAGCTAAAATCTTTCTGTCGCGTGATTGTTCGGCCATTTGCAATTTTGGACTAATAAATATTAAATATTCGGCGTCTTAAGAATTTTTTTAAATATAAATTCTGTCAAATGGATATTCTGGCATTTGAAAAGTCGACTCACTTAAGATTCTGTTGAACTGACAATAAGAATTATTTAAAGTAAAAATTTGATTAAATCCGAATTCTTTGAATAAATTCCGATTAAAACCATTTCGTGTCCCCAAGAAAACCAGCGGTTACTTGGGGGATTTTTAGGTTACTAATTACGAATCTGAAGTCAGATTTTTAAAATTTTTTAAATTCAAAATGGCAAATCCAATATGGCGGGATTTTTTCAAAATTGCTCAAATTCGCTTGAAATTTGTTTCTTGAAGGTTTTCGGGGTCGCTGGTTACGAATCTGAAGTCAGATTTTCAAAATTCAAAATGGCGGGTCCAATATGGCGAACATTTTTTTTTAAAATTGCTGAGATTCGATTGAAACTTGTTACTCATGGGTTTTTGGGGTCGCTGATTACGAGTCCGATTTCAGATTTTCAAAAATTTAAAAATTTAAAATAGCGCATCCTATATGTCAAATTTAAGCAATTGAAAAAAATGTCTGCCATATTAGTTCCGCCATTTTCAATTTTTAAAATTTGACTTTAGATTTGTAATCAGCGATCCCGAAAACCGCCGAGTAATAAGTTTCAAGCCAGTTTGAACACATTTTGATTTTGACAAATATTATTTCGCTTTTTTTAGCAATATTCTTCCTACTGTTTATATATAATCATACGATGTGACTTATTATTTTTTATATATAACATTAGTAATTAAAAAAAGGTTTATTAATTGTTAATTTGTTTAAATGTTACAACAAATTTTGTAAGTGGTATATATACATATATATATACCAGAGGTAATAGATAAGGTTAAAAGAAAATCTATTCAAATCAAAATTCTGTTAAATATGAATTCGGTGACATAAAAATTCTTTCAGGTAAAAATTCGGATTTATTTATTTCATAAATGAACGATACAAGCCCTTTAACTAAAACTAAAAGTTACATTTCGTATCTTATTTTAACAAATTATAATACTATCACACTAATTATCTAATGTCAATAAAATTTGAAGACATAATGTAGTGAATCTCGTTAATTTATAGTCAAAAAATTCCGTATCACCAGAAAGCAGAAAATTTGTTAGCCTCCTTATTATAATCCTATTAATTAAGTTTTGTTTAATCAAACGTTTCATATAAAATAAAGAGTAGCACCTAATTATAATATCCGGAACATACAATTTTAACAATAGTATGGTTGTACAACAAAATAATTTACTTAAATTTAATTGAGAATACAAATTGAAAAAATAAAAATTCTGCTAAAAAGAACTGCCTTACGGAATTCTAAAAAATAAAAAATTTCTCTAATGAATTTTAGTATTTGTGCCTCAAGAGCACTTTTCAATTTAAGGTTACCTCAAGAAGGCAAACTTCTTTAAATAAAAATTCGGGCATTTTCTGGCGCCCTGAACCAAAAATCTCTTATAATATTTACACAAGACGATGTGCTTGAGATGGTGCCTTTTCATCAAGAAAAATATGTCCAGCGTCTGAGGGTTAATGAAAAACAAGGCAATGGACCGCAAAAGGGTCTTTTCGTCTAAACAGGGCAAGTGGGAAACATCAAGAACAGACCTGAAGATGACGGACGAGGATATGACGAGCAAGTGAAGATGAAAAGAGACAAGGGACGCCAAAGGCGTGACGATAGGTTACCAAACACTTGACCCAACAGTTGTGGATGGAGAGCAGCACTTTTAGTGATTAAACTGAAACCAAGAATTTGTATGAAGAGTCGCAGAAACTCAAGCTTGGGGTCTAGAATCGGGACGAAAGGGTGAGGGGCAGAGGATTTCTTTTTTTTTAGGGTGGAGACGAAGGAGCGGTGGCAATCAGTGAAATGGCGGCGAAAATAAATGAATGGAAATCAAGTCTGTCTCTTCGAAATTCGAACAAGTCAGCCGATGAACCAGGCGAACTGCTTCTGGATACATTCGCCTTGTTTCCAACCTGCAGAAATGGATTGCTAAGCGGACTCCACATTTGTGATTGTAAGGAGGCCTCCTTCGATCTCGACGACCATTCCTGCCATATTCCTCGCGGGCAGGACCCTTTCCGTATTTTATTATGCGAACCCAGCGAATCGTTGACAGCCTTCAGCACTGTCTCAAGTATACGAGTCAAATGAGAAAAATGCTAACGTCATTATTCAAGAATTTACTCCAACAACATTACGTAAGAAAAAAAAATCAAATATGCTAATCGACATTTTCATTGGGGTGCATATTATTTTTTGTAATAACATTATTTAAATGAAACATTTCGGAGAAGGTTGGAATTCAAATTTCTTTAGAAAATAAATTTATATTTTAAAACGCAAGAACATTGAATTTTCAAATTCTCTAATTTAAAAAAAAATTGTAAGAATATAAATGTCCATAAATTACGTCAGACAGTAAAGGAGGGAGGGGGGCTCGGTTAAAGTGTGACATCACACTTTTTTTTTTTAATTTTATTTTTATAAATGTTCATAAATAAACATCTAGTGCTTTTTTATTTTTATAATTGAAGAAATATTACTAAAAAAGTTAAAAAATTAATGTTTTTTAGCTGTTATATTTTTAAAATTTGTAATATTTAAACTAAATTCTTATAGAAAAATTTGCATTCTTAAATATACAAAAATAAAGATTCAAGATTACTCACGTAAATATTGATATGTTTTTAATTTTTGTAGAATTTCAAAGTAATTTTATAATACTGCTCAAAAATCTTTTTTTAAACTAAAAACATCATTATAATATACTTTCTTTTAATTTAAAAGCTATTTTACTGAATAAAACCCGAAATATTAAACAAAATGCTTACAAAAAACAATATACATACGTGGATTTTAGATTAATTTTAAATAATGCAGCAACCTGGTCAAGGCGATTATTTTTAGAATGGTCCTAAAAGTAATTTCAATTAGTGAGAAAATAATTTAAATAATTAAAATTTTGTGATAATACTTAAAAAATGAATAAAATAATGGAAAACAATGGAAAAAAATTGAACTCTGATAAAAATAATTGAAAATTGTGGAAAATAGTTGAAAAATGATAAAAATAATTAAAAATTGGAGAAAACAATTGAAAAACGATGAAAGTAATTAACTATTTAGGAAATTAATTACAAAATATAATCAATGAAATAATTAAAAAATGGAAAAAAAAATTGAAAAATGATAAAAATAATTAAGAATTGGCGAAATTAATAAAAAAATTATTAACAAAATTAAAAATGTAGGCAAATAATTGAAAAATGATTTTAGAACATGAAAATTAAAGAAACTAATTGAAATTCGAAGTAAATTGTTTGAAAAGTTTATGACATTAATTAAAAAATAATAAAAATAGATAATAAATAAATAAAATAAATAAATATGAAATCTGTGGAGAAATTGATTTAAATATGATAAAAATAATTGAAAAATAAAGAAAATAATAAAGAAATTTTAAAATGGGGCAATTAATTGAAAAATGATTAAAATAATTTGGAATTGGAGAAAACAATTGAAATGTGATAAAAATAATTCACAATTCATGAAATTGGAAAAAAATTTAAATAATGAAAAAATTAAAAATTGAGACAAATATTTGAAAAATTAAAAAAAATAATGAACAATTCATGAAATTATTTTTAAAATAATCTAAAATTCAGGGAATTAATTGAAAATTGATAAAAATAATCGAAGAATCAGGAAACACCTCACTAAAATCTGACAAAAGTATTTAAAAAATACTATTAATTATTATGTTTTGATTACCTTAATCAAATGTGTGAAAGAATATAATTGTAATTTAAAGAAATGATTTTTAAATTTTTGAAAATAATTAATAAATGAAAAAAGAAACTGAAAATAAACAAAGATACTTCCTCTATAAGGAAGCAATAGTTTTCATAAATAAAATAAAGATTCTAATTCATTATTGAGGTAAATAATGTAATAGTAAAAAAAATAATTTAAGAAGAATGTAATTATAATTTATGGAAAGTAAGTTCTAAATTTGGGGAAAAGATCGGAAAATAATGAAAATAATTATTAAAAATTAAGAAAATAATTGAAAAATATTTTAAAAAGTTGAAAATTATTGTAAATAATTGAAATGACAATATAAAATAATTGGAATTTTTAAAAGATTATTGTTTTTGTAAATTTTCCTCTTGTTTTTTTTTTTTTTTTTTGAAAAAGGAGTCATTTTTAAGAGTTCAAAATACAAAAATTTTACTACTTTAAAGTGTAGAATAAGAAAATTTCAATAATAATTTTTCAACACAATTTTTAATGTGGGGGGCACTGTAAAAACTGATGTCTTACAAGTGTCTTATTTTAAGACATAAGACGTTTAGAAAGCGTCTTACAGGTATTTTTAAGACACTTTTTCAATGGTTTAAAATTAAGACACCCTAAAATGTCTTAAAACTGAGGACAAAATAAGGTACTTGTTTTTAGAGTGGGGGGGGGGGGGTCAAGAAAATGTGACGTAATTTTAAATGGGGGTTCACAAATATGTGACAAGTTGTGACAAGGAGGAGGGGGGGCCGAAAAAATGAAAAAAAAATTATTTAAATTATTATTTGTCGATTATTGAAAGAAATGTTAAATTTACTCAAAAGCTTCGTGTATTGGTAGAGATAATTAATGTTAGAATAGAAGAATTGACGAATTGATAATCACGTCGCAAAGCGAAAATTATATCATTCAGTTAATTACGAGCTTTAATATAAAACAGTATAATTTACACCACACTCTAAAAAAGTGTAAAGTATTTTGGTGGTATGTAAATAGTGAGTATCTGTAATTATATAATTGAGAATAAAATGGTGTTAGCAGAAGATTCTCTGATTTTATTTTTTAATATGGTGTTTATTTTTGGTTCTAAATTTTTATCCAATGATTGATTATTTCTCAATTGACAATTTCTATTTATCTTATATTGATGGTTTGGGCAAAATTTATCAGAGGGAAATTGGATGAGTTCAATTATGTATTTATTTATAAAACTATATATTACTTATACTGCGCTCGTTTTTAATTTTATTCATTGTCTTGTTATTTTTGACAACTTCTGATTTTATGACTATAATATCGAAATCATATTCTTATTTTCGCCAATGTATTATCGCTTTTCTTAATTAATAACTTACTCAGGCATGAAGCGTGCGAATATTTTTCTGATGATTGTTTCTTATTATTTAAATTTGTATAAATTATTGAGTGACTGATTTTTGTTATTGTTGAAAGAATTTTGATGAACGGAAATTTCTTGTTAAATATCCTTGTTTAAAATATTATCTTTTTAATTTTTATAAACATATAATGTGTAACTTTAAAAATGTATTTAAGTGTTAATTTAAATTTCGAATCATTAAAATAAATTTATATACAATTAGAAAGAAAATTGTTACAAAATGTTAATTGAATTTTTTCCAATTTCACGAAACGACTGAATTTGTACTTTGGAATCGAAGGTGAAATTCCTCTGCTGAAAGAAACTTTATTGTTTTCTTTTTTTTATCACCACAGAGTCTTTACGGCACTTTTTTCTTTCTAGAAATACTTAATTACTTTACGAAGGGAATCTTATAGGAGAAAAAATTTGGCAATTCACCAAGGAGTGTTTTCATGGACTATAACGATTCCTTTGAAAGATTTCCCATGAAAGCCATCGTCAAACGGCGACGAAGGGCTGGAACAGTGCTTGACTGTGTTTCGTTTGGAATCCCTAAACTAAACTATACCTCATCCCTATCAAAGATAACCCCCCCACCTCAGATGCCCCACGAAAAGCAAAGCTTAATGCCTCGGAAAAAATAACACGCTCTCACACATGTGAGTGTCTTGCATGTGAGTTTCCCGTATCCTTTATTTTTTAGGAGGGTGGACATTTAGGGCGAAAAAAGGGACACTCTGTCTATTACACAACTCCTGCTGTTTTATCAAGAGTTTCGAGTTCCCTTTACACATGGTCATGTGTTCTCGCCATTTTTTAGATCTACATTGCGATACGTTCTTCCTAAATTTATTAGGACTCGCTTCTTTATTAGGAATACCAATCATTGGGGCTCTCACCATTTCACTAATGGAACGAACGTGAGATTTATTTTTTGTATATTGGAGGAAACTTTCCTTTAGAAAGTGAGTTTTATACATGAAGAATTTAATAATAAAAAAATATATATAAAAAATTGGGGGAAAACCGGAAAAATGAATGAGTAATATAGGAGAATGATACGTGAATAAATAACTAATTTATACGAAATAATGTGAATAAATATGTAATAACAGAAATTCTAATAAATGAGTAATATGTGAAATATTATAATATGATAAATAAAAAAATATTAGAAAAATTAATCAATATTTGATTGCCCTTCATTAATCATATAGATTAAAAGTTGAATTGATCTGTTGGAGCAAGATGGTGAAGTAATATGTTTTTTTATATAAATAAAATAAAAAACAAAATAAAAGAACACTAAGACATTTTATTTTTAAGACTAAAAAAGTCAGTGTATATATCACTATCCTCTTCAGGCTGTAATAAATATAACTCTTTTATGAAAAGTGATAAGTTATTTTAGACAAATATTTATTTTATAATTATAATTCCATCTTGCAATTTCGGAATTAATAACTTTCTAAATCTGAATTATTGAAAAATTGGCACTAATTCAAATTAGTTTAAATTTCTATACTAATGTTTATCTATTTAAATAAAAAAATAATATTGCAAATATTTTTCTTTTCTATTTTTACTTTATTATCTATTAATAATTGTTATTAATTTAATGAACTTTAAAAATTTATGATTAAAATAATTTTGAATTTAAAATAAATAATCGATCAGCTTTGTTAATAAAATTCAGAGTGTATTTTGAACAATAAAAAATAACCTTTTTACATCAGATTTTAAATGTAAATAATTCATAAATTAGGCAAATATTACATATATGTAAAGTCTTGTTCTCTTAATCTCATGCCAAAAAAAGTTATTATATTTTTACAATTTTTAAAATATAATTTATATAATAAAAAAATAAATAATTTATTAATATAATTTTAATAACTGATAAAATGAAAAAGATTTTTTGACGCTTTTCATCTCGTTTGGAGGATAATTTTACATATATAGAACTAAATTAATTTATTCACATTATTAAAAAATTTTTAATTACATTTTGGAAGAAGCTAAAGTGACAACAACGATGTTAAAAAAATTAAAAGTTACTACAGCTTCAGCGGTCTAAAAAAGTACCTTCTTAATAGAAATTAAAGTATAAGGAAGAATTTTCTGGTTTCTGTATAACTCATTTAATTTATTTTTAATAAATATTTTTCCCAGTACCTAATTGTAATATTTAAGTGTTTTGCTTTTTTTTATCAAATTCAGTTTCTTTAAAAATGCAAGAAACAAATTTTGGGTAAAAATGTATTTTATATAAAATTTAATTTTATTGTATAACTATTTTCTTTTAAGTGACATTAAAAAATAGTAAAACCTTTATTATTGCATGAGTTTTTCTAAATTTAAGAAAATATTGCAACTTACAGTATTTAAAATTTAAATTGATTTAAAGAGGCCAAAAAGAGATTTTTAACATTTATTTTACTCTCCTAATCTGAACTGGTCAAAAATAACAAATTTGTTAACAAAAACTGAGACACTAATTCAAATAGTTATATTACTACTTATCATTTAGTAAAAGAACTAATTATTAGTAAAATTCATTTCTAGGTTATGTAAAAATAACTAATATTTTAACAAAATTCAGTTTACTAATTCAAGTAGTCAAATTTTAACTATTTTTTAGTTATTTCTTTACTAATAATTAGTTATTTTTCCCTAATTGCTGAAACAAAAAACTCAACCAAGATTTGACTAATAATTAGTTATTTTTAACCAATTCAGATTTAGAGAATAGTATTAAATTTAGACATAATGATTATATAAATTATTTATAATAAAAAAAATAGTAATAAAAAATAAGAAGAAGAAAAATAAGAATTAAAATTAAAATTAATTAGTAACTAAATCAATACATTTTAATTAAAATACTTGAAAGATTTAAAAATATTTAATAAATTTGACGGTATTTAAAGTTTATTTTTAAAACTTGAAAATATGTTTTAAAAATTAATGAAATGACTTTATGATTTTCTTTAGAACTCGGATGGGTTAAAATTAACTAATTAGAAAAAATTGTATTTTAAATAAAAAATTTAGAAACTGATAAATTTGAATGATTTCTAGGTTATGTAAAAATAACTAATAAGGTAAATGTCCCTATTTGGAGACACGTACCAATTTGTGCACAACTGAGTTTAAATGTTTAAAATAAAAACCAAACAATATAAAAATAATATAAAAAACAAATGTTTTTCATTTTACTTTTTATGTACTTCGTCTTGATTTAGTTTTCATAATTCTTGTTCACTTAGAAAACGAAAATTTAAATAAAAACCTTGACCGTGTCGTTCGTTTTGCCAGATCAAGAAAAATATGACAATGGCAATGTGTTTTTCATATATGTTCACAAATTGGTACAATAACATTATTTCGCTAAAAACCAATAATTTATTATATTTTGAGAATAAAACCTTAATCAAAATAATTTTCAATTCAGAAAAGGATTGGCTTCATTTCCATGTAAATAAATATTTTCATAGAAGAATTTAAAACTAATTTTTTCTTTTTTTAATGTATCAAAATTCTTAGTAGTGCACTAATAAGCACATTTAGCTTATTTTAGCAAAATTCAGTTTACTAATTCAATAAGTCGAATTTTAACTATTTTTTAGATATTTCTTTACTAATAATTAGTTATTGTTCCCTAATTGCTGAAATAAAAAACTCAACCACGATTTGACTAATAATTAGTTATTTTTAACCAATTCAGATTTAGAGAGTAGTATTAAATTTAGACATAATAATTATATAAATTATTTATAATAAAAAAAATAAAAATTGAAATTAATTAGTACCTAAATTAATACATTATAATTAAAATACTTTAAAGATGTAAAAATATTTAATAAATTTGACGGTATTTAAAGTTTATTTTTAAAATTTGAAAATATATTTTAAAAATTAATGAAATGAGTTTATGATTTTCTTCAGAACTCGGATGAGTTAAAATGAACTAATTAGAAAAAATTGTATTTTAAATATAAATTTGAATGCTTGAAGTAGATGTTCACACTTCTTAAGTTAAGCTTCTTATATGCAAAAAAAATGTTGAAAAATATTTTAAATGTTTATATTTTTTATTGTTAAAAATCTATATTAATAAATATAAATTTTTTAAATTACAAATTTTCTTGTTCTTCTACTTTCAATAGGAAGCGATAATTTAACAGGAACCACCTAGAAAGTGCTGCCACCTAGACGTTCCGATTTCTCTGTAGAAAATTCCTTTTGCGATTTAATTACAAATCATTGGCAAATAATTTATGAATACAAATGTAATAATTCAAGAAAATTAAACACAAATTAAATATAATATTATATGATATTCAATATATTATATAATATTACATCTAGGTATAATATAATGTACTATACGTTTTAATATTAATTAATTGATTACTCACTTTTCAGAAGTATATTGTAAAATTTTAAGTATAAAATATGGCACCTACTTGTTGTTTATCTAAACAATTAAACAAAATGTTATTTTTGAAAAAAGTGTTGATAGTTGATGTTCAATCTAAAAAAAGTGATAACTGTTTAAGTTGTGTCTAAAAAATTGTCGACACTTGATTTTCAGCCCAAAAAAGCGACGGAATTTAAAACTAGACCCACTAAAAATATCAACACTTGAAATTTGATTAAAAATAAGTTTTCTAAAGCTGAAGTTAGAAAAAAAGTACATATCAGAACTTGACTCTTGTCTAAAAAGCACTGTCAGGTGAATTAAGTCTAACAAAAAATTATTGAAAAGATATTATCAATTTCACTGAGTAAAATAACAAAAAATTAATTTACAAATTATGCATATAATAAAATGAAATGGCGTCAACAATAATTACAGTAAAAATTAACAATAAATCAATTAAATATAAAGACGACAAAAATTTTTGACAACAAGTGTCTCATCCGTTTACTAAAATTAAACTAAGGTAATTAGAATATTATTGAACTAATCAATGACATCGAATTATTATAAGTCATTGTGTACCAAATATAAGGGTACATTCTTGATTGTCGAAAGTTAAAATAAAATTAAAATACTTGAAAAAATATTACAAACTTAAAAATTTGTTTATAAATTATATGAAATTAATTATTTTAAAAAAAGGTTTTACTTAAAGTCGGGTTAAAAAAAATTGCCGACAGGTGGAGCCGGCACCCAAAAAAGCGTCAATAGCAATAAATGAACCACAAAAAAAATCGTCAGTAAAAGTTAACTTAAAAAAGAATTAAAGTGAAAATTGAAACCCAAAAAAGTAAAAATAATTAAAAGCGAGCATAAAAAATTGTCTGTTATTAAAGTTAAATCCTAAAAAGTGCCAAAATTCTAAAATAGTGTCAAAAATGATATCTTTTCAGCGACAATTAATTAATTTCGGCCTAATTAGCGAAGAATTAATAATTGAAGGAGCCACGCCTTAAAGAAGGTTATATCCTTAGAACCAAACAACTTGGATGCACCGGGGATATTCTGTCTAGGTTGTATTGTGCTGGCCAGACGCCATGTATGAGTATGTGCTCATCAAGACATATACAAAGTTCGCCCAACACATTCTCCGGAGGCTCGTGACTCTTTTCACCACATACGCACACTCTCTCACAGACGAGTGTTCACACATTCATGACACAGGCCAGTAATTCTGTACATCGCGAGGCGCTCTTTCGATGCACGAAGGTAAGTACGGAGGCCCTCACACAGGCGCTTTCACACCACTCCATCATCCCCACCCTCGGCATTTCCCCTGAAGCGCCACCACTCCGAAGCACGTGGTCGTGTCCTCCGCCATGTTGGCCACTCCCAGCACGCGCGCGGACCCCCCACTGCCGCGGGGGGTACTCACACGTGCTCAGCAGGAGCCACATAAACACTCGAGCTCGAACCTTCGTGTGAGGTGGAGCTCAAGTCCGAGGAGAATGGTGATCTCGTGGAAAGGGACGCACTGAGATAAAGGGAGCAGAACAGAGACAGTGTGTCTAGCTTATTTTAGAATCCAACACACAACGAGAAGGGGGAAGGTGTCGCGAGGACAGAGGGGAAGGACCTCGACTTAATTTCTACAGCACCCCCTATTCGCCTCCCACCGAGTCCACTTCTTAGGGTCGTGGTGGCTGGCTCGTTACAAGCTTCGTGCTCGGCACCATGTAGCTTTACTATACGGACTTTTTAACTTACTATCTAGGTGGCTATTACGACCCGACTTGCTGTTTCGGCACGAAGTATTCTGCCTTCGTTATGCCAGCGATTGCACCAGAGATACTGCAACTTGGCTAAATTGCTTTATCGGTCATCCGGTTGAGGAATTCTGCACCGTCTTTGCTAGCACATCTGTTCACTAATCGGCACACTAGTCGACGTTTCTCGATACCAAACTTATGATAGAGCTGATTATAGCAGCTACAGGAATAATGAGTTGCTCATAGGAATTCGCAGTCAAGTTTTAATAGAGCATTAAAATAAGATGATCCACACGGAAAAAAATTAATATCCAAATGTGACATTTAATATTAGATTCAAGCATAAATTATCTCTAAAAACAAAAGTACACTGAAAAAAAAAAATTATTTGACTTAATTAATTCAAATTATTTGACAAATATTTACTTCGTTCAAATATTTTTTAGTTGGACCTAAAAAATATGTATTTAATTCAAATAACTTGAATTATTTGAATCACGTTTATTTAAACCAAATAAATCTTCTTTGGATTAAGTAAATAATTAATTTAATCTAATAAACGAATATATTTAATACAAATGCTTAATTATTTGAAACTATTCATTTTTTTATTTAACTCAAGTATTTGGGTTTTTGGACACAAATAAAAATTATTTGACACAATTAATTTATTTTATGGATTAAAGTAAACCGAATTATTTAATATAAATAATGTATTATTTAATGATAATATATTACTTTATAAAAACAAATAAAAAGTATTTCAGTCAAATAAATAATTGATTGAAACGAAATTTGTGAGTTATTTAAAACTATTCATTTAATTATTTTACTCAAGTATTTGGGTTTTTGAGACAAATAAAAATTATTTGACACAATTAATTTATTTTATGGATTAAAGTAAACCAAATTATTTAATATAAATAATATATTATTTAATGCTAATATATTATTTTATAAAAACAAATAAAAAGTATTTCCGTCAAATAAATAATTTATTGTAACGAAATTTGTAAGTTATTTAAAACTGTTTATTTATTTATTTCACTCAAATATTTGAGTTTTTAACGTTAATAAAAATTATTGAACACAATTAAATTATGTTATGAGTCATAGTAAATCAAATTATTTAATGCTAATATTTTCTTTTTTAAAAACAAATAAAAAGTATTTGGATCAAGTAAATAATTTATTATAACTAATGTGTGAGGCTAAATAGGTGTTTTTGTAACTTTGAAGTCAAGTCAGCGTGGCTTCGTGGGTAGCGTAAAAGTCTCGTATTGCGTGCGTCGCGGGCTCAATACCACCATCCGTGCGAAATTTTATTTCATAGTTTATATGTTAGGTTATAATAAGTGTTAACTAAATATAAGTAAATAAGTGTAAAATAATCAGTATTTAAATAAATAATAAATAATAAGAATGTTATGAATGAAAATCACCATATTAAATAAGAGTAAACTCAACAACAAAAGAGGGATTACATTTTATTCATGCAAACTAATATTTATTTGCTTTAAAAATATAAATGAAATAATTTTTATAATTGATTTAAATTATCAGTTATTAGCTCCAAATATTTTATTTATTTGACACAAATTACTGTTTATTTTATGCAATAAAATAAAATACTCAGGTCGAATAAAATATTATTTAAATGGAATAATTTTCATAATTGATTTAAAACATTAGTTACTAGCTCCAAATATTTAATTTATTTTACACAAATTACTGTTTATTTAATGCGATAAAATAAAATACTCAGGTTGAATAAAATATTATTTGAATGAAATAATTTTCATAATTGATTTAAAACATTATGTACTAGCTCCAATTATTCCATTTATTTGACTCAAGTAATTTGTATTTGATACAAATTTGTCTTTACCTAATACAATCAAATAAAATACTTAGGTCTAATAAATAGTTATTTGGTTCAAATACAGTTTTATTGGATAATAGACAAGTAAATTATTTAATTGGATCAAGTAATTTTTATTTGATCCAAATAATTTTTTTTTCAGTGTAAGATGTAATAAAATCTTTAAAATTAACATATGGATTTATATCAGATTAAAATATTAGTAATACAAGAAACACATATTCTTATGCCTAAAAACAATATTAGAAATCTCTAATTCTGTGATATATATAGAAAATGCACAATAAAAAAAGCAAATGACTGATCCAGCCAATGCATCGCAGCAACATTCACAATTATTATGCTTTTTATCTATTTTTTTCAATTCTTTGGTAAAAAATTTTAATATTATTCTTAGAATAAGAAGTAAAGTAATTTAATGTAATACATTATACAATTCCTCATTTTATACATAGCTCATTACGAATAAAATTTAAGTTAGTATTGAAATTTAGAGCAAACGGATTACTTAGAATGTATATGTGTGTTTTAAAATTTAAAGGAAGTAGTAAAACGTTTTGTTTAAAAGTATTTAATAAATATAATTATTTTTTTAGAGCAAATTTATTAATAAAAAAATTGATCTAGATTTAGTCAAATCTTCATTATATCCCAAAAACTAAACATTTTTAAACTCTTTCGATTAATAAAATATGTTTTGGCATAACTTTTTTTATACATTTTTAGATTGTTAAGGTATTAGTCGCGTAAATGCTCCCGCAAAACTCCCGCAAAATAAAAAGAACAAAAAATAAACTTTTATATCAACTCACTTGCTTCCTTGTGACCTCTTCTAATATAATATATGTAATTTTCACGATTTTGAGTCAGGTACTATAAGTTATCGTGATGTATTGTTTACACGTTTTCGACATTTTTCAATGAAACCACGTGAAAATGAAAAATTATGAATTTTTAAATTATTGTATTTTTTATACGGCGTGGTCAATAAAATTAATTTTTTTTAAAGGATTTATTTTATCTCAATGTGTAACTTAGTAGTTTTATTTGAAAAACTGACGACTTGTTTTTTTATAATTGAATATAAGAGACATTTTTTACATGCATTTTGTGCTATTGCATGTAAAAGGTATAAACTTTGAATTAATATTTTGAAGCTCAGAAGTGGTCAAAATTAATAGGATAGATCTCATTTCATAGATAAATACCTCATGAATACAGATACAAAGTTTTAAAAAAATCTGAAGAAAATCATTTTACGCGACTAATACCTTAAATGAACATATCTCTAAATTAGAGATTTCATAAAATGGCATTTTCTGATATAAAGTTTAGCAAAATAAGGCATAAGTTATTATAAAAAGTTTGATTATAATGCTTAATTTAGATACATTTTTAATTCTCTGCAATTAAGAATTCAACTCATTTCAAGTTTTGTGATTAATTTTTTTCCGTGCACGATTTTGAAAAAATGTCGTTGTACTTATTACAAAATTCGTTTCATTGTTGTTTATTCATTTAATTTATTTTTTCAACAACTGAACGTAGGGGAGAGTGGCCATCAATGTACCAGTTTTTTCAATGAACCATTTCAATTTTCTCAGAAACAATTAAATAAAAATACTCCTAATTTTAAATATAAATGAAGTTTGCGTAAACTCACTACGTCCATAAATTTGATACGTGTGGATTTATTCTTTACAGAGAAAACTGAAAAAAACTGTTTTTGATGCACTGAAGAAAAAATTTACCTAAAATACAAACACGTTTTTTAATTGAAATAAGGCAATTTAAAAATAAATGTACACTGCAAAAACAGGTGTCTTAAACTGTTCAAAAATATCTTAAAATAAGACATTTTTCGTGTCTTAGACACCAAAAGTATCTTAATTTAAGACATTTTTGGACAATTTAAGACACCTTGTTTTTGCAGTGTACTTACGATTTATTTTGTATCGGGCCTTAACTACAATATTCTAATGAGATAAAGATTTTGAGGGCCCGTATCATTTTTACACAAATTTTTTTGGGCAACTTGTTATATTGTACTCCCGAAGATGAATGTTATATTTTACTCCTTCTGAAATCAAAGATTTTTAAGTCCTATTTATTAAATAATAGATTTTAATACATTAAATTAATATAAAAATACTCAATTAATCTAGTAAGTTCAATTATTGAATAATTAAAACTTAAAAATTTTTGATTTCAGAAGGAGTAAAATATAACATTCATCTTCCGGAGTACAATATAACAAGTTCCCGAAAAAAATTTGTGTCAAAATGATACGGGCCCGATTTTGAAATATTGGATTAAGTTATAAAAAACCATTTTTGTTGCAAATGTCATGTTGATTCAATTTCATTGTATTTTCGATTTCCAGAGTGGTATGCCTGATTATAAAACTAGGCATGTGTACAGCATGTTACAGCGATTGTTATCAGTACTCTTCTCAACAAAGCAAAACTAAAATGCCATTTTAGCTAGTTAACTTAAATTTGAGGTATATTTATGTTATATATTAATAGTGTTTTAATATTTGACAATTAAAAAGTGTTAAATAATAATTTTTTATAGTATTTGATAGAAAATAAGTTTTTTTACAAAGTGAAAATTGCAATATTATTATTGTTGAACATTTTTAGTGTTCTTATAGAGGTGGTTCATTGTGTACCCAGTTTGTTGAAAATGAAAATACCGTGATAGCTTAGAAAAATCCTAAATTTTATTATTTAATGAAAATAAATCGGGTATAATATGTGTGCATTACCTAGAGAAGTGTTGCAGTTTTATATTGATGCAAAAAAGTGCTTGAAATTGGTTAAATTAAATGAATACTATGACCTTGAAAAAAACCCGCACTGAAAAAAAAGATTAAGTAACTTCTACTATTTAAGAGTAAAACCTAAACTGACCAAAAAAAAAACTGCTTGACCTGCGCAGAAATTCCAGTCAGTTTAGGTTTTACTTTTAAATAGTAAAAGTTACTTAATATAAGAATTCCGTTTTCTCAGTGCGGTAAATTGATGGCCACTCTCCCCTATACTAAAAAGGACTTTGTAACAAAAGTCCTACACTGGAATATACCTAAAACCTCTCGATGTAAAATCTCTTTTTTCTAATATTTCATATGAATTGGTTAAAACAGGAATTGAAAAAAGATCGAATTTAATACAAATTAAACTAAATTACCTAAAAAAGAATTTCCTATTGGTATTGAATTTTTAATAATCAATACATATTTAATCAAAAATATTACAAACAAGTTTTTCCCCCATATCAGCTACTATATCTCTAATATTGTTATGGGAGATTTAAAAGTTGATGTTATGAGTAGGTTGGATTTTATAATTCCTTTTTACCGTAGATATGTAGATGAAACCATAATGCTTATACCCAAAGGAAAATTAAAGTTAACACACTTTTACTAATCTTCAACTCATTTCATGAAATATTACAATTTATACTCATGAATTTGAAGTTGATAATTCGATTAATTTCTTTAACTTAACTATCATAAAAAATACTGATAATTCTTTAATAACTATAATTGGTATCAAAAAGATACATATTCCGGAAGATTATTAAATTTTTATTCTAACCATCCTATTTAACACAAAATAGCTATAATCAAAAATTTGGCAGACTCAGCTATTCATCTTTCTGATAAATCTTTTCAGGACCAAAATTTAAAACTAATAAAAAACCTTCTCTTCACTGCAAAAACTGCTTCAAGTGTCTTATTTTAAAACATTTTAATGTCGTTTTTGTATCTAAGACGCAAAAAGTGTCTCATTTTAAAAATGTCTCTAAACGTAGATATTAATAAAAAATCAATCATAACTATTCCGTATTATGGTCAAATTTCAGAAAATATAAAAAGATTATTACTAAAATATAACAGAAAAACAATTCTTAAAGTTTACTCTTAATTCAATAAATTTATTAAACTAAGTAAAGACCAATTAAAATGAATAGATAAGCCTAATAACGTTGTCTATAAAATCCCGTGTTTTTGTGGAAATAAATGTTATGTGGGCCAAACCAGCAGACTGCTCAGAATCAAAATTAAAGAACATAACAATAATTTTGCCTATAATGAAAATTACCACAACGTTATTAGCAGATATCAAAAAATAATACTCCTTAATCATATTCTTTGGGAAAAATTTGAAATTTTACATAGTGAACCTAATGACTACAAAAGACTATTTGCTGAAATAGTCCATATAAAAAAAGAAGGTGATAACTGTATAAATGTAAAAAATGATCAGATAAATGTTATTGCATCATATACAATGCTATTCTTAATTTTTTAAAATAAATATTATTTCAATATCCTAGTTAAAATCTTATAACTTTCAAAATATTATTAAAATTTGTCTCATACATTAAAACCTTCATATTTATAAATGCGAATGATTAGTCTGTGAATTTAATAAGCTAAAATATCATTAAGAAAATGTCTCAGTTTTAAATTTGACAAGTGAACTGAACAGTTCATAACTTTCAGTCACTAAGATGAATTTTTAATCGTGTCAAAATTATTTTTTAACACTGATATTCTTGGTTTTTTACAATTCTTAAAATATTCTTAAAATATTTTAAGAAATATTTTAAGTTATGTGTCAAGATTAAACAATAAATTAACATTAGGTAAGAGTTCTTTTACATTGATTAAATTTATCAAAAAATTGTAATTTTATATAATCTATTTTTTTGTTATTTCTTATTTGTTTAGATTATTAATTATTTCTAAAAATGTCGTTTTATTAAATCTATATATAATATTGCTCAGACGTAAAAGGATTAATATAAAATTCTTCAATGTGAATTCAGTATAGATAAACTGGAGAATAATTTTTAACTGAAATTTACTGGGGTAATTTTTATACGTAGGATAAAACTGGATAAACTGACTATGAAAAAGTTTTGAAGAAGAACAGAATTATTTAATGGTAGTTTAGGAAAATATAAACCATTACATATTTTCTAGATTTGCATTAGTTAAAAGTCACTGATTCAAATAGTAATATTTTTACTGATCATTTAGTCAATATTAACTAATTGTGACGCAATTAAATCACTAAAAAAAGAATCCTTAGAAGCAGAACGTTTTAAGGTTATGTTTGTTATGTTTGAAGTGACAATACAATAAAGAACATTATAACTTTTAGTGCAAACTAATGATCTTAACGTTTTCATTACATTAAATGTATTCAATGAAATTTATTGTTTACTGCACTGTGTAAATTTGAATTATTAATAGCTCTACATTTTCTACTAATGAATTAGCGAAAAATCGGTTACAATTAAATAGTAAAAACTTTCACTATTTTTTAGTCGAATACTACTAATTATTAGCAGAAAACTAGTAATTTTAAAGTAAAATATATAATCGAACAAATAAACTTTCATTACTTAAACTATAATTTTTTTTTTAAATTTTTATTTTTTTTTTAAATTGTTGTCCACATGGTTTTTCTAGGACATAATAAACATATTCTATTATATTCTAGTTGATATTTTACTTTCAAATTAGTAGTATACTACTAAAAAATATTGAAAGTTTTTACTATTTAATAATTATAATATTTAATATTTAATAATTTTCTCGTTAATTTGTTAGTAAAAAATCACTAATTCAGATTTAGAGAGCACAAAATTAAAAACGAATCCATTAATAAAGATAAAACGTTCGTAAACATAACCTATAATTTTTTGCTTCTAAGGTACTTTTCTTCGGAACACATCACAATAACAGTTAAAATAACTGAAGCTTTAGTGAATTTTCTGCTGATTGATTTAATAAGTCATATTTGAAGATTGTTAAAGTTAATTCTTATTGATAATAATTTGTAATTTTAAGCTGATAATTGATAATTAAATAATACTTTATAATAATATAAATGCTCGTGATCAACTATAACTGACCATTAATCACATGACGTCGAAGGTATTTTGTTGTTTAAAGTTCTTAAAAATTCTCTTTGCGATTATGTTATTAAAAAATAAAATGTGTATTATGTGTTTTATAGTTTTGACGAGGAAATAAAATTTTATTTTGAAACGCGTCAAAAAAATTTGTTTTACTTCAATGCCGTTTAGGCCAAAAAAGAAAAATTTAAATTTATAAAAATCTTTACAAGCTTTTTTATACCACTTTGCAACTAATCTATGGCAATTTAAATAAAGTTATATAAATACTTAGTTAAATTAACTTAAAAAATTATTTAATCTTGTAAAGAAACATTTATTTGGCTAAATTTATAAATTTTTTCCCGTTTTTACCAGAAAAATGTTCAATAGGAAATTTGTAAACTCCAAAAGCAACATATTTCTAAAAAGGATGTGAAAATTCTTATACTGAACTAAAAATGTACTATATTTGATAGAAAAACTATGTTCCACAATATATCAGATATCATATACAATTACATACTAGATTAAAATTTATTGCAGTAAAAATTAATATCTAAAGTTTTTCAGTATAAAATAGTATATTTAGAAAACAATTTTTTAATTCAAAGAATTTTTTTTTGAATCAGAGAATTTGTGCTTTGATCATTGGTAAAATAAATATTCTTTTGACTAAAAGAAGAAGTTATCAAATATTTCTTCATTTACTATAATTGTTTATTTTTGAAAAATTTGAACTCAAACAACTAAAGAAACGCAAAGTAACTTTACTTTTAACCAAATAAACTATATTGAAATTCAGCACATCACACTAACAAAAATGTTTTTTTCAAACATATTTTTTTACTATACAGACACCTAAAAAATTCTATTTCGTTCAAAACATTTTTTGTTTAAATTCAAAGAAACTTTTTTCTAATTTAAAATATCCTTTTATGTGTAAAAGAAAAGAATTTTCCATGATTCAATTTCAAAGAAAGTTTTTAATTAAAGAAATAATTTGTATAAAAATGGACCAAAGAATATAATTTTGATTTTAAAAAGTATTTATTCCAGTCAAACTGCATAATAATGAGCGCAATTTCCGGATTTTTCCCGAGTAAAAAAGCATCCAAGAATGCTAATGCAAGAGAAATTACATTTCTCTTTATAAACACAAGATAATTTTATTTTCGAAGCAAAGGACTGAAATTATTCGAGAGTTAATTTTCGAGAAGGCTATTGGATACAACCGTCTTTCTCAACTAAAGCGCGCCGAAAATTGAGTTTAAATTCTATTTGAGATCCAATTCCAAGTTTTAATAGTTCCCATTAAAATGTGAATTTTAAGCTCAAACCTCACTACCCCTTTTTGTCATAATCTGTATACTCTTTTGTGCAGTTAACTTTGATTTTGCGATTGTACAAGTTTTATGATCATGAGGATAAAAATATTCTCATTATTTCATGTAGCTAGCTCTTTGGAATAATTTCAAGTTTAAAATGCCCGCAGGTCTTAACATTTAAATAAAATGCTACTTTTTTATAACTGCTTTTAAAAGATTGTAATCTGTAAAATTATATGAGCGTCGGATAATAATAATTTCAGGTCGTCTTATTACGCGACCGTTGAATTCAAAATAACGTTTGTGAGATTGCGATTGGATGCGCGATTTTACGAGGTGGTGTCGACGGTAAATGTACTTTCTTCGGATGGAATACATAATGCGACTCACTCAGCGACTCATCAATGGCAGATCGCCTCTCCATGGCATTTGGACCGAATGAACCATTCGCATAAATTTCGCCAGAACGATAAACCGTTTTGACATTTCGCGTTTCATTTAATTTCTGTTTAATGTGATACTTATTCCTTGTGGAAATTCTCAAATCGATGTCCTGATTCCGATACAAATAAAAAGAAGAAAAAAAAAAGAAACAGAGCGATAAATCTCTTAAGAAAAATCCCGTCTCTCTATTAAATCAAATCATTATTAAAACTTGAGACATTTAATGCCTGACATTGATAAAAAACTACTTCACAGACCGATAAACAAGTTAATTGAAGAATAAATAAAAAAAATGGAAGTGATGAATTTTGTTTTTAACTCGTTCATCTGTTTGAAAGATATTTTTTTATGCTAATATTTTAACAGAAAAATGTTAACAAGGTATGGAAAGTTTGAATGATTAAATTAAAATTTGTGTGGAATTAATAATAATATACTAAAATTAGGTACATTTGTCATTTATATTTTTTATAGAAGTTGAAAGAAATCCGAGAAACTGTTTCGTGGAGAATTTTCAAAGATGCTAATAAGTGAAAGAAAGAGAAATGTATAATTTAACTATAATTTATTTGGTATTTATGTCTGTATTAATGCTTGGAATAAAGTCAGCGTTTAGTATACAACGATGACTGCTTTGAATCGTGATGGAAGTTTGTTTTCTCTTGTACAACAGATGGCGACACTGGTACTATTCAATACGGAAGATTTGAGCAATTCAACTACAACATACTATAATGAAACAAACCATTTAATTCTATTACAAACAACAATAATGAAATTTATAATATTTTTTTTAAACTAAATGCATTCATAAAAACTTCTTGAAGATTTTTTAAACTGGAACTTCTTCTACAGTTTGCACAATTTTTAGTAGCAAATGCTTTTTCTCATTTTTAAAAAATTTTCCTACATGATTGTAAGGTATGGATTTTGAAAAATGTTAATTATTCGAAAAGAATTGGAACCCTTGAGCAACGGGTTAAAATTTCGTTTCTCTGTCTCCCTAAAAATTAAACTTCTTTCAGGAATTTCATAATTGTTTGTCTTCCACTTTTTAAATATTTTTTTCTACAAATCTGAACAATACGCATGGATTTATAAAGTATTTCCTATTTACAAAAAAAAGTATTCAAAAATCCATCAAATTAAATTCAATTAAAGGTCACAGTGTTAAAAGTTTTATAGAATTTTAGTATTAGAATTATTCCACAGAATTGCTTTTGATAGCTTTATAGAATTTTTACATGGATTCCTTATAAGGTTTTATGGAATAATATTTTTTGATACAAGAAAATACACGTGAAGTTTATAAAGTTAAGTTAAATCTATTAAAAAGATATTTGATTTTATTTTATATTACACTGATTTAAAAAAAAGTCTTATTTTGAGGCAGAAAAGCTGTTTTGTTTTAAGACAGCTCTTTCTTATTTTATAGATTTTTCTCTTGCTTCAAACTGTGTCAAAAAAAATTCAAAACTTTAAATTTTCATAAAACTGTGCTAATAAATGTAAGAAGGTAAATTTTGAACTACAGTACATTTAGTTTGATTAAGATAGTATTATTCACATAAATATTTATACAGCAGGGCTTGCTGAATTTAAGACACGTTTTAAATTAGGATTCTCTTTTTACAGTATATAAACTTCATGCGTATTTTCATACATGCACTCAAAGAAAAAATATATTAACTCACAGCCATCTAACTTTTTTATTTGAATCAAATAAAATTTTATTTGGTTAAAATAACTTTTTTATCTGGCACAAATAACTTATCTATGTGCCAAATATATCACTTCTCTGGGTGTGTTAAAAAAAAGAATTTTCCAAATTAAAAATAAAAATAATAATAATAATAATAAAAATGAACTTGATTTTGAAAAAACTAATATTGTTACGTTATCTTATCATAATAATCTTTCTTATAAAGTAAAAAGAATCTTAAAAAAATATAATATTAGAACGATATTCAGAAATGATTCTTCTTTTAATAGTTTCATTAAATTAGGAAAAGATCCTTTGGAAAAACTTGAATATAGAAACGTTGTTTATAAACTTAATTGTAATGATTGTGATAGTACATACGTAGGTCAAACTGGAAGAGCTTTAAAAGTAAGACTATCAGAACATGAATCTAATTTCATTAGAAGTAAAAAATATTATAATGTATTATCTAAAGTTTCTAAACATAGATTATTAAAAGTAAATGATTCTAATGAAAATCATAATTTTAATTGGTCAAATATTGAAATATTACATAGAGAAGAAAATGAAAGAAAAAGAATTGTTGCAGAAATGTTTTATATCAAAAAGAGGGTAATAATAGCATAAATAAAATGTTGGACACTTCAGGATTTAATTACTCATATAAAAATATTATCAATAGTTTAATTTAACAAAATTTTAAGAAAATTTTCTTTATTCGATTTTATTCCTGAGTATAAATTGATTCAGAATTTTGCTAATGAGTTCATTTGTTGTTGATCGACCTTGTAAAATTTTAACTGTTATTGAAAGTCATAGGTTGCTTTTCATTAGTCTTAAATATTTATTTCATGAGGAAGGTTACCACCTTCTCTCATCGGAATGAAACAAATTTTGAAGCAAGCTAATATCTTATAATTAAAAAACAGAAAAAAACTTTAATAATTATACTGAATACAAAATTTTATAAAAAAAGTTATTGTAATTATTGAAATCAATATGCAATGTGTTATTGGAAAATGGTAAATAATTTTTGAAAAACTATGCAATTAAATTAATTATTTTCTTAATTTTATAATAATTGAAAATAAAACAAAAATGTGTAAAAAAATTTTTAAGGTAACCTGTGACTGCAATGACTGTTGGAATTGTATATATATAAAAAAATGGAATGTTTTATATTTGACGTATTTTTGTGACTGTATAATGTGTTGATGGCTTGACGAAATTGTGAAATTTATACGTTTTGGTGAGTTTATTTTTATATGTTTTTTAATGTAATATAAAAGAAAAAATAATTTTTGTGTCTCCAATTTTTAAAAGAATTAATTTATATATATTGTATTGTAGAAAATAACACAATAAAATTCTGAAGAGGAGGCTGGGTTCAGCTTCGAAACGTTAATAATTGAAGAAATTTATTTATAGATGTCCTTTTTGTTCGTCTTGTGTGTATAATAATAATAGGAAAAGTTAAATTACTTTTATATGTTAAGATGAAAAACCATGAATGACTTATTGGCATTTTATAATTTATTGTTAATAAACTTGAATTTGAATTATATTGAAAGCAACTTTTAGTTAGCATTATATATCATTTTGAACATTGAATAAGAATCATATTACACGGACGATGAACCAACTTTCATTTTGATTAGAACTTTGTTCAGAGTTAGAATTATATATTTATTATATTTTATCAACAGGACGTGTATAATCTTATAACAAAAATTGAAACAAAAAAAATTAGCACTTCTGAAAAACGTGATTCATGATGTGTTAAAATCTTACTGGTTAAAACAACCTCTCCTTGAAGTATAAGTTTTTTTTAAACTGACTAATTTGCAACTTAAACCAAATTTTAAACTGATTAATTTTCAACTTAAACCAAATGTTAATAAATGAAAGTCCACATAATTTCTGTCAATAGCGTATTGACACTAATATTGGTAACTGGAATTCATCAATTTCGTACAAATTTACAATATTGAAAAATAAAATCATAAAAAACTAAATGTAAAATATGACCAATCTAAGAACAGACAAACATTTTACTAAGTTAGAAAATTAACTATTGCATAATTAATTACCAATCAGTAAACACATAAACGACTTGATGTAAAAATTCACGTAATTATAACATATTTGAACTAATCTTTAAAAACGAGAATATCACCTAACCAACATTATAAAAATAAAAAGTTGTTTTAAAATATGAACCTATTTGAATTATTTTTGTTTAGAAAATAAATTTGTCTATATTCAATACAAGTTATTTAAATAAAATCTTTTATTGATATTAAAAAAAAATTACTTCAATAAACAGAATTCACCATGAAATTTAAATTTCAGTTTCGACAAGATTTCTATTAGAAGAAAAAAGAGTAGTTCTCAAAAGAAGGAATACAAAAACTCGAACCACACAACAACAAGATTATAATGTAAAATTCTGACGAATATTTATTGATATTATTTTAATGTAAGTATTAACTTAACAACCACAATATTGTAAACGAACTTAAACATCAAGTTCGATTTTTCTAGATTGTCACTGTCTTGTTGAGGCAACAAATGTTGTTTCGAAACGTTGACAACACAATAAAATTTTTAAATAAAAAAAATTTTAATTTCGTCGGGTGAACGCGTATTTTCCTAACACAAAAAAAAAGAATAAAAAATGCACTAAACATTAATAAACAAGAAAATAGAAACAGGATAAGAAAATCGATTTGAAACAATTTGTATGTGAAGTGTATTTATAAAACTCGACGACTCTATGTATGTAATTTTCAATAGACGGAATTTCTACATAATACAGCTAGACTTTTCAGAGCTTTTGTGCCGAAACAGTGAAAGATGGAAATTTCGAAACTGGAGAAAATTCACAATAACCAGGAACGCTGGGCTAAGAGGGGAGGGGGGATTTGAGCTCAATTTTCTCTCGAGTTCACACATCGATATTCCGTGCGGAGCCTGTAAAATTTTCTATGAAACTCGATATAAATGCACTCTCGCCCCTCGACTGGCTGACGTGGGACACGTTTCTCTTGAAGAAGAAGACGAAGAAGAAGAAGAAGAAGAAGAAGAAGGTGGTGACGGAGGCGGTGTTAGGGGGTGGTAGGTTAGCGTTCAGGTTATAACGGGGCTGAAGCGTAAGTGCTTTTTGTTGGAAAATTATATGATATAGCCAGAGACGCGAGCTTTTTTCCCGCTTTTCTTCCACTCGGGCACCGGATTAGAAAATATGATTAGCTCTCGCACCAAGAACTGGTCATATACACATCGTGTCACTGAGAGTGTATGGGATGGTTTAGAAGGGTGGCTAAAGGACCAAGCCTGTCAGTAGTCTTTGGATTTTATGGATGACTATGTCCCTACGTGCTCAGGTCAAACACTTTTCGCCTCCAACATTTTTCCCCCTTTTTTTTTCCAAAACCTTATCCCAAATGTATCTCAACCTCGTTTCTTATAAATTGTACAAAAAAGCATACGTAAATATCATCTCTTCCAGGAACAGCCTCAGGGATGAAAAATTGATATTGAAATTGATTCTAGCCTATTTTCGGATACAGGAAAGGCTTGCATGATGCATGAGAAAGTATTATCACGGGGTTAAATATAATTGTATTTTGTATTGTAATCTTGTATAGAGTGTATCTAAAACGATTTTTCCAATACTTTCGTAAAAGGATTTAAATTTATTTTACTCAAGGTATTGAAGAACATATTAAGGTTAATTTCGGCATCTGCAAGGAAAAAGGAAATTACATGAAAAAGTCAGTTTCTTAAATTTTTACTGATAGACCTTTATTAATAAATAGAAAAAAGTTAGGTAGTAATATATAAAATAATTAAATATATAATTTAACTATAATATATATATAAAAAATTAATATATTAATATATAAAATTAACTGAGTAGTTGTGGAAAATTTAAAGTTAAAACTTGAACCTCACAAGATATTGTTTTTAACAGTGACAGTCAATTTAATTTTTCTAAATTCTGTGGCTGAAAGGCATAACATCATAACTAACATTTTATCGAATTTGAGATAACATCAGATTTGAGTTAATTTAGTAATGCTTTTTAAAGTTTCATAACAGTAAAGTGATTTAAATGTTTATTTACGTAGAAAATAATTAATAACACAACATCATAACTGCATTCAACTCGAAATAAAGAATTGATATTCTTTTTTAAAGCGTTTATATTTTATTAAAATTGATAAACAGATGTAAAAACTACACTAGAAAATAGGATACAATGCCAAACACCAAAAATATTGGTTGATTTTTCGATTTTACAAAACCAAGAAAATAAACAAAAACAGGTTTTTCTCAAAACTATGAAAATGCAGTTATGTTATTCTGCCTTTCAGCCACAGAATTGTTCAGCACATTTTAATAAAGTCCGTGAAAAATTGAAAAACTGTAGATTAAATATTTTCAAGACATTTTCCCGTCATAAAATAACTATTATTCATGAACATTTAACGAACCAACGTTGTGGTAGTGGGAAAATTTTTAGTTTGGCCAGAAACTATTTAATATAAACGCCTTTTTGGTTAAATTATCAAAAAAAAAAGGAGAAAATTAACTACTCTTTGCAACAAAGTATACAATGCAGCAATAAATTATACATCAGGTACAAGAACTGTAAGGTTAAAATTACCGGAATTTTGGTTAATTCCTACACGGAAAGAAAATTAATTATACATTTTATTAAAAAGTTTTATAATTTAGGGAAAAAGGTCCAGAAAGCGAAATTTTCACACAAGGAATTTTAAGCTTTAGAAAAACCATTCAAATCATTACTAAATAATTTTAAACTTTAATATAGTTTGTAGCAAATTGAATATAATTTTTTTAAAGTTTGAAATTATAAATCTAAAAATCCCTCCTTTTGATCCTTTTTCCTTAAATTGTAAAACTTTTTTATAAAATTTATAATTAATTTTCTTTTCATGCATTTAACATGACTTTCTGGCTATTTTAACCACACGTTTCTTTCAGTGTGACTTTTTAATGTAAATTAGTAATAGTTGACTATATTAAATTAGTAAAACAATGTTTTCAAATATTGAAATTAATCAAATTTAACTAATTTAGAGCAAAAAAGAAGTCTTCAATTCGAATTAGTTATACAATTGTTACTAATTCAGATTTAGAGAGAATAATTTTAAATGTGAAAATTATAAATATAAAGATTCTAACATTTGAAATTACACTGAAAAAAATTTCGATGAGAAATCCAACTACCGTTGGATAGTTGAGTACAAAATAGTTAAAGTTACTTTTTTAATTAATCTAACCGTGTTGGTGTTGTTAATTTTACTATTTTTCATTCAGTTAAACATTAGTAGTTCAATTTACTACTTTAAGAAGCTTTTCAAAAATAACTAAAAAATCTCATTTTGCTAACTATTTTCTAAGTACTAACAACTACTTTCGTCTTTTTTTAACTTATTCTTTTTCAAGGTCAATACAACTTATTAAGTTAGGTTAAGGACCTATTTAATTACTCCGGGTATTTAAAAAGTAGTCAAATCTACTAAGAATTTTTTTGAGTGTAGAATATTTCATTCATTTTTATATAGTTATAACTAACCGTTTTAAACATAAAGTCCTAAAAAAAATTACATTCTCTTGCAAAAGATTAATTTGAACAAATTTACAAAATTTTATTGCAGATGCTGTTCCAAAAACTCACACAAGTTTAGAAAATAAAAATATTCTAGATGCCATAGAAACTGTTTTAGCTGGAGCTAGGGATTAAGATCGAGGAAGAAAAGATAAAAATATAAAGTAACTGAAAACAAAATTAGAATATAATAGAATATACATAGAATAATTTATTATTAAGTAATTATTACTTATTGTATTTCTAATATGTATTTTAAAATTAATTTTAAATAAAGTTTTAAATTTAAGAATGTTTTATCTTTTAATTAAGTAAATCATTTTACCTTAATAAATTTTCTAAAAATAAAACCAGTTTTTAATGTGTTTAGTTTGTTGTTAGTTAGTGTTGGTATTGTAAGATTGACAAAATTTTTCAAATTAACCTAAAAAAAAATAACAATCCATCGTCTGTTTTTATGATTTTGAGCGGTGTTTTGAGAGTATTTTAAATGCCAGTCTGATATTTAATTTCATCTACAGAGTTGCAACTTTTTCTCAATTTTGCAACTTTTCAAGCTGAATGATACCAATTACTGACAACAAACTAAAAATAACATTTTTACCAATTGTTTAAACAAATTATTATTTTTTAATATCAACTTTTCATCAAATTAAGCTACAAACTGTACAAAGAAAGTCATATTTTATGGCAAAAAAGCTGTCTTATTTTAAGACCCAATATTTTTAAGACAGCTTTTGCTGATTTTACAGATATTTCTTTGGCCTTAAATTGCGCCAAAGAAAAATTAAAAACTTCAAATTTGCATAAAAACGTGAAGTACTAATAAATTTAAGAAGGTAAATTTGTAATTATTGTAAATTCATCTTGATTAAAATAGTATTCTTTACATAAACATTTATAAAGCAGGGCTTGCTGTATTTAAGACACGTCTTAAATTAAGATTGTCTTTTTACAGAGCAAAGTTGAAATAGTTTATTAATTTTGCAATTTTTCAACCTGAACGATACCAATTACTTACAACAAACTTAAAATAACAGTTCTACCAATTATTGTAATATTATAAATTTTTTCATATTATGAATTTACCACTCAGTTAATAATAATTATGGAGGAGATATTATCCTCCATATTAGTTCTACCAATTGTTTAAACAAATTATAATTCTATAATTTCAACTTTTCATCAAATTAATGATTTTATTGCAAATGTACGAAAAATCCTTCTTTCCCATGCATGCATTTTTAAGGACCATCCTACTGTACACAATTTTCCTTTCTTTTATTCTCCCAACTCAAAATATATTCCTCAGTATTTTCGTTGAGAGTCAGTTAGAAAATAGCTATTTTTGGTAACTGTTCTATTTGATGAATGATCTACATAACGAAATGAATAATTTCTGTGTGAAGGAGGTTTTAAAGATGGAATGGAACGTTGGAAATTCAAAGGCAAGGCAATTTGAAGACACGTCATTTTGTACAGGAAAAAGTATCTCGATTTGGTATCTTGGTGAAACGGAGATGTAAGGATGCGATGAAAAAGCGAATGTTAGATCTAAAACAAGGCTGGTATGGGGGGCCTGAAATGGGAAAAGGTAGGCAACGCACGTCTCGCTTTCGTTTTGCTTTCATAAACCTTTCCTGCCACCTCTTCCGTCCTACTCTTGCTTCGTTTCTGTCCCCTTTGGCAACCCCCAAGCCCTCCTCAAGAACCTCCTTCTTCCTGAAGAACCGTGAACTATAAACCCTCCTGGAACTGACTGAGTGACTCTGTGACTACACAATACAAGTACGTGAACGAACGTCTCGTTTGACCAAAAATTTGAATAAAGGGTGACTCAATAGTTTTCTCCAAGAATAAGATTTTTATTCACTGACGAATCTAAAGTAGACTTTTTTTTTTTAATAGATTTATGCTCAAATTTTTGCCAAGCGAATAAACGACTTTCAATTAATGCACATTTTTAAAATATTGCAAATTTAGAACGAAAATAGAAACGAATCGTTTATAACAATAGAATTCGAATTTCAAAATAATTCCAATGAGAAAAATTTATTTAACTTTTTTTCTATGTTTAAATAATTTTTTTTCCCTAAGCAAAAAACCATAATTCTCAACCCAACGAAATAGACTAATATCCAGACCCCACATAACGAAAACCTAGAAAACAACCCTAACTTCTGAAACTTTACTGAAAAATTCCCCCGAGTTTATTATATATAATTCATTAATATAAATTGACAACCTCAAGAATAATCAAATTCCCCGCATTTTTTCCTTTCTAAAAATAAAACACCCCATTGATTAATGATTATTTTTAACTCACTGCTTTCTTCTTTTTATAATCGAAAATATGAGTTATATCTAATCTTTAAATTCATCGGAATAATTTATAAATTCATATAAGAATAATCTCTAAATTCAAAAAGAATAATCTCTAAATTCAAAAGAATAATCTCTTAATTTCCAACAGGGCCAGAATACGTGAAATCAGCACGCACAGAAAAAAAAAACATATTTTTCTTTCATATCGAAATATTGAAAAAATTGTTATGTAAAGTCTAAAAATGTTTCTACCAAACTAAAACTTTTTTTAAAACATTTTACAATAGTTAATGCTTAATGAACATTTTTAACACTTTTTAGATAAAAGCTTATATCTTTTAACTGAATTTACCGATTTAAGTATACCTTGGATAGAGTGCAAAGAAATAAAATAAACTTTCACTCACTGTTCAAAAATGTAAAAAAAATAAATTTTCCATAATTTGTTTATAAATTGTTTATAAACAATTAATTTTTACAATGTTCTGCGCCTTATAAAAATGGGGAAAAATATTAATATACGCTCAAAACTCTAAGGAATTAAAATCCATTGAGAATATAAAAAAAAAATAAAACAAAAATATGAAATAAAAATAAAACAAAAATTGAAAAAAATTGTTTGGTAATGTTGAATTAATATTATGTCAGAACAAAACTTTTCATTTTTTGTTTGTTTTTTTAAAGTGATACAGTTTTTTAGGAAATCAGCACATTTTAATTCCACTTACACTATTTGAGAGCTAATTTCATCACCTTCAAAACGCATTTTTAAAAAATTTTTTACGATGATTTCGAGCAAAAGTATGGTCATTTGTTTAAAAAATTAGCCATTTTTTTAATTTTTAATAACTTAAGAACGGTAAGATTAAAAAAAAACTTTCAGAACAGGAATTGTTCCTTTTTTCATGAAGAATTAGGGAAAAATATATATAAATTTTTTTATAGTTTTAAGAAGGGTCGACCGCTTGACATAACCTCAAACTAAAAAATGATTCTTTACAGGAAATGAATCTATAATAAAAATGATTTCACCAAATTCCGAAAGATTCAGTTGTACCCAAAAAATATGAAATATTTTTTTTAAATTGACTTTTTTCAAAATCAATTCAACTTTTCAGTAATTTTATTTTTTCTAAATCATGTCAGGGATATAGGAAATAATATTATTAGATGATTTTAACATAAAATATTTTAAATATAGGTTTCACAAGAGACTTTTACATACTACTTGTTCAATGAGCAAAATAGACATCTTTAAATAAATATTATTTTTATTAAAACTTGACTATAATTCTACTTTAAAATACCCTTGAGACACAGTTTGATACTTTTCTTAACATTAGCAATTGCAAATTTTATATTTTTCTTCCTAGAAATAACAATGAATAATTTTTGAAAAAAAAAGTTTCCACTGAGCGAAGTTACACTACATGAGCGAAGTTAGCTTGTTTTACGGTAATTCAATTAACTTCACTTAATTTTTTGTATATTATAATTGTATTACAGACTGGACTTTTTACATAATAAAAATAATGCTCGAATTGTCCTGAAGAGGAAGTCATATGGACTTCGAAACGTCGACACTTTGAACATCTAAATAAGTTTGTAATTTTGTCTAAAGCTATCGTTTTTTCTCTCAAATAATAATAAACAAAATACAGAACTTTTTGTAAAGCCTTTAATCGGTCACTGTAAAAAAGGAATCTTAATTTAAGACGTGTCTTAAGTTCAGCAGGTCCTGCTATATAAATGATTATGTAAAATATACTATCATAATCTCGATGATAATTAAGATGAATTTACAATAATTACAAATCTACCTTTTTAAATTCATTAGTACTTCACATTTTTATGCAAATTTGAAGTTTTTTATTTATTTTTTTTTTTGCACAGTTTAAGTCAAAAGAAAAATCTGTAAAATAAGCAAAACCTGCCTTAAAAATGTTGCGTCTTAAAAGAAGACAGCCTTCCTGCCTTTAAATAGGACTTTATTTTTCTTTTACTTTTTTTGTACTTTTTTGCTTTTTACTTTTGCCCACCCTACAGTGTCAGGTGGGCAAAAAATATTTAGCGGCACTGTACACTTAAATTGATAAATTCATTTAAGACATATAAGTTTTTATTTAAAAAGTGATAAAAATTTTCATTTTGCAATAACTTTTGTTATCTAATTTTTTAAAACTTTTTCGTTCTGTAGATTTTCTTTTATTATTTATAATTCTTTTTAACATTTCTATAAAAAAGAATTTTTTTTCTGTGCTGATTTTACGAATTTTGACCCAACAATAATTTCTAAATTCACACGAATAATGACTATTTTCTAAATTGATAAAAATAATCTCATAAGCAAGCTGAACTAAATTGAAAAATTGATATAATCTGTAGACTAAATATAGAAGGTCCGCTTGTACAATTAGTCTGGTTTATCCGGAGATAAAACAGGAGAGACGCTGACCGATCAGTCGTGGTCAGAAGCTAACTGAGAAGACACCTGGTGATATAAGCCTTGATCATCAGCTTGCTGAAAATCCGCATTAATTAATTCGTCTCGCGTACACAGATCTCTAGCCGGAAAGATAAATCGCGGGCGACACTTGGGAAAGCCAAGGGTCGTCGAGGGATTGTAACATAAGGGTGAGTTCGTTAAAATTGTAAAGATCAGTGCGTGGCCACCATCGCGCGTGCCAAGATCAATAGTTCGATTCCGATATAAATTTGGGGCTCGTTTTTCATCGAAGGGTCGGTGTACGCGAGGATGGGGTTGAAGCCGATCGCCCTTTTTTTTATCGATCACTTCTCCTGTTTACTGTTCTATTGTGACTTTAAAGAAACGTCCGTTGCTCGTTTTCCCAACGACGCGTCTCCTCGCTTTCCAAATAAATATTTCGTTCCAGCCTCATATTAAATTTATATTATCTATTTCTTTTTAAAATACAATTTTATCGTTAATCATCTGCGGGAACAGTTTCTTCAATTTAAGTGTTTATAAATATTTTTGTATTATTAACTTTTCTTTACTTTTATTAATTAGACTTTTACTAAAATTTTTGGCGCCCAACGTAGATCAATTCATCGATTTTCATAATTCGCCAACTTTTACCGGTTTTTAAAAAATTATCCCGTAAAATTTTAAGTTAAAATAGCATGGTTATATTTTCACCGCATCGAAATTTATTTACTTAGTTCAAAGGTGTCAATTTTTTTTAACTAGTTTAGAATTTTTATTCAAGAAAAAATTCAAATTTTTAAAATTGAACTGCCCTATACTATTTTCAGTATTTTTTATCGGCAATTTGTTTTTTCACTTTTTAAATCATTTTCCACAATATAGCGGATGGATTTAGAAAAATGTTAATTAAAAAAAAAATTATTTCTGGAAAAATTAAAAACTTTTTTTTTATAATGAATCATTTTTTATGATAATGAAACTAGATTAAAGAGTAAGCTAGAAAGAAAATTGTCAACCTTGAGCATCTGGTGGACTTTTCTCTCTTCCTAAGGATGTTAAACCCTCTGACACAACCTCAAACTAGAAAATAAAAATTTTATATCTCTGGAACCTTTAACTTTTATGTCCCTCGCATATATTTTGATAATTTCAATCAATTTTTACCTGGCTTTTGTTGGAAATATTAATACTTGATACAATAAATCATTTCCAAAAGATTTAACATTTATTTATTAAATAGATAAATAATTATTCCAATTTGAATACCCGATTTTTAACAATGTTTACTTGTCCCTAACCATACTTTCGAATGGTTTTTACGTTGAAACTTTGTAAATAATAAGAATTACTAGTTATATAACACATATTTTTAAAGTTAGTTAAACGCTGAAGACATTTGTGCTTGAAAATTAATATTTTGTTAATTGTGAAGAAAGCTATATGCTTTTAAAGTTGTCCCTCACTTTTAACCTTTTCGACCGTAATCGTCATATTTATCATTTTTCTTAAATAAGACTATTGGCACACCAAAATTGTTTATGGGAAATAAGAGTTCAAATCATTAGAATTATTTTGAGACATACTAAATTGATGTGCTTCATGTCTTCAAAAAACTATTTTAATTTAAATAACAGAAAACACGTGTGTACAAAATTTGACAACGACCGTAATCAAGTGATACTCCACGAAAATCAAATAAAAGTATTCGAAAAGTACTTACATAAATTTTTAAGAGTACCATTTAACATCGTGTGAATGTGCTTTGAGAAAAAATACTTTATTGCAAAGATAATGTGAAAATATTTATCAATTACGGTCGACCGAAATTTTTTAGAAAGAAATTGTTAAGTACGAGGTTGCCGATTCTAATTCTTTCAATAGAAATTGTCATTAATTAAAACGTGAAGGTTAACTAAAAAAATGTATTTAGTTGATTTTTGACATTTGTTTAAATTTATTCCTAGTGTATTATGATTAGTATTTTACTATTCTTATAAATATTGAAAATATTAAACAAGTTTATCGTTTTTTAAAAATTATAACCCCTCAAGCAGTTTATTTCAACTGTTTTTTATCCTAAAAAGCAACCACCTGTTGAATATTTTTTTGTTACAGGTTAAAAATTATTTGCAATTTTAAATAATTTATAATTTTTTGAAGACAATAAGATTTATCTGTCCATTTGTATAATTTGAAAGCTTAGCACTTGAAGTTTATGTGGACAAAGTTTCAATACTGTGCTAATAAAAAAAAGAAAATATTTTTTCTTATTGAAAAGTTAAATGTTCCAGAGATAAGCCCATATATTAAAATAGATTTCATCCATTTTTAAAAGACCCAGTTGTTATTAAATAATAATTATTTAACATTTTGTATATATTCTTTTAAATTTGTGAACTAATTTTCATCAAAATTTGACAAATAAAAGCTCATTTTGATCTTTAAAACATTCTCTATAAGTTTGTTTGTTAGATTTTGTTAAAATATTTTTTGGTTAAAAAATATAAAGCTAAAAGAAAAATTTTATTTAATAATTTTCTAACAAAATCAAACAATCTAACTTGTGGAAAATGTTTCAAAGATCAAAATAAACTATCATTTGTCAAAATTCAATTTAAATTGAAAGAAAGAAATTACGATTGTTCACAGATTTTAAAGAAAAAGCACAAAATATTAAATAATTATTATTTAATAATACATTTTCTTTCAATCTAATTTTTTCTTGTAAAATGTACAACTCGGTCTTCCAAAATTTGGTAAAATCAATTTTAATAATACTTTAATTTTATGTGAAAAACCATTTTCTAGTTTGAGGTTATGTCAATGGGTTGAACATTTTGAAGAATTGCATTAATTCCACAATTTTTACTACTTTTTATCGTAATTTATCCTGTGGGTAAAAAAAACATATTTTCCACAAAATTACGGATGGAAAAATGTTTGAGTAAAAAGCAAAGTATTTGTAACAAATGTGTTTTAAACACATAAACGACTTCACTATTAGAAAAAAAGAAACAAGAACCAAAATTCCCGGATATAAAAAAATTCCTGTGGTTTTCCCAAATTCCCGGTAAGCTAGACACCCTGATAAAAATTAAGCAATTTAAAAGCAAAGAATGTGATCATCAGCAGGTAAATTTGCTGAGTTTAAGACAGTTAATCTGTAAAATCAGCAGCTGTGTGCTGAATTTAAGAAAGTAATTGAAATTCAGCTGAACCAAGATCTTTTTTTCACACAAACACCAGTTGAAATTAAAAGAGCACCCTCATTTTCACAGAAACCTCAGTTTAAATTAAGGACAGCATTATTTTCAAGACTGATTTAATTTCAGACTTCTCTGAAACTAAGACTTACTTTTTGCAGTGTTTCTGAAATCGTCAAGATTTGAATTGAATGAAATTTGCCAATAATGGACGCAATAATAAAATGGAAAATTTCTCTGGCATTATGCGAAAGAGTGCCACATGCAGACCTTAAAATAAAATTCAGCTCTCGATTCTCTCGCCAATGGAAAGAGACCTAATAACCCAACTAAAACGGAAACGTTCAGATCTAATCGCAAACGACTGAAAAAAGTGGAAAAAAAAGAAATGATCGCAATAGCGACGGGACTGGCAAAAATTGGCATGGTTTTATTATGCAACCCGGGCGTTAAGGTTAGGGTCGTCTGATGAGTCGACTTGGAGGTCCTCCTTTGGGAAATACTCATCGCCACCCCCCTGCACATCAATGGGGTGGTTTTCCTATGGCGCTCGGAGTCTCCTCCTTGCCTCCTTCACTTTGCCCCTCGACCCCTTGCAAACTCTCTATAGGTATGCCGAAAATATATACCCACCCACTGGTTTCGAGTGGAGTTCTCGAGCGATCAACTAAAACGATTATCGTGGCCGATGACTTCGACCGAACCAGATAAGCATTTTTTATGCTTTATCGTTTTATGGTAGGTACGCGACGTCGATATGATATCCCGAGGCGATCTTCACACGAGGTCACACACTACTAGGATTGTAATAGTTAGATCGGGTTTATTTCACTGACTCTCTCATTTTATTTTCATCGTTTGCTCTCCTGAGTTCATTTTCCTAAATCCCTCTTTATAGAAGTTTATCTCCTTTCAGTTACGACGGGCTTAATTTTTATTTCAAAAATTAGGATTATTTCGATTGGAAACAGATTCAATCATTCATTTCTCAAACTGTCTTCTTATCAGTAAAATAAAATTAGTCATTTGCTGAAGTTCGTTTTTGCGTTTTTTTATTCAGTTTGTATATTAAGGAGGATAGTGACTGAGATTGTAAACGATTTTAGACCTTTTTTATGCAGTGTTGGTATGGGATTAGAATAGCCGGTACCAACTGTTAAAATATAAATTTCAGTAATGAAAAAGGATATAGGGGAGACCACCCAACAGTAGATAATGGCAAACAGAAGATAATTTGAATTTTCTAAAAAATGATTTTAAAATTTAAATTCAGCTTCAAAAAATACGTAACACCTTGAGGGGGGGATTATAAAAAATACTACGCTGCGGTACGGTGGAGGAGGAGGCGCTCCAAAAAGTTTTTTACGTAACGTTCCCTTTTCTATTTATTAAGATTAGTACACTGAAAAACATTTGGAATTAATTTTTACTGCCCTGATTTTTAATCTTTAATACTCACGTAAAACGAGAATATTTTCAATTGTTGATTGTAAATTTTCAAAGCATGAGAAGAAAGTTTTCTTTAAAAAATGTAAATATTCCTATCCTCGAAAAGTCTTCCACTTTTTCAATAAGTGTATATGCACTTACAATAAGTGAAAATTTTACTTATTTAGAGTCACTAAAGGGATCGTTTATAAGTCAATCAATTTGTTTACAAAAATAAAAAAAGTACATTTACATTTAACCTTTTTGAAAAAAAAGTGGTATACTATTGAACAAAAAAAAAACCATTTTTTTCAAGATTTTAAATGCGAAAAAACAGTCAGCTCACTTCAAAAGAGAAGATACAACTAAAATACAGGGAAAAGTAATATTCAAAATTATAAAGATTACTTAAAACCAGGAACCGTCACGAAAGTAAATTTGTTTTTTAGAGTTTTTTTAAAGTATCTCTTAAAAGTCAATAGATTTTACTTAAAGATTGAAATTAATTCATCAAATGTAAGACAAATAATAGACACTAAAAACAAGTATCTCAAAAGTGTTTTAAACTATGACACTTTGGCGTCTTTATTGTATCTGAGTCGCAATAACTGTCTTAAAATGAGCCATTTTTGCGTCTTAGATACAAAAAGACACCGAAATATCTTAAAATAAGACATTTAGAAGACTGTAGTTTTTTGCAGTGTAGTATATGGTATTAACATTTCAAAATTTATTTTCAATTTTTCGTCATTTCGCTTGAATCGCAATTTCAAAATTTAAACAAAATAATTACGTTTCAGATTACGGGTCAAGCGAAATATCTGAAAATTGAAAATCAATTATGAAATTTTAACACCGTATAACTATTATTATTTGTCTTAAATTTGATGAATTAATATCAATCTCTATGTAAATTCTGTTGACTTTTACGGAATATTTAGAAAAAAACTCCAAAAAACAAATTACTTTCGTGTCGATCCCTAATACTTAAAAGCGAAAAAATTATTTAAAATTGAAGAAGATACCTTAAAAAATAAATTAGACTTCTACTTATATTACTTCTTATTGGAAGTTATTGGTTTTTACTAAAAAATTAGGAAATAAAGACAATTGAGATGAGGGAAACAATGTAAAAAATATGCAAGAATGACTATAAAATTTTCTTCAGCATAAATAAAATAAAAAAAGTACTTATCAAATTAGTTTCATAAATAAAATTAAAGCGAATAACTCAAGTTTTATAAAGATACAACGCAAAAGTGACTAAAAGTAAAACATAATATTTCCAAACTAAAGAAAAATGTTGAAACGTAAAGAAAAAAAAGTTAAGAAACATTTTTAAAAATAGAAGAAAATAAAGAGAATCATTAAAATTTTTAACAAGTTAGCAGGAAATGCAAAACGAACTGTACATTAAAAAATATAGTCTATAATTTATTAAATATACGAAGACACATACAGAAAATCAATAAAAATGTAAGAAAATAATTTCAAAATAAAGAAAATCTTAAAAACTTTAGAGTAAGAGAAGCTTTAAATCATTGAAATTCCATTTGGCTTAAATTTTATTTGACCAAAAATTCAAAATACTTTTTATATTTCGTTATATTTTAATTTTATATATGTAGGGGAGAGGGTCCCAAGATGGATATAGTTTCGATTTATTGCTACAGTATCCAAACTGAATAAGATATGTTAAAATGTTTTATACTGGATGAAAGTAAAATATATTAGGTAACTTATGGCAACAGGGATAAAATTTTATTTTTAACATAAACATTTTTTAAAGCATTTTATCTAATTGTTAAAATTTTCGATCTAAAAAACAGTGGCCCCAAGATGGATACCTTCTTCAAATTCTCTAAAAAATGTAGTAAATAAAAAATAAACATCGTGTAACAATTGTTAAACTAATTTTTAATTATTTTACTGTATTTATCAAGAAATAACATTTTTAAAAACTTTAATTTAATAGCTTAACAGTGGCAAAGTAATAAGATATCGAAAAATATCGATATATCAAATTCTCTAACGATAACATCATATTTCATGACGGAAAATAAAAAATTTCAATTAGGTGGCTCAAAAAATTATTGAAGAAAGTGTGTAATCGATAATATGAAAATAAATAAATTGAAAATTAGTGACTGTTCAATTGTCCATCTTAGGGTACATGAGACCATTTTTTGTACCCCATTCAAAATTTTTATACAAACACAATATTAATAAAATCATTTTAGAATATTATTATACGATAAATAAATAATATTAAAACGTTAAATACTTATTCCAAATCACAAATTTAAATAACATTACCAACGTAAAAAAAACTTCAACAAAACTTTTTTAGACATAAAATCACGTGGTATGAGTAGAAGAAAAACAAACTGTTTTGTTTTCTTCAAATGTGCATCAAAAACTTCGTCTATACAAAAAATAAAAATGACAGAAAGCATAAGGCGCTGTTACCTTAAACAAAAATTTTATATGAAATGTCCAACTTGGGGCCCACTCTCCTACATAAATTTATTCATATGTATAACATTCATAAATATTTTGGAAACTTTTTTATAAAATCTTTTGAAAAATGTGTCTTGGAAAAAAAACTTGGGAAAAAAGATTTAAAAAAATCAGCTTTCCCCGAATTCGAGATAATAATTAACATAATTTTTCTATTACAAAATACTTTTCATTAAATGAAAAACTAGTATACTGAATAAAATCCCGTTTAATTAAATTCAATAGAATCTCATTTATAAAAAATGCTAATTTAACTAAACCATATTACGTTATAATTCAATTGAAATACCGTTTCATTAAAAGAAATATTTTTCGATTGAATATAGCAAACGTCAGGAATGAACGACTGTTAAGAAAATTACAAAACCTCTTTAAAAAATATTTTATCCTTTTACCCTGAAAAATAGCACGCTTCCTTGATCAAATATAATACATCCTTGAAGGCACGGAAACTGCATTTTAATTAAAAAGCCCGTCAATCTTAAACAAATTGGTTCGTCTTTTATGCAAGCCTATCTTGCCAGCTTATAAACGCGGTTCTTTCACTCCGCCAAGAGAAAACTGTCCACGATGAAACCCTAGGAAAAATTAATTCTAATATGAATGGCATATAATTGCGTCTTTCATCTAAGAAACGGAGTTAAAAGAAGAAAAAGAAGTAAAAAAAAAAGTATTATCACTTTCGAGTGAAAAGGTAGGTTCAAATCATGTTCCGAGGAAAGAAAGAATAATTGGATACGAGGGTCCAGTCGAAAGCATCCGAACCCCTTTCGAGCTCGTCGCCCGAGCCGTCTTACCCCTACGTCGGGCGCGTGATCTTTAAGGGGATGTAAGCTTGGAGGGGATGGTCAGGGGGACAGAAGACGAGCGAAACAAGTGAAGGCGTCCACCGGGGGCTGAGGGGGAGGTTCTGGTGTAAAATATGGATTTACCTCTCCTCCAAGCTCTCGGGTTTCCCTCCGGGTTCCCTATCTACTGGGCTTGAGGGTATGCGTGTTCGGATCTCACTTTTGTGTGTGTGTGTGTGTTTCTGAACACATATGACGTCATATACACTTCCACTACCCCCATTACGCGGGGGGTGTCGTGGCTCGTTTGTTAGAAGGGGCGCTTGGCCGGGCAGCAAGGTGGCGTGGGTCGAGGGGCGCTCCACTGTTTTGTTAGTGTTTTATTTGCACCGGCATATAAGACGACAGTGTTTTGTCTCTGTCCGCCAGCCAATATAAGGAAGAGGCAAGAAAATGTTTCATCCTGGATATTTTTTTCTACAAGACAGCAGAGAAAATTTAATCGCTCTCAAGTTTAGCAACGAGGATGCTTTTAGCTCTGAGAATTTCAGCTTTTATCCCCACTCCAGTTTCACGACTCTTCCTCCTACTTTAATGTATCAAAGTGAGAGATTTTTTTATTAATGGGGTTTTTTCAAAACTTAATATTCTCACGAGAATTTTTAAAAATATCTTATGTCCTAGTTTGTTAAGCATCCTCGGGGGACTATCAGTTTAAGCACATATTTGATATTTAATGAAAACAAAATTTGAAAGTTTAAAAAAAAGATTATAAAATGATATTAAAATTTATCATTGTTTATAGTGAAATAATGTAATGTTAATAATGTGATGTGATTTATTATTATTTTAGTAAACAAAAAAGAAACGAACACTTGAAGTTGTAGAAAAACCTTGGGAATTATAAAGAAAGCTTGGTTTTAAATTCTCATTCAGTAGTAAAAACCGATTTAGTCAGACGCATTTTCTACTCAGTGGTCGCTTCAGTAGTAGCGGCATTTACGACCAGACTATGAAATATTTTTCGAATTATTCCAATTAAATTAAGGGTATTAAATATTTTTATAGCAATTTAAATTTAACATTTATCATTGCTTAAATTTATGTTAAAGGATTATTATCCGCAGTCACTACTGTGAAAAGTTGTAAAATATTTTTAAGCGTATCAAGAATTTGAAATAGTTTTTATGGTCTGATGAGAAATGCCGTCTCTCTAAATTTGTATTAATAAGAAGAAAAGCCACTAATTCAATTAGTCGAAATTTATATTACTTTTTAATAACTTCCGGCTAAAACTTTAGTTAAAAAGTAAGAATTACTAAATGAAATAGTAAAATTTCATTAAATTAGCAGAAATATTATTTACATTAATAACACACTATTTACTAATTCAAGTAAAGAGAGGTTATTACTAATAACTGTCATGCAAAAATATGTTTTAAGATCATGTATAACATTTTCTTCTATTTTTGCATGTCGACTTCCAATAGAAAATCGAAAACGTTACACAGTTAAAAATTTTGTATTATATTTAACATAAATCACATGTCCCAAACGGTCCACTCAAAATTTGTGTTAATTTTTAATACAGAGATTTGTGTTATTTTGTTTATCGTCTGCTTGATAGAAGTAAAATATAATCGTGTTGAGTTAAAAAGTAAATTTTATTCAATTAGTATTGAACTTTACCTTTTTATTATAAAAATAAATTCTCAATATAACATTTACGTCTTACAACAAAATATTTCATGTAAATTAGAGTGTTATTACTAAGAAATTGGAGTTTATGTTCAAGAATCGGATAATAGGTAAAGGACGTATTAAATCAACATACGAAGAATGTGAAATTTTACAGAACAAATTTAACAAGGACCGATTGTTACACAAATACACAAAATGTTCAACGGTGTAGACACGCACTTAAAGAAAAATAAGTTTCAATCAATTATTTGTAATTTATTTAAAAAATTTTATGTGTATTTCGAAGACCAAAGTTCAGTAGTTATTTTTAAAAAATTCCATAATTTTTCCAGTAATCAACACCAATAATCCATTCACGAAAATTATCGACGTTTCTATGTGGTAATCTTACAATAAAATATTTATCTTGTAAATTCAATGATTGACAAATATTACATTTAAAGTAAAAATGGCCAATAAAAGCAAACAAAAAATGACGATTTTTGATAGTTGCATAATTTATACATAGTTTATTTTGTTGTTATCATAACGAGAAAATTTTTTTTAATTAAGATAAAAAATTTTCATTTTAGGATAGACACATTTACCATCTCTAAATCTTAATTAATGAAAAATAACTAATTATTAATAAAATCGTAGCTTAGTTTTTGTTTCAGCAATTAGTGAAAAATAACTAATTATTAGTAAAGAAATAACTAAGCTATAGGTGAAAATTATGTCTAATTCGTGAACATTTTGCTGTCACAGAGACAAAAAAATGATGTAAAAATTAATTGGAGAAATTATTAAAAAAAAAGAATTTTAAATGCAAAAATAATGAAAAAATATAAGTTGTTTTACTAATGTTTGATCAATTATAAACTTTATATAGGTAAGTCAATCAATTCCTTTTGCATAAGGAAAATGATTTTTGCATTCATTAAATTGTATTTTGAGCATGAAAAAAAAATTTGTCAGAAAACGATTTTCTTCGATGACAGAAGGTGCTCAAAAAAATTTGATTAGGTATTTTCAAAAATCCCTGTATCCAAATTTAGACATTTATGAGCTTAATAAGCCATCCAAATTTTATTGAAATCTGTTGAAGCGTTCCCGAAATATTCTAGTGACAAGAAAGCTATACACACATACACACATACATCTGGAAATTTATTTAAAAATGAAAATGTACCCTTATTAGATGAAAATGAGTCGATTTATACTATTTTTGGAAAATCGAAAATCTTAACGAACACAAAGCTTCCTCTATGAGGAAACATAAATAGTTAAAATTTGACTAATTCAATTAGTAAACAGAATTTTACTAAAATATTAGTTATATTGACATAACCTAAAAACTAATTTGACTAATAATTACACTGCAAAAACAGGTGTCTTAAATTGTTGAAAAATGTCTTAAAATAAGACATTTCGTGTCTTAGACACCAAAAGTATCTTAATTTAAGACATTTTTGACCAATTTAAGACACCATGTTTTTGCAGTGTAGTCATATTTTACTAAATTATTAGTAGAAATATAACAATTTGAATTAGGGACTGAGTTTTTGCTTTAAAATTAGGTATTTTTAACTAATTTAGATAGAGAGAGTAGAAAGTTGAAAATTTTGTGTAAAATTTAACATATTTCACATATTCTAAACGGTCCACTCAAAACTTGGTGTTAATTCAACATAAGACAAATATTTTAAATTTGGACATAAATGTTTTGTTATTTTTATACAGATTTTGTGTTGAAGAAGTGACACAAATCAACCTCGAATTTTACACATTAATGATTCTAAGCGAATGTAGTTGAAGTTCTGAACGTTTGAGTGAACGTTATTTCTACATAGTTGAAAATTTTGTTTTAATTTTGTTTTTATTCAACACTGTAATAAGAAAGTTTTATTTTGAGGCACAACATTTGTAGGACAGCTCTTGCTGATTTTACTGATTTTTCTTTTGCTTTAAACTGTGCCAAAAAAAATTAAAAAATTAAAATTTGCATACAAATGTGAAGTACTAATCAATTTATAAAAGTAAATTTATAATTATTGCAAATTCAGATTGATTAGGATGAAAATGGTATTTTTCACATAAACATTTATTTAGCAGGGCTTGCTGAATTTATGATACGTCTTAAATTAAGATTCTCTCTTTACAGTGAACTATTATAATACTTTACCTTTTGTCAATTAAAATAAATTTTCGATAAGAAATTTATGTTTTACAACAAAAAAATAAACGTAAATTACAGCGTTATTAGTCGAAAATTTGATGTTATGTTTAGGAATCGAATGACATTGGAGGAAGGTGTTAAATCAACACATGAAAAATGTTAAATGTTGACACACAAAATTTAACAAGTACTGTTTTCCTAACAAATACACAAAATTTCCAAGTGTGTATATATAACTTTAATGATTTTTTTCTCAATTCGTAATAAGGATAGATTTTGAGCCAGTATCATTTTGACACATGACTTAATTTAAGATTGTTATATTGTACAGAATGAGAATGTTATTTTGTACAAATGCTAAATGTTATTTTGTACTATTTTGAAAAATGAATTTGTATTTTGTACAAGTATTTAAAAACTGGATTTAATTGTGATCCCAAAGGTTTTTAGCTTCTTTAAAAAATTGTACAAAATAACAAATTCATTTTTCAAAATTGTACAAAATAACATTTAGCAGTTGTACAAAATAACATTTCCATTCTGTACAATATAACAATTTTAAATTAAGTCATGTGTCAAAATGATACTGGCTCTAGATTTTAACATAAAAAAATATTTTAAAAACATATAAAGGAATCTCTTCTGCAGTTGGAGACGAACCCTCTCAGTCTGCAGCGCAAGTCGATCGTCTTTTCCCTAAGCTAGTTTTACTTCTATAAAAAATATCCTAAGAACATTAGAATGTTTACTAATCGCTATGATAATTGCACTCATCTACAAAATATCATCCCAGACTTGTCCCTTTCTTAGACGGAATAAGTGCTATTTTTACTATTTTCCAAATTAAGCATTATAAATATAAAAATTAAATATTTCACGAAAATATTGATCTCGTTTTTCAGAAGAAATTCAAGGCAATGAGAATCGTTATGAAATTCTTTTGCGACATCTTATTAGAGCTATTGAAATCTAAACTGGCAGAGTTGAGGCGCAGATTTAAAATTTTGAAGGGTTTCAGTCTGAGAGTGGTTTTAATTAAAAAAAAAAAAAAAAAAGGAAAGCAGCAAGATCTGTCCAAATGGGAAAAACGGATTTAAAGGAAACGACTTTCGAACCCCGCGGACACCCGTAAAGTAACATACACGAATACACAAACGCGGGTAAATTTAAAATGCGATTACGCGAAACGAAGGGTTCCCCTCTCGTAGGGGATCGGTAGCATTCGGTGGACATAAGAATGGCTAATACGGTAGAGGTAAGGGAGATTGCAGAGCGGACGGAGGTGGTTGGATGGCTGCCATTAAAAGATTTCATCCCACCCCCATCCTCTCTTGATCCACCTACCCGCCTTGCCTTAGCGTCCACAGCTCCCATATATAAGGGTGAGTAATCTGAGAGCCACCCCTTCTTTCTCATTTTCCTTCCTTCTTTTTCTCACCCGTCCAACACACGCGCGCTTCCGTCTTCCAACACACACTATCTCCCAAATGTATGCTACACAGGGTGTTACCAAATGACCTCTTACGAATCCAAAGAGTCCTGGGAATGAGATGCTGACTTATTCGTCCTTTTATTATCAAAGAGAGTTTCTTACATTTTTTTCATTTTACACTCAAAAGACAGTGGATTTCTCAAATTACGTGCTTATGATCAAAATTATGAATTGTTTTAAATTGGTCACCTTTTATTTATTAGAATAAAATTGTCATTTTTCAGAATGGAAACTCTTCTCTTTATAGTTTTTATTAATTAAATACTTTTAATGCCTTCTAAATTTGAATTAGTGTTTTTCTACTAATAAATTAGCAAGAAATCGATTACTACTGAACAATAAAAATTTCCACTATTTTTTACTAGAAAACTACTAATTTAAAAGTCATATATCTACTAAATGAAATTCTGAAAGTTCACTTTCTCAATTAGTAGTTATCCAACTGTCAAATTAGTAGTTTTCTACTAATAATTAGAAATTTTCTATTAAAAGATAGTGAAAATTTGCACTATTCAAGAAGCACAGAAAAAAAATATTTTTATTTTGGTGAAATATTGACAAAATTATTAAGGGCATGTGATGATAATGGTAAATTTGTCCGTAAACTTTCTCTTAGAGTACTCAATGTTTTGACACCAAACTTTGTACAATTACTCAAAATACCATTAGAATGGTCTCTCTGACCCAAATTTATTTCATTTTTATCTTTAAACTAATTTTTTTTTCAATTTTACAATTTTTGGAAAATTTTGAAAAAAAAGTAAATTTGAAAAATATTTAGTTTAAAGACAAAAATGAAACAAAATTGGGTCAGAGAGACCATTCAAATGGTGTTTTGAGTAATTCTACAAAGTTTGGTGTCAAAACATTGAGTACTTTAAGAGAAAGTTTACGGACAAATTTAGCATTATCATCACATGCCCTTAAGGTAGATGCTAAATATTTTTTTACAAAAGTTATCGCAAAATAAAAATTTTAACAATTTTTAAATAAGAGCTTAAATTTCTTAAATGATTTTACCGATTTAAGTATACCTTGGATAGAATCAAAAGGCATAAAACAGACTTTCATTTATACAGTTCGTAAATTAAAAAAAAAAATTTATTTTATAATATGTTTATCAATTGTTTAAAAATAATTAATTTTTCACAATGTCCTGCGTCTTTTATAAACCAGGAAAAAATATTATATTACACTTTAAACTCTAAGAAATCAAAATCCATTGAGAAAAGTAATAGGCGATTATTTTTGGGTGTATTGCTTGCATAAGAATAGATAATATTTTTAGGTTTTCTGTTTATCTTAACTTTTCTAGGTTCTACATAAGTATACCAAAAAGTTTCGCAACATTTTTAATCACTTATTGATCACCCAGAGTACTATCATAACAAAGTATAAATTTTTATTATTTTTTAATATTGTAATTTTATTAACTTGAGTTGGAATAAAATCTATTGACTATCTATATATGTAGAAATGAGGCAAATATTAACAATTTTTTATTTAATGTATTATATTATAAGAATTTTTATAATAATTTATTGAGATAAATTATTTAAATATTAAATATTTTATAGTTTATAAAAAAATATTAAGTTGCAAATTTAAAGAATTAATTAAATATAAGCAAAAGATATTTGTAGTATCCGATTTTCTTATGGAATGACCCAAAAAAATAATCCTCATGAATTTTCTCAATGGATTTCGATTTCTTAAAGTCTTAAGTGTATTTTTATCTTTTCCCAATTTTTAAAAGGCCCAGAACATTAAAAAAAAATTAATTGTTTATAAACAAATTATAAAAAAATATTTTTTTGAATTTTAGAAATGTTTTTGGAAGCCTATTTTATGCCCTTTGATTCTATTCAAGGCACACTTAAATCGCTAAACTCATTTAAGAACTATAAGCCTTTATTTACAAATGGTTAAAAACTAAAATTTTGCAATAACTTTTTTAAAAAAATATTTTAAAAATTTTTCATGTGGCAGAAACATTTTTATGATCCAACCAAATAATTTTTTGAATAGTTCGATAAAAAAGATAAATCTTATTTTTTTATGCGGATTTCACGAATTTTGACCCTATGTCAATTCCCGTGTTGAAATGTATAAACAGAACAATTAAAATTAATGATATATTTGAATAAAATTATACTTTAATTGTTATTTCAGAAATTATTCATGTGATATTTCAATATATTTGCCGGTTATTTTAAAAAGAAATTTGTAGTTTCATTTCCTGTCATATTTCAACAAATCAATATTGAATAATTCCTTTGAGTGATCTTTTTATTGAGTCTATGCCCTTAAACGACAAGTAACAGATATTTCGTCAATGACGTTGCAAGTTCTGAAGTTTAAGTACTTTAAAGTCAAGAACTTCTGTCAACTGAAAAATACCTTCCCTTCTTCAATAGCCTTTTTCAAAGTTTAAACGAATCAAACAAGAGAAATACAAAAATTATTATCAATTAATACAATACAATTTTAAAATCTTGTTTTTAGAACACTGAAAGACTAGGATCTCTCTAAATTTCTTGGAGTGGTTTTTCACTCCATAAAGAGTGAGAAACTAAAAGAATGAATTTTCACTCCAGTTCGAGTGGAAATTCACTTTAGAGTAAAAGTTCACTTTTTGCTTTGGGTGATTTACCCTTCAAATTGAATAAAAAAATTCACTCTATACGAGTGAGATCTCACTCTTTAAGAATAAATTTCTCACTCTGGTTAGAGTGGTTTAATTTTCACACTTCCTGGTGTGAAAACTCAATCCAGAAATTTAAAAAGATAAAGCTCTCTTAATCTGAATTACTGAAAAACTACTAATGAAATGATGAAAAGTCGTCCACAAAATGAATTAGTAAAAATTTCTACTAAGAACTAGTGAAATATTACTAATTTTTAGTAAAAAAATACAAATTGATAGTAAATATTATTAATTCACATTAATATTTCTTACCAATGTGAATTAGTAATTTTTTACTATCAATTTGTAGTTTTTTTTTACTAAAAATTAGGGGTCCGTATCATTTTGACATAAACTTTTCCGTAGCATATGTTATATTGTTCAACCTAAGAAAATGTTATTTTGTACTCTGATTAAAATAAAAAATTTTTAGTCTTATGTGTTAAATAATTGATTTTAATACATGACATTACTATTAAAAAACTCAATTAATCCAGTAAATTTAATTATTCAAAAATTAAAACTAAAATTTTTTGATTTTAGTAGGAGCACAAAATAACATTTTTTTCCCTAATTCATAGTAGAAATTTTCACTAATTTATTTTAAATACGACTTTCTCATTATTTTATTAGTAGTTTTTCACTAATTCAGATATAGAGAGAACAAAAACTGCAAATGTGTGGAATTAATGCATGAAATTAAAATAAGAATAAATTATCAAGATTTATTCTTGAGATAGATACTAATTATAAAATAGAATGCATCATGAGAAACAGAATAAAACAGGTAATTGCTGATGGCTAATCATTAAAAATGGAATATCTTCTTGCTCAAAGATCATTAAACAACGCCCTTTATGTCTCGAGTCCGTAACTTTAAAGACACAGGAGTAGTATAAATGTCCTGGCAGTAAAATGTGTACACGGTCACACACGTCCGCGACACAAGAAGCGAGAGAAGGAAAAATCCGTTTGAGATAAAGCAAGAGAGAAATGTAAAATGAAGAAAAGGTAAGCACACATGCAGGGACTTCGTCCACAGCCTCGTTTTCCATAAGATCGTACACGTCAAGGTGAGGAGAAGAAACACAAATACATCTTCGAATACAAAAGTTCACACACGCACGCTAACAAATTCAAATCCCCACACAAATGTGAAAATTGAAGCACACACACGTATGAATTTGAACCTGAACATATAAGAAACTGAAACTCACACATGCGAGAAACTGAAACTAACACACGCGAGAAATTGAAATTCACACACGTAAGAAACTGAACCTCACATACGTGAGAAATAGAATCTCACACACGTAAGGGATTGGAAGCACATTTACATGAGAACGCGGTACATACACAAGGAAACTTGGCACATAAACATGCAAACCTGACACATACACTTGAGATACTCAAACACACATTAAATCGTACTGCGAACACACAGATAAGAAACTGAAGTATACATTGTTGGGAAATTGACACACACCTACAAGAAACGAAGACACACACATGGAACTAAGACACCAGAAGCTAAGTCACACACAAGAAACTAAAGTACCCACATGGAAAATTAATAACACACACGAGAAACTAAAACACACATGGAAACAAAAGCACACATTCCACATATACATAAAAACTTATAAATAAGAAATGGAAAAATTAACATGAATAAGAAATTAAAAATTATCATAACTTCATACACAAGAAGTAGAGAATCAAAATGAATGAGAGTTTAAAAAGAGAAATAAAGAAAGAATTAACATAAATGAGAACTTGTCATACATGAGAAACACACCAATATGAGAAATTGAGGCACAGCAACAAGCGAGGGATCAGTGTGTGAATGCTCACAGATACGAAAGACTGAAATGCACACACAGAGAGTGTGTAACAGAGAAGGAAATGTGTTCGGTCCCTAGCACAAACACAAACCGGGTGCGTTAGGTAGGTACCTACACATGTAGGGATTACATTGGATAGGATTGGCAGGTCTGATCAATATTCGATTTTTGAAATATCTCCCCACCAGTCTCGACCGACCCCAGCCCGACATTGCCCTCCGTCAGGCTCGCCCCCTCATTCACCCATCCTTCACCCCACTCCAACGCGACTAGCACGTTCCTCCAAAGCTCAATACTCCATTTGTATTTTTAAACTGGGATCCCCATGTACATACCTATGTACGAATGCTCTCCGGTCCCCGCATCTCTACCTTACCATCGTACCAGCATCGGCACAGCTATCGCCATCGCAATCACCATCACCATTACCACTGCCGGCATCGTCCCCCCTCTCCCTCACCCTGCTCTACTCCTCTAGACCATCCAATCCACCCCTCTTCACCAACCCCCCTTGTCACTGAAACTTTTCTCTCTCATCTTCTATTTCCTTTTTTTTTTATCTCTTTACTTGGACGTCCGTGTTCTCCATTACACAATGGTAATGCGGTAGCACGCTGTAGGTGAAAAATTAAAAGGCACTTGGTATCAGGAAAATGCTTTTCGAGATTTAAGTTTTCTGCTTAAAGGGATGATGCTCGAGGGTTGGAAAATTGTGGCTATGATGGATGAAGTGAATTTAGTGTGGATTTAACATCCCAGTGGGAAATTTTCAGTGATAATAATCGGCTCAGCTTTCGTTCAAGTATGTCAAAATTACTGGTCCTATACTGAGCAAATATTGACGAATTGATTGGTTTCAGTTTTAAGATTCAATCGCGACTTGCAGCTTGGGAAAAAAGGAATAAGCTAATATTGACAAGATTATTGACCCCGGAGTTGATTGACATTATTTTATACTTAAATTTTTTTTTTCATCATACATTAGGGTTAGAATTCGTGGAAACAGCATGCATAGGAAAAAAAGATTTTTCTTTTTTATCGAAAGATTGAAAAAATTATTATATTAGACCCAACAAATGTTTATACCAAACGAAAAATTTCTTACAAAAGTTATTGTAAAATGAAAGTTTTAAACACTTTTTAAATAAAAGCTTATATGTTTTAAATGAGTTTTCCGATTTAAATGTACCTTGGATAGAATCAAAGGACATAAAATAGACTTCCACTTACAGTTCAAAAATTTAAAAAAATATATTTTTTCATAATTTGTTTATAAATTCAAGGGTAGCTGACAAAAGGGGTCAAGTGCTAATTTCATGTTTTCATAGGAAGCGAAAAAACAAAATTAAAGATTTTACTGGTTATTTGAAATAAAATTAAGAAAACTATTTCGAAATATTGATATGTTTTATAAGAAAAATAATAATTTGTTTAGCTAAACTTACATATTAACGAGAAATATAAAAAAGATTGTGCTACTTTAAGGTTACATCAAAAGTGCATTTTTTCTTTAAATGTTAACTGTAATAAAAGTATACAATTTAAAGAAAAATTGAAAAACTAGTTTTAAATTAACAAATTGACGAATCAAATGCAAAAAAGTTTGTTAAAAAAGCATTGATAATTTTCAAGAAAATAATAAATGAATAAATGTTTATCTTGAAATCGAACAATAAAATTTAGGTTAGACGTTAATACGTACCTTTTTTACAACTATTTATTAAAATTTTAATAATACAATCACAATAGTTTTTAATTTTATAAATTTCTTTCTTATAGAAAGTATTTCTTGCATTTATGTGGCACTGTCGTTGTAAAAATAGAATTTTTTTAATTTTTTAACCTTATTTACATATGATCATTCACTTTACACTTCTATTGTTTTTCAAATCATTTGTGACCCCTTTTGTTATGCTACCCTTCAATTGTTTAAAGCAAGTAATTATTTTAAATGTTTTGGACCTTTTAAAAATCGGGAAAAAATATAAAAAATTAAAATACACTTAAAACCTTAAGAAATTGAAATCCATTGAGAAAATTGACGATCGATTATTTTTTTGGGTCATTCCATGAAAAATTCGTTCGATCGAAAATAGATATTATTTTTTAGTTTTGTTTTCTTTTAGTATTCTAGGTGCTAAGTAAATACGCCCAAAAGTTTCGCAACATTTTTAATCACTTATTTATCACCTAAAATACTACCATATGACAAAATGTAAGCAAAAGCAATCCGAATTTGTCATGGAATGCCCCAAAAAAATAATCGCTCGTCAATTTTCTCAATGGATTTCGGTTCCTTAGAGTTTTAAGTGTATTTTAATATCTTTTCCTGATTTTTAAAAGGTCCAGAACATTAAAAAAAAATTAATTGTTTATAAACAATTTATAAACAAATTATAGAATTTTTCTTTTAATTTTTGAACTGTAATTGGAATTTTATTTTACGCCCTTTGATTCTATCCAATATACACTTAAATCTGTAAATTCACTTATGAAATGTAAACTTTTATTTAAAAAGTGTTAAAAATGTTAATTCTGCAATAACATTTGTAAAAATGTTAAAAAATTTTTTTGTTTGTTGGAAATATTTTTTAGATTAAACATAATAATTTTTTCAATATTTCGATAAGGAAAAAAATCTTTTTTTTATGCTGATGTCACGAATCCTGATTCATTATTTTATTTGAACTATTATTTGTTTACTTTCATTAAGGATTGTTCAAAAAATACGTAATGCTTTTTTAGAGCTTTTTGAGCCCCCCTCCCAACCCCCTAAAAGTGATATATAATTTTTTCATCTAAGCTAATCAATTGAAAAGATAGGATCTTTGCTGAAAGTAAAGTTTGTCTTAATTAAAAATGATTTCCTCTATGATTCCTATAATAATTAATAATTTTACAATAAACTTTAAACATCCTAAATTCGTAGATTTATTTAAAGTTTGGCTTACCAATTTGGCGTGTAAGTACACTCAAAGACTTTAGATAGTAAATATTATAGTTTAGTAATTAGTTCTTACAATAAAAGCTTTTAATCTGGAATAATCGTGTAAAACGAAAAATTTTCCCAACAAAGATACATAGTAAAGTTTTCATTCAAGAACAGAAATATCAACATTTTTTTTAAAAAAATTATTTTCATGCTTTGAAAATTTACAATCTACAATAGTAAAAATTCACGTTTACGTCAGTACCCCACATTAAAAATCAGAGTACTAAAAATTAATTCCTAATATTTTTCAGTGTATTAATAAAAAAAAAAAAAAAGGCAAACGTTACGTAAAAATCCTCTTGGGTCCTTCCTCCCCCTCGTAACGCAGCGTAGTATTTTTGCAGACCTTCCCCCCACCTTCCCCTAAAAGCGTTACGTAATTTTTTAGCAACCCTCTTAAAAATATAATTATCACTTAAAACAAGTTCTTTGAATAAAATATATTTTCTTCTTTTTAAGAATTTTTAATAAATCAATAAAATGTGTTCTTTAAATGAAAGAAATTTCGGTATTCACATAGGGATAACAAACATTTCTTTCCTTTTTAATATAAGAAAATCGCTTTGATAAAAAGTTTAATTGGAAAAAGAAATGTCAAAGAAAGTTATATCTTTAAACAAACATAAAATGTTTTCTGAGTGAGGAATAAATTTCTTTAATTTATAGAAACTTTACTTAAGTTAGCATATTTTTTATCGAATTAAAGAACCCCTTTTTGTAAGTTTAAAATATTTTTTACTTAGTGAAACAAAAATAAAATAAAATAAATTTAAACACGCTGAAAATTATGTTAATTTTATAAATACTTTGCTTCCTAGCATTAAAAAAAATTGCTTTCTCATAGAGAAAGAAAGAAATTTTGAAAATGCAAGAAAAGAAAATTTCGATTTCGTGATAAATGAAAAATTGAGATTAATTGTATTAATTTTAGGAACATATTGGTTTCTCATGTTTCAAACTAAGAACTCGAAGTTACAGGCATCGAAAATTGAATATAACCAATCCATTATTATTAAAATCAAACTTGAAAAAAATTGAACTTTTTTTTTAATTTGATAATTAAAAGTATTTTAAGACGAAGCTGATAATATAATGGATTTACAAAATTCAGAAAGTCCAATACTATATACACCGAAATCGAATCAAAATGAGAGTATCCTCTCAAAATGAGAGTATCCTCTCAAAATGAGAGGATCCTTTAGAGGCCATATTGTAGAGGAAAATTCGCATCAAAATAAGAGGATTCCTTTCAAACTAAGTATATATATTTTTTTCGGTGTATCAATATGTCAAACTAAATTTTAATCCCCTTCGCAGTACAGTAAAAATAAAGCTTTCGTGCCAAAAAAGTGAAGAATTTTTTTTCAAATTCTATACTACGGTATTGTATGTTTCTGGGGTTATTGAATACGAATTTAGAGTCAAATTTAAAAAATTCAAAATGGCGGCTTCAAAATGACAACCAAAAATTTTTTCCTTTGACTGATCTGGCTAATAAATAATGCTTACTTGAAGGTTTTTGGGGTTTGTAATTGGCGACATCAAAATCCTTCAAATTGACTTTCTTTGCAATAATTTTTTTTTACAAGTGCTTTAAAAAATAAGTTTATTAATCCCAAAAAATTTATAAGGGTGATTTCCCCCCAAAAAGCAGAACTTGAAAAAAACAAGTGCATATATTTTTCTAAGAATTAAATGTATAAAAATCAACGATCTCAAAAACCACTGACTTAGCGTTTTTAATCAGATTTTTTAACTATTAAATTTTTTTAGTAGAGAATTTTAAAGTTACCATTTCAAATTTTTGAATTTTGATTACAAATTTTAATTTAGCGACCCCAAAAACCCTCGAGGGTTTACTTATGTTATATTAAAAAAATAAATTTTTCCAGTAAAAAACTTGAAGGGTATCCTGAGAGAAAAATTTTCTTTTCTACAAAAATAAAAAAATGTTTATATTAATTTGCCTTGACTGAAAACCAGTTATTCTAATAAAAATTGTATTTTTAATTTTATAGAAGAATGACTGCATTATACCAAGGATAAAATATTTGTATCAATGCATTCATGCTTGTTTCAACAATATTTATTTTAGGTCCATTGATAAGGGTAATTTCTACTTGACCCAATGCACTTTACTATTAGCACAAGAAAAATTTTCTCTCAGTGTAGTTCTACTTTTCTTGAAAAAAAATAAAATGATTTTTAAGAATCTTTTTACTTAGTATTTTTATTAAATGTTAACTTGAAACTTTTCAAAATTAATTTCTTGTTTCTTGAAGTATACAAAATAGTAGTGTGTATAGTTTTTGTTCTCTTCTGATTTATTCTTTAGAGGTCGCTGGGGAGGATTTTTTAGGAGCACTGATTTATTCTTGCAATTTCTTGCTGCAACTCTTAACCGACATTTCTTGTCTGTCATGTTGAATTTTCAAAATTTTCTATAGAGTAAGTCCGGGGGAGTTTTCGTTTTGTATCTAAATGCATATAAAAACAAAATTTTGTCAAACAAGAATAAAAAATTAAGTAATAATTCTTTTCTTTTTATTTTGTCTATTACTCCAGTACTGGAAAGTTTCGATTTGTTCAGATATATATTTATTGTGGTGCTATTCTTTAAGATAAGACTTATTTTGTTTTGTTCATTCTTTCATATCTAATCAACTCAAAATTATATATTAGTTATTTTTATTTACTTATATAATAGGTGTGACCAACTCTCCCTTACACCTTTGGCCATCTTACACTGATACTTAGGGAGAGATTGGCCAATCGTACTATTTTAAAAACATTAATTTTATGATTGTTCACATTAAAATATTGTATTTATTTATAGTCGTTTTAAAGTTAAACGGTCAATTATTAAAATAAGATGTTAGCGATCACACCGAGTCAAACGAAATGAAAGAATTTTCTTATTAAATGGTCAATGTTTAATTAACAATAAACACCAATATAAAAATGTTTTTTTTATGGACCTTTAAAATAACTACGGCCAACTCCTCCAGACTTACCCAAAAAAAATAGATCTTTTTTCCTAAAATTAAATAGCAATTAAAAATTAATTTATTACCATAAAAAATTGTCAACTGAGAAGCTGTAAATTTAAGTAAAAAAGTAAATTAAAAATAAACACACATAAACTTGACTTCGCTGTAAAACCAGGTGTCTTATTTTAAACTATAAGACATTTAGAAAGCATCTTATATTAATTTTAAGTTATGTCATTGGTTAATAATTTTGTAAAACACACTCGAGGGTGTCTAATTAATTTGGTTCTTAAAATTCCCGGTCATTTCCCGATTTTTTTCTGGTTTTTAATATCAAATTTCTTATTGTAAATAAATGATACAACAAATTCTACCTTTTTATTATTTATATAATAATTTTATCAACAATTATAAGGCCTCGTAAAAATTCCCAACAAATAATAATTGATTTTCAAAAAAAAAAAAAAAAATGTTTCTTCTTATAACTTACAATAATATTAGCACAAACCAGGGCTGTTATTAATTTAAATCACTTTGATTTAAATCATTGGAAAATTTGCATTAAAATTACGATTTAAATCAATTTAAATCAATTTAAATCAAAAAAAACTTTACAATTCTCAACAAGTCTAAAACTGCATGTAAAAAATCGCAAACATTAAAGAAAAACACACAAATTTGTGGATAAATCTTAAAAATTTCAATTTTAATATTTCAATCTTTAAAAAATTTTAAAAATTGTGCTAATACAGATAATCAAAATACCTACAATTTACAAATTTTTGGTATAAAGATAGCAAAAAATAGTATTACATTTTTATATCTTCAAGGCATTATAATTATATAAATTCCAAACGTCAATTAAATCATTTTTCAATTTTTTCTAACTTTTAAGTTTTAATTAATTCAAATTTAAATCCATATTAATTAATACAAAATAATGAAATAATTTTAAATATTTTTCATATTTACAGTAATCCTTTTTTTTTAAATCTTCTTACAAGATTTCTAAGAGATTTCGATTTTTCGAAACTCTTTAATTTTTATCTTATAATTTCTTATTTTTACAAAAGTTTAAGTTTTTTTCTTCTTTTACTTTCGATATTTTTTATTTTTTTATTTATCTTTTTGTTTTTGCATTTTCTTTTATTTTCCTCTTTTTGTGCAAATTATTTAATATTATTTAATACAATTTCATTATTATAACATTCACTAAACTTTTTATTTCATTGATTTTCATAATTACTGTTTCCATATTTTTAAAAATAAATACTCCCATGTCTTTGGGAAATTTATTCAATTTTTTTCACATGATGTCTATCTTTTGCCAGATTTTTCGCAAATTTACTTATTCTTCCATAAAGTTTTCAGGTTTTCTTATGTTTATAAATTTATTGTTAGACTTATTTTAAGTATAATATTATAAAAATGTGTTTAGTTTAATTTGCCTAAATTTTTTTTTTATATGATTTTAAGTTTCTTTCGTGGACTTTCTTTTTATTTATCTTGGTATAGGTATACATTTTTTAATTTTTTGTTGTTGTACATTTTACATTTTTTTAGTTTGTTAGATTAAGGATAAATTAAATTTATTTAATTTTCTTGATGTTTCACTATTTTTTTAGTTTTTCCTTGCGTTTTAATTAATTCTTTAATTTTTGTCATCATTTTTTCATTTCTAATAAGAAAGCATTTTTCCTTCCTTTGCCTTCTTCTTAATTGTTTAGCTTTTATCTTATAATTAAGAATTTTTTAAAACATTGATTTGGTGCTTTTATCTACATTTTTCAAATTTCCCAATTTTCTACTTTTTTGAAAGCTTTTATTCCTTTATTTTATATTATGTGAATTTAATTTTGCTTCCTCATAGAGGAAGCTTTGTGATCGTTAGAATTTTCGATTTTCCAAAAATAGTCTAAATCGACTCATTTTCATCTAAAAAGCGTAAATTTTTATTCCTAAGCAAATGTCCAGATGTATGTGTGTGTGTGTGTGTATACCTTTTTTTGTCAACAACTTTTTTTTTTAACAACTTCCCTAATTAACTTATATATTATTAATTTCTTGCTTCCTCTATAAGGAAGTAAAATGTCCATGAAATGGACATAATTCTCACCTAGTTTAATCTTGTACTAAATATTCTCATTTTAACGTTATTTTTAATTATCTTCTTATTTATTATTTTGATTAAAAAAACATGTCCGTAGATAGTTTAATTTTTTGAAAAGAGTTTCTACTTTTTTATATATGGGTGATTGTCAAATTGCGGGAAAACTTGAAGTCCCAGTTAAATAAAATAGTGAAAAATTATTTTTTCACTTTTACTTTCTTTGCTAAAAGTTTTGTTTTTTTATGTTTATAATGGGGCTAATTTAGTTTTAATTTTATAATATACCTATTTTTGTATTTTAATACGAAAACACTTCAAACGTCATTACCGTACATGTCCCAGCATACACTTTTAGTACTTTAAAATTTATTATCTTCTCATTTTTTAAAGAATATGGCTAAAACAATTATTGGATCATATTAGAGATATATTAAGGTATTAAATAAAATATTTGCAATTGTTGCAAAGGAAGCAATTTTAATAAAAAAAAGTTTTTAAATGTGTCCCACAATTTCTTCATGTTATGAACGTCATTACCATACGCTACTTTTTCTTTAAAATATAAATAGTCAAAAGAAAATAACAATTACCCACAAATCAAGCATACAAAATGACTCAAAAATACTGTAAAGTTATTATTAAAAAGCTTATTACTTTTCTGTAATTTAATAATAAAGTTGGAAATTCAATTTTGACAACATAAAAAGTCATTACCGTACGTACTTAAAAAACCATTTCTAATTATTTTTAGTACAGAACCAGTATCAGTAAAAGTTAACCGTAATATTAACTTTCATTTATAGTAACTTCAATATTGTAAAGTTAATTGTTCTTGCATAAATATTAAAAAAGTTTTGTCTCAGTGGTTTTGTTGAAATCATTACCGTACGTTAGTACGGAATAACAGTTTTGCGCATGCGCGTGGCTATTCGTCTGGAACGTCGGGAATTTAAAAGCTAACATAACCTCTAAAAATGTTTATTTTGATGGTTGTATAATCTTTATTCGCTTTAAAAATAATTATATTTAATAAAGATAATAGTAATAGAAACTTCAGAGATGACTTAATTGTAACAACTTTTTACATTTTCTAATTTTCTGGTAACTTGTTTAATATTATTTAAAATTTTTCCCGCTTTTCCAATCTTCATTTAACCTCAAATCTTACTCCTTATTTCAATAATAAATACTGCATTTATTTCTTGCTTTTAAAACTGCCCCTTCCAAAATTATTCATTTTAGGAGTGATAGAATAGATTTTTATTAATATTTATCGCATTATTTATCATAATCAAATTTCCACTTTTCAGCTAAGAGTTTTCCTTTATTTTGACAATCACCCATATAATTATGCCACTGTTTCATGCTTGTGTTTTTTTTTCTTCAGTTCTTTAATAAACTACCTACAAATAAACATTTGGAGATTTTAAATCCTGGTTATATTTTTAAAAAAATCAATTCTTGATTTAAATCAAATAAATCTGATTTTTTTAAAAAAAACCATGATTTTTATCAGCCCTGGCACAAACTGTTTTAAGGTTCACAATTATATTTTCTTTCCCGTTTCTTTTTCAATTCCCACTATGTTCCGGTTATCCTGGTTAGCAGACACCCTGTCTTATTGGTTGAAATTAAGACACCCAAGAATGTCTTAAAAATGATCACAAAAATGTCTTAAAATAAGTCGCCTGTTTTTGCAGTGTTAAAATTATTATTTCTCTCTAAAATGTTGATGGATTGAATCCCATTACTATTTTAGACATGGACGCTTGCTTCAAAGTGGACATTCAGGATTCATCGGAATTTTATGGAAAGTAGAAAGACACTCGATGCAGAATAGTCGTACGTGGTGATGCGCACGAATAAATTCTTTCCGCCATATGCATTCGCTCGACGCGTACTTATGCTTGTCATCTTGTACGTGTGTATTTTGAGTTCGAACTCGAGGTGTCGGCAGGGGCAAGGAGGGGGAGGGGGTTGAGATGGTTACAAGAGATTGGGGAGGGAGAGCTGGGTGTCACGCGAAATATCCTCTCTGTAGCTCTCTCTTCGACATTGGGTACCAAGTTTATTTCTTTTTCTACACTTCCACTTCCTCTCCTCCTTGAGGAATTGGAATTTCTCTCGCGGATAAAATTCCCTCGTGAGGAAATCACGTGACGCTTACGTAAGTACCAGGCACGCGTGCCACCTGCGAATGTGACAGGGCTCCGATCGATAACTGACGGTTAACCTTTCTTGCATCTCAAGATAGCATTTTCAAAAAGAAACTTTAAATCTGACCTGACTCCAAGCAAGAAAAGCAGAGTAATGAGTTGAAATTAGTAACTATAATATGAGGCATAAAATACAGAAAAATTGATTTTGAAATTATAATAAATTCAAATAATTTGAAAAGGTTTAACCTTGAAGTTTTCAAGCCGTTTATATTATATGTGAGAATAATTCTCTTTTTTTGGCCTAAACGGCTTTTTTGCAAAAATTATTTTTTTAAAAAACAAAAAAGTCGATAATATTTTTGTCTTATATTATTTTATTGACGCATTTCGATGTAATATATCACATCCTCATCAGAACTGTACATCATAATATTTATAAATCAATTAACAGACAATGTGTCATTATAAAAGAAAGTTTGCTTTTTTACCTTTTAAATCGTCAATTTTTTAATTATCCAGTCATTTTCTGGTTTCTAATTCCAATATTCCAAATAAAAATTAATAAAATAAAATTAATTCCAGATAAACTTGTAAAATAATTTTGATTTTCAAAAAATCGACTCTCAATAGAAACCTGAAAATGACTGGATACATAAAAAATTGACGATTTAAACGGTAAAAAAACAAACTTCCTTTTATAATGACACATTGTATCTTCATTGATTTATAAATATTATGATTTACAGTTCTGATGAGGATGTGATATATTACATCAAAACGCGTCAATAAAATAATAGAAGACAAAAGTATTATTGACTTTTTAGTTTTTTTAAAAAATAATTTCTGTAAAAAAGCCGTTTAGGCCAAAAAAAGAGAATTATTCTCACATAAAATTCTAATACTGTTCTTTTAATAATTCGGCAATTTAATTCAAACTGAAATTGTCCGAGCAATAGGAAAAGAAAATAATCTTTATTCATTTCTCTTTCGGGAAATTTTTCAGGTCTTGTTTTTTTAATGGATTGTCTGGCTGTGATTGCCGTTTCTACTGAAAATGCACAGTAGACGATTTTGTCTGACATTGAATGTCGTTTCTTTTTGTGGACAGTAAATTAATTAAAAATGTCAAAATAGGATTGATAAAGGTATTTTTTCACTGTCTGGCTATAAATGTCGTGACTACTTTGAAGAAAAAGATCTTATGGTGTTAAATGGATTTTTGGTCTGACTATAATTTTGGTAATACTTACCATCATTAGATTTTAAGCAGTTATTTATAGTTTTTAAGCAATTTTAATTCACGTTTTTAATTTTAAGCAATTTTAATTCACGTTTTTAATTATAATTAAAAACGTGAATTAAAATTGCTTAAAAACTATAAATAACTGCTTATTAAAATTCTGAAAAAGTAACTGAGTTACTGCCAATAAAAATTATTCAGAAGCAATTGAATTATTGACTATTTAATTTTTTAGCATGTTTACTGACAAGCAATGGCCTTGAATACAAATTATTTTTTGCATCCTTTCAGTATATTATAACTACTAACTGAAACACCTAATCATCTCTTTGATACTCTCTAAATCTGAATTAGTGGTTTTCTACTAATAAATTAGCGAGAAATCGGTTACTATTAAATAGTGCAAAATTTCACTATTTTTTAGTAGAAAGGTACTAATTAATAAACGAAAACTACACTGCAAAAACAGCTGCCTTCTAAGTGTCTTATTTTAAGACATTTTGGTGTCTAAGACGCAATTAATGTCTTAAAGTAAGACATTTTTTGCGTTTTAGATAGAAAAAAGACATCAAAATGTCTTAAAATAAGATACTTAGAAGACAGCAGCTTTTGCAGTGTACTAATTTTAAAGTGAAATGTCTATTAATTGCAATAGTGAATGTTTTTTTTTCAATTAATAGATATTTTACTTTCAAATTAGTAGTTTTCTACTATTAATTAGTACCTTTCTACTAGAAAATAGTGAATTTTTTCACTATTTAATAGTACCTGATTTCTCGATAATTCATTAGTAGAAAATCACTAATTCAGATTTAGAGATTAATATTGATAAGTAATTTAATAACAAAAAAAAATTAATAAAAACTAATAAAGCTTCATTCTTTCGTAAAGTAGAAATGGAAAGAATAAAATAAACCTGATGAAGACAGACAGATAAAATTCTTTTATTATTACAAAATTATTTTTTCTAGAAATGTCGAACAATTTATTAAAAGTTGATAAATTGGGCCCGTCACATTTTGACACAAAATTTTCCGTAGCACAAATTGTTCAACCTATAAGAAAATGTTATTTTCTAATGCTAATAAAATCAAAAATTTTTAAACTCTGATTATTAAATAATTCAATTTACAGCATTAATCCAGTCTTCTAATATATGCCACGAAAAATGTTGTCAACATAATACGGACCCGATAAATCCATTTTAAAAAAAAGTGGAGATAAACACACATTTAAGATAAAACTTTAAATTAATCTGTGATTGTTGAAAAAAATGTTTTAATAAAAAAATTTCAATTGCAAAATATTTTCACGGAAAGAAAATTAATTATAAATTTTATAAAAGTCTTTTACAATCTAGGGAAAAAGAATCAAAAAGAGAAAATTTCAGGTTGATAATTTTAAATTTTACAAAAATTATATTAAATTTGCTACACAATTTATTACACATTTATTATTATAATAGATTTCAATTCAAAACAAATCAACTAAAGTGCGAAAAACATTCTTGTAAAAGGGTCTTGTAAAACTTTAAGGGTCGTGTATAAAACTACATTTCTTAAAATTTCTCAAAATAACAAAAAATAGATTTAAAAACTTTTTTCTCAAAACGTGACTGGAATTATGAGTTATGAATCCAAAAATAATTGTTACACGCAAAGAAAATTAATTATAAATTTTATTACAATGCTTTATAATTAAGGGAAAAAGTGACAGAAAGCGGAAGTTTTATACAAGGAATTTTAAGCTTTAGGAAAACCATTCGAATCATTACTAAGTTATTTTAAACTTTTATATAGTCTGTAGAAAATTTAATATAATTTAGGTAAAATTTAAAATTATCAACCTGAAATTTTCTCTTTTTGATCTTTCTCACTTAAATTGTATAATACTTTTATAAAATTTTTAATTAATTTTCTTTCCGTGTAGTATTAATGTTGTCGACTAATTTTCCCTCCAAGTGGGATTTATATTCACAGTCAGACCTCTCGATTTCATTTTCAGTAGAAACACTATTTACAATCCTGCACACAGTAGGATTTTTTCTATTTAAAGAAGTATAAAAATGTTCATTTATATGATTTCGAATCCATGAATGATTCTATTTCATACATATTTATCGTAATTGATGATTTTAACTATTATAAATAAATTTCCCGGAAATAATTAAAATAAAAACATTATTTTACACTATTAAGAATGACTATTGAGAAAAACTCTCAATTTCAAAACACATTAGAAATAGAAACTTAGATGATGTAATAACTTATAATAATTTTTTAGTTCTTAAAGTTAAGGACCATGCTCAAAAAGTATTAAAGAATATTTTCATTATGAATTTACAAGAATTTGCCAATTTTCATTTTTCGTATTTTGTCCACCTATAGATTTGCAATCTATCCCACTGTGCGGCATCAATAAAGTTCAAGTTTTATTTTTTCAGTAGAAACAGTATTTACAGTCAGACGTGAAATCAGTCAAGCTGTATTTTTCAGTAGAAGCGGCAATCAAAGCCAGACAATTGATTGGAAAACAAGCCTTTAAAATTTTCCCTCGAGATTGTGTGCGCCACTCTATAAAAAAAAACTCTATTTTCTTGAAACACTAGCAGTAAATGAACCCGGTAAAAGTACTTTCTAACAAAGTAATTACCATAAAGCAATTTTTCAAAGGATTCGAGAAATAAAAGCGTTATCTCCTTGGGATAAAGTGTAAGGTGGAGATTACCATTCCAGCTGGAGCCCCAGCTTCGTTTCCGGACCGGAAGCCCTGAGAGCTTGCAATTAGAGACGCTGGAGGTTTAAGGTCGCGCGTTCATTAGCGGGCGTTGATTGGATGGTGGTGTCACGTGATAGAAGGCGAAGGGGATTTAAGGGTAGGGGTATTGCAGTCAGTTGTTTCTAGAGACTCATGGCCACGCCTATCCCCTTTCGCGGCCACTATCGAAGGCGGGAACTTCCGACTAATTATGACGCCCACCGACAAATGAAACCGACAATCCCCAAGAATCAGGCGCGCGCATTACGTCACAACTGATTAAAATATAATTAATCGATATAAGCTGGGAGGTGGACTGACCAATCATTACGCGAATCCTGTAATGGTGGAGGCGAGTAATTAGTGACGCTAGAGTGAACGTGAGAGGCAGCTCGATGCAGCTGCAGACAATCAAAAGGGGGTGGGTGGGAGGGGGTGCAATCTAAATTAAATCGAAGATACGGCCGCGGGCAGACTTTCATAGATTCAATTTCCGATTGCCAATTAGTATTCCAATCTCGGAGTCGGAGTCATGAATAAATAAGATAATTTACGAAGGGTACTGTGTAAAACTGCCAAGACGGATCGCGTGTCGAGAAACTGAAATTAATCGCGAGCGAGGGAGTTGGAATAATCCCGCTGTGGTAAAATTAACTTGAAAAATGCAGGATTTCGAGATTATGATAATTTTGAAAGGTAATAATTCAACGAGGTTGAAAAAAATTACTGATGAGCTTCGTGGTAGAAGGCTCTTTTTTAGGTAAAGGCAGGTAAAATTCGAGGGGAAGTTGTCAATTGTGACTGCTGACTAATTAATTAATTAATGATTTTTGTATACCAGTAGACCCTGTATATAAATATAATCTTGAATTACCTTTTTTCCTATATAAATACAATCTTGGTTAGAACTATGAGGCAATTCATTTTTCGATCAACTATTCTAAGCTGAGTTTTTGGTATTAACAGGTCAATTAGTTTTTATTTTCCAATTTTTAGGGTTCCGTACACAAAGTGTCCAAACGGAACCCTTATGTTTTCACTCGTTTGTCCGTCGCCCAAAACCATTACCCCCCCCCCCCCCCCCTAGCGGCCAAACTATTTCAGAGAGAGAGTTGAAATTTGGTACACTTATGTATTTTCACGTGTAGATTACAGGAAAAATATAGCGAACATGATTGAACGCGATGTCCTCGCGTTGTCAAGGAAATAACAAGATTTTTTTCAAAAAATGCATTAAAATGCCTATTTACCACCCCCCCCACCCCCTTATCTCCTAAACTATTTGACCTAGAGTATTGAAATTTGGTACACATATGTATTTTCGCGAGTAGAGTTCAGGAAAAATATAGAGAACATGATTGGAGGTGACGGTCATAGCGTTGTCAAGGGAAAACTTTTTTTTTCAAAAAAAACGTGTCCCCCACCCCCCTTATCTTCCAAACCATTTGACCTAGAGGTTTGAAATTTGGTATACCTAGGTATTTTTACGTGTAGATTACAGGAAAAATATAGCGAACGTTGCTGGACTTAATTTTCAAAAGTTATTAATGAAAAGTTGAAAAATGACAAAAAACCCCTATGCTAGAGTTTAGCGTATTTATCCTAAAAGGTTGGGAATTGGTTAAAAATGTGTAATTTTATGCAGAATTTTTTATAAAACCATAAAAATTGTGGTTTAAATTTATTATCATAACATTTTTTCCAAAAAACTGAAATTTTACCAAAAAAAAATTTTTTTCTTCTAAACAGCTACAATATTTTATAGTTTCAGATTATTTTTTTGTACAAAATGTTTATGTTTATGTTTAAATTACTTTAAAAGTTAAAAAATAAAAAAAAATTTTTTTGGCTTTAAAATTTAAAATTATATGAAAAAGCTTAGTCTATTTAATTGGAAATTTTTAATCCTATAAAAATCATTAAGTTTATACTTAAATTTCTTTAAAAATGAAAAAAAAATTATTTTAATTTATCATTATTTAAATTATTATTCATATAATCTCTGACTCATATAATTGAAAAAAATTAGAGCGGTACGGAACCCTTCGACTTGGTACAAGTGTAACTCGTACTTGCCCGATATTTTAATTATAACTTTTACATTTCACATATTAAACAAAAATAACAGAAAAATTAAAGAGAAGAAACTAATTAATATATAGGGGAGAGTGGCCATCAATGTACCAGTTTTTTCAATGAACCATTTCAATTTTCTCAGAAACAATTAAATAAAAATTCTCCTAATTTTAAATATAAATGAAGTTTGCGTAAACACACTACGTCCATAAATTTGAGACGTGTGGATTTATTCTTTACACAGAAAACTGGAAAAAACTGTTTTTGATGTACTGAAGAAAAAATTTACCTAAAATACGAACACGTTTTTTAATTGAAATAAGGCCATTTAAAAATAAATGTACTTACGATTTATTTTGTTTTGAGCCTTAACTACAATATTCTAATGAGATAAAGATTTTGAAATATTGGATTAAGTTATAAAAAACCATTCTTGTTGCAAATGTCATGTTGATTCAATGTACCGGGGAACAATGAACCACCTGGAATTTCAGTGCATTTTCGATTTCCAGAGTGGTATGCTTGATTATAAAACTAGGCATGCATACAGCATGTTACAGCGATTGTTATCAGTACTTTTCTCAACATAGCAAAACTAAAATGCCATTTTAGCTAGTTAACTTAAATTTGAGGTATATTTATGTTATACATTATCAATTAAAAAGTGTTAAGTAACAATTTTTTATAGTATTTGATAGAAAACAAGTTTTTTTACAAAGTGAAAATTGCAATATTATTATTGTTGAACATTTTTAGTATTTTTATAGAGGTGGTTCATTGTGTACCCAGTTTGTTCAAAATGAAAATAGCTTGTTACTTTAGAAAAATCCTAAATTTTATTATTTAATCAAAATAAATCGTGTAAAATATGTGTGCATTACCTAGATAAGTGTTGTAGTTTTATATTAATGCAAAGAAGTGCTTGAAATTGGTGAAATTGAATAAGTACTATGACCTTGAAAAAAACCCGGTACATTGATGGCCACTCTCCCCTAGGTGTTAAAAAAGTTTCTCAACAAGTCCTTTTAATTTGAGCTTTTCTTTATTTAGGCTTTTCGACCTTAATTTCGGTCCTCTTCAGAATCTAGATACAGACAATAGTTATTTGACTACAAAGATCTCATTTAAAAAAAATAATTACAAAGATAAAGTTCTTAGAATCATTTACAAAAAGAGACACTAAATATAGAAATTAATGTTTACAAGTAACACAAACTCTATAAAAAAGTACACTGAAAGAAAATTTTAAATAATATTTAAAAATGACACTATAAAATTTAATATTAAATATAATGAAAGGAAACTATTCAAGACCTACTGGAGAAATTGGGTCACTTTTAAATTATTACATTGATGAAAAGAAAATTTTGTAGTGACTATATTAGTATTCAAAATTTCGTTTTAGTATTTAATATAGTCACTATTAAATTCTCTTTTCTTCACTGCAACAGTTTAAAAGTAAACCAATGAGTATTTTTCAGTAGGTCTTGAATAGTCTCCTTTCAATAATCTTATATTAAATTTTATTTCAGAATTCCATTCAGTGTATCTTTAAAATAAGTCTGAGCTTATATTTCAGACGTAATTAGAATTTTTAAGAGACATTAAAAATGTCGCTTTTTTAAAATTATAGAAATTAAATTTGGAGACGTTAATTCTTCTTAGTTTTCTTCTCAAATTTTTATCAACTTTTAGAAAATAAGATATACGTTTTAGATTTTATTATTTTAAGTCTTAGAATTTTTTGAATGCATAAAAAAATAATTCCTGTCCTCTAAATCTCAATTAGTCAAAAACTATTAATTTCTACCAACTTAGAAGCTCGTTTACCTAAATTGTAAAGAATTTAGTAAAAAATTATTGATTCAATTGGTGAAAGTAATTTTGAGGTTATGTAAAAACACTAAATAAATTAGTAGATTTCTGTCTACTAAATATTTTAATTATTTTGTACTATTAATTAGTCAAATTTGACCCCTAAATTACTATTCTTTTACCAATAATTAGTTTTTTTCTAATTGAGTAAAGAAAACTCATTTACGGTTTCCCTATTAAATTATTCATTTTTTACAAATTCCGATTTAGAGACTAGCATTGTGTTTAAGATGTACTAATATTTTAATACCTTGGCATCAATTTTACTTGATTGAAAGAATATTTCATATAAAAGGTTAAAATGAATTCTAAAAATTTTGTATTTAATAATATTTAATTGCATGAAAAGAAGTAATCGTTTACGTTACAGCATCGAAAAAGGGACTGATTTTTCTGAAGAAGTCTTTTTAGAGAATCTTTGTACTTAAATCTTAAACAATGCACCTTTATTTATATTGAACTGCTGTTAAAGTGTTTTTTAAAAAAAACAGATTTTTTGTTTTTTTTTATTACTAAATACTAATTCAATTAAAAATAAATGTCAGTGTAATATCTATTAGTTGAATTTATTAAATCTCAATAATCTACAAGACAAATATTTAACGAAAAATTGATTTAGTCAAGATTTGACAAATTCAAAAAAGAGTGAGAAAAATGTTTTCTTGTACTTTTTTGCCTTTAATTAATTAACTTTAAATTATCTTTAGAATCGAACCAAACATTCAAAATTCTTGAATAAAGAATAATTAATTATTGTCATAAATATACATTCTTGGATCAAAAATTATTTTTTGGATAAAGGATATTAGTTCTTTAACTTAATACACAACTATTCAATAATGAAAATTTTCACTATTTTTTAGTAGAAAATTACTAATTATTAGTAAAAAAAAAACTAAAATTTAAGAGTAAATTATCTATTAATTGAAATACTGAAAGTTTATTTTTTGTTAATAGTAGATATTTTACTTTCGAATTAGTAGTTTTCTACTAAAAAATAGTGAACATCTTTACTGTTTAACAGTAACCGATTTTTCGTTAATTCATTAGTAGAAAGTCATTAATTCAGATTTAGAGAGTGAGAATGATTATTCTTGGTCCAAGAATGTAATTCACACTCAGAGAAAAAATATATTAACTCAGAGCCAACTAGCTTTTTTATTTGTATCAAATAAAATTTTATTTAAGGCAAATAACTTTTTTATTTGAAACAAATAAAAAATTTAGTAGGCTTTGAGACAAAGATATTTTTATTTGGCACAAATAACTTATCTTTGTGCTAAATATATCGCTTCTCTGGGTGCAAGCATATTTTTATTCTTGGAAAAAAAGGAATTTCTTTCAGAAAATAATCACGAAAACGAACATATTTTACGATTTGGAGAAAAAGTGACAAATAATAAAATTTTCATTTACGAACTTTGTAATATTATAAAAAGTATTTGAAGCATGATTGAATAATAATTTTATACTGTAACACAGCTTTTAGCAAATTTAATTAAAATTTTGTTACGTCAAACATTTCTTACATAAAAATTATGTCTCACGGTGCTTTAAGTTCAAATTATAAAATTCCCTATTTTTACATACTCTCTAAATCTGAATTAGTGGTATTTTACTAATGAATTAGCAAAAAGTGAGCTTCTATTAAAATAGTAAGAATTTTACTATTTTTTAGTAGAAAACTACTAATTAAATTAGTAAAAAAAAATCTACTTATTTTAAAAGTAAAGTTTCACTATTTCAATTAGTAGTTTTCTACTATATGAATTAGAGAAAAGTGAGCCATGAATTTGACTAATTCATATAGTAGAAAACTACTAATTCAGATTTAGAGAGTAAATTTAAATTAAATAACTATGATTCATTAAAGAAATATTAATTAATAAACACTGCACAGTAAAAAATTTTGAGTTAAATTTAACATTTTTCACATGTCCCAAACGGTCCACTCAAAACTTATGTGTTAATTCAACACAAAAAAATATGTTGAATTTTGTACACAAATTTTAACCTCTTATTGTACGCATTATAATAATTTAAAGCGTGTATATTATATGCAATTACTATTGTATTTCATCTTTTGCAAGTTAAAATGAATTTTCAATAAGAAATTTATGCTTATGCAACAAAAAAATAAACATAAATTACAGAGTTACTACTAAAAAATGTGAGGACTGTTTTCTACACAAATACACAAAATTTTTAACTGTGTGATAGTAAAATTTATAAGAAAATTGTTTGTAAAAAAAATATTAATAAAAATTTAATTACGAAATTAAAAAACAAGTTTTAATTCACTTCAAAATAAAAGTCAAAAAAGCATTTAAAAACAAAACTTTTTTTCACTCGGCAAGAAATAGTTATTTTTCTTTTTTCACTTTTCTCGTAAATCTCGGCAATACTCCATTATTTTTCCAACAGCGTAAAGTTTATATCACCTCAGCATTATTAAATCCAAGTAATTCAAGTAAAATCGCATGGAAAAAACTAAACGACGTCGGTCTTTGGACTTTTATGTGCGCCCTGAGGTTTTTTTTTCTTTTTCTTTCATTCCCTCAAGTCGCAGCTTTTCTATCGATTTCGACTTTTTATGCTATTGACGAACGCCGTATCGCCATGGTCGTACATCAGAAATTAATCTCGCGTAGTGTGTAGGAAGGTGGAGACGAAAAAATTGAGGAACGTCGTCGTACAGTTGGTTCTGGAAGTGGTCGTACACAGAGGGAAAAGCAGTCGGGTGGGCAGGGGGTAGTTTGGATTGGTGAGTGTTCGAAATATGAAATATGAACGGTACGCGGGCCGAGCGCGTACGATCGTTTTGTTTCGAGGAGGGTGAACGTCAACAGGGTCGTTTGTCAACGTTTCAAATTGTAACCCCCGACTGATCGTTCTTTCCTCATAGTTCCTCGAGACCATCTCTTTTTTTTTTTGTTTCTTTTTTTTTTTTGTTTCACGTAAAAGTCGGATTTCTATGTTAAAACTTTTGAAATAAAGTCACGTCAGTATTTTGTTTTTCGCGGAATCGAGAGATTGGATTTAATTAAGGATAAAATTAAAGTTGGCTACTGGGCAATCGCGTGATTAGTCGGCTCGAGTTGCAATCCAATCAAGGGATTTGACGAGTGGCCAATCAAACTCTCCTTTAAATGCGAGAACGGTCAATTTGCATGGCATCTGCATACTTAATCCTCTTTTTCTATATATGAGCAGACACGCTGTAGGTACAAAAGAATAGGGATCTTGATAACTGTTAATTGATAATGCAATTATTATAAAAGGTCTTTTTTTATTTTTTATTATTTAGGCTTTTTTAAACCGGTTTTTTATATTTGAATTTGTTAACAAATTTTATACAATTTTTATTATTAATGGCATCTTTATTTAATGGAAAACTTAATTGATAGTCATTTACTAGAGTTATTATTTTGCATTCTTTTTATTACGCAGAAACTTTATAAAATATAATTTCCACACTGAAAGATTTTAGTAAATAATTTTTACTATCAGGTTTGTTATCCGGAATAATTGTGTAAAACAAAAATTTTTCCCAGCGGAGATAGTAAATTTTCAATGTATGGAAGAAAACTTTTCTAAAAAAAATGTAAGTAAATTAGGGTGCCCATAAAAAATAAACATTTTTTCTATATCGTATCCTACTCGTAAATTTTCTTCCTTTTTATCAAAAGATATATTTTTTATTTTTTTAGATTTTTTAAAAATGATTTAGAGGTCGCGACGAGTCATTTTAGGTCAAAAATTGCGTTTTTATAGGTTTTTTTATTTTCTAAACTTATAAAATAGGTTAATAAAAAAAATATTTTTGTGTAATACATCACTTCAAATTTACCTTTGATTAGTCAAAATTTATTCCGCATGAAGAATAATTTTTTTGGAGACACTAAAGGGCCTCAAATCTAAAAGTACGTCAATTTTTGTCCATAATTTAAGACAACAAATTCTTTTACAGATATTTAAGAAGCATTTATATCATTGTAGGCTCTATACGAGATAATTTTGGACTAATTGAGTGATAAATTTGAAGTAATATTTCACAAAAAAATATTTTTTCAACCTATATTATAAGTTTAAAAAATGAAAAATCTAAAACAAAAGCATTTTTCGACCTAAAATGCGACCTCTAAATCTCTAAGGATACGATATAGAAAATTTTTTTATTTTTTATGGGCACCCTAAAGCATATCCATCCTAGATTAAAATTTTTCTAAGAAAATGTAAATATTTCTATCCTTGAAACTTGACTATCCTCACTGGAAGAATTTTTTTTTTACAATTATCTCAGATTAATAATTTTTAGAGTAAAAATTAGTGAATAAACTATAATACTTAATGTGTAAAGTCTTTAAATGCAATTAAGGTAATTTAAATTTTCCCGAAATATATATTATTTCATCTCTTATATCTCTGCATAATTTATTAAAATTATTTCTGTTTAACCGGATTGTTTATCATAGACTTAACATGTGTTCGAAATTCTGTGATATAGAAGTTTTTTTCCAGAAACTGTTAAAAAACCACTCACTAAAAAAAATTTTTTTAACGAAAAATCTGAGATATCAAAATTAGGACAATAAAAATTTCGGGGAAAAAATTCTATTAAATAAAAATTAGTTTGTTAAAAAGTTGTATCTGGAAAATATTTCGACAAACTCTATAAAATAAAACATATTCAAAATGAAAATTATTATATCAAAAAAAAAAAGTAAAATAAACCAAAACGAAAACCGATTTATTATTTAAATAATCCGAACACTAATTTTATTAATAAAAATAATTAAAAACTGAATTGTTGTAAAAAGACAATGAATTTAAATTTAACTTATTCTATTTTATTCTATTTTTATTCTATTATAAATAATTTATATAATTATTAGGACAAAATTAAATACTAAAATAATTTTTAAAAATCTCTTACTTTCCGCTGTAAACAAATATTTCTTGAATCCAGGCGGAAACTTTCCTTTTCCGAAAATAACTCTGACTTTCAAAAGTAAAGAGCTCGAATTATCATTTTTGATATATTATAATTTTATTTAAGAAAAGTAAATAATTTTATTATTAGAAAAATAACATAGTTTCCCCCTCCCGTCCCCATATAAATAAATATTAATTACCTAATGTATTTTAATATTACAATTGACATTTTTTAATATTTTTTTTTAATTTCGTTCAATTTTTTCAATTTTTTACAATTTCTTTCCATTTTCAAAATTATTGAAATACTACATTTTTATTAATTATTTTTTTTCCAAAAATCTTTAAAAAAAATTTTAAATACACTTTACATTATAGGTATTTACTTTGTTACCTTTGGACTTGTTTAATTTTAATTAATTGAATTGATGGGCAATTTGTACATATTTAACATTTTAAATCAGTTTTATTAATTTAATAAAATTTACTTTCAAATACTATTTTTTTAAAAAATAAAAAATTTTAATTATTAAATTATAAATTTGTTGTAATTCATTATAAATCTTAATTATAAATTATATATTGATTTGAATAATTTTTAAATATATATATATATATATATATATTTTATAAATAAAGTTTTTTTATTGTGGTATATCAATTACTTAAGGTATATGTCCCTGTTAAATACAGACTATCAGAAAAAAAATTCCAGTGTCCTTCAGAGGATTTAAAACTTTTCGGAAACTATATTTTTGGGAAGGGAAAATGTCCTTTTTTAGAAAAGAAAAATTTGTATAGGTATTAAAAATTGTTTATTTCATACATTTTTATAGGCAATCAAACTTTTCTGTAACATCGCTTCTTTTCAAATTTTTAAAATTTGTAAAAGTGTAAAGTTTCTTAAAAAATTCACATCTGTGAATTTGTAGATAATCTATTTCTGAATCAAAATAGCATAAATTTAAAAAATTTGTAAAGAAGCGATGTGAGAGAAAAGTTTGATCGCCTAGGAATGTGTGTAATTAAACAATCTTTAATATACAAATTTTTTTTCTTAAAAAGGACATTTTCCCTTCATAAAAATATAGTTTCCGAAAATTTTTAAATCCTCTAAAAAACACTAGAATTTTTTTTTCTGATAGCCTGTGTTTAACCGAGGAATATATCTTAACAAATTCCCTTAAATAACCTTAAATAGCGTCAAATTTATTAATGTCATTATTTAAATTCAATTTATTAATAATGAAATTAAAATTTAAATAATAGGGTATCTAATGCTAATTTATGATTAAATTTTCTTAAACTGACTGATTTTCTCATTACTTTTAAATAATTTCGTGCTTGTCTGAATCGTGACATTATCCACATTGTTTGTGATCATAATCAGTTTATTATTTCCGTATTGCTGAATTATGTCAAGCTGTCAGGAAGCGAGGTTCGAAAATTTTTTACATGTAAGAATGAAAAAGAAGAAGCAATAATCAATTCGACAGTAATTTTTCAAGCTATAGTGTTTACAAACAGACGTTTCAGCCTTCTCGTGCCTCTAGACGGTTGCGTGACGATTAAAAAAAGCTTCGAGGGGATTCCATGATTCCATTAAGTCTCGATTAAGTTGTGTCAGTTCACGGAATTCTCCAAGAATCAAGCGGCAATGAAGATGAGTTGTCTACCTTCTCAAAGGTTGAAAAAAACCTTCATAAAAACGTGGGTAAAGCAGGCCACGGTCTTGAGGCGGCCCCAAAAACTTAAGCCTCGGCTTAATCGAGAATTTAGTCTTTAAAGTTTCGAGAAAGAAGAACAAGAAAAGAAAATGTAACTCAGCTTCCCGCAAAAGAGAGGAAAAGTTGAAAAACAAAGAAATTGAGGAAAAATTGATGAAAATTCAAAAATGGGAAAAGTGGAAAAATTAATTTTGAGATTCGTTGCAATTTGTGATGCAAATTCAGCAATTCTATTCTTCTTGGGCGCTATGGATATTAATAAGTATAAAAGAATAAATTTTAAATTTAATAATAGAGTCTGGAAAAACTTAATTTACATCTACCTCAATTTTTTTCAACCAACGAAGAAGTTGATTAAAATTTCTCAGCATGCAAGAGTGAGAAAGTAATTTAAAAGGAGCCATTCAAATTCTTCGTTTTTTTTTAATCTTATAAAATCAGAGACCAACGCCGGACGTAAAATTTCTTCATCAACGGTTAGTACTATAGCGTCACCTTCAGAACCTTAGAAGTCGGGGGTGGAGGGTGGGTCGTCTGTTTTCCCCGTCTTAATTTATTTGGCCGAGAAACGAGAAGCTAATTTGGTTTAATATATTAAAACTCAAGGCCCGCTCTCACGAGGCAGCTGCCTAATGGCGTAATCCTCTAAAAAGTTATAAAATTACAAAGTTCATTTTTAAAGACAACCTTTCACCCGCACCCCCTCTCTCTCTCTGCCAACGATTCACCATCAAGCCAGCGTCATCTAAGCTTCAAGTTATGCGACTTTAAGATCCTCAACGTCTTCCCCATGTTGCTGAAAATACTTATGATATTTTTATTGCATCGTATTTCACGTCATGTGCAATCTACTTTTGCATATTTATACAGCAGGGTAAGTAGCTACCTTGCTATATGATGTCATGTATTTTAAAGAAACGAGGTAGATTCTACAGGACGGTTTCTAACTCGACTAGATGTCGGGTAAAGTCTATCGACTTTTTCCGAAGAGAAATATGCAAAATGCTCCATCTACTGAGCCAGAATTTGTTCAATCTAGTGTACCTTAAGAAAGCGATTTAAACCAATATTAAAGGAAGGTTGAGAAAAATTGCTGAATTTTTCTTAAAAGTCCTCATCTGAAGAAAACAGATACAAACGTCGGAATTCATATTAAAAATTCGGTATTCTCACAAAGAACTGTTCAACAAACAAAATTTAAATTTATTATTGAGTTAATATATAAATAATACGTGTATGTTCTAAATTAATTAGGTATTAATTTCGAGATATTTTACATTAATTCGAATTTGAGATTACAGAAATTTTTTTTTTAAAAAGTCGGGTATTTAATCATTCTAGCTCTGTCGATTATTTACACTTTATATCATCCAAACTATATAAATTACCATTGATTCAAATTTAAATTCATTTTAATTTCAATCGAATCTTATATATTTTAATTCTCTTAAATTCCAATTAATCCACATTTGTGTCGATTATAATGTAAAGTGAAGGGAATTTATATTAATAAAGAATTGATTATTAGGGTTGCTACACTTTCAAAATTTCAAACTTTCATGACTTTTCCAGGTTTGCCAGACCATTATTCTAAAAATTCCATGACCAAATATAAAATTGTTTTATTGCAAATTGTTTAGCTTATTGCAGTAAAAAATATAAAATAATTAAATTAAAAATAAAACGTTAATATTGTTATTATTACTTAACAAAATTAATCAGTATATAATTTGAACCAATTAGTTATTAGATTTATTTTTAACTAACAACATTAAAGCGTGACAGGCGCGCGAGAAACTTTTCATTCCTGTAGATAATTTACAACTATATATTTCTGCAAACGCAAATAATAAAAATTACGAGGATAATTGGAAAATTGAAGAAAATATCTGAAAAATGACAAAAGTAATTGCCAATTGAAAACAAAATTTGAAAAATGGCAAGATAATTACACAATTGAAAAAAAAAAATGTAAAACATTAAACAATAAACATTGAATTTAAACAAAAAATTTGAAAAATTAAAAAATTACAGGAATCACTGTCGGAAATAAATAAAAATTAATAACTGGATTAAAAATCGAAAAGAATCATTGAAATTGGAGAAAATAATAAAATATAGAAGAAATAAATTGCAAATTTAAGAAGTAAATTGAAATTTGAAAAAATAATCAATAATTACAAAAAATTACAAAATGACGGAAATAATTGACAATTAAATACAGAATTCGTAAAATGCTTAGATAATTACCCAATGAAAAAAATAATTTAAAAAATTAAATATTAAATACTAAACAAAAAAATTAAGAAATTAAGAAAATTATACACCCAGAGAAATAATATATTTGTCTCACAGACAAGTGACTTTTTATTTGAATTAAATAAATTTTTATTTGTGTCAAATAAAATTTTACTTGATTCAAATAAATTTTTTTATTTTAAACAAATAAAAAGTTACTAGGCTGTGAGACAAATATATTTTTATTTGGCACAAATAACATATCACTTCTCTGGGTGTAGGAATAAGTGTTGGAAATAATTGCAAATTAAATAATTGGATTAAAAATCGAAAAAATCAATTAAATTCAAGAAAATAATTGAAAATTAAAGAAAATAATAAAAATAGAAGAAAATAATAAAAAATAGTAGAAATAAATTAAAAATTTAAGAATTAAATTAAAATTTGAAAAAATAATCGAGAATTCAAAAAAAATTGCAAAATGCCGAAATTAATTGACAATTAAAAACAAAATGACGAAAATAGCTAGACTAATACATAACCGACAAAATAATTGAAAAAATTAAATAATAATTATAACATTTTAAGAGAATATTTGAAAATTGAAAAAATTGTAGGAAATTATTGAAAATTGAGAAAAATAATTAATAATTGAAATAAATAATTGAAAAATGACGAGAATAATTAAAAAACTAAGGAACATAATTATCTGCAAAATAATAAAAATAATTGACAATTGAAAACTAAATTCAAAGAGTGACTAGATTAATGGACAACCAAAAAGTATAATTGGAAAAATTAAAGAAATATTAAATTTAAAGAAAATAATTGCAAATTGAAAAATGAAGACAATAATTGAAACTTGAAGCAAATAATTCAAAAATTAAATAATAGAATTTAAATTTAAAGAATACAATAGACAATTTAAAATAGTAATTTTAAAAAAACAAGAATTATTGAATATAGAAAAAAATACTTAAAAACTAAAAAAAGGGATTGAAATTTGAAAAAAATAAGAATTAAAGAAAATAATTGTTTAATTGAATTTAAAATTAAAAAAACCTATTTTATAATTGAAAAAATGCGATAATTTTTTAATATTAAAGAAAATAATTGAGAATTGAAGAAAATAGTTACAGAATTGAACAAATCAATTAAAATTTTAAAGAATTTTTATGATTGAAAAAAGCCGAGAATTATTAAATATTAAAAAATTAATTGAAAATAAAAAAGAATCATTGAAAATTCGGGAAAATAACTAAAAAATGAAGAAATAAATTGAAAATTAAAGTATTAAATGGGAATTTTTAGAAAATAATTGATAATAATAAGAAAATTACAAAAGGACGAAAATAATTAAATATTAAAGAAAATAATTAAGAACTGAGGAAGATAATCAGCAAATGAAAAAAAAAATTCGTAAACTGTTGAGAATAATCGACAACAGAACAAAATAATAAAAAAAGTTAAAGTATAATTATAAAAGTTTAAGAGAAGAACTACATAATTAAAAATTGATTAATTGAGAAGATTATAGGAATAATTGTAGGAAAAAATTGCAAATTGAACAACTAGATTGAAAACCGAAAAAAGTAATTCAAATTGAAGAATGGAATTGAAATTTAAAGAATATAACTAAAAATTGGAAAAAGTAATTGGAAAAAAACCGAAAATTATTAAATATAGAAGAAAATAATTGAAACTGAAAAATGGAATTAAATTTTGAAAAAATTGAGAGTTGAAGAAAACATCTGAATAATTGAATTTAGAATTAAAGGAACATATTGATAAATTGAAAATTAAAGAATTGAATTGAAGTTTTAAGATAATAATTAATAATTGGAGGAAAAATTACAAAGGGACGAAAATATTTAAATTTTAAGGAAAATAATTGCCATTGAAAAAAGAACTCGAAAAATGGCAAGAATAATCGACATTAAAACAAAATAAGTTTAAAAATTAAAGAATAATTAAAATTTTGAATGATAATAACAAATTGTCAGTTGGAAACTGAATTTCAGTAGCAACATTGAAATTTTCAGTTATTTTCTATTGATCAATCAAGTCAGTGAAAATTCAGCAATTTTTAACTTACAATTAGCTCAAGTGGCAATTCCCTCATTGAAATTATAAAAAGAGAAATTAATTAAATTAATTTTTTAAAATAAAATTTTATAAAATTCTCTGACTTTTCCAGGTTTTTCCTGACTACAAAAAAAATTCCATGACAATTCCAGGTTTCCCAGGTTTTCCAGGACTGCAACAACCCTGATTATATTCTAAATCGATTCCAATAATTACAAACTTAATAAAATGGTAGGCCATCCAATGAAATTTTAAGTGTTTATTTAATCAAAGTTTATTAAAATTTACACTGTGATTAAAATTCCCATAAAGGATCGATTGAAAAAATTTAATTATTTGGATCAAAGTTATAAGATTATTAAAATCATATAAAACTGTAATGTTTAAATCGCTAAAAATTTAAATAATCGAATGAGGGGCAATGTAAAAATATCAAGTCGTAGTGTGTATGAAACGGCCACACGTAAAATCTAAAAATTGGCGAATTTATTAAATGAACATTGCGTCGAGTTATACAATGAGCATGAAGATAAAAAAAGAGTTGATGGAGTTCGATTTAATTTTGTTCTCGATCAGTCCGACTAGTTTGATAATCGCCTGAGGCTGAGCGGAATTTCGCATTCAAATTTTCCGCGGCAATTGAATTAACGAACAAAAGAGCAACGGCCGTTTGATCCGTCCCATTGTGAACATACGAGGCCTCTGCCCGCCGCAAACTGATGCCCTTCAATTATGAATAATTTCGAATACAAATTCCCTTAATTTCTCTTGTTACGCGCCACACAGAGACAAAGAGATTACAGAATTTAGCGAAAGTAAAAATTGTTTAATTTTGTTGAAGATTTTAATTCAATTAATTTATTACTATATTATTATTGATTTATTTATTAAGTTCTGTCAGTTAATTTAGAGATTTTTCAGGAAATAATTGATAATAATTTAATCCAAATTACAGACCTCTCGAGACCTTCTTAATTTCTGATGAAAGCACATAAATCCAAAGTGCTTTAAGGTTTAATGAACAGTCCACCTGTACCTTGGACTTTTAAAAGGATAATTACGCAAGTGTTTTATATAGATTGGAATAGAAAGTACCGTTTATAGATGACCCTAATTAGTCCGTCCGCTGGCAACAGATGTGAGCACCCAAATTCAAATTTATTCCAGCGACCAGGGAGAGAAAGAGGAAAGAAAACTGGAAGGTGAATAAGGGAGGAAGATAAATGCTGCAAGAGAAAACTAAGCGCGTCACCTGCTACCCACCGTCTACTATCAGTTAGTTTACTTCTTTACTCTCTTTTTCCTATTCCGACATTTTACGACTATTATCTGTTACACTTTGGGTTTATTTTTGCCTTAGGGAAATGAGCTTTCATTATTCAGAATGTGATTCTAAATTCTCAAGTCGGCTACCCTATTTTAAATCATCGCCCATTCTATTTCCCATTATTTTTTAATTCATTAATAAATTTAATCACTTGAAATTGCCTTAAAGGAGAGTAACACCTTTAAAACATTATTTTAGACGTTATATTGTGAATTTTTTTAACAATAAAAATAATACAGATAATGAAGTAATCGAAAAATAGTTTTTATATTAAATTTATTCCGATAATTAGTTTATAAAATAATTATTTTTTTGCTTTAAAATTTTTTTTTTTATTTTACTAGTTTAGGTAATAAAATTCACTAAGAAAATTAGTTAAATCTAAAGATAATCTTAGTTACTTTGACTGCAACTTTACCATTAACCTTGCTTGCAAAAATGTCATTGGTTCTTATTGAACTAGGAAAAGTAGTAAATTTTACTAACAATAAGAAAATTTCACTTGTTTCTACTTTATTTTAGTAAAAACAAGTTAGAAAAATCGTTGTAACAAATTTATTATTATTTCAATTAGCTACTTTAAGAGCTGGAACAAAAATTCAAAGTTTCTCTGTATCTATGATAAATTTAGCTTGGAAGTACGTAGGATTTTTAAAAAATATTAATTTTTGCAAAAATGGTGCTAACTTGAAAAAAAAATTGGAACTTTAGAGACAAATTCTTTCACAATATCAGTTCAAAAAAAACTAATTATACTATCAAAAAAATGCTAAATAACGTTCAAGCAGTATTAAATAAAAAACAAAAAAGGCCTTGGTTGAAAGTCAATCCGTTAAGAATTGTAAGAGTTATCTTGCCCACCAACTTGAAAAATGTTGTTTAGAGAAAAACGAGGTTAAAGTTTGCAACGTAAAAAGTTGTAAATACAATAAATTCCACAACCAATTTTTATGATTAATTATGATTAATAATTACAATTAATTGTAAATTTAGTATATCTATATAAATAAAATAATGTTGTTTAGTAAAGATATGTTCCAGAAGTGAGATTTTTTTCAATGAAAATTTGCATTGGAAAATCTCACTTCTGAAACAAAAAGCCTTTCAATGCATTATAGTTAATTATATATTATAATTTATTATTATTAATATATACAGGCATCACAGAGCGGTTTTTTTGTTCAATTTAAGGTAAAAAGAGAATTTTTCTTTTTAAAAAGGGGGATTTTGAAAATTAGTAAAAAAATAATTATATTAATATTTCGAGGTTTCTTTTACGAAATTTTATTATTACCTTCGAAGTTCAGAGCACAGATTACGTGAAGCTTTATTAAGTTTAACTTAGGAGTCGTATCACTAAAAGTTTTTTAACATACATGAATTTATTGATTACTTTAGATGATTTTATAACTAAAAAAAAAATACCTAAATGGATAATTGTCAAATGGATTTTGTCAGTCAATTGTTCTGTCGTTTTTCAATGCGTTAAAGGTTTGTTCTTGAGTTTTAGAAATCTATTACGGAATCAATGTTATTTAAAAATTAAGTTGGATCTTCCTGTATCCGAAAATTGTTAAATGTGTACATTCTCACATTCAAAATCTACACTGAGAAAAAATTTGGTAAAAATTCCTGTGCTGTTCACTATAAAAACGTCATAATTGACAGTCTCCGAAATTTTACCGTGCTGTCTTACAATTTTTACCGGATTTCCCACAATTTTTACTTGAAAATCCAGTAAAAATTGTAAGACAGCACGGTAAAATTTCGGAGACTGTCAATTATGACTCTTTTATAGTGGCCAGCACAGAAATTTTCACGAAATTTTTTTCTCAGTGTATGGAAAAATATAATATACATAAAACTATGTAAAACAATTTCACATCGAATTTTAGTTTTTCATATTCATATTTGTTACTAAAATGTGATAAATAAAACATGAAATGTGGAAGAACAAAGATATATAGAAAAAGAAAGGTCACAGGGGAGAAAAATCTTGATTTTAAAGGTGTTTTAGGTGACTTTAAAAAAAAAAAATAATAAGAAAAAAAGGGGAGAAAAAATCTTAATTTTAGGTGATTTTTTAAAAAAGGGGGAAATAAGAGGAAAAATGAAAAAAAGAGAATTAGGCAAAATAAAAGGGGGGGGGGGGACTGTTATCCCTGTAGAAAAGGGCAGAAAAAATCTTAATTTTAGGTGATTTTTTTTCAGGGTGAAATAAGAGGTAACGTGGGAAAAAAGGATTAGGTAAAAAAAAAAGGGGGACTGTGATCCCCATATATATCATTTTGAAAAGTTATTAACTATTTACCTGTAAAATTCTCTTTAAATAATAACATTTTTATTATCGTTAATTACTTTTCTATTTTTCTTTCATTTTCTACCTTTTCTACTGTAATATTAACCAGTATTTTATCGGGATAAAACGAAGTTCGAATTGATAGAAATTTGGATCAGTTTAAACTTAAAAGTCTGTAAATTTAAAATATTAAAATCGATTGACATTTAGATAAAAGCAGTCTGAGTCCATTTATTTTTTAATCGATTGGAATTTGAACTGTGTAAAAATTACCGTTCTCTAAATTCAAGTCGATAAAAATTAAAATTGATTGAAATTGGTGCCGATCAAAACACAGTTTTCTTAAAAGTATCAAATTGATAGCATATCAAATTTGTTTTTGATACCAATAATGTAATCAAAACGTTGCATAATTATACTTTCAAAAACTGTGTAATTAAAATTAATTGACATTTTATTCAATGAAACTTTGAATCGATAGATTTTTGGGTGAATAGAATTCAGGATAAATAAAATTCATAACGACCAAATTACATTAACGATACAAATGCTATGATAAATTTAAATTTATAGCACATGGTGTGTGCTCATAGATAATATATTCATATGTGAATACAGATATTTTTATCCACATCCATTTCAATAAGATTTTTAGACCTTAATTCTTGATTTCGAAAATACAGTGTATTCCTTGAGGAATATAGACCTTATCACACGTGTGAAATTTCCAATATAAATGACATTAGAATCTGTTGCACGCAAATCAATGGAGATCTTAGGGAGGATCGTTGATCGATTCTCTATTCCCGATTCCATTACCGCAGTTGCTGATGCACCTCTCAGTGAATTTTTTTCCAAACCCGATAGGAATATAAGGTTTCAAAAAGGAAGAAGAGAAAGGAGCATATAACATAACGAAGTCAGGGACGTATAGTCGGCACTCTCGCCTCGATCTTGTTCGATTGTCGATTCTCTTGCTTACGCACAAACTAGATACAATTGTGTATAATATATATATATATATATATAAAACTAAAGAAGTACCGAGTTGGGCGCTTACACAGTTACAGGTAGCGCATAATCAGGACTGACCCTGCATTCGTTATTCCGAGAGTACTTATCTACATGGATGGCGAGTCTGACTGACATTAGTCAATCAAACGGGGGAAAAAAATGCTCACCTTGGCGAACGAACGCTTCGTGGTGAATTCTTGCCGTCGCTGTTTCTCTCCAATGTGCTCTTGTTTTCTTGAAGCGAAAGAAGCTGCGACTCGGCTTCGACTTCTTCTGCCCGACCCTTCTCTACCAAGTTCTGTATTATCCGTACCAAATGCAAAGGATCGCGCGAGAAATAATAATAATGACAATGTCTTCATTGTCAGGGCGGACAAAGGCCTACGGCGCGCACCAAGACGACTTTTGCAACCTCACGCGATTGTTCGAAACAGCCAGACGGAACGCTTAATTAAATCACATAAATATTTAGCTGAATATCATTCCTGCTACATTATTCTCGACGCACAATTTCCTTTTACTGTAGGTACCTTGTCTTCAGCTTTCACTGCACTTTACCTCTTAAATGTCTTCTCTGATTATTCATTTTTTATTTTATTATAAGGAATTCTAAAAAGGTCGACAGCTCGGGATTAATTTTCAAATTGCGCCATATACCAACTTCAACTTACAATTGGTTTGAATCTTTAAATTGAAGACTTATTTTTAGTTTCAAACAAACTCTGGTGTAACCTTTGGTCTATTTTATATTTCTTAAACAAAATTGATCAATTTAAACGAAAACAATTGATATTTTATTATAGGATACACAAAAAATAAGGGAGTTAAATTGGAAACTGGTAATTTTTTTCACGTGTTTTTTAAAATAATTTTAAGAGGAAGAGAAAGAAATATAAATTTTAAGTTTATTAATTTAATAGAAATTAAGTTAATTCATATAATAATTAGAGTTGTTAGGGGGGTAGTAAGTTATTGAATTACTATATGTGTTTTAGCACAAAAATTTAAAAATTTTTTAGTTAAAATATTTAGAGTAATTGTAGAAGAATTTTGCCTTGAATTCGCGAGATTATTTCCTTTTGTTTTTCTATGAAAAAACATTTTTTTACCCCTAAAAGGAGAGAGTTTTAATCTGCATCAATTTTTACCATTAAAAGATTTTCTTTAGACCACTTTAAGTGCAAAATAGATGGGTTACAAAAAATAGATTAAATAATTTTAATTGTATTTAAAGAAAAAACCCTTAAAAATTAAAAAATTAATAATTGAAGAGAAAATGAGAGAATAAATGAAGAAACTGGAAAAAACCACAAAATTTTTTTAAAATAATCTAAAATTTGACTTTTTTTACAAAAAAATATCTTAATCTAAACTTCTTAAGCCAAAGAAATTTTTCAAGAGTTTTATTGAATAATTACTAAATTTTTAAGAAGAAAAAAAAACCAGAGAAAATATAGAAAAATCTAAGGTTATTAGAAAGTTTATGAAAAAATTAAATAATCTACGGAAAAGTAAGGAAACTTGAAAAAAGGCAAAATGTTTTAAAGATTAAGAAAAAGCAAGTTAATAGAAAAACAATAAAAAAGTATTTAAAAAATGGAGAATGTCTGAAAAAAAAACTGTTTATTAAAAAAATACCAAAATTAGGTAAGAATAATGTCAATTTTGTGGCCATTTCACTTCCACGAAAAAAAAATGAAATAGCATGAACAATTTTACGAATTTTTGGTCAATTAAAAACTTTAAATAGGTCATTCGATGTGTTTTGAGATAAGGAATATGCTTTTTGAATTCACTAAGTTGTATTTTAAGCATGGAAAAAAATGTTGTCAAAAAACGATTTTTATCGATGAAAAAATGCTCAAAAAATTTGATTAGGTATTTTTAAAAATCCTTGTGTCAAAATTTAGATATTTTTGAGCTTAATAAATTATCAAAATTTTATTGAAATACGTTAAAGCGTTCTCGAGAAATCCTGGCGACAAAAAAAATTATACACACACATACATTTGGACATTTGCCTAAAAATAAAAATTTAAGTTTTTCAATGAAAATTAGTCGTTTTAGACTATTTTTAGAAAATCGAAAATCTTAACGACCATAACGTTTTCTTTATGAAGAAAAAAAAATTTAATTTTTATGGATAAATGCAAAAATGAAACAATCGTCGAGAAGTTACTAAAATTGAGACATTACAACATATAATGTAAATAAATGTAAAAAGGTAAGTACAAACTAAATGAAACATGTATTTAAAAATACAAAACGTTACAATAAAATTTTACAGATTCAATTTAAGAGAGTAAATTATTTGAAAATTAAAAATGTAAATGTCAGGAAAATGTAAAGAACTATATCGACGCCCCCCGTTGATAACATGTTTATTAAAAAGCCAATGAAATAAAATGTTAATTTAAAAAACAGTCGAAAATCATTTTTATTAATAATTTTGTAAGATATGATTTGTATTCAATTGTTTGTTTAATTCAATTTGTTGTGTGCCATAGAATGTTAATTGGACCGTACACTATAATGTTTATATAATCAAATATATGCAATAACATTCTATTTCAATCTTCAAAACTATATTATAAAGTTAATACAAGGCTATATATTTAAAAGAGGTATTCTTTTTTAATCTTGTACCTAAAAAGTACAATTCCGCTCAAATTTATTTTATTGTTTTAATAAATAATGTTTTTTTAGTTAAAAATATTAAAACCTGAATTAATAATTAAATATAATTTGAAATGATTAAATAAAAATATTAATTATTATTATTATTGAAATAAAGATATGAAAACTTAAAAAGATTCCAAGCTGTATAAACTGTAAAAAATATATTTTTTATTTAAAAACACAAAAAACCAGATAAGTTTTATCATACAATCAGTGTTTGATTATTTTTCAAATCAAAATAAAATTATCAAATAGAACTCTAAACTTCTTATTAAGAACATAATTTTAGAAATATTATAAATTGTATAATTAGTAGCTATTATGATAATTTTTAATATTTAACTCATGAACTTTAAAATATACAGGTAAGCAAAAAGTATGAACTTACATTTTTATTATTATTATTATTATCATAATTATAATTGTTATTGTTATAAGACACATAATAATTTTTTATTTCATATTTATTAAAATATATTATAATTTAGATAAAATTCACTTTGACTACAATTTTTTAATGGAAAAAATAATAAATTTCTCAAAAAAGAATATGTTTAACTTTTGAAAAATAATATTAAATTTTAATGAAATGACAAAGTTTTAAAAAAAATAAATTTCTGTAGATAAATTAAACTTTTTAATTTTAATATTTTTATTTAATCATTTCAAATTATATTTAATTATTAATTCAGGTTTTAATATTTTCAACTAAAAAAATATTATTAATTAAAACAATATAAAAAATTTGACCGGAATTGTACTTTTTAGGTACAAGATTAAAAAAGAATACCTCTTTTACATATATAGCCTCGTATTAACTTTATAATATAGTTTTGAAGATTGAAATAGAATGTTATTGCATATATTTGATTATATAAACATTATAGTGTACGTTCGGTCCAATTAACATTCTATGGCACACAACTTCAACAGACATTGAATTAAACAAACAATTGAATACAAATCATATCTTACAAAATTATTAATAAAAATGATTTTCGACTGTTTTGTAAATTAACATTTTATTTCATTGGCTTTTTAATAAACATGTTATCAACGGGGGGCGTCGATATGATTTTAGAAAAGAAAAAAAAATCTTAATATGATAGAAAAATTATAGAACAAATCCTAATAGTTAAATTTTTTTAAATCAAGAAAAGCTGGAAATTTTATGTAAAAGTAAAATAAATTTGTGGACAAATATACAAAACATTAGAGAAAATGTAGGTACCTATAAAAAGATGAATGAATTTTATTGTAGTAATTTAATATTATAATTGAACCTGTATCCTTTGTAAATTGTTTCTTGAAGGGCCAACAAGTTTTCGGGACTTTGAATTTCTTAAATAAATACATAAATTTGAACTAAATTAAATAATTTAAAAGCTGATACTATCCTCTTTCCAAAAAAAGAAAAATTGAGAAAAATATACGTTAATTTTCGCATGGTAAAATATGGTAAAAAATATGGTTAATTAATATATGGTAAAATTAATTAAGGAAAAAATAGAGTTACTATTACGCAAGAATGAAAAGACGGCAAAAAATAGAAAAAGTAAAAAACAAAAGTCTTTTAAAGAATTAAAGAATTTACCAAACATTTAGTTTAAATTATAAAAATAAACGAGAAAACCACCGAAAAAACAAAAAATTTTGAAAAAAAGTTTGAAAAATTGCATAAAATAAACTAAAAGAAATTTTGAGCAAAAATTACAAAATTAGAGGAAGTTTTATTCATTAATAAGGAAGTAAATATTAAAAGCTAAAGAAGTAAAAACTTTAAAAAAATAAAAAAGTGGGGGTATTAGAACATTTAAAAAGATTTGATCTTAAGGGCACGTAATGAAGAATGACGTTATTGACAGAGGCAAAAATTTCCAGTGGTTTTATTTTTAAGGGCATGTAGTGGAGTATGACGTCACAGGTGTAAACAATATCTGTCCGTAACTTTTCTCTTAAAATATTGAATATTTTGTCACGAAACTTTGTAGAATTATACTTAAAATATCATTAAGAAGGTCTTTCTGATCCGAGTTTGTTTAAATTTAGTCTCCAAATTAATTTTTAAAAAATTTGCTACTTTTCTACAATTTTCCAATATTAATTTTGGGACACAATTTAAACAAATGCGGGTCAGAGATACCTTCTTAATGACATTTTAGGTACAGTGGAACCTCGATTTTCCGAACCTCTGTTATCCGAACTTTTTTTCACCTTCTCAAATTTTAAAATTTATTTTTGATATTCAATTCATCATTCTTATCCTCGCAGCACATTTTTAGTGTTGACGCACATCCTACTGCCAACAAACTCTTTTAAAATACTAAATCTTATGTTTTATAAACGCAGTAATTAATATATAATATATGTATTTTAAATAAACTTTATTTAATTCAATAAAAATAGGGGAGACCGGGGCTGTTTGGCGCAGGGGTTGGTTGACGCACTTGAGTTTATTCAAAAGTGAAAAGAAGAATTAATTTTTCTCTTTGGTCAAATTAATGTACTTGATAAACTGTAACTTCACACATAATTTCATTATTATTGATTGATTATTCTGGACTATAAATTCAAAAAACCAATTTTGGTACTCAAAAGTAAATTTTAACGCCTTCATTTTTTTGTTATATCTTTTTACAAAATGCAATCAGAAAAAAATGAAAATTAAGGTTTTGTGTTCTGAACAGTTGCTTTTAAGAAACAATTAAAAATTTTTGATTTATATTTACAGTTTTCATAAAAACGAATAAAATGTATAAATAGTCTCTCCGGGGCTACTTGGCGCAGTAGGGTCGGGGCTGATTGGCGCGCTCGAAACGCTAGAAGTTTATAAGCTACATCTAGTGACTAATAAAAATTTATTAAATTCAATGTGGTAACACTTTTATTTTATTATCAGTACCAAGAATAACCCTTTAAAATAAAAAAGTGTTTAATATATATTATTATTATTATTATTATTATTATAATCTCATAATTTTACGTTTCCAGATATTTGTAGTTTTTAGGTTCGTGAACTTCACTTTTTGAAGTTCACGAGTTTTTTTTTTTTTTTTATTATTTTTTTTTTTAAGATGAACCTTCCATTTTGAATTAATTCACATTTTTTCAAGATAATATTCCCTTAGAAGACTTATTTTAACAATGAAACATATTGCTTGATTATTAATCACACATTTTAATTCATGCGCCAAGTAACCCCGGGTAGTGCGCCAGGCAGCCCTGGGCCGGGGCTGTTTGGCGCACTTTGGTTTTCTCCAAAAAGTCTGTTCTAAAAAAAAAGTACAACTTTTTTTGGAACTTTTATTTTTTGAAATCAAAGCTGAGATGTTAAGCAAAGTTTCTGTACAATATAGTTTTCATGTACACAAAATTGGCAGAACCAATCAACAAAGAGTGAAAAGTGCGCCAAGTAGCCCCGGTCTCCCCTACTTGAAATTTCTATTATCCGAACTTTTGATTATCCAAACCAAGTACTGCCCGAATTAGTTAGCATAATCGAGGTTCCACTGTAATTGTACCAAGTTTCGTGACAAAATATTCAATATTTTAAAAGAAAAGTTACGGATAAATTTCGCGTGTACCAGTGACGTCATAATCTATTACATGCCTTTAAAAAAGTAATTATTTCTTCATAAAATAAAATTGTAGAGTAGGGTTTTGTTAATAAATAGAAATAATTCAGTTGTAATGTCTAAATATGCCAACAACTCTAAAATCATGCGTCTAAATAATAAAAATTTAAAAGAATTTTAAGGTTAATTTCATTATTAAGGAAATGTGATGGAATATGACGTCACTGGTATAGTTCAACTTTCTCCTAAAATAATAAATATTTGGACACCAAACTTTGTGGAATTACTTAAAATATCATTAAGAAGGTCTCTCTAACCCAAGTTTGTTCAAATTTTGCGGCAAAAATTACTTTTTTTATTTTTTCGAAAATCAGCTAATTTTTTAAACAATTAACTTTGTGGCTGATATCATTCTCTATTAACATGTCTGTATAACGTGTTGCCTAATATATTTTAATTCATAATTAATTGGAAGATATAGAGTGCCCCGTGTAGAAAACCCAAGTGGGCCCCAACTGGCGCCCACTTGCAAACTGGGAAATACTGGGAACTTTTCCACACGGGGCGCTTAGGTGTTACGCGGGAAGCTAATTCATGATTTTTCGGAAAAAAGGGGAAATTATTTAATCACGGGAACAATTCAACCTATGAGCGTCTACGGCGTGGCAAATGTCCATTTAGTGGAAAAATTGGGGGAGAGATTTTGCGGGAAACTGTCTTCGATTCGAGGAACGTCTGATTGAATAATTAATTGTTACTCGCAACCCGAATCGAACGGTGAAATCCACGCTGAACTTTAGGTGCCACCCGGGGACGCTTAAAGGTATGAATTTGTATTTTTTTAAAAAAAGAATAAAATCTTTCAATAAGTGATCGTGAATTTGGTTTTAATTTTCGAAAATCTGAATTTTTAATTGATTTATAGTGCGGCTTTAATTCACTGTAAAAAGAAACATCTTAAAATGCATTGTAGTCACTTTTAAGACGTTTAAAGTGTCTTATATTTCAGCTTCCATCTTACAAAACTAATGCATTTAGATACTTCTGCTAACTTTTCGGAAACATCTTAAAAGTGACTACAAATGTATCTTAAATTAAGATGCTTACTTTTTGCAGTGTTATTAGGTGGATTCGTAAAGGCTTAAATTGATTTTCCTAATTCAACATGGCTTCAGCGTGCTGAATGAAAGACAGACAATGAAATAAAAAAAAGGACTCATCAAATTTAATAACCATGGATGATCATTTTACTATTCATACTAAACGATAAAATTTTAAAATTAATTAATCAATTGTTATCTCAAAATTAATTTATTATACATTTGCTATATTTGTTCATCAATGTGAATTAACCGAACAATATTTTAATTCATCATTGTAAATTTGTAATCTCGAACCTTTGTTTTTCTTGTATACAAACGTTTATTTGTGAAACTCATTATTTATCTGTATTTTGAATACTTGATGAAACTTTTATATTTAAATTAAATTTTTAAATTTAATAAGACTGCAGACTCAAATTCAATAAGAACGAATTATAATATTTTTTCTTAAATTATGTGCTAGAATTTTGTGTGTGTATATGACCGATTTATGTAATTATTCTTATTATTTTATGGTTATATTTTAATTATATTTCACTAAAGTGATGATCTATTTTATATATTAATTTTGAATGTGAGAGTTTTTGTATTGATATATCTTGACTGTGAAATAGATTATAATTATTAAGTAATTGTACGAGATTTTATTTATTTTTGTGGGTGTTCATAATTTCAAATCCTATTATTATTTTCTTTTTATTTAATTATATTTTTAAATGCATTTCTTAATTAATCTCTTTCGTTAATATTTGTTACTTATTTGTTAAAATAATCTTTATAATTTGTTAATTTATTTTTATAAATATAATCTGTTATAACTTTAAGGCAAAATTTGAACAAACTTGGGTCAGAGAGACCTTCTTAATGATACACTGAGAAAATAAGCCTCTAGCCAAGCAGCTTTATTTCTAGGTTAGGGTTCCTCGGGACAAAACAAACAAAACACCGGCGATGACAATCAAACTTCTAGGATACCGGAGCATATGCTCTGCTAAAATCAATTAAGTGCTTTGCAGGTGCTATATCAACAACCTCTCTCTGCTAAATTTAATCAAAAATTGGTTGCATTTAGTCAACTTATTTTCTCAGTGTACTTTAAATAATTCCACAAAGTTTGGTGTCAGAATATTTATTATTTTAAGAGAAAGTTTACGGACAAATTGTGCTTATACCAGTGACGTCATTCTTCATCACATGCCCTTAAGCGGAAAATTAGAGCTTTCATCACTACTTCTCAACAATTTTGAACAAAATTCACCTTATAAAATTTTTGTTCTAATGAATAAAAGCTTCTTGATCTTTGTTACCATAACAAGAAAAACCAGACTGAAGATTAAAATATTGTAGATAATTAAGATAGTATTATACTTTGCATCAATCAAAAAATCGACTTTTTTTATTTTATTTTTGTGGTCTACATTATCTCAAGAATATAATTCAAAAATTGCAGATTAAAATTCGAATAAATAAAAAAGTCATACACATGTAAAAGTTATATATATGCACATCGGCTCATTACATACAAAACTTTAAACGCGTTTTTCTCAAAACCATGTTTTTTAAACTGACGGACAGCATAACTCGAGTTCTTTTTAATCGATTTTAAAACACCTTCAATCAATTTCTTCGTTATGAAATCCTTCAGGCATCCCCACTAAACAGCTCAAAAATGACAAAAAAATACCCATTTTTTGTGATTTTTTTTTAAATTAGCGCCATTTTTTTATTTGTTAACATTTTTTATCGGGATTAGGGGGGATGCCTAACCACATGTATCAGCTTTAAAACTACATTTGAATTTTTTAGATCGGATGTTTCTGTGAGGCTGTTGCTTTGTCCGACGATTTATCGTTTATTTTTTTATCTTGACTTTGGCGCCCTCTAGTAATAAAACAGAAACAGTAAAAGAAAATGATTTTTTTTAACAGACAAAAATGTCAAAAATATGATGCAAAAACTTTCATTGCTTTAAATAAAATTATCACCGAGAAAAAAATTGTTTTTTAAAATCATCTTTGACAGCTTACAAAGTATAATACTACTTAAGTTATTGTTACATTTAGAGTTATTTAAAAATCAGAGCTGTTCTGCATTTACCCTATAAACAAAAATTTTTTCTCAGGAAAAAAAATTAGAAAGAAATATCAAATTTTGCAGGACGATAAAAATTATAAGTAGTATGTAAGTAGAAACAGTCACCTAGTTAGGCTAAATAATTCGGTGGAGAAGATGGAACGCAACGAATGCGCGCATCGTCCATTGTCCATGGCGTTTAAATTTAAATCGCAGGGAATCTGATCGTTTATTGTTTAAATTTGTAGACTCGCTCTTAATTTGAATTTAAGATTATTCGCTGGCGCGTTGCGAGAGGCGATTTGACTTGGTGATGGTCGCCAGCGCGCGGTTCTCCATCCCTCTCCGCCCTCTCTTTTCTGATCCTTTCCTCATATATATGACTTTACGTATATATTTATCAGTTTGTATATGTTAAGTATATCTTTATATATATATATAAATATATACAAGGCGTTTTTTGCCTATGTCCATTCGTAGAATGGCTTACATCCCCCACAGAATCTTTCTCTATAAAAGTGAGGCTCGGATTTTCCAATGAACGAGTCCTGTTTTTGATAAATACGTGAATCCCGGATCTACGTGAGAACAATTCTAAGTAGGGCAGCTTCTATAGAACTACTTGATATTCCATTTGAATGAATTAGAATTTGGTTTAAGAAAGTAGAAAAGTAGATGTATCAGAGATTTTTATCCGCTGTGTCAATTTTTTAAAAGGTTCGTTTTTATTGGATTTGTTAAACATTCTAAATCGACTTCTTTTAACATTAGGTTATTTTTATATTAAAGTCCACAATTTTTAATTCTAATTTTATTAAACGGGGGAAAAAAGTTGAAAAATGTCTCAGAGCATCAGGCAATTCTCAATAAAACAAAAGTATTGATGAAAATTGTAGGTTCTTTATTCGCCATTTTGAATATTTTTACGTAAGGTTGTTATAAACGCATTTCAAAGTTTGTCGGACAATCGTAATTAAATCGATGTAGAAATTGGCATTTCAGATACACATTGGTATAAATCATTGAAACGACCTGTCATCACCTCTTATGTGGTCGGTTACGTTCAAGTTAAATATATGTGAAGACAATTACGGCATAAGGTTCTTTTATTTACAATTTTGTATTGTAACTACGGCCTGGACTAATCAAACGACCTATTTTCTTCCGAGGTGAAAATAATCATTCGTCATTGTGCGAACCCAGTTACAAGCAATGCGAGATTGATTGGCATTTGATCATGTATCATTGAAACCATGCAATATTTAGACTTTATTTATGTTTATTGCTTTTAATAAATGCACGTGAGTCAGAATTGAATTCAATTACTCAAACCAGGTAAAAAAAATTTAATCAATGACAATTTGAAAAACTATTATTTCTTGCGACTATTCTTTTATTTCGTGGGAACTACAGTTTCAAATCGTAGATTTTAAAGATTTCTTTCAAATTATAAATTTCTATATTCGGAACTTTTTAATAATAACAACAAATTATTCAGACAATAATTACAATTTTTTTTATTATCGGATAAGAATTTCGTTTTATAAATAAAGGGCGACAACGAAATGAGATTCATCCTAAAAAGAAAACGAGAATCCTAATTTTGCTCATCGACATATCAAAAAAACGAAACCTACGTGTACAATTTATGTCTCTGGAACTTTAATGCAATAATTTGCTTAATTGAGTAAGGCTGAGCAAAAAGGGTCGAGATTTGTGCAAGTGATGAAGGGATCAAAGCTCAAAAAAGTCAACATTGTGGATCGTTCACAGTCCGTTAAAAAGTAGAACGATGAAAGGAGAGGTGCAAAGAAACCAAAAGAGAGAAAAAAAGTGCAGAAGAACGAGAGGAAAGGAGAGAACGACTGATAAAGTGAGAGGGTGAGGAGGGTAGGTAGGAAAGAAGAGACAAGAAGTGATCGTACGTCAGATCGGATCTTGTTGGTGAATCAAATTTGGCCAAATAAAGGGGAGAATCTCCATCTCTCTCTTTTTCCACTGAGATGACGGAAATATAGAGCGAGATGGAAATAAAGGTAGAGACAGTGGAAGGCCGCGAGAACAGTTGCGCTTCGTGCGTGCATTAGCATGCGGTAGGGCAACTCACCCGAGTTTGAGGAAGAGACAGAGGACAAAAAATCCGCAAAAAGGACTTTTCGAACTTTCTTTGTGTGCTAAACAGCCTGCGGTAGGATGAATTCCACTCTTCGGGTCCACACGTCGATGACACATACAGACACATACACATACACACACACCCACACATACACATACCAAAACGAGAAAGAAATTCTTTTAAATATTTCGCGAGAATCAGTAAAGTTTCAGATTTTACGTATTTCCTTTGAGTTACCACTCAAAGAAGTTATTGAAAATGTTATATTTCTTTGCACAACAGTCGATACTATTTCTTTCAATCTAAAAAAAACACGTGAAATAAGAAATATTCACAAAGGGACGATGTTAAGAGTCTCACAGAGGGAATTTAATTGCAAGAATTCATAGCATTTTTTTCTTCTTTTTATAATCCGAAGAAAATGTAAATGTGTAAAAATAAAATCACGCTTTAGATTCTCGAGAATGAAACGTTTTTCTACCTTACGCCTGAGGAGATGCAACCCGAAAAGCAGACGCGTATCCGACGTAGCGTAGCAGGATACCCTAAAAGGGGTCTCCTTCCGTTCATAGATAAAAAGGATTCAACTCGCACGCCCTTTTTATGTTCTATCCATTATGACTGTTTTTGTGCTTTCCTGATAAAAGTGGACGGCGTGCGACACACGTGTGGAGTAACTTTAAATTTCTTTCGTTATTATTAATAGTCCTTTATAATCGAATTTATGGAAATATTAGGATAAAATTATTGTAATATTAATATTATTTGATAAAAAGTTTTTAATTGGTTTACTCGAAATTAAGGGCATGTGGAAAGTGGGACTTTAGACAATTTGTATTTTACAATTTACACTGTAAAAATATGGTGTCTTAAATTGGACAAAAATGTCTTAAATTAAGATACTTTTGGTGTCTAAGACACGAAAAATGTCTTAATTTAAGACATTTTTGAACAATTTAAGACACCTGTTTTTGCTGTGTACTTATTGAATATGTTATGGACGTGACTTTAAATAAATATTTTTGAGAGGATAAAAGGACGTTTAAAAAATACGTAACGTTTTTTTGGATCTGTTTTAATCCTCCTCCCCACGTAATGCATCGTAATCTTTTGCTCATCCCCTCTCAACCCTAAAGGTATTACGTATTTTTTTCATTGTAGTTAATCAATTGAAAAATATAGGACTTATGATGAAAGTAGAGTTTGTCTTTATTAAAAATGCTTTTCTCTATAGTTTATGTAATTAATAATTTTACATTAAACTTTAAATATCCAACATTCGTAGATATATTTTAAATTCAACTTAGTATTTTGACGTGTAAGTACTAATTTTGATAAATAGAAAAGGGCGCGTTAAGTAAAAAACCTCTTGGTGCCTTTCTACCCCCCTCTAGATAGAAGGGGGCAAAATTGAATTTATTTTAGTTTTTAAATAATTTCTTCAAAAATATTTGCCTTCAAATCATGGCCATCGTATACCCTTTTATGGGCTTTAAATAATTTGTATTTTATAATCAACTAATAAAACAATAATTAAAAATAAATAATAATTCTTATTAACCATACCAGAATTAAAAAAAAAAAAAATTTTCTGAACTACTACAAAAAATTAGTCTTAATTATTATTTAAGAGCATGTCAAAGAAGTGATTTCAGGTAATATATATATTAATTAATTTACTCGTTAAATAATAATTAAAATTAATTTTCTGCCGAAGATCAGAAATTTTAAGTTCTCCTTTTTTTTCTGGTCTATTATACCAAAAATTAATTTTAATTATTGTTTAAGGGCATGTGATGGCCGTGGCTTTAGACAAATATTTTTTAAGAGATTATTGAAAAACTATCAAATAGAAACTGTTTTTCACAATTTAGGGACTCAGGGGTGGTTTTAGGCCAATTTTCAGGGGAGGAGGCAGTTATTTGATTTCTTTCTCTCTAAATCTGAATTAATCAAAAATAACTAATTTGAAAGCAAAAACTCAGTCACTAATTCAAATATTTATATTACTACTAATCATTTAGTAAAAAAGAAACTAATTATTAGTCAAATTCATATTTAGGTTATGTGAAAATAAATAATATTTTAGCAAAATTCTGTTAATTAATTCAATTAGTCAAATTTGAACCATTTTTTATTTATTTCTTTACTAATAATTAGTCATATGTTACTAATATATTTACTAATATATTATAATTTTTTTTATTACATTATTATAAATATATGGGTAGGGGATCACTTTTTCTAAAAAATATATTGTAACCCTTTTTTTCTAAAAAAAGCCTTTTCTATTTAAGTGCGTTTTCGAAAATAACATTTTCCAAAAATTATTAATTTCTTAAACATACATAATCTTTTAACTTTGGCAGAATCAAAATTATTATAAAATTAATAAAATTATATATGTAAAAAATAATATATAAGGGTGATTCTCCCGAAATATTACTTTTGTATGTCCTCAAGATTTTCTCAATAATAATAATAATTTATAACAATTTCTCTCTATACGTCAATAGTTTACCACTTTTTCTCAAAATCCTGCAAAAGAATTTATTTATTTTATAACTTTAAAGTACTTTTTTTTGTAATTTTATCTACTAAAAGTGAGCCTTTTAACCTGTCCTATGTCAATTTTTCATTCTTTCAAAACGCAAAATAACTATTTAATATTTGAAAAACAATACTTTACAGATATTTTCTAGAAGCTAAGGGATTGTAGAATATTTGTACAAAGTATAAATAAAATAGATCTTATAGATTTTCCATAAATGGAAAATGAATTTTGTCCTCTGGTTTTGCATCATTCCTCTGGCTTCTGGTATATTATTCAATATTTTTTATATTAGTTGAGTTACTTATTTGTTTTCATACTTATTAAATACATTGACATCCCTAATAATAATTTGTCAAGTGGGTTTTGTAAAAAAATCATTATTTAAAGTTAAAAATATATAAATTGAAGCTTTTACAGCGATTCACAACCTGAAGCGTCATTCCTCTGGCTCAAATTAAAAATAGAATGACAGTAGATAAAATATTTTTGCAATTTTTCTACAATAAAGTTAACTTATACAAACATGCTAAACTATTTTAAGTTTAAGAAAAATTGCTTAATTTTTAAATAAAATGTAAAAAATGTTGAAATCATCATTCCTCTGGCTCGTCATTCCTCTGGCTCATATTAAAAATTAAGATGAATATCAATTGTTTTTGAACTGTCAAGGTAAAATAAACCTTCAAATCTTGACAAATAATTATTGGTGGTCAAAAGATTTCATATTTAGGTAAGAGTTTTAAAATCTACAATTTTTTTAAATTATAATTAATAAGAAATTAATAATATTAAATAGCTTTTTAACTATAAAAAATATTGTTTAAAATAAATTCAAATGTCATGAAGTTGTTGTTTATTTAAAAAAAAACACCTGCTCTACATTTTAACCTTTAGATTTTTCTATAAATTTTAATATTAAAAATCTTTTTTAAATGCTACAAATTAGCATGATCAAGTTATGAAGGTGTTAAATCTTTCATTGCTGAACATGTTTATAAATTTTAGAGGTCCTAAAATGTATTTAATAAATTTTCATTTCCGATGCACAAAAAGGAATATTTTTGGAGAATCACCCATAAATTATAAAATGAAGTATTAAAAAGAAATATAAAAGAATTCAATTTCAAAAGAATAATTCATAAAGAATTTATATTGTTTATGTCAATTTTTAAAAAATTTCCTGATCGACTTGGAATTACTTCTAATATCATTTTCATAATTTTTATTTTGTGAAAAAGTACTAGAATTTTTAATTTAATTGATAAGATAATACAAAACCAACAAATATGAGTTTTACGAAGTTGGTTGTAAAGAACAAAAATCGAAGCTTCTTCTTTACAAAATAAATTGAAACAGAAATAAGGGATTAGAAAATAAGTAGAAAAAAATTATAAAATGACTTTCATTAAAAAAAAAAACAAATAATTAGAAGTTGAACTTCATTAGAAAAAGAAAAATTAGAAAATAAACTTTATTAGAAAAACAATAATTAGAAATTGAATTTCATTAGAAATTAAACGGGCAAGTGCAAGTTGGACTAGCGCACGGAGGGTTCCGTACACGAACTTAAAAATGAATTGAAAAAATTATATTAAATTTTAATGATTCATATCAATTATTTATTATTTGAATAATAATAAATGCCAATTATAATTTGTTTACTTTTATTAAAATTTAAGTATAAACTTAAGCATTTTTATAAAATTAAAAACCTCCAAGTAAATAGACAGAGCTTTTTCATATAATTTTGAATTACAAAGAATTTTTTTTTTAAACTTTTAAAGCAATTTTAAGATAAAAATAAAAATTTTGTACAAAAAAATATTCTGAAACTGTAAAATATTGTAGCTGATTAGGAATAAAAAATTTTTTTTCGGTATAATTTCAATTTTTCGCAGAAAATGCTATGATGATAAATTTAAACCATTATTTTTATAGTTTTATAAAAATTTCTGCATAAATTACATATTTCTGCCAATTCCCAACCTTTCAGGATAAATAGGCTGAGCATCAGGGTATTTTGTCATTTTTCAATTTTTCATAAATAAGATTTGAAGATTTTGAGTGAAAACGCATAAGGGTTTCTTTTTGACAGTTCGTGTCCGGAACCATAAAAAAATGTAGAATAAAAAAAGTTAGAAAATATTTTTTACTTATGTGATGGCCGTGACTTTAGACATATATTTTCGGAGGAATTATTAAAAATACTGTAAAATAGAATTTAGTTTTTATACCAGAGAGACGTTTATTGTGAATACCTCTGGGCCTCTCTGATATAAAAAATAAATTCTACTTTGCAATTTTTAAACAATTCCTTAAAAAATATTTTTCTAAAATCACGACCATCACGTACCCTTAAGAGCGTGTAATGATCAACACCCCAACTATTTTTTGTCGTATTACATGGAATTAAGAAAACTAAATATTCATCAGAGTTGCCTTGCTCTTCTACATCTACAAAAAATGTATTTTGTCTGTTAATTTCAAATATAATTCAATTAAACAATGCTCTCTAAAGTCACAGAGACAACATGCCTGTAATAAATTTCAAACAAATCCTGATGCATCAAAATTCAAGTTCTAAAGTATATTAAAAAACTGAAACAATCCAGGAAATGCGTGGAAGTGAATATTCAAGATTTTATAGAATTGTAAAAGTTTTTTTAAAGAAGGTGAATTCGTGTTGGATAATAAGGTTGAGTGGAGAAGATTGGATTTTTTGTATTTCGTTTAACGACAGAGCTCGTTGTTCTTCAAGATTCATCCCGTCGACCTCACTCAGAGAATCGTTTCTGGCTACCCCTAATCGTGTACCGGCAACGAGTTTACAAGCTCCAAAGAGAACCGTAGTCGTCTTCGTCAAGTACGTGAGCCAGATCGTCGCGCTAGACAACCGGCGCCGTTTAAGAGGACGATTTAAATTCACGCCGCGTCCATGCCATTCCCTGTCGCTGCGTTTCCTCGCATTAATACAGTTTGTAAATTAGTCCGAATGTACCTTGACAACTCACCCCCAATTTTGCGGCTTCATTATCTACACTGTGTTCTCTCTACGTGCTCCTTCCCCTTTCCAGTTTTCCGCCATTTATATCTCTGCTTTTAATCAAAACCCAAATTTATCCCAAAAATTTGTCAAATCCAGTTTTTACCTAAAAAATGCACAAAATACGCATTTAATAGAAAAAATACGTTAATCCACATTTTAATTGGGAAGTGTCCAAATCCGATTTTATTCCAAAATCGAACTAAACTAAAATTTACATGGTTAAAATTAGTACTAATTTTTTTCGGTGTTAAATTCCGCGAATTTAAAGGTATTTTAGTAATTTTTTAAAAATTCTTTTTAGGTTTTTAATGTGTGCAGTAACACTGATAAGTAAAAATTTTTGTCAGACACGCTCAAGGTGTCTAGCGAATGATCATTTTCAAATTTTCGGATCTTAAGCAACAATTTTCCCGGATTTGATTCTTTAGTGATAAATAACTATGTACTACCAGTGTAAAAATAAACATTTTAAAGTAAATTGTATTAGTCACTTTTAAGACATTTTAAAATATCTTATGTTATATATTTTCTCTTACAATTAAAGTGCCTACTTTTTTCGGTGTACTTAAAGATTAATTAAGGGGCCATCCATAAATTACGTCACACCTTTTTTCGACCACCCCCCTTCATCCCCTTGTCCAAACTTTTAAAATATTTGTCAACCCCCCTTTATAATTACATCACATTTTCTTGACCCCCCCCCCCTCTATTATATATCGTGTTGAAAAATTATTATTAGAATTTTTGTAATTTGAACTCTTAAAAATGACTCCTTTTTCTATAGAAGATAAAAAAAAACTTTGTGAAATGAGAGCTAAATTTTTAAATATATTATACAATATTGAAAAGATTAGGAATCTCTTAAGCAAGAGTAAAATTTACTAAATCAATAATCTTTTTGAAATTCCAACTATTTTCCATTGTCATTTCAATGATTTACAATAATTTTCAATGTTATAAATATTTTTCAATTATTTTCTTAATTTTAAATAATTAATTTCATTATTTATCCATTTTTTCCCAAATTTAAAACCTACTTTCCATAAATTATAATTATATTCTTTTTAAATTACTTTGTTTTTATTATTACATACACTATTTCCCTCAGTTATTTATAATTTTTTTTCCAAATTTAAAACCTACTTTCCATAAATTATAATTACGTTCTTCTTAAATTATTTTTTTTTATTATTAGGGGAGAGGGCCCCAAGTTGGACACCCTTTCGATTTATTGCTGTAGAATCCAAACCGAACAAAATATATTAAAATGTTTTATAGCGGATGAAAGTACAATTTATAAGGTAACTTATGGCCACATTGATAAAATTTTATTTTGAACATAAACACTTTTTAAAGCATTTTTTCTAATTGGCAAAATTTTGGGTCTAAAAAAAAGTGGCCCCAAGATGGACACCTTCTTAAAAGTCTCTGAAAATTGTAGTAAATAAAAACAGCACATTGTGTAACAATTCTTAAACTAATTTTTAATCATTTTAAGGAATTTATCAAGAAATAACATTTCTAAAAACTTCAATTTAATAGCTTAACAGTAAAAAGTAATAAAATATCGAAAAATATCGATATATCATTTTCTCTAACGATAACATAACATTTTATGGTGGAAAATAGAAAATTTTAATTAATTGGCTCAAAAAATTATTGAAAAAAGTATAAAATCGAAAATATCTAAATAAATACATTGAGATTTGAGGCCTGTCCATCTTAGGGTACATGACACCATTTTTTAATCCCCCGTAAAAATATATATACGAACACTGAATTAGTAAAATCATTTTAGGATATTATTATACGATAAATAAAGAATGTTATAACGTTAAGTACTCATTCTAAATTATAAATTTAAATAACTTTACCAAGTTGGGAAAAAACTGTTACGAAACTTTTTTAGACACAAAATTACGTGGTATGTGTAGAAGAAAAACCAGCTGGTTTTTTTCTTCAAATGTGCATCAAAATGTTTGTCTATACAAACAACAAAAATGACAGAAAGTAAAAGGCGCTGTCACCTTAAACAAAAATTTTATACGAAATGTCCATCTTAGGGCCCTGTCCATCTTGGGGCCCACTCCCCTACATACATTATATTTCACAATATGAATTGGAATCTTTATTTTATTTATTAAAATAATACTTTCATTTATTTTCAGTTTCTTATTTCATTTATCAATTATTATCATAAAATGAAAAATAAAATTTTTAAATTACATTTATATTCTTCCATTCATTTAAATTAACGTAATCAAAACTTAATAATTAATAGTATTTTTCAATTACTTTTGTCACATTTTAATTATTTCCTGATTTTTCAATTATTTTTATCATTTTTTAATAAATTGTCTTATTTTAAAATTCCATTCGAAATAATATCATAAATCGTTGATTATTTTTTTAATTTTTAAATTTTTTTTCTAATTTTCACTTGTTTTTATCCTTTTTTTTTAGTTTATTTTCCCAATTTCAAATTATTTTCATTATTTTTTAATTAATGCCATAAACTTTCATTTACTAATGTCAAATTTTAATTATTTTTTTTAACTTTTATTTTTTAAAATCATTTTTCAATTATTATTTCCTCATAGAGGAAGTATTTTAATCAATTTTCATTATAATCTCCAATTTTAAATTATTTTCATTATTTTTTAATTAATTTCTTAAACTTCCCTTTATGTATGACAAATATCAAATATTTACTTCAATTTTCAGTTTTTAACATAATTTCTCAATTTATTACTCCAATTTTTAATTTTCTCATTATCTTTCCATTAATTTTATGGATTTTTAATTATTTTTATCATTTTTCAAATATTCGTCTCAATTTTTAATTTTTTCATTAATTAAAATTTTTTTATTCAATTTCATGAATTGTTAATTATTTTTACTATTTTCCAATTGTTTTCTCCAATTCTCAATTATTTTAATCATTTTTTATTAAATTGACCCATTTTTAAATTTCTTAATTACTTTGTTCCATTTTCAATTGTTTTTATCATTTTTAAATTAATTTTTCTAATATCATATTATTTTTATTATTTTTCAACTATTTCCTACAATTTAAAATTATTTTTAGGACCATTCTAAAAATAATCGCCTAGACCCAGTTGCTGCATTATTTAAATTGAATCTAGAATCCACATATGTAAATTGTTTTTATAAGCATTTGGTTTAATATTTCGGGTTTTATTTAGTAAAATAGCTTGTAATTGAAAAGAAAATATATTATATAAATTTGTTTAGTTTCAAAAAAGGCATTTGAGCAGTGTTATAAAATTACATACAAAAATTAAAAAGTAAAAAATTAAAAATTAATTACATACAAAACCTAAAGAACATCAATTTTAAAACTTTTTTAATAATATTTCTTCAATTATAAAAATAAAAAAGCAGTAAATGTTTATATAAAAAAACAAAAAATAGTGTGATGTCACACTTCAACCGTGTTTAAATCAAGAATTGGTTTTTTAAAAATATAACCAGTATTTAAAATCTCTAAATGTTTATTTGTAAGTAGTTTATTAAAGAAATGAAGAAAAAATTAAAAAAAACAACACAAGAATGAAACAGTGGCATAATTATATATAAAAACGTAGTAGAAACTCTTTTCAAAAAATTCAACTATTTACGGACATTTTTTTAAATTAAAATAATCAATAAGAAGATAATAAAAAATAATGTTAAAATATATTACTGAAGAGAAAAAAATTTTAAAATTAGAAAAATTAGAGAATTATTTTACAAACTGAATAAAAAAAGAATCAATTGAATTTTGGGAAATTTAAAAAGAAAATTTAAAGAAAAGAAATTCTATGAAGTACAAGAACGATGTTTAAATGAGAATATTTTGTACAAGATGAAACATTAAATTTACATAATATAGAATAAAGGAATAAAAGCTTTCAAAAAAGTAGAAAATTGGGAAATTTTAAAAATATAGATAAAAGCACCAAATCAATGTTTTCAAAAATTTTTATAAGATAAAAACTAAGCAATTAAAAAGAAGGAAAAATGCTTCTTTCTTAGAAATGAAAAAATAATGACAAAAGTTAAAGAATTAATTAAAACGCAAGGAAGAACTAAAAAAAATAGTGAAACATTAAGAAAATGAAATAAATTTAATTTATCCTTAATCTAACAAACTAAAAAAATGTAAAAAGTACAACAACAAAAAATTAAAAAATGCATAAATATCAAGATAAATAAAAAGAAAGTCCACAAAAGAAACTTAAAATCATATAAAAATAAAAAAGTTTAGGCAAATTAAACTAAACACATTTTTATAATATTACACTTAAAATAAGTTTAACAATAAATTTAGAAAAATAAAGAAAGCCTAAAAACTTGATGGAAGAATAAGTAAATTTGCGAAAAATCTCGCAAAAGATAGGCAATAATTTGCACAAAAAGAGAAAAATTAATGAAAATCCAAAAAAAAAAGAAAAAATATCAAAAGTAAAAGAAGAAAAAAACTTAAAATTTTGTAAAAATAAGAAATTATAAGATAAAAATTAAACAGTTTCGGAAAATTGAAATCTCTTAGAAATCTTGTAAGAATATTAAAAAAAAGGATTATTGTGAATATGAAAAATATTTAATATTATTTCATTATTTTGTATTAATTACATTCCTTTAAATTTGAATTAATTGAAATTTTAAAGTTAGAAGAAACTGAAAAATGACTTAATTGACGTTTGGAATTTATATAATTATAATGACTTGAAGATATAAAAATGTAATACAATTTTTTGATATCTTCATACCAAAAATTTGTAAATCGTAGGTATTTTGATCATCTGTATTAGCACAATTTTTAAAATTTTTTAAAGATTAAAATATTAAAATTGAAATTTTTAACATTTATCTACAAATTTGTGGGTTGTGTTTAAGGTTTGCGACGTTTTACATGTAGTATTAGACTTCTGGAGAATTGTAAAGTTTTTTTGATTTAAATCGTGATTTTAATGCAAATTTCCCAATGATTTAAAATCATGATTTAAATCACGATTTAAATCAAAGTGATTTAAATCAATAACAGCCCTGGTGACGTAAATTATGGAAATTTAGTTAAAAAGAAATATTAAGAAGAGTATTTTTAAATATTCCATATTTTTCAATTTTATTCAGAAAAAATACAAACTAAATGTGAAAAAAACTGCAAGAAAAATTGAATACATTTTTAAGAATTTAAATAATTCGACAATTTTTTTAATGGGAATAAATCAAAGAAGCAACGAAGAAATAGGTACTAATCTTTTACTAATAAGATAAATATTTTGAAATTATGAAAACATTTTTTGAATAGCTGGAAAAATAAAAATTTAAAAGAAAAAAGTTTAACAGTTTTATGAGCAGGAAAAGTATTCTATGAAATAAAGAAATGTAGTGCTTAATTTAGATATTTATTAACTTAATAAGCCATCCATATTTTATTTTATCTGTTTACTTTTGACTATTTAGCACAAAGTAAAAACGTTTCTTTATGGAATTACACAATTTGAGATATTTTAAAACTTTATTTCTAATAGAAAATTAAGAATGACTGATTATCGGTACCTGTCCTTACGCTTACACATCACACGGAAATAAATGAATATCTAAATTTGACATTTAATATGAGATACGAGCATAAACTATATCTGAAAACAGAAGTAAGATGTAAAGAATTCTTTAAAACTGAAATATAGATTTATACCTGATTAAAATATTAGTAATATGAAGGACACATATTCTTATGCCTAAAAATGATATTAGGAATCTCTACTTCTCTGATATATGGAAAATATATACATTAAGGGGGGGTATGGTTTAAATAGCAAAAAAAAACCCTTTTTAAACATTTTTTTTTTTGACGAAACTACCAAATATTTTTTAATCCTTTTATTACTACATTATTTAGTAACTTTTAAAGTAACTTTTTGAATTTTTTAAGAAAAAAATGTCCAGGAACATCGGAGTTGCAGCCACTTCCAGTAGGCCATGTCGAAAATTTTTCATTTTACGGTGTCCCGGATTTAAAATCGTAGAATCATCTGAAACACATGGGATTAAGAAAAATTAGTTATTTGCAAGTATACCTCCCAGTCAACGTTACCCTTTTATTAAAAAAAATTTTTTTTCTATTTTTTTACGGTCGTTTAATGTCAAAGTACGTTTTTTAGCCTAAAAAAGGCTGCACAATCGATCAGAAGCAAAAAAAAAAAATAAAAGGGCAACGTTGACTGGGAGGTATACTTCCAAATAACTAATTTTTCTTAATCCCATGTGTTTCAGGTGATTCTACGATTTTAAATCCGGGACACCGTAAAATTCGACATGGCCTACTGGAAGTGGCTGCAACTCCGTTGTTTCTGGATATTTTTTTCTTAAAAAATTCAAAAAGTTACTTTAAAAGTTACTAAATAATGTAGTAATAAAAGGATTAAAAAATATTTAGTAGTTTCGTCAAAAAAAAAAAATGTTTAAAAAGGGTTTTTTTTGCTATTTAAACCATACCCCCCCCCCCCCCTTAAAAAACCAAAGGACTGATGCAGCCAATGTATCGCAGCAACATTCACAATTATTATGAATATCTATTTTTCAACTCTTTGGTGACAGTTTTTAATATTATTAGAATAAGAAATAAAAGTGTTTTAATGTTATACATTGTATAATTCGTCATTTTATAATAGCCCATTTTAAATAAAACTTAATTTATTATTGAAATTTGGAGATAACAGGTTACTTAGAATGTATGTGTTTTGAAATTTAAAGAAACATGGTACAAATTTTTGTTTAAAAGTAATCGACAAAAATAATTATTTTCTGAAAGCAAATTTATTAATGAAAAAAATCGACTTAAATTTAGTAAAATCTTTCATATCCCACAAAATGAAGATTTTTAAATATTATATTTTCGAATAGTAAAATACGTTTTAGCATAACCTTTTTATAGGTTTATAGTTTGTCAAATAAACATATCTCTAAATTAGAGATTTTCTAAAAATGACATTATCAGATATAAAGTTTAGCAAAATAAAGCATAACTTATTATAAAATGTTTGATTATAATGCTTAATTTAGATATATTTCTAATTCTCTACAATTAAGAATACAACTTATTTTAAGTTTTGTGATTAATTTGTTTTCCGTGGAGTATTTCCCTATTACAAACTGATGATAAAGTTTAAAAATTATAATAGATCACTAGTTTCTCTGATGCTTTTTTAAGGGTTGAAAATAGAGGTTAAAAATGGTGATTTTCTAATGAAATACTTGAAAAGCCCATAGTGAAGCCAACAGAAATCGTATTAGGCTAAAGTAACTTCTTGATTTACACTTGCTAAGTGTTAATTATGAGTGACGATATTAAAATATGGGTTTTTTTCTCAACATACTGTCACACCAATTATATCAGACAACTTTAATAATTTTTCTAGTCATTTTAAAATGAAAAGGTGTTGTTTGGATACGATAGTTGGCAGAAAATCTCAGATGTAGATAAAAGGGAATTTTTCCTGATTTCTTAAAGAAGAAGGCGTATCCTGATGAATGACTTGGAGTTGAAGATCGAGTGGTGAATGTTTTCCTGATCCTCAGAAAGATAGGACTATGCGTGATCAGTGGCAAACCATATGCAGTTACTGTGGAATATATATACAGAAACACTGTGGATCGCAACGTTGGGACTCGTCGTTCCCTTGGACCAATCGGGTGTCTCGTTACACACGTGTGTCGTGTAACTACCGCGAATCCACCACGTGCAACAATCTACAACACGTATCTGGGTATGCATAATAAATAAGTGAGCTGCAGAAGAAATCCAGTGGGTGGAAGTGAGACAAAAGCAGAGCATTTTCGCAGTTAAGCACCGTGTTTCTTTTCTATCAAGGGAGTCATCTCTAATTTGGCGTATAGATACACTTATGGGCGTGTAAGATATACATACGTTGTTGCACATATGTGTACACATGTATATACAATATATACATGTAAATATGAAAGTTTACACATGTGTATTTGTATATAGAGCCAAAAGAAACGTGTGCAGTAGCTCGCAAGCTTGGGAGAACTTACTAATAATACTGCACCGCAATTCTCGCTTCACTATAATAATTGGTTAGCATCCACTTTCAAGAGATGGATCTCTTTTTCAGTCAGACTTTATAATTAGAGTCGAGATTCCCTTAGTATTCAACGCCTTGTCCTTACAAAGCGTTTTCGTTGTCGCAGACAAAGAAACCTTTCTGTAGATTTTTGTCAATTCATTCCGATATGCTAAGTACTCTTTGTATTCCGATAAAAATACTTTATTCTGAATACTACTCCAGAACTGATTGTCATTACAATTCTGGTGTAAGAAACAACCGTAACAAAAATCCGCATTAATTTTCTTTTCGAATGCTGATTTAATAAGATAACCTTCAAGTTCAAATTACGATTTCAATGATAATTATAGCTCAACAAAAAAATTGTTATTCTGGAATCAGTCAAATTTATTCCAATAGGACACATCTACGTTATTCCAATAGGATCAGATCAAAGTTTTCGTGGATTGCAATTTGAAAGTGTCGACAAATTTTGCATTGATTTGGAGCGAATACAAAATTTAAACTATATTGAAATTTAAAATCATTGAAACTTGAAGCAATTGAAATTTAGATCGACTGAATTTTCAATCGGTTGAATAAGTAGGACTTAATTCAAAAAATTGACAGAATTGAAATTTGGATCGTTGGAACGATTGAAATCTAAAGTCACAGAAATTTGAAGAGATAGAAATTTGCAACTAATGAAAATGGATTTAATTGAGTTTGGGTCTATTAACATTTGGGTCAACTAAATTTCTGATTCAATCATTTCTGATTATATTTGAAATCTTCATTGCTTGCAAGTCTTGAATCATTTGAAATCTAGATAAATGGATGTTTACCACGATAGAAGTTAGGATCGACTAAATCTAGAACCAATTAAAATTTACATAAATTGAAATTTGGTTCGATCGATATTCAAAATCAATTAAATTTTGGTGACCAAGTAAAAATTAAAATTAGATTATATTCTAATTGATTGGTATTTTTTGACCGACTAATAATAATAATAAACAGTAATTAAACATCAATTGTTAGAATAAAAACCATATTTTCTTTCTTAATTTAATAAACAGTAAAAAATAAACCGATTTTCTACTTTTAACCATAAAATATTAAAATCTCGAACCAACCGCTGACCGTGAATTCCAGTAGCAAGTGCTCCAAATCACAAACTATAGTCATAAAAACGGTACCACTAGTTTTATCCACGCGACTTGAATGAGGGTTCTAGTCGTGTTCTCGTCTAACTGGATTTACGATTACGTAAAATCTTGAATTATTTTACTATACATTGATGCTCTTCTTTCTACAAAATATCAACATAAACGCTCATTCAGCAAAATCGCCGAACTTCCTAAAAACGCACGTTCATTAATAATAATAATAAAAAGAAAAAATTGTACCAAGACATTAAACAAGAACGTGCTTGAAATACTGATGAAGCAATACCATAAAATGAAAGTAATATGTACTTTAAGTAGACATTTATGACACAAGCTTGGGATTTCTGCACTCGAGTTACTGATTTTTATTGTGCCAGTATTGAATTTTATCATTCTAGTGCTAAGTGTTTCGAGAATAACGTTCAAGAAGAGTTTCTAAGTTAAAAATGAAAACGAAATTACTTCGTTAAAGTTTCATGTTTCTTGGATTAAGAAGCAATCAAACTTTTAAAATTAACTCTTTTATTAGTTACAAAATTGTTTTTCTCGTTACTATTGATGTACTCGAAAATTAATCCCTTATATAATCAAACTTCGTGAAATTTTTTATTTAAAATAAAAATAGTCTTCACGTTGTTTTGAGATATTTTAAAAATAATTTCTTTAGACAGAAAATATATTATTTATTTTGAATTAATGAGAATATTTTGTTAATTCAAAACAATATGATTTTACGTTTTTGAAAAGGTATTTTTTTATTTAGAAATAATTTTCTAAGAACAGAGGTTTTTTTTTTAAAAAGAATATGAACAAGAATAAAATAATTTACAATATTAAAACAAAATATTGTATGTTCTTGGAAAAATAACTGATCTATCAAAAAGCGAGCGTATAACTTATCCTAAGGGCAATAATCGACTAAAACTGTGATTTTAATTCGGATCGCGTATAAGTGTTTGCAACTCTCAATTCCTCGTTGCCAAGAATCAAAATTCAAAGAGCCTTAAGAACGTACTTATTATTCAACGTTAAGCACAACTAGAAATCGAGTACGTCAGTAATGGCCATAGTTATGAGAGTCAAAGAAGTCATTAATAGGAACAAGATTTGTCACTGACGTCTTTTGAGACTTCAGATGAAAATAGAGGAAAAAAGTTGGCGAAATAAAAAAGACAGAAAGCAGGTTGTAACTGTACTTAAAAAATCAGAGAGAAAAAAACTAAAATTGTTATAAGTGTTAAATGATGTCTTTGTTCGTCAAATTTTAAGCAATTAAAATGTGGATCAATCCAAGTTTTGAAGAATGCACTTTTGGATCAATACGAATTCTGATAAATAAAAATTTGCATCGATTAAAATTTAAAATTATTGAAAAGATATTATCGATTTTTAAATTTTAAATGTTGGATCGATTATTGTTGTAATAACTTGAGTTTTGAAACGCTCGAAATCAATTTCATGACACGGAAAAAATGGAGATAATAATGCGATTTATATTCTTCAAATATAAAAGTTATTTTAACTTTTTTAAAATAACATTCATTCTATGTTAGACGTGATAGAATTATCAATTTTTACACCTAACTTTAAGGATTGATTTCACCCTCTTAAACATTTTAAGAGCACTTATAAAAAGGATCCTATCTTCGATTTTTTATTTGCTATAAAAATAAATAATTTGTCGTATCAGCTAAATGTTTATTTAGCAAAAGCAGCAAATAAATGGTACATTCAATTATAAACTGTTCTATTAGCAAAAGAATATCGCGTGCAAAGAATTTCTTAAATAGATTTAATTTTATAATTAAAACATAATTAAAATTAAAATGCAATGGTTAAATTCGAAAAAGAATTTCTTGAGCTTTTAAATGGTATTAAGCTTTTTGAAAGAAAATGTAATTACAGTAGAATTTTGCGTTTAAAAAATTTCAAACATTAATATTTCAAAATACCCAGCTTTTGAATTTGTAAAAATTAAAATTACATTCAGATTTCCTATTTCTTCTACCTAAAGATAATGCAAATTTTTCATGAGATTTGAAGATAAAAAATAAAATACAATATTGTTTTATTGGTTTCTCATAGAGGAAGCCTCCTGATTGTTAAGATTTCTGATTTTTAAAAAATAATCTGAATTGACTTACATTCATCTAAAAAGCCTATATATTTTCATTTTTAAGAAAAAGTACGAATGTGTGTGTGTGTGTGTGTGTGTGGTCCTTTTTTTATCGCTTAGATATCTCGAGAACGCCTAAACGAATTTTAATAAAATTTGGATAACAAATTAAGTTCATAAATATCTAAATTTAGACAAAGAGACTTTTAAAAATATCCAACTAAACTTTTTAAGCACCATTTTTCACAAAAATATCTTTTTTTACTAAAATTTTTTTACACTCTAAAAATACAACTTAACAAATAAAAAACCATATTCCATTGGTTAATAATTTTATAAAATGCTTTGTCATTGGTTTAAAATTAAGTCGCCCTAAAACGTCTTAAAAGTGAGGACAAAAATGTCTTAAAACAACAAAAAACCGATTTTCTAATTTTGAGAATAACATATTCTTATACAAATTTTCTTAATAATTTTGTTAATAATATTCTTATGTTAAGAAAATAATTTTCTTTTAAAGTTTCATAAACTAAAAAATAAAATTCTAAGAAGATCTTCTAAGCGCTTATTTTCTCTATTCACTTCGTTTTTCAGACTACGCCTTTAGCCACTAAAAGTAGCGTTTGCCTGGGTATTATTTACAAAAGTCTTAAACTGATTGATCATTATTCTAAGAAGAAAATCGATTAAAATAAACTTCGAAAATTGTTTTGTCTGGTTTTTAATTGTTTGAGAAAAATGTGAAGTTATAAACACATGTGATTGTTACTAATAGTTATTTATAAATGATTGTTTTAATCTTTTAATCAATATGGATTTTACGGATATTTAAAATACAAAAGGTAAATAGAATCAAAAACATTTTTTACTTTTGCATTATTATAAAACATTAGAATTGTAAAACTGCACTAAATTGACTAAATTTATAATTAATTTTCACTAATAATATATTGTCCACGAATATTTTTTGTTGTTAAATGTCAAAAACTACTGTTTTTATTAAATTTAATTAAACTTTGATGGAAAGGTAGCAATATTAAGTATATTTTTTGATTTTAAACTAAGTATTTATGAATCTCAATTTATTTATTTAATATTATTAAACTGACTTGAATTATAATTTTTGATAGGGGGAGAAATTCCTCTTATTTTAAGATTTTATTAGCATAAAATTATTTTTTTTAAAACAGATATCGTTATACTTTATCTAAGAAAATGATCTTGGCGCGTATTTAAGTTTCAAATATTCTTAAAATTAGTTGAATAATCTTAATATAAGAAAATCGTTTTTTCGGTGCACCTGTTTTTACCGTGCATAAAGTATATTTTTTCTCGGAAATTGTTAGAATTAATATAGCCACTTTTTGTTTTTAAAGAAAATACAATTTTTTTTTTATTATTTTAATCTATACGAAAAAAAATTAATCACAAAACTTGAAATAAGTTGTATTCTTAATTGCAGAGAATTAAAAACATGTCTAAATTTAGCATTTTAATCAAACTTTTTATAATAAGTTATGCTTTATTTTGCAAAACTTTATATCAGAAAATGCCATTTTTATGAAACCTCTAATTTAGAGATATGTTTATTTGACAGCCCATAAATCTATAATAAGGTTATGCTAAAATATATTTTATTATTCGGAAGTATAATGTTTAGAGTTTTTCATTTTGTGGAATATAAAGAAGTTTTGACAAAATTTAAATCGATTTTTTTTTTTTATTCATAAAATTGATTTAAAAAGATAATTATTGTTGTCGATTACTTTTAAACAACACGTTTCACCATTTCTTTTCAATTTTCAAATAAGTACATTGTATTTATTTTATTTGCTCTATAAATTTCAATAATAAATTAAATTCTATTTAAAATGGGCTATTATAAAATGTCGAATTATACAATGTATAACATTAAAATATTATTTCTTATTCTAATAATATTAAACATTTTCACCAAAGAATTAAAAAAATAGATAAGCGTATAAACTTAAAGCGAAATTCTTACTATTTTGACATTTTTAAATTCAAACTTGATCAAAAATAATAATGGTTTAAAAACCAATTAATTATATTGAATATTTTAAGAATTATATTTTCTTTTTATAATTTGTGTGGCGAAAGTTATTTTTTAAAATATTTCCCTAGAGAAAAGTTTCGGTGAATTAAAACTGCAGGAAGATCATAATCATAACAGTTGTAAATGTTGCTGCGATACAATGGCTAGATCCAGTTATTTGCTGTTTTTCCACATATCACAGAATTAGAGATTTCTAATATCGTTTTCAGGTATAAGAATATGTGTTCTACATATTATTAATATTTTAGTCAGATATAAATCTATATTTTAATTTTTAATTTTAAAGAATTAATTACATCTTACTTTTGTTTTTAGAGATTGTTTATGCTTAAATCTCATATTAAATGCCAAATTTAGATATTAATTTGTTTCCGTGTATTGTTTCCTTTATGAGAAAGCAAATTATTTTGCTTACATAGAAGCAAAGTGTTCATGCAATGAACATAATTTTCATCTAGTTTTTGGTATTACTTATTACTTACTTGTTAGAATGTAACCAACCTCATCGAAAAACTTCGTTTTTTTTTTTTTTATTATGTTAGCTTTGATAAAATAGATCTTTTCATTTCACTCTTTTGTCTTTTTCTAAGGCATGAAATGACGCATAAATTGAAAGAAGGCAGAAAAATAAAATAAAAAAGATCTATGATTTTATATTTAAATGTTTTTCCAAACTCCATGAAAAGTTCATTATGGTCATTGCAGGTATTAGAAAACAGAACATTATAATTTTATTTTAGTACAATTTTTAACAAATTCTATGGGCGGGTATTTTGAGATATTTATGTATAAACAATTTTAAACGCAAAATCTAACAAGAAATTAAAACATTTTTTCAAAAAGCTTAGTACTATTTTAAAGCTGAAGAACGACTTTTCCATGTGCTGTAAATCAATACAAAAACGTCAAAAGTACCAGCTTAATAAATGCAAATATTTAAATAACTCATTCATAATAGAAATTCTAGTTACAAGACCAAAACTGGCCCAGCGCAATCGGATCTCAAGATCTGTGGAAAGGCGGGAGCAAAAAAAAAAGGAAAAAAAATGACGGGAGGAGGAAGAGGACCAGGAGAGATGCAGGAATAAAACGAGAATAAAGGAAAGAATCACGTAGCAGAGCGGAACAATCCTTCACTTTGTGAATTTCATAAACCTGAATGTGAACTGGCCCGGGCGGCCTGGCGAAATTAAGATAAAATTATGGATAAACGCGAGCATCCTCGTAAAAGAGGAAGAGAAGAATGAGAGGAAATGGAGGGATTTTGAGCGAGACAGCGAGCCCGTTAAGACTGGTGCTTACGCTGGTTTACACGCGCTTTGGTAGTAAACTGGGAGGCGGCAAGGCGGTCCCATTCAAACGTCTCTGAATTAAAACGCGGCTTCTGGATTGCGTGTATGTGGTTACGTTGCCAAGTCCATGTTTTTAGCATAAAAGGCGCGTAAGGGTATCAGAGGTGCCTGCCGAGACACCGAAAACAATACTAACGCTCCACCGCCAAGTGGAAGCCCATTAAAATCGACTATCGAGAACTGCATTGTCGGTTACCAATACTTTTCAACTTTGACGATCGCTTATTTTATATTCATTGCTCTGTCGCGATGATATATTGAATAATAATGGGGAATACAATACTCTTTTCACTTACCCCTTTATCCCTTTTGCATCGCCAACAGAAATACGGGACCACCTACTTTTCATGAGAAGTTGACGCTGAAAATAAGTGAGAAAACTGTTTTCGTTATATATCAGTTTAAAGTTGGAAAATGCCAATTTAAGAATAAACAAATACGGATTTTTTTTTAAAAATAACATTTTGGGTATTTCATTTCAAATTATTGCACCTCCAAAAGGCGATAGCAAAATCGGTTCTTTTTAAATGAAATTAATTTGATCATTGACAATATTTTATGCACTATTTTGAAAAAGAATTTAATGACCAATTTCAATTCATGGTCGGAACTGAAAATCAATTTTATCTCCAAAAAGTTGTTTTTCAAAAGAATTTTAGACGACACGTATTTTTTTGTTTAGCTGAAAAAAAAATTTCATGGAGTTATAAAGATTTTAATTTTTAAAGTCGGAACTCTCGTTTATTTTAAATTTCAGAATTTTAAGTAATTGGGATATCTTATTCCTTTTCCACGGCCTAAAAGAGTTGTTAAAATTTTTAAAAATGTTCTAAAATAACAAAATAGCGGGCGGTTTACTAATTGAATTGAATTGCAATTATTCAAAAACACCAACGTTATTTTTGGTTGAAATTTTTTTTGGAAATCGTCGTCATAGTAGAGATTATTTTCTATAAGAATTTAAGTTGTACCCAATTTTGGGAGAAGAAAAAAAAATTATTTTTTATTGTTTAAAGGAAAATTTCATACTTCTAAAAAAATACACTAGATATTAAAATATTTTCAAAATAAAGGTGCTTCTCTTCAAAAAATATAGAAAAAGTTTTTCATTATATTTTTTTCTATTTCTCGTTTTTTCAACAAATTTCGTCAAAATTCGATTAAAATCTAATTTTTCGAAAACTTTCCAGTCTTTTTGTATGCGAAAAAGCAATAAATTGTTTTTCGCTTAAGGAGGCTCTCTCCATTGACATAACTTTAAACTAAAGAATGGCGTTTCTTTTCACATCAAATAAAAATTTTATTATAATTAATTTCACTAAATTTTAAATTATACAAGTGTACATTTTTCATAAAAATGTAGGTTGAGCTAAAATTTGTTATTTAACCATTTGCTTTAAGTATATTTTTAAATAAAATGTTATTTAACAAAAGCCAACAAATAAAATTGTAAACAATGTTTTAACGAGAAAAATGAACTATTATTTGTCAAGATTGGATAAAAATTACATATTTCTAATAGATTCAAAGAAAAACCATAAAATGTTAAATAATTATTATTATTTGACAACAAATTTTATTGACATAACCTAATTTCTTCTGAGAAATGTGAAACTTGATATTTCAAAATTGGGTGAAATTAACTTTAATAATATTTTTATTTAGCTAAAAAACCACTTTCTAATTTGAATTTTGTTTTGAAAAGAGTTTAAAAATATACCTATATAAAAAATTCAATTAAACTAAAAGTGTAATATATTTGAAATTTTTCTAAAAATTATCTCTTAATCGAATTTTGACGAAATTTGTTGAAAAACCGAGAAATAGAACAGTGAACATATATATTTATTGCTTAAAAGTTTAGTATAATTTTTATTTTTAAAAAAGTTCTAATTTTTTATCATAAAACAATGTAGTATTATAATCAATTCTAAGTTTTCAAATGGTTTTTACTTCCAACCATTCTAGCCTTTCAAGAATATTTAAAAAATATAATTTATCTATTTATTGTTAGATACTCAAAAGTTATTATGATAAAACGTTTTCCTTTGCAATAGACATACGACAAAATGCAATCAATTATTTGAGATGAAATATAATATTATTTATAGATATCAACACATTGTTTTATATATTCGAGACTGTTAAGTCGAGACAAGACTTTGAGTCTCAAGACGAATCTCGTCTCGTCTCGTGGCAACACTTATTTTTTCGTGAACACTGAGAGAAAAGATTTCTTTTACCAAGAATAAAAATATGCTTGGACTATATATGTTTGAGTCAGGAATAGTGTACTCTTAGGCTAAAAATAATGATTCTTACATTAGACCAATAATAAATATTCTTAGATCAAGAATAATTATACCTAATTCAAGGATAAGTACACTTAATTTAAAAATAATTACACTTACTTTAAGAATAATTATTCTCTATCCAAGGATGTATACCTGGGTAAATAATAAATTTCGCAGGACATTCTCCCAGTGAACTTATTACTTCGATTTCTAATCCGATGTCGCCTTTTCAAAATTTAAAATCATGTGTCAAGTTTCAGAACGCTTCAAAAAAATTTAATATTAGAACGTTGACATCTAAAAGAAATAAATGTTACATAAAATTTAAATTTCTTAAAAATTTATAGAAATTTTTATGAAATATGAAAAAAAACAATAATTTTGTAGGATTGGTAAATTTTCTAAAGAGAAAACTACTCAACTTGGAAAAAATGAAGCAACTCTCGAATAATTCTTCTCTGTAAAATAAATATTAAGTTTTGGAAATAGTGCGCGAACATGTGCATAATTTAAGACAAAAATATCTTCCACAAAGTTTAGAATTTTAGTGCAAAACAAAGAGTGTTTATAATGCTTTTAGTAGATTGAATTTTCTTCGATTTGAGATGCATTTTAAAGTTTGGCACAGTATTTTTTACTTTCCCTGTTTTATAAATCTAAATCGGTAAAAAAAACTGCAGAACTTGGACATTTTTTTTAGTCAGGTTTTTGCTTGTTTTTCTTTTTTGATTAAACATTTAAGGGGTCGTACATAAATTACGTCACACTTTTTCCCCTTTTTTCAACCCCCCCCCCCTTTATCCTTTCCACAGCTTGTCACATATTTGTCAATTCTTCTTAAACGTTACGTCACCTTTTCTTGACCCCGCCCCCCCCCCCGGCTATTTTATATCACGTTGAAAAAATACATTTTTCTAATATACACTTTAAAGTGTTGAAAATTTTTATTATTTAAACTTTTATAGAATCTACATTTTCAAAAAATATAAACCAAAGTTTGTGAAACAAGATCTATGTAGACATTTAACACATAAAAATCATATCATTTGTTTGATGTCACATAACAGCCTTCCCCTCTCCCCGAAAGTGTGACGTAATTTATGGACGACCCCTAACATTGTATACAAAAAATTTGTGTTTTCATACATTAAGTTATCTGGTCGAGCAATGGAAAAATAATTAGTCCCAATTATTCGGGTCTTCACGTAATTAAAAATATTATAATATTTTATAATTATTAAACTTTAAAGACTATTTTGTTCTTTAAATTCGAATAGACTGCAAAATTTGAGATAATTTCTTTGCCATATCTTTATGAGATGAGGGTTATGACGGTACCACTTGCATTTTTGAAACAAGAACGTGAATTAGCTAGAATAATGGATGCAGTGAAGCTTAATTTCCATGAAGGGTTCCTTTTGACTAACCATCTCAGATCCTTTCTTGTCTTAAGATCGCTTTCTTTTTAAAACCGAACTATGCCGCCTTTTCGCGACTCACGACGAGAATTCTTTCCTGGAAGAATTTCGATAAAAGTGCAGAAACAAGCGTAAACGAGTCTTGTAAAGTAGATGCTTGAGGAGCTAGCTGCCACATTGTATCATATATACCCAAAAAATTTAATCGTACCTAATACTTAGAAAATTTAAATCAATTTTCGCAGCTTACGTGTTAAAATAAACGTTCTCCTTTTTTTTAGTTGAACATAACTATATAGTAAATGTTTCTATCTACAGATATAAACATATTTTTGGTAAAAATAGGTAACAATAGTATAGTAATTTATTTCTAAACACATTATCTCTCGAAACAAATTATCTTTCGAAACTGTCCAAAGATTATTTGCAAGTCTACCGCAAGAAATTATAATATTGTCAACGATCGATCGAATGTCAAGGTCTACTCTATTACCATAGCTATTGAAGTTCTAAGAAAAGTTAAAAAATGAGAAAAGACGAGATTATCGGATCTTGTATAATGAAAGTCAGACGTAGTTTCTGGCTCACTTATGAATAAATTTTAATAAATCTTAAAAACTTGAGAATCGATGAGTGGAAAGCGGTGAAAAGGAGTACAATTTTGATACGTTATTGTCTAAATCAAAGAGGTAAAATTCTAAATACGAAATCGATATTCAATTATCCTGAATATTGAAATTGGTAGTATATGACCTCCTACAAATAGAGAACAATTCCATCCATATATGACAAATTTTTAAATTATACTGCATCATTTTACATTCATCCCTGAATCGAAATTACATTTCTCAATTGTTGATCATTCAATTTAAAAAAAAAGGTAAATTTCCCTAAAAAATGTAATAATTTATTTGCGAGTTTAGTAGCTTATTTAATTTTTCATTATCTGTAACTTTATAATAAATTAATTATTTAAGTTTTAGGGAAAGCATTATTAAAAGAATTTATGTTTAAGTTGATGCTAATTACAATTATTTAGTATTATAAAAATATTTTTCTTACAAGTGTATGAAGTGATTCGTTTAATTTTATATAATTGAAGAAAAGCACACATTTTACTAAGTTTCTTTACTTATTTAAAGGCTTCATCATAACAAAATTTTTCGATACGATACCGAGACGATACTGTGATAAAAACTAGTCTCCATGATATTCTCGACGAATCCCGTCGAGACTCACTTTTGGTCAAGTTTTACAAAAATTACTTCGCGCTGATTATTATTTTGTCTCATAAATATTGCAAAACAAATGATTTAAATGTGACACGCTTTAGGAAATAAAGTATCATACACAGAAAAAAATATCTGGAATGTATTTCAGACAAATTTATTATTTAAACTAAAATTTATTGAAAGACTAATTTCATGGGAAAATAGTGTTTTAAAAATAGCCATCAAAGTCTAAGAAAAAAAACTAGTCCTTAAAATGGCTATTGTCTTGTTTTGAGACAATTTGAATTACAATTTAAGTTCATATTTTGACTCAAAGCTTAATTTAAATTTTCTTTAGGACTAGTTTTACGACTCAAGTTAGATTTGTTTAAAGAATTCTATCATCAGCTAGTTTTTATTCACTGTAAAAAGTAAGTCTTAATTTCAGAGAAGTCTGAAATTAAATCAGTCTTAAAAATAATGCTGTCCTTAATTTAAACTGAGGCTTATGTGAAAATAAGGGTGCCCTTTTAATTTAAACTGATGTTTGTGTGAAAATAAGATCTTGGTTCAACTGAATTTCAATTCATTTCTTAAATTCAGCACAAAGCTGCTGATTCTACAGATTAATTGTCTTAAACTCAGCAAATTTACCTGCTGATAATCACGTTCTTTGCTTCTTAAATTGAGGTACAAAAATTGTATTTGAAATTCAACAAGGGAAGTCTTAAAAATGTTGCGTCTTAAAATCAGACAAGTTTTTGGTCTTAAAATAAGACTTTCTTTTTACATTGTTCCGATAGGTCCATTTTATATTTCACCTAAAAAAATTCGCTTTTGACATTGAAATAACACTTTTTTTCTGCGTAGAAGCAAAACATTTTAGGTTACATTTGATATATTTAAAGTGAAAATATAATAAGAAAGAATAACTAAACCTGCAAGGAAAGATGATTAAATCAACATTATATCTAAAAAAATATTAACTCTCCCTGCAAACTAATGATGTTTAAATCTTCATTATATAATGAAGATTTTCTGTAAAAATTACACTGTAAAAAGAAGATCTTATTTTAAGGCAGAAATGCTGTCTTATTTTACGACGTAAAATTTTTAAGACAGCCATAGTTGAATTTCAAATACATATTTTGTACCTCAATTATAAGATATTATATACAAAATTAAAAAAATTGATTATTGGCAGGTATATTTGCTGAGTTTTAGACAAATAATCTGAAAAATCAGCAGCTGTGTGCTGATTTTAAGAAATAAATTGAAATCCAGCTGAACCAAGATCTTATTTTCACACAAACATCAGTTGAAATTAAAAGAGCATCCTTTTTTTCACAGAAGCCTTAGTTTAAATTAAGGACAGCATTATTTTCAAGACTGATTTAATTTCCGACTTCTTTGAAATGAAGACTTACTTTTTACAGTGTGTCTAAAAAAAATGCAATAAAAATTATTATTGATTTCACAAAATTAAAAAAATTTAAGAATTTAAACTCGGCTCTTATAATTTTAATGATCGATACTAGACGACACTAAGCATAACAAGACCGATACGATACCATCAATTTTTCATTTTTTCGAGAGCGAGACGATACTCTGTAAAATATCGTATCGTCTAGTGCGTAGCCCATTTTTCATCCTCCTAAACTTTTTATAAAAAATATTCTTTCCAACCAATAAACTTGATGAAAATAAACATTATTACACTTAGAACAATTTGTTAACATAATGTTTCAAACGAGGTAAACAAAATAATCAATTAGCCAACAATATGATCATCAATAACATATATGTAAAATTCATCCAATGCACTTTTTGCAGTGAAAAACTTTTGACTTTTTAAAAACGTCTATCGGGTAATATTAATCATTTTTCCATTAGGGAAATTGAAAGGTTGATAAATAATCGAGGAATGGCCACCGTTGTTGAAGTTTTCAAAGTCCATAAGGCACCGAGCGTGGCTTGGAAAAAGGGTGGGCATTCCATCAGCATTCCGATCGACCTGGAGTTTGGCTGCACATACACAATACCATATATATGTGCATTTAGAGACGTGTATACCCACAACAAAGTTGCATTCCGGAAGCGGCGATTTTGTAAACGCTTAATGAGTCAACGCGCGCTGATAATTGATAAGGCTGTTAAGTTACGAGCGGCATTGGTACGTGGCACCCTTTTTCAGAAATATCGTAGCGATCCGCGCGAGTGATAAGAAGGCAGGTCCGTGGCAGAAAAGCGACCACAGGTTTCGACGCTTTCGCATTGCCAGCTAGCTTGACTGGACACCGTGACGCTTAAGATACCAATCGGTCTTTTGTTTCCGTTCATCCCCATCGCACCTTGCACACACCCCCATGAAACCACTCCCGGTCGCACGAGAGCCAGCCGTTCCGGATAATGTATGTTGCGGTATGCTAATCGAGAAACGATTCTCATTTGCTTAATCGCTCCCGAATTCCCGTTCGTCCTCCTTCCCCCTGTCCATCCTGTCGTTCTTGCTTCTTTGTCTCCTCGATCTGACCAATTTTTTTTTATTTTTTTATTTTAGCTTTTGCACTCTTTTCGCTTTATCTTAGAAGCGCGTCGAAAGCAATTTTCGAGCCAGCGCTTTTATCCCAGATGCCACAAGATTTTTACAATATCGATTCGACAAGCGAGTTAACCTCTTCGCAATCTCGACGAATTTATACGACAATCCTCTTGGTATTTGTGACTAATTAAATTTTATCCTCACATGTGTTAACGGTTCAACTTAATTTAATTTACTGTCAACGTGCTCTTAGCACAGTTCAAGTTAAAGCCGCACCTCGGTTAAGTTATATAATCCTGTTATAACCAACTGTTTATTATAAAATAAAAGAATCTTTTCAGTGCGTGACTAATATGAGATTATTATTCCCCAAGGCATAAGTGCATTCATTTCTCTCCTTCTTTGAAAAAAATATTGCCCCCATAAAAAGAATCAGCACGCGTCAACTTGTGTGAAATTTTCTCACGACGATTCTTCAAATCAAACGAGATTTGCGTTTAAAAATTCTGATTGGGTTAATATACGAGGTCGCTCTGATTTCTATGATTTTCCTCCGAACCGCGCTTTCTCACAAACGAGATGAACGTCGAGTTAGAATCAACACGGCTTTTATGACACGAGTGGCACGTTCTTGAAGTTAAACGACCTGTAAATATTCCACTGGAAAGTTTACGTGTTGGTTTGGAGAAAAAAGTTCATTTTAGATCAAAATTCGTAAGTCTCGAAAAAAAGTTTTTTTTTCTTTTATTAGATCACAAAATTATTTGTGACAGAAAAATGGATGCCTCAGAGGATTAAACGTTTTCAGAATGTTTAACAGTTTTTTAAATAACAATTCTACACAGAAAAAACTAACTGCGATTTTTGCTGCATGTGATTTTCAGGTGAATGGAATTCTTAAGATTAACTCTAGATCATTGCTAAATGTCTCTTTATTTTTATGTTAAATTTACATATATGGGTCACTTTCTGCTGCTATGAAATTTTCACCTAAATCATATATTAAATTGACAAAATTTTTTTTCAGTGTAGGCATTTTGAGATCAAAAATAAATTGTATCAACACTGTAAAAACACATGTCTTATTTTAAGACATAAGACATTTAAAAAGCGTCTTATGGTTATTTCAAGCTATTCCATTGCGGTCAATAATTTTGTAAGATGCTTTCTCATTGGTTTAAAATTAAAACACCCTAAAACGTCTTAAAAGTGAGGACAAAAAAGTCTTAAAATAAGACACTTGATTTTACAGTAAAGTTCCGTTTTTTTATTAATTGCAATAATAGCTACGCACTGCAAAAACAGATGTCTTATTTTAAAACATTTATATGGTCATTTTTAAGACATTTTTGAGTGTCTTAATTTCAACTAATGAACGAGCGTCTTACAAAATCGTTAACCAATGAAATAACTTGAAATTAATGTAAGACGGTTTTAAAAATATCTTATGTCTTAAAATAAGACACCCGTGTTTTTACAGTGTGTATTAGGGTGGTCAAAAAAAAAAGTCAGAAATTTTATGGTCCTACCCCCTAAATTTGTTCTAAATTGAAAAAAAGTTACCCCTATTTTTTTTATTTTGAAATCGGACAATATTTAGAGGTGGCTCAAAGCCCATGAAGTTTACCATGTATTTTGCATGCGAGAAACGCCCTTTCTCGTAAATTTACAATAAAATCGTAAAAAACCACTTAAATTAATAATGCACCGAATCAGTTCTTCAAAAGATTTTTAAGAACAGTATTCCATGATTTATTTATTAATTTGTTGATATTGAGTATTTTTTATGCAATTTCAATAAACTATACCAAAATCCAAAAAAATCAGAAAAATGAATAATAGTTAATATCAACAAATTAATAAATAAATTATGGAATACTGTTTTTTAAAAACTTTTCAAGAACTGATTCGGTGTATTCATAATTTAAGTGGTTTTTACGATTTTATTGTAAATTTACGAAAAAGTGCGTTTCTCGCATGCAAAATACATGGGAAACTTCATGGACTTTGAGTCACCTCTAAATATTGTCCAATTTCAAAATAAAAAATAGGGGTAACTTTTTTTTCAATTTGGAATAAATTTGGGGAGTAGGAACATAACATTTCTAACTTTTGCTTTCTTTGAACCACCCTATTGGGTATGTACTTTTACTCTCTAAATCTGAAAAAGTAAAAAACGACTATTTGAGGGCCATATTTTTTTCTAACTAAAAAAGAGAAAACTCTTTCACCTTCAAAATAATGTCACTTTAAAAACCTACGAATTCAATTAGTAACTCTGAGTGACATTTACATTTCAATTGAAGAATTAATATTACTTCGAAAAGCAAAGTAATCTATATCTTGGCTGACTTTTTGCTTCAGCAATCAAAAAATAACTGATTATTAGTCAAAAAATTAATTATTATAAGTAAAATGTAACTGAAAAAATTGTCAAATTTGACCGGTTGAATGAGTTATCGAACAATTTACTGAAATTTCAGTTATTTTAACTGGCAATTAGTTATTTTTGACTGAATGATAATTAGAAAAATTACTATTTCATTCTGTGACTGACTTCTTCCTATTGAATCAGTATTTTTCTTTTAACTGATTCAGATTTAGAGAAAAGCTTCATTTTAGGTTATGTGGACTTTTTGATTTCTTGTTGAAAATTTTCTATAATTTCACTTTGAAAGTATAGTTATTTAATACTTCTGTAAAAGTAACATTGTTTATTTATAAAGAAAAGAAAGGAATATCACTTTATATAGCAAAAAATAGGAATTTACAATTATTGACTTACTAATTGAATTTGTCATTTTGAAATTTAGGATTTTTAGAGTAAGCTAAAAAAAATAATTACAAACTTTCAAGAAAACAATTGAATTTCAAAAAAACATTTCGAAAAATGTAAATGCAGATTGAAGAAAGAAGTAAAAACAACAAGGAAAATAGGTACTCTCTAAATCTGAATTAGTAGTTTTCTACTATGAATTAGTCAAATTCATGGCTCATTTTTCTCTAATTCATATAGTAAGAAACTACTAATTCTTAGTAGAAAACTACTAATTGAAATAGTGAAACTTTACTTTTAAAAACAGTAGATTTTTTACTAATTTAATTAATTTAATTTTTAATTTAATTAATTAGTAAAATTCTTACTATTTTAATAGTAGCTCACTTTTCGCTAATTCATTAGTAGAAAACCACTAATTCAGATTTAGAGAGTACAATTAAACTTGAAGGAAAATAATTTAAATTAAAAACAAGTATTAATAAATCAAAAAAATTTAACACTGAAAAAAGTAATTTAAAAATTTCATCGATGTAATTGAAAATTGATAAAAAAATTAAAAACATTGAAGAATATAATTGTGACTCGCTACGAAGAAAGTGACCTAAGAAGCAAGAAATTTCAGGTTATGTTTGTGATTTTTGTTGTTTTTTTTTTTAATAAAAAAACACACAGAGGATTAATTCTCAATACCAACCATTGAGGTTTAAGTCTTCATTACATCTAAAATATTCAGTAAAGGTTAATTTTAATTTTACATAATTATTCAGAAATTTTTGATCAAGGTAAATTATTACTGAACATAACCTAATATTTTTTTGCTTTTTAGGTCCCTTTCTTCGTAGCGCGTCACAATGAAAATTTTAGAAATCAATTTAAAATTGAAGGATGCAATGAAATATTAACGAAAATAATTGAAAATTAGAAGAAATAAATAAAATAGTATGAAGAAAAATTTGAGGTATTAACAATTTTTCTGTATTTCATTTAGATTGTGTTAGAACTAAATAAGAACATAAGTGGAAAATGCAGAAAAAATAGAGAAAAATAATTGGATAATAGATATTAATTAAAATTATAAAAAAATTTAAAAAAATGTTTAAAAAATTCTAATTAATTTAAATTTAGAACCTTTACTTGAAGATCTAGATTAATTGGATTTTAAAGCAATGCAAATTCGAGTTGATTAACGTTTGAATAATTTATAATTTTTTTTAAATTAAGGTGATAAAATTTCAAGATAGTTTACAGTTTCAAAATAGGTAAATTTCAAAATAAGTGAAAAAAGTTAATTTGTAATGTCTACTGTAAATCAAGGATTTGTTTTAAAATCCAACGTGATTTCAAGATTTCCAAAGTAAAAAAAAGATGAAGGAGAATTCAAGGTTTTCAAGGTCGCTGGACACACTAGGTTTAACTAAAATTTCACCTAATTTTTATTTTTAACAAGTGTGACGTTACAGTGGTACCATCCGAGGTTTGATCACCGACATGGACAAAGATTCTAATCGTTTGAATGTAACTTGAGAACTTAGGGAAAGAAGTAGCCAATTTTTGGAGGTTTTAAGTAATAAGTTTCCATTGGCACATTGTTGGAAGATTGCCGAGTGGAATAGATATATGTAAAAGAAGAAGAAGAAGAAGCAGGAAAGAGGAGTAAAAAAACAATGGGTCAGAGTAAAACGGGAGCCGCCCTACGTGGCACGCAAACTTGCCACAAAAAAGTGGAAAAAAGGAGAACGGTAATATGAGAATCTCATATAGTAGTGGCTAAGATCTAATCTACCGTGTCTGTCCGCGGGGAGAAACACTAGACACGCAGGGTTTGCCTGCCGGGGGTCTGCATCACAACGGGATCGACCCTACTTGCTCTCTGTGACTTCCCAGAAAAGAGATTGCTTCAGGAAACACAGAAATTCTGAAAGGTGCTAAAAGCTCCTGCATTTTATGTTTAAAACCTTGACCTTTTGTCTCCCCTTTCAACGAGTCGCTTCTTCTGCAATAAAGTAGCATTTTTACCCTCTTTTCACTATTTTTACAACTTATTATTCTTTTACAATAAAAGCTTCTTTCTCAATTCAGAATTCAAACAAGAAATTCAATTTATTAAATTAAAAGAGAGTATGTAGAATTCATCACTCGGTTCAATAATATTAAAAGAAGGAATTCATTTGTTAAAATATTTTTCTATGAAAATTTGAGAGTAACTGTTTTCTATAGTAGTGATTTTATAAAACCGGTTTTTTTTAGTGGAATTTTTTATCAGCCAGCATTATTGCTCTGTCTACTAAATTGTAAATCATTGCAATTTTTTGTGAGTGTGGATGTTTAGATTTAAAGTTCAAAAATCGTTCGGAAAAGGTTGGTTTTTTAAATTAAAAGAGATTATTAAAGTAACTAAAAAAATACAAATGTGAATTTGTAGTTTTTCACTAATAGCATTCAGTGATATTTCACTAATTCTTAGTAGAAATTTTTACAAATTTAATTAGTGGACGACTTTTTATCATTTCAATAGTAGTTTTTGACAAATTCAGATTTAGAGAGTTATTATTACTTCAAATTTTTCTATAAATTTAAAGTTTTTCATTCTTTTTGTCCCAGTTTGAAGCAAGAGAAAAATCAGTAAATTAAGCAAAAAATGTAAAGACATACAGAATAATTCCAAGATATCGCGTCAGAAAAGCATAAAATTTGTTAACTTTAAATAAATTTTTCGAAGGAACTAGACGGTAAATAGTTATAATCTTTTTATAATACCTACTTTTATTATCTAACTATTTAACACCTGTTAATTTTTTAAAAGAATTTGTAAACCCGTTTTTTTTTCTTAAAACATTGTCATTTTGGACGTTTTGTTACCCCTTCCATGTAAATGTTAAAAGTTCGCAAATTTATATCTTCAAAACCGCACGGTAAACGTTAATAAAATTTTAGCCACGAGTGTAAAATAATGATCGGAATAAAAATTTTAAATTTGATAACAATCTGTAAAAAGTCAATTTTCCGGATGAACATCCTTAACCCATTAACGCCTGAAATCACCAAAATCGTAGCCTTACTTTAGAATAGTACTACAACACCGAAAAAAGAAAGTTTTGGAATGAGAGGATTCCGCTTATTTTTTTTAGAGGAATCCGCATTAAAGTGAGAGGATTCTTTTATTCCAAAACTTTTTTTTTCGGTGAAATAGGAGATACAAATACAATTTTTGTAAAATATAGAATTAGCGTTTCTTTACATTTTTGGGGTCACTTTACTAGATTCCGGACTCAGATTTCATTTTTATCCATATGCAAAACCAATATCAAGGCTTCTTAGCAAGAAAATACGGAAAAATCGACAGCTTTTTTTTTATCAATATTTCTTACCGAAAACATTTTCATAATGTGTAATAAACCCGCACAAAATGGCACAAACTGTTGGAAAATTAAAAGTATGCATTAGTTAATAAATAAAATTTAATATTGCAGCGTCAAAATGGCGGATCTTTTTAACAAAAAGTAAAAAATTAATATTTTTTAAACCAATTTTTAAGTTTTATATAAAAGTGATGAAACTTGGTACATAGAGGTTCCTTGTGTCGCAGATCACGAATCTGTTAACCATTTTTCAAAATTCAAAATAGCGGATCCAATATAGCGGTCAAAAATGCAATTTTTTGCAAAAATTTATGGAACTTGGTACAGAGAGGTTTTCGGGGTCTCTGATTCCAAATCCATTCATTATTTTTCAAAATTCAAAACAGCGGATCCAATATGTCGGACAAAAATTCAAAACTTTTGCCAAAATTTATTAAACTTAGTAAATAGAGGTTTTCGGAGTCGCTGATTACGAATCTGATTACAGTATTTTAAAATTTAAAATGGTGGATCCAAAAAGGCGGATAGAAATGCAAATTTTTTCCCTAAATTTATGAAGTTTACTACATGGGGGTTTTTGCTTGAGCCAACACATTTCAATGATGTCATAAAGTAATATATAATGGAAAATTAAAAAAAAATCTCCTGTTAACTGACAAAAATAAACTGAGATCTAGATTATTTTTGATTTTGAAAAATGATTTGTCTAAAGAATAAATTTAGTCAGGAAAATAGTGACTGTAATTTAATTAAAATTTTTAAATATTCGGTGAGAAAAGACACGCTTTCCAAATGTCGTTTTTCTTCCGGTCGGAATAGATTCAGATCGAGAATTTCAAGCACAAGGGTAAAAAGCAATTAAGCAACTGGTGACAAACTTGCACAGGCAGAAGGCAACCGGCTGGAAATTATATTGGAATTCAAGAATCTCGTGCTTTCTGCTATGATTATCGGTGTTAAGTTATTTCGTTAGCCTCAGGAGTGTTAACGGAAATTAATATTTATGGATAAAGGAAACGGCTCTTTCGGGATGAAATTCCTCACGAACATAATTCGATAATATCAAATTATGCACTTCTATAATGAAATATTCTTCATAAATTAATTATATTGGTAACTAAATTTATTCCCTGACACGATGCTACACTTTTCTAATTGGTACTTCGTACTTATAATTCATACATCATTTTTTCAATTCAATATTTTGCTAATGCAATTAATTATATAATAATTTCAAATTCGTTACCGTATCAAAATTTTGTAGTTGGCATAGTCACAAATTTTGTTAACTCAAGTTTAGTTATATCTATACCAGAAGTTTGGACAATTAAAATCTAGTTAGTTGTACTATAAAATATTTTCTGAGATTAGGATAACTAAAATTTTGGGAAGTTTAAAATAATAGGCGTTGCAACTTAATCTGAATTTGCAAAAAAAGAAAAATAAACACTTCAAAATTAACTGATCATCTAAAAATTGAATTAAATTAAAATATAATTCTTTCCAAGAAAAGTTTGTTTTGCTGACATGTACAAGTTCTTTTTTTTACTAAATTTCTTAATTTTATTAAAACTGGTAATGCAAATTATATGGAGCGCTAGGTACTTTGTGTTCATAAAATTCACATCTGATGACTAATTTAGATTGAAAACCAAAAAGTAATAAAGATAAAAATTAGATCAGATTATGTATGCTTGTCTCTTAAATAATAACACGAGACTCGTGGACGCCCACGTTTATTATAACGTATATTTATAAAATCAAGAGGGCGTTGATGTCTCGACTGGCCAGAGGCGAAGAAGCCCGTAACATGTGCAATATAATGCTATTGTAGATCGTGAAAATTGTTTCCTTATACAAGTATAATGTTTTTTCTGGATAAATTAAAAGAAAAAGAAAAATATTATCTAAAACTTTTTTATGCAAAAACTGGTATATAAGAACTTGTATACTCTCTAAATCTAAATTACTTAAAAACTACTATTTCAAGGGTGAAAACTCGTTTACCATGTCAAATAGTATTTTTTTACTAATAATTTAGTAAAAAACTACTAATTTAATAAGTCAAAGTAATTTTCAGGTTATGTTAAACTACTAAAAGAATTAGTAGATTTCTATTTACTAATTACATTAGTTATTTTTTACTATTTAATTATTTAAATTTAACTACAGAATTAGTAGTTTTCTACTAATGATTAGTTATTTTTTACGAATTGAAAAAAAGAAAACTCGTTCACGATTTTAACCCCTAAATAGTAGTTTTTTACTAATTCAGATTTAGGGAGCAAGGGGATATGTCTCTCTTTTTCAAATTTGTAGAAATTCAAATTTGTTTTAAAAGGTAAAATTTTCCATGGACATAAAAATAGCTGAATGTACTTTTACACCAACTACAGAATATCCCACATCGAATTATGCGTTTATCATAACTTTGATGTAATTAAAAACACGTAATAATCTCTCTAAATCGGAAATAGTGATTTTCTACTAATGAATTAGCGAGAAATCAGTCACTATTAAATGGTGAAAAATTTCACTAATTTTTAGTATAAAACTACCAATTTGAAAGTGAAATATCTACTAATTGTAACATTGAAACTTTACTTTTCCAATTAGTAGATATTTCATTTTAAAATTAGTATTATTATTAATATAATTAGTAGTTTTCTACTAAAAAATAGTGCAATTTTTCACTTTTTAATAGTAACCGATTTCCCGCTAATTCATAAGTAGAAAATCTCTAATTCAGATATAGAGAGATGTATTTTTTAGTTAGCATAGAAACTAGTGTTTTCTCGAAATTAAAACTAAGTTTTCTCAAAATTCTCCACAATTCTTTTTCTTAAGGTAAAGGTACCAGTTATTGCACACGTTCCAGTTTATCAGACAAATTTCTATTTTTTATGATTTCAAAATAATTCGACTTGCTAATTGTCTGTAATATTTCTTATTAAAAGAATAGGAATTTTTTTTATATGACACAATAAAAATCTCAGTGCAAAGCGTAACGATAGTTAACAAAAAAATTATTAAATTTTACCGAATAAAAATGTAAATTTTCAAACATTTTTCTTGACAAAAAGTTAAGAAAATGACATTTATCGAGAGTGTAAAAAATTATCATTTTATTGGTTCTCCCTATAAATCTCTGATATGCTCGTTCAGTATACTTAAAATTAATTATGCTCACAAGAAAACTAAAGCTGTAAGAATTATTTTTCAAAATAATAAAATGTCTAATAACAGGAGCATTTTGTTATAGGGGAGAGTGGGGCAAAACCGCTAGGTTTATATTTATTGATGCACAAAATTTTAACTATACGTTCAATTGGAGTAATTTTTGTTTGTTACACTGCTGAAACTAACCAATAACAGATTTTAATAGTCGTTGTTACATTTATCATAATCACAATTACATTATTTGTTGTTTTTTAAAAAGATTCAAACTAGCGGCTTTGCCCCAACTGTTGGGGCAAAGACGTTTTTGCTAATATTATTATTCCAAATATAATAAATGATCTAAAATATATACTAAATAACATTTATTGGTGCAATAATTATAAAACATAAACATTTTACAGATTTTTAAAGAGATTTAATCCATTTTATTGAAAATAATGACGACTTGTATTTTTAACCTCATATTTTCAATTTAATTGTTTTTTATTTTGTTTCAAAATCTACTTTATCAACTCTACAAAAATAGAGTGTTATTTAAATAACCGCGCGAAAATATGATTAAATAATAATGCTTATTTAATATTCCAAAGGCATGATTTTTTTTTCAAATTAGTAATAAATGCTAATAAACAATTTAAAAATTACATAATAATAATAATAACAATAAATTTGATAGAGAAAAATACTTATTTGTTTTGATGAAAAAATGCAGGTTGACAGTTGATTAACATGAAGTTTCCATCATTTAAAATAACATGATAATATTCAATTGTTTTTTATGAAATATTTTTCAAGCGTCTTTGCCCCAAACGACAAACCTTTTTTTAATTTAAAATTTTATATATTTAGGTTAAAAATTAAACCAGGATTTCAAAGAGTTTGTGTAGATAAATCATTACTCTACTAGAACGTGAAAATTTCAATTTTAAATGCTCACAATTTACATTCAAAATTTAATAGTTTTGATCAGTATAAATTTCATCTCAGACTTGTAAAATCGATTTTTTCCGTATGTTTCTTAATACATTTTATATTTTCAAGATTTTTTTTTTTTAAACAATAGTTCCAGTTATAATTATGATAAACTATAAACATAAGTTGAAACGGTCTAGAAATAAGGGAGATATTTTGAAAAACGTCTTTGCCCCGCTTAGCGGTTTTGCCCCACTCTCCCCTAGTATTTCCATTTATTAGACTCATTGTCAATGTAATTTGTATTTTGATTATAAACTGAAGACAGTTTTATATATTAATAAATATGAGTTGTGTATTAACAATAACTTTATTATTTCATTATTATATTTAAAAAAATTATTAACTAAATTAAATAAGTGTATTGATATATGTTCTACATTTGATTATATAACCTAAAAATGTCTTGTTTAATACTCTCTAAATTTGAATTAGTTAAAACTAACTAATAATTAGTAAAATCATGTCTAAGTTTTTATTTCAGCAATTAGTTAAAAATAACTAATTATTAGTAAAAAAAATGAATAATTGTTAGTAAAAACATAACTAAAAAAATAGTTAAAATTCGACTAATTGAATTAGTAAACAGAATTTTACTAAAATATTAGTTATTTTGACATAACCTAAAAATGAATTTGACTAATAATGAGTTATTTTTTACTAAATTATTAGTAGAAATATAACTATTTCAATTAGTGAAATTAAGCAATTAAGCAAACTCTTACTATTTAATAGTAGCTTACTTTTTGATATTTCATTAGTAAAATACCACTAATTCAGATTAAGAGAGAAAATATTTTATTTCGTTATTTCTTTATTCTTCCTTATTTTGAAAAAATTGTAAGGGTAATTAACTGTAAGGTAAATTAACCATATAACACTTAATTTTCAAATATTTAAAATAATTTGATGAGTCCAATAACTAGGGCACACTAAGTAGATCTTCAATGTTTTCGAGTCTAATACAGCAAGTGCGACTTATCTTTTTATTTTCCTTATATTTTTAAAAATATAAAGTATTTAACTCCAACAAAAATTTGTACTTATATACAGAAAGATTTAATGTATATTCCAATTAGTAAATAAATTATAGATAAAATTCCATAAATAATATTTTCCAAAAATTAATTAATCTTCGACATTTTACTATTAAATGTCCAATAGCTGGCACCGAAATAAATAAATAAATTCCAAGTTTCCAGTACAATCAAAATGAGCAACATTTTTCGAGCTCTTTTTTCCTTGAATATATTGAAGGTTACACTTGTTCCAAACAGAAAATATCGTCGCAGGGAGTACAGAGACGCGATTAAAAAAGAAAAGAAAAAAAGAATATAAAAAAGCAAGGAGACATGCGAAAGAAGCAAGATTCCATAACGCACGCCATGGGGCACATTCGGCTTGGCTTCGTGTGGCATTTGTTTCTCGTATTCGAAAGCGAAATAATAACAATAGGAATCTACACGGGGTGGCCCGCGGGATAGTTTATTAGCGCTCAGAAGACAATGGAGGTCGGGACCCGAAAAGAAGAAGAGAAGAATGAGGATGTAAAGGAGCAAGAGGGGGTCGGGAGTAGAGGGTGGAAGAGAACAACGAGGTGAGGTAAGAGCATCAGCATCAGCAGGAGTAGCAACAGCAACAGCAGCGTTGGAGAAAAGAAAATAAGAAGAAAAGTAAGAGCAGGCGGTGAAGCAGAAGGTTCGATCCATATTTAAGTATGCGAGTCCGCCGCCTTCAAATTTATGCGTGGCGACAAATATTTCAAAATCATTCCTCCTTCTCTCCTTTTTGCTCCCTCCATGCTCCATGCTCCATCTTCTGGATCTTCGCCGCTTTTCGATCCTTACGACAACGGCAGCTCCTACACAGGAGACCGCAATAATAACGCGCCTTGTAAAGAAAGAAGGCAGGAGAGTGGCAGGGTGCAGAAAAGAAGAAACAAACTTGATGCAGAAGCGGGACAAAGCGGGTCCTTTGCTTGAAATATATTCAAAAATTTAAATCGTCTATTAGAAGAGGCCGGGAGCCGCGACGTGTCGATACCGAAAGATAGAGGAATAGAATCAAAGACTCCCGGAGAGCTTCCTGGAAAGACAGGGCCGTCTCTGCCTTATTTTGCATTTTTTCCAACCCATAATTAGGGATATATTAGAGATCAAAACTAAATTCTAAAGGACTCTCAACAAGGCGATTTGCATAAAAAAGGGAGCACAAGTCGAAAAGGAAAATTAAGAAGGTTTTTTGTTAATTGTCAGCTTGGAAATGACCCAAATTAACGAAACTCGGAAATTAACCGAAAATCCATATTTTTGTTATTTAAACGAGCCGGAATTTAAAGAAAGGAATATTAGGAATTTAACATATGTGTGAGGATTGTATTTTTTTCAGGGTGTATTTTATTTTCTATTCAAACGTTTAAAGTAAAGGATACCATTTTTTTTTTTTAGACAAAGAGTCAATGTTAATTTTCTTGTGTATTTTTAGCATCCAATTTCTAAAGTTAGGAAAAAAATGTTGAAAATGTTGTTCGATTCAAATTCGAATGCACTGAAATTTAAACTGACTTGTTGAAATTTGTATTAATAAAAGTTTGACAGGAGAAAATTTGGATCAATTGAAATTATAATCTATTAAAATTTAAATAAATAAAATTCTAATCAGAAAAAGTTAAGGTCGATTGAGCTTTAAATTAACAGAAATCGCAATTTATTGAAATTAGGATGATTCGAAATTTGGATTAACCGAAATTGTATAATTAATACAAAAATGATTGATTGGAAGTTTAATAAATCAACTTAACTTTGAAACCTTGCAAATGTGGCGTGGATTAATAAAAATAAGAATCTGCTAAAATTTAGATGGGTCGAAATTTAGAACGATTTAAATCATAATGAATTAAAATTAGGATTTATTGAAATTTGGATTAATTGAAAGTTGACTTTTGCAATTTCTTTAATTAAAAAGATTTGAGAAATATAGAATTATCAAGAATATGTTATGCAAAAATAAGAATTATAATGAAAGAATAGAAAAAAAAGTCGAATTATTATGATTTTGAAAGAAACTGTAATTTTAAAAAATGCAAAAGTTGCGGACGGCCCTGAGACATATAAGCAGGAGAGAATCCTTGCAAATTCGATAGATTTCGAGGAGAGATAAAGAAAAGAGGGCAGCATGAAGGGAAGAGAGAGAAAGATTCACAAATTATAAACCCGAGCTATGGTAGCCAATAGGTATATCCAATTCGCTGCCGTGTATGGTCGCGAGCACAAGTCGACGAATCTTTTTTTTTCCTCCGGGCGCAGCTGGAGTCCTCTTGTTCTGCTATTTAGGATTTTGGATAGAGAGGATTTAGGATATGCCCAGTAGGATTTAAGGAAAGAGGCTAATAAATCCTTTTCCAAAATCCATACCTTCACTTACTTCCATTAAGTTCATCCATTTTGTATTGCGAAACGGTATCTTTGAATAAAATAGTAACATGATAATAATAACAATACTTTTATTAATACAACTGTTGTTACTAATGATAATGTTACGAAATAGTAATACTAACAATGTTTCCAATAATAATATTATTATTATATTTTATTTTACCTAAATAAACTTTTTACTAAAAAGTCACAGCCGCAGATTGGGCACCAATTTCATTTTTTGTTGTTAAAGAAAGAATGTGCTATCACTGAAATGTACACCGTCAGGTCTAGTACCAATTTCATTCTTTACTTTTTCGGAAAAAAATTTATAGTCACTAAAATTTATAATCGTAAATCGGTACATCTGCATAGAGAAGAACCTTAGATGTTAACCTTTATATAGTCGGCAGTTTTCCATGAAAATGAAATGTGCTTTAAATTTAGAGACTACAGACTTTGAGAGTGTATACTTTCTTAAATTTTTAATCAACTTTAAACATTTTAATTTAACTTTAAACTTTAATAAATTACACAGAAAATTGTTCTGGATTAAATTAATCTGCAACGCTCTTTTTTTTATATCAAATTGAATTTAAATAATTTGAAATTGGCTTAAAACAATCGCGCTGCAGATTATTTTAATATATTAACATTTTCAGTGTAATTGAACCTAGGATGTTCGATACAAACATAAAATATTTATGTCAACATATTTTTTTGGTAGACTAATTTTATGTCTTAACTGAAAAAAACTTCTTTTTTTGTAAATGTGTCAAAATCAAATTTTTAAGAAAAAATAGTGAAATTCGAGTGAAATTCGAGATTTGCTCCCGTAATAATTAAAAACTAAAATTAAGATTATTACGTATTTTAAATACTTTTAGCAACAAAATCTCAATTTGAATCTCAATTTGACATTTAATATGAGATTCAAGCATAAATTATATCTAAAACCAAAGTAAGATGTAATTAATTCTTTAAAATTAAAATATAGCTTTATATTTTATTAAAATATTAGTAATATGGAGAACACAGATTCTTATGCCAAAAAACTATATTCGAAATCTCTGATTCTGTGGTACATAGAAAATATACACTAAAAACACGCAAATAAGTGATGCAGCCAAGGTATCATAGCAAAATTCACAATTTATTATCATGATCTATTTTTCAATTCTTCAATGAAAGGTTTTAATATTATTAGAATAAGGAATTAAAAAAATTGATTTAAATTTAGTCAAATCTTTTATATCCCACAAAATTAACATTTTTAAATATTGTATGTCCGAATAATAAAATACGTTTTAGCATAACTCTTTTATAGGTTTATCGTTTGTGAAATGAACATACCTCTAAATTAGAGATTTCCTAAAAAATGTCATTTTCAGATGTAAAGTTTTGCAAAATAAAGCATAACTTATTATAAAAAGCCTGATTATAATGCTGAATTTAGATATATTTTTAATTCTCTGCAATTAATAATACAACTTATTTCAAGTTTTGTGATTAATTTTTTTCCGTGTAAACTTGTTAGTCAAGTTGACTCTCTGATAATAAATTTGTCTATCGCTTCTCTAAATTTGAATCAGTTAAAAGTTACTGATTTAATAGCAAAAAGTCAGTCACTGAATGAAATAGTAATATTTCTACTGATCATTCAGTCATAAATAACTAATTGTCAGTTAAAATAAGTGCATAACTGAAATTTCAGTAAATTTTTTGTCAAATCTCAGTCAAACTTGATAATTTCTTCGGTAATTTTTTACTAATAATTAATTAATTAATTAGTAATTTTGTAACTAATAACACAGCTCAAACAAAAAAAAAACAATTTTTTGTCCGAGACATTACACTAGTGTATTCCTACGTATATTTCTTCGCTAAATCCGAATATAAAGTCAGAATTGTTAGATTAATTCTATTTTTTGAAATAACTTAAAAAAAATTTCAAAAACACAAATCAAAACCAAAAAAATAAATTTTTTTCTGCCAAGACACTACGCTATAGTATATTCCTACGTATTTCTCTCGATTGAATCCGAATCCAAAGTCAGAATAATCAAATTAGCTAATTTTTTTAGATAATCTTAAAAAATTGCTCAAAAACCCTAAAAATTAAAAAAAAAATTTTTTGTTCGGAACAATATCCTAGTGTATTTTTATATACTTTTCTCCGCTGAATCTGAATCCGAAGTTAGAATTGCCAGATTGGTTCCACTTTTTAAAATAATCTCAAATAACTGATCAAAAACACAAAAAAATCGCTTTTTTGACATTATCTAAAAAAATTTGCTAATCTGATCATTTTTACTTTGGATTCGGATTCAGCAGAGAAAAATACGTAGGAATACACTAGTCTAAAGTCCCGAAAAAATTGTTTTTTTTCATGTTTTTGAACAGTTTTTTAAGATTACCTATCTCAAAAATGTTAACAAATTATGTTATTCTGACTCCGGATTTGGATTCAGCGGGAAAAAATACGTAAGAATACACCAGCGTAGTGTCCCGGAAAAAAGAGAACAATTTTTTTGGTTTTAATTTGTGTTTTTGAAATTTTTTTGAGAATAGTGGAGTTGGGGGCAAGACCGGGTACCTGCCTTCATAAAGATACTTATTAACCAATCATGATCATTTTTTGCATAACATAACACCGTTACGATAGTTTTTTAATGTCCAAATCACTGATTGATGAAACCGAGTTTTTTATTTGCTACATGAAAGAAACTGTTTTTGACGATTTTCTTATCATTTTTGCGTTTTATTTAGAACGTGTTTGTTATGTTTATAACAATATTTCATATACTATAAAATTTTATTAGTGTTCAACAATGATTACACTTTTAGTTAAGCACTTGTTTATTTCCGTTTCGAAGCTTAATTTTTAGAAATTAATTTTTTAATGAAATTCTGTATGTAGGGTCAAGACGGGGTATAGGAAGTGAGGGCAGGATAAGGTACTAAAAACCAATCATTTTTTTATTTTATAAAAAGAAAAATTGTTTTTGGTGATTTTACACACTATTTATAACGTTCTGTTATGTAAATAATACATTTTAAATATAGGAGCAGGTAACCACTTGTTTATTTCTGTTATAAAAGTTATTGTTTTTTGAGGTTAGTTTTGTAATTTAATTTTACATGACAGAATTAAAATTACGCATTAAACTTGTTTTTTAGTTTATTTTAAAAGATCCATAAAGGTGCTTGCGAAATTTGTAGGCAAAAATAGGTTGATTTTTATACTACCCCATCTTGCACCCATGGGGTACCCCATCCTTACCCCCACGTTTTGTAAAATGAAAAACTTGAATTTGTTTACTTACTCTTAATTTTATATTTAATTAAGTAACAAATGTTCTAAATAAGACTTAGTTATAGAACAATTATTACCAAAGAGTATTATTATAATAATTTGTATGTTTCAGACAAACCCCAGAAAAACTTAAAGTCAGGTCCAAGTTGTCATACAATTTGCAAGGTGACTTCTATCTAAATCGCATCACAACTTAGACATGACCTTAAATTTCCAGAGTGTCTATCTAAATTCGATCCGACATTTTTCTCCGTACACTTTTTGACATTTTTGCAATAAAACTCATAAACAACAATGTCCATCGCAAAAGGAAAGTTAATGCAAATAACTTTTATTTGAAAAAGAATATAAAATTGTACTAAAAATTTCCAACAGTCTATTAATTTAGGAATAAAATAGAAAAGCATTTGAACACGACATGAAGGTAAATCGAAACTGTCTCGATTCATCGATAGCAATTCCCGAATACAGTTAAGGGACCTACTATACTATGAGTGCATGGAACATTGGAATCGTTTCGAAAGCCGCGTTGATTTAACGATCGAAACGCACGCTCGATTGAGTGGGTATCGTTCTCGATTCGAGACTTAATTTCCATCCGAGCCTCGAGATATTAGAGAACGGGGTGTGTGACGTCATATGTATGCAAATCTATCCACCACCCAGCTGCGGGTCGGGCCGCTTCCGAGCATCGCGTAGCTTTGGTAACCGCGAATATGATGTATTCGCTCGGGCAACTGTACAGGTATAGGTTTCGATGATACGTACATGCACAGAGCCGCTGGTGCTCTCGATACACACGTGAAAATACATTACACACATTCGAAAGGGTCACACACGGTACAACGAAACGGTGTATAGATCATGTATATTGATGGCACAGCACAGAGCGAACGTTCGATTCCCGCGCACTCTAAATATTCCACCCCTTCCTGCACCCAACGCCTAGCCATATACATAGATTTCTATATACGCACCTATATTTATGCTCTCCTATGTATAATGTCTATTCCAGCACCGTGTGCGTGCAGTGCCACATCCGATGAGAGTGCACTCCGAGAAAATTAAAAACCAAGAATTTTGTGCCTCAGGCTATAGAATCATTTATTTCATACCAATTCCCAACAGGCTTTCATTACTTTTGCTCAATTCCTGGCAGTATTTAACTTCATTATATTTGTGTTTTCCTTGACGGATGGAATTTCATTTTTTCGACATTTACTTCGAATTTTTTTTTTCTGTTCGGGATACGAATTGTCAAATTTTTGCAGATTTTTAAAAAAGTAATTGTTCTTGTACTGTGACTAATTCGACTTGTAACACAAAAATTATAAATTTTTGTTTTTTAGTATTTAATAATGATCTTTTTATCTTATATTTATAAATAAATTACGTAACTTTTACAGCACTCTCTTAATTTGAAAAAGCGATAATTATACCACTGATTCCAAAAAGCGTATGTGATTTTTCACTATTTCTACAGCGTATATACGCTAATTGGAATCAGTGGTATACTTATAGCTTTGAAACAGTGAAATTTCGCTTTTTCATATTTAGAGAGCAGTTTCATATAAAAAAAACTTAGAAAGTGTAATTATATGAAATTCGGAACTACACGGAGAAAAAAAATTAGCAGCCAAAGCTAAGACTTACCTACCTTAGCTAACTTTAATTGCTATTATATGGATAGCTAATTTTTTAGCTAACACAACTATTAATTAGCTTTCACAGCTAATTTTGTTTGCTAAAACAGCTAAATATTAGTTACCACAGCTAAAAATTAGCTATCCATATAGTACACTGTAAAAATAGGTGTCTCACTTATGTTTTAAAGCTAAACAATTAAATGTTTCGTACCTTTGAGGCATTGATTGTGATTTGTTTTGAGTTGTCTCGTGTTTCACTTTGAAACAGGCATAATATCTAAATTGAACCAGAAAACAGTTTTCGTGTTTTAGACATGTATTAAAACACGAAATCCGTCTTTAATTAAGATTCATAACTTAATTTTAGTCATTTATGATCTTTTACTATCTTAAAGTGAGTCAGATTCAGCTGTGCATGATCACATGGTAACACTTGTTTTGTTTTATAAATGAGGACACAAAACACTTTAAAAGTTTTAAAAGTGAGGACAATCTATCTCATAATAAGATACTTATTTTTACAGTGTAACTAACTCATTTTTCTCAGTGTAAAATTATAAAAGGAAACATTTGATCGCTCTCCATTGTTAATAATAAGAAACAAATTTTATTGCTCCAAAGGAGCCAAATTGTGTAGGTAAAAACTACTAACACATTAAATAAAAAGACATAAAAGTCTTTATTGACAATGTTTCGTCAACATTTCATTGGCCATTTCGTTGTCTTAGCAATTTTTTTATCATAATAAAAAAAAAGTTGAAGGCGCTATATTAACAATTCAGTTTACTATCATGGCAATTCTTTTTTCATTAAGAGCTTTTACGTCCTCCAATATTTAATTTCTAAAAGTATAACGTCCAATAAGGACAACAAATGGCAAAATTTAAAAACACAAAATTTTGATGTTTCGAGACTGATTCAGTCCCCTTTTCAGAGTCATTTTGGATTTTTACAATCTAATGTTAGATTCGTGCTCAGCAATATCAAAATCCCTGATAGAAAAAGCTGTAAGCGAATTACATGACAAAATTAAAGATTTGAAAAAATATTATGAGAGGTTTTTAAGGGATGAGACTTAACCCATCAACGCCCAAGAGGACACAAATTTTACAAAATCTTTAAGACTATTTCTTAGCAATGAAAAAAAAATCAAAAAATTTGAAACAAACCATTTCCTACGTAAAATTTATTACTCTTTTACATTCTGTTAACAAAATTTTGTTAAAACATATATATAAAAAGTTATAAACAATTATTTGCAAAAAAACACGATTTCTTTCTCAATAAAGATTTTTCAATAAATTTTTTCATGCAGAATAAGAAAAGAGATTGGGTTAACGCTTCAAAATATCGTGTCTTAAAGTTCTCAGCTGTAAATATTCGCAAAAACATATACGAAAATCCAAAATGGCGGATCCAATATGGCAGACAAAATTTAAAAACTTCAATTTTATTTTATGAAACTTGATGTATGGGGTTTTTTAGGGCCTCTGATTACGAATCTGAAGTCATTTTTCAAAAATTCAAAATGGCGGACAAAATTAAAAAATTTCAATTAAATTTCAAGAATCTTGGTGTAGGGGGGTTTTTGGGGTCTCCGATTACGAATCTGAAGTCATTTTTTTAAAAATTCAAAATGGCGGATCCAATATGGATGTCATCCAAATGACACAAAATCTTCTTTCTTCAGTTACACCAAAAAAATTACAACAATTTTATTTATACTTTGATAACTATTTTACTAGTCCCGATTAATTAGTGCATTTAGAAAAAATTGGTTTGAAGGCAACGGAAATAGTCAGACAAAATAGAATTCAAGTGAGCAACAATGTAGCTGCAAAGACTCCTCGTGGCAAGAGCTGGGAAACGACAATTTTGGATCCGCCATTTTGAATTTTTAAAAAATGACTTCAGATTCGTAATCAGAGACCCCAAAAACCCCCGTACACCAAGTTTTATGCAATTAAATTTTTTTGTCCGCCATGTTGTCAAGTAAAAATTATAACGGACAAAAATTCGATTAAATAAAGATTTTGCTAAATAAATATTGTGCTTAACAAATATTCCGACAAATGGTATATTGATATCAAATTACAATTTTGGCATAAAATCACTGTTAAAAATTTTACCTAGAGTTTTCTCTCATCTGTGACACCAATTTCTCTGATCACCGATAAGAAAAAATTCTGTCACCGTTTCGGAATTCTACTACATGTTTAGTTTGTTAAATATAAAATCGAGAAAAGGAAACTGTTAGTGAGATATTTTTCTTTCTTATTACTTTATGTCTTTTGGAAATACAGTTTAATAAGTTTTAGAAAATATTCATGCATTTCGGCAGGTTGTCTGTGAACATTTCGACGGGTGTTAAGAAAAAAACACTTCTATTGCGAGTTTGCACGAAAACTAACACTCCTGATTTTTTAATCCTAAAAACAAATTTTTGGGTCAAAAAACACATTTGTTATATTTATTTTCTAAATAAATGTTATAATACGAAAGACAAATATCAAAAAAACTATTTTCTTTCTATAGAAAACATAAAATAAAAGCTGTGTTTTTGGTTAGATTTTCAACGCAAGTGTTTTTTTTTTCGTGTCGAATCTCAACTGTGTTTTTTTTCGTAGCACCCGTCGATTTATCTCAGTCTAATTAAATGATTTTAAAGATGTTGGACTGCCACCTTGAATCCATCATTTTGAATTTTGTAATTCTCTTTATAAACTTATACACGGAAAAAAAAATTAGCAGCCAAAGCTAAGACTTAGCTACCTTAGCTAACTTTAATTGCTATTATATGTATAGCTAATTTTTTAGCTAACACAACTATTAATTAGCTTTCACAGCTAATTTTGTTTGCTGAAACAGCTAAATATTAGCTACCACAGCGAAAAATTAGCTATCCATATAGTAGCTAACTCATTTTTCTCAGTGTACCCATTGTCTAAAAAAATTTATGAAAAAGTTGTATCTTTTACAAATTAGTGATCCATCGATTTTTTCTACAATTATTATAACCAACAGGATATGGAACAAAAGAAGAATTAATAATTGTGTACTTTGTTATCTTCATAATAATTAATTAGCATTTTATTAATTTTCAATTAGTTCAGGGATTGGTGAATGTGCAGTTGTACTAGAAATTATACTTTCGTAATTGAAATTCGAAAAAATTGCATGTCTCGAACAACACATCACGGCATAAATAAACGATCAGCTAGTTTGCTTGAAAAACAGTCATCTGTCTCTTCTCCAGCAGTGATTTTCCATTCCAGCGTGACGCATTTACTTATTCCGAGACAGTCTGACACATGCTTAAACGTAAAATGCACTCTACCCTTTTTATGTTTAACAAATGGCCCTGATTTGATTAAAGAAATTTATTATTTGGTCATTGTTAATACCTTCATGGCTCGAACTTGCTTTGTTCATTTAAAAAATATTTCAATATAGGTATAATTGAAAATCTAATCTAAATTACTTTTTTGATTTCAGATCATCATGATATAAATACTTGGCAATCAACGGAATTCTTTCAAGGACAGGATTGACAACTATCGACCAATTATTTACAACTTGGAAATTATCCAAATAAGAATTGCTTCTAATCAAAAGAGTATTCGCTAATATTTATGCTCGCATTTAATTGCGTATAATGTACCTTAAAAAATAAATAAAGAATTAGTAAAATCAGAATATCCATTTTTCAAAAATGCAAAAAAGAGATGAAAAAGAAATACATTACTAGATGTATTGAAGATTCTTTTTTCAAGTCGTCAAGGCTATTTATTATTTAACCCTGCACACACCTATTTTTTCGAACACAAAGCTCAATATGGGTATGTGAGACCCTGTTCACTTTTCAAAGTTCCACCATTTATAAACTACTCTTACGATCAATTTAAAAAAGGTTTTAAATATTCTTTAAAGATTGTAAAATAAGTTTCTATAATTTAAAAGACTTACTGAAAATATTAAAAAGTAGAAAAAAAAGGTATTTTTTCCAAAAATTAAGAAAAAGATTAATTTTTTAGCAAACTGTAATTTTTGTAATTTTAAATATTTTTTGCTAATATTTTAGTTTTGCATACTCGAACGATGATACAATAAGTAAAAAATTAGTCCCATATTGTATCTTTATAAAATCGCATTTTGTTGTAAGATTTTCAACGTGGTTTTTCTTTTTGTCGAGGTCTTGATGACAAATGATTGGAATAATATAAAAGAGGATAATCGAAACGTGTAATTAGAACCTAAAACTGAATTAACTAACTGAACTACACTGCAAAAACTGCTGTCTTCTAAGTGTCTTTTTTTATGACACAAGACATTAATGATAGAACGTCCAAGATCCTTCCGGCAGGACAAAAAAGCCTTCCGCGAGTACGTACGAAATCGCGCTATAAAATTAACATGGATTCAGATAAACAAAAAGTAGTATATATGGTTGGAAAGGTAAAGAATCAAGCTTTCAGCGCATGTAAACATGGAACTTGTAAATTCAAACCCTGAAGCTTGGTAGCTAAAAGAAGTTAAATTTTCCAAAAATTCACATAATTTTTAGTCACAAAAAGACGACGCGCGGTACTGCCGGCAGGATGTTTTCGTTTTTTTAAAAAGACTACCTAGCCCTTGTACATAAATTTAAAAAATCGATATTTACGTCATCGGAAAGCTTGTTTTATTACCTAAAAAACCATATATTCCTTTTTATACTTATCTGCTTCCATATTGATTTTATAGAGCGATTTCGAAGGACTCGCGCCTGAGCCATTTACCACCGGGCGCCATTACGTTAGTTATAACAATATTTACAAAAGTAATAATAAACTCAATTCCTTTGATGATAAAGATGATGAATTATGATGATAATGATGTTGGTGATGATGATGATGATGATGATTATGGGAAATTAAAATATTTTTTCACAAAAATTAATTATCCTTCCGGAAGGACGTTTACTGTGTGAAAGCGCGTCCTACCGGCAGTACGCAGCCTTGGACGTTCTATTATTAAGGGGTCAGTATGGGTTTATTGGACATATTTTTAAGAATTTATTTTTCACATTAAAATATATTTTAATAAGCCAGGCTTTTTACACATAAAAATTGATATTTAATAGTGCCAAAAAAGACTTTTTATTTTTATTTTTGATTGTTAATTTCTGAGAAACAGCTGCTCGAAGTTAACCTTAAATTTTACTGGCCGACACGATATCTGGAGTTTGGATTGTCTAAAATCAAAAAATCAAGTATTTTCTTAAAATTTGGATCTGTAGTTATCGCATGAACTAGGATATTTTAATTCCGATAAAAAAAACAAAATGGCGAATGTTTAAATTTTTTAACCCTTTTTTTACAACTTAATTTGTTTAAAAAAAGGTTTAAATATTAATGGATTTTTATAATCCTAGTTCATGCCAAAGCGGCACGTGCATAGAAGAATCCCTGAAAATTTGAGATCAATCAGTTCAATAGTTTTTTTTAATCGTGTCGGCCAGGTCGAAAAACGTTGTTTTGAGAAAATCGCGTTTAACATTCGCGCCACCAAAGGCTGCTCGGGCCGGTCACACAATATAAATATATACTTTTCTCTAATATTACAGTGTATGATCAAATAATAAATTTTACTCATAATGTTACAATGACATTTGTTTAAACAATTTTTCATTGCCATGCTATACACCGTTATGCTTCTGCAGTATCGCGTTTTTAGCATTTTTTTTAACTCTACTATCTATATATTAGTTTTAACCTTATTTCTACAGGTATATAGGATACGAAATTAATGTTTTTGAAAAAGAAATTTTTTTAAAAAATAAATCCATACTGACCCCTTAAGAAAGCGTCTTACGGTTATTTCAAGCTATAAAAGTGAGGACAAAAATTTCTTAAAATAAGACACTTGTTTTTACAGTGTAATCCTCTAATTTTCAAGATACCTAAAAGATAAATTATGATTACACTCAAAGTATGGGTCTCGCAGACCCAGAGTGTGCTCCGAGGGTTAAGTAAACATTTTTGATATCCAATGAAGTTTCTAAGTAGCTCAAGAGTGGAGGATGTGATTTTGGTAAGATTAGTAGGTACCTTGACTGAAATGAAAATAGGTAATATGACGGGTGGCATGAAAGTGGTTGTCACAAAGGATAAATTCAACACGAGAGCCTATGTGTAGCTTTGCAGATTGAGCGAGCCATTCTGACGGACATTGGATAAGTAAAGGGATGACAGTTCGGGTGAAATGTTATAAGGGGTTGGTCAGTGTCGAAGAGGGATGATCCTACATGTACATACGAACTGAACGTGATTTGCGGTTCAGCCTCTCCAGTCCCGGATTTGAATTTATCTTGTCCTCCCTTCTGTCTGCTTTCTCGATCCGCTTTTGCGCAGGGTTCTATAGTTAAGAAATATTACAGATCTTTGATCCACGAGACTGTTCTTGGCGTTTCATATTCCATAGAAGAGGGAAAATTAGTTGCATCATTTCCGCTCATGTCGATGGTACATAAGTTAGATATGCCTGTGAAGAATCCATAATGTCGCATAAGAGACAAAATGTGATAAGATCACAGCACTCGAAGGATTCGTCAAGACGTGCGTGATATAATAAGTGTGCGCAAGGAATTCTTATGATATTCATAAAGGAGGGCAGGGATTACGCTGCGTATGCAGATGATCTCTTTCTATACGGAAACTGCTGTATCGACCTCTCATATTCATATAACCGCGACTGCTATTATAGCCACGTACGAGTGGGGCACTTTTGTACGAATGGAGGAGAAAAGCAGATCGCATAATGGCTGCAAAACCTGACGAGAGTACTTTATGTGTACTTCGTATCTCGTTATTAAAAGTACAAGTTTCCTCTATCTGATGATAAAATGTTTATTGATCTCAACATTGCCCAACAATATAATATGAATAGCTGTCGTTGCTTACTGTTTAACACAGATAGCCGTATACAGTTAAAAATTTTCTGTAAAAACGGTTCACAAATTCTTTGTGTTAAATTTAACACAAAGATTGTGTTAATTTAACATAAAGGTTGTGTTAATTTAACATGAAGATTGTTAAATTAACATATAGTTTGTGTTATTTTAACACAAATTTTGAGTGGACCGTTTCGGACATTTAATTTGTGTTAAATTTACACAAAATTTTTAACCGTGTATTTCTAGCTATTACACTTAAATTTTTTAGCAAAACGATATCCAGCTTGTAATAATTTTGAATGATTCTAATGGTTTTCTGGATTATGCATAGGTAATGGATATTTAAAGTGCTTGATTCGAGCGTTTCCGCCTAATTTTAATATTCTAATTGATGGTGGAAAAAGATTGAGATTGTCGATTGAGATTTGTAAAGCTTCAATTTCCTTTGAATTGTTGTATAAATCATACGTAATTGATACACAAGTACATTGTACTATATTGCGTACAATTATAAATTATTATATAAGTTAATATTTCGATTATAAGACGAAAAATAATCAATTTATAAAAAAATACTAAAATAAGTGCCATACTTGGTAATTTCAGTGAGGCACATTTTATCGGGCTGATATTAATTAAAAAATTGCTCGAAGACCAATCAACAGGATTTATTTGGAAATCTTAATAGAGAAATATTCATGGTTTGAAAATCGTTCCACAGTTCCACAGAGAGCGGAAAAAGGCGCACTTCTTTGGTATGAATGACTGATTTTTTTGTATACTGACTTGTCAAATCTTGTTAGATTGACGAATCGCGTCAGATCGAATATCTGTAAGATTAATTCGATTATTGTAAAGGCGAGCAAAGAAAACATTATTGTTTAAAAGTATAATTTTAGAAAGAAATAAAGAGTGACTTCAAAATTTGTGTGATATTTTATAAATTATTTATGTTTTTTAATTAGTTAATCTTGACGAATTGTTCGATTAAAATTTATAATTTTGTGAGCTTCGTTTTTTTTTAAATTAAGTTTTCTAAAAATCAATTGAAAACAAGAAGTGTAAGAAAAAAATAAATTATAATTATTATTCTTAGCAAATGAGAAATTAGAAAAATATGAGAAATTAGATTCAGACTCTTTACCATCTAAATATTTTTTTCAGTGTCGTAACGGCAACCATATTTAGTGCTACATATCGTCACCTTCAGCAAAACTCGTACAACTCCATTTGACGTAACTTTGCAGAAACAAAAAAACTGTTTGACACGCTCTATTGTTTCCTATAAGTTTTGTGATTTTGAATTATTATTTTTTGACATTGTTTATTGTATTACAGTTATATCTTTTAAAACTAACATTCATTTAGTAAAAATGCTACGAATCAAATTAAAAAATTATTTTTGTCTAAAAGTTGAGTCATAAAGTTTAACTGAATTCGGTGACGATATACAGACTGTAATGAAAACTCATAATGATTATTTTCAGATTGATTATAAAAATTCGATTGTAATAGTTATTATCAGAAAATAGTGAACATTCGATTGTCGTTGACGTTAGGGGCCATCCATAAACCACGTGGACAGTTTTGGGGGGGCGGGGGGTCCATCAAAAGTCCACGATTGTCCACGAGGGGGGGAGGGGGAGTTGGAGCAAATGTCTACGTGGACATGCATTTAAGCATGTACATAAAGATTTCTAGCATGTCAAATTCTTGACTTATGTTTGATCAAAAATGATCAAAACCAGGGGTTTCTGAGCCCTGCTTTTCAGAATCTTGACCTCATGAACCAGTTTTGGTCATGGTCAGATTCGTGTTTAGTAATAAAAAATCTACAAGAAAAACTTAGTCCGATGCTTAAATAAAAAAAGTCATTTTTGTCGACCAGGGTAATTTATAATGTTAACAATTTAGGAATTCGTGTTATTTTCCGTAATCAGTACTTAATAAATTATAAGATGTTCAATAGAGTGGTCCAAAAATTTTTTTGGATTTTTTTATGCTTTACCCCCTAGGATTTTTTATCGAAAAAAATACCCCTATGATATTTTGTTAAAATTATATAGTAATGAGAGATAGCTCAAAGCTGATGAAGTTTCCCACGTATTTTTGATAAAATAAAGCTATAAAATTTTAATACAGCTTTAACTTTATAAGGTTTACAACCTTTTATGTTTGAAATAATTAAAAATAAACTATAACATTAAAATTTATTTATAAAAATGTTTAAACAATTTATTTTTGTTATTTATCAGCTCAAAAAAAATTAGAAGAGCATTTTTTAATGAAGTTTTCAACTTTTTATATTTTACATAACTCAAAATATATAGCAACTTTAAAATTTATTTACAACAATTGTTGAAGAAAATTATTAAAGCATTGTTAATTATCATCTTTTGATAAAATAAAGATAGTAACTTGCAATTTTTTCTTATGTACTATGAATTTGTAAGATAAAGTTATAATTTTAGTCATTGTTTAAGTTATTAAATAATTTTAACTTGATAATATTTTCAGACTGAAGCTAATAGAGCGGTTTAGTTTTTTTTCTAAATTTATCAACTTTAGATATAATAAAGCATTAGAACTGTAGTTTTACTAGAAAATAAATTTTAAAAGAAGATTATCTTCAATTTGTACTTCTAGATCTCACAATAACAGTGTCCTTTCATTAATTTTAATTCAAAATTTAAAAACATTATTAATAAACTTTAATAGATAACTTACTGGACATTTTAAATGTCTAGAGCTATTATTTTATCCTTCATATTCATAATAAATAATTTATTCTGTTTCTGTAATAGTTGCAATACCGTCCCAAGCATAAAAGTTGTAATATTGAGAAAAAATGGCAAGTCTCTCTAGCTTCATTGTATCATAAGACGATAAATAACAACAATAAATTGTTTAAACAATTGTTAAAAATAAAATCTGGTATTACTGTTTACTTTCAGATACTTGAAACATAAAAAGTTGCAATGTTGAGAAAAAATCGCAAGTCGTTATATTTATTTTATCAAAAGTTCATAAATAACAACAATAATTTCTTTAAACAATTGTTAAGAATAAATTTTCAAATTATTGTTAATTGTTAGTTACTTCAAACGAAAAAAACTGCAAATTTCAGAAAAAATTGTAAGTCTCTATAGCTTTATTTTATCGAAAGTTGATAAATAACAACAATAATTTGTTTAAACAATAATTGTTATAAATAAAAATTTTAATTATTCATTACTTTTAATTACATATCACACATAAAAGTTGCAAAAATTAAAAAAATTGCAAGTGTTAAGCTTTATTTTATCAAAAGTTAGTAAATAACAACAATAAGTTTAAACAAATTAACAATTACGTGAATTAAATAGTAAAAGCTTATAAGTTATTTTTGTAAAATATTGCAAAAAACTCCCAATAAAATAGTAAAAGTTATTTTTTAACGTTTTTTCCATAATTTTACAATTTTAGGGAAGGTTTTACGACCCTGTACAAAATATTAAACCACAAAAAATTTTTAATAAATTTTTGGATGTTATTTTTTGAACGTTTCTAAGAAGATGCAGAGTTGTCCGATTAAAAAATATTAATTTTCGTGAATTCTATACTAAATCTACGAATAAGTATTTTTTCCTGATGCAAAATTCATTTATAAAACTTCATCGGCTTTTAGCTACTACGTCTAAAATTTAGAGTCTAAATATTATTTAACTTAAAAAAAATAGAGGTATTTTTTTCGATAAATAAGAAAAATCCTAGTGGGTGAGAGCATGAAAAATTAAAAAATTTGTTTACAATGCGTTTTTGGACCACCTCAATGGCCAAAGTTATTTTTTAAGATCTATAAAGATTGTTTAAAAATGTATTTGCTAGTAGTGAAAATTGTCTTTAAAAAGAGGATAGTGATTTTCTTATTGTTACAAACCACTTCTTAGGTTTACGATATCTTATAGTATATTTATGCGTATATTTTAATTTTCCTTTTAAGAATAATGTAAATTGTGTTTATTTATTATTTTCTCATAAACTTCTTTATTCCCGCAGTTTTTTTTGAAAAATATTCAGAATTAAGCTTTATAATTATATTAACTTATTGGTTTATAATATACAAAGAATTTTTTTGCAATGTCCACGTGGACAATTTTGTAAGGGGGGGGGGGGGGTTTGTAAAATGTCCACGATTGTCCACGAGGGGGGGCGGGGGGGGGGTCAAAAATCAGCAAAAAAATGTCCACGTGGTTTATGGATGGCCCCTTATTGATTATAACTTACTTTTTTTGATACTATACAATAATGGTACCTTATAAAATATTTCTCTTTAACATTACACGTTTACCATATATGTATATTTTTCTCAAAGTAGAAAATGATAAGGAAGCAAGGGTGTCATCCGATCACTGAAATAAAATTTATAAAGTAACTAAAGGAATCTTCTATTATATTAATACGATACCAAGAAAACTTCGTTCATCGTCGTACAGACTTCAAAGTTCACCTACTTTTTCCAATAGGTTACTTACAAAAATGTTCACTTTACCATGTTATTATAGTTTGTAACAATGCGCACTGGCACTATTCGTGTCAAACATGTTAAACTGAACATTTTTTTATGCACAACATAATGTTGCACATGCGCAGTAGTGCACCACAGCTGTGTAAACGTGCGCACTACTTAAGAAACTTTTCACATGCGCAGTTGTTTTGTATTGCTGTTACACATGCGCAATCATGCACAGTGATAGTCACACATGAGCTCTAATTAAATTCAAAAATTACGCATGCGCAGTGCGGTACTTTACCAGATAAGTACATTTTCAGTACATATAGCATACTTTTTTTAATAAGCGCGCAGTAAAAATCCGTTTTATTATTGCGCATGCGTAACACGGTAACATGATAACTGCACATGCGCAAAGGTACCTTTATTTAAAAATTTGGTTAAAATTGTTTTTTTTCATTATTATTGTAAATAATGACCCATAATAGAAAAGAATATTGAAAATTCAATCTAAATATTGGAATTCAAGAAATTTAATAGAAAAATTTATATTATTGAATATAAAAAATAATAAAAACATTAAAAGTGTATTTAATTTTATTAATTTTATTCTTTTTTTCTTTAAAATATTTATAAAATGTAAGAAATTTTGAACTAAAAGTTTTCAATTTTTCATACTTTTAAAAACCATTTTCTAGGGGTACCGGGGGGGGGGGGGGGGGTAATAAATATTTAACGTACTGTCAGAAAATCTTCCATATAATTAGTGTTTAAAAAAGTTTTGTAAAAATTTACTTATTTATTGAGAATAAGGAGTTTGAAAGTTCTCCCAATATTCATCAAATTGTACGTGGTAATCTTCTATTATATTAATACGATACCGAGAAAACTTCGTTCATCGTCGTACAGACTTCAAAGTTCACCTACTTTTTCCAATAGGTTACTTACAAAAATGTTCATTTTACCATGTTATTATAGTTTGTAACAATGCGCACTGGCACAATTCGTGTCAAACATGTTAAACTAAACATTTTTTTATGCACAACATATTGTTGCACATGCGCAGTAGTGCACCACAGCTGTGTAAACGTGCGCAATACTTAACAAACATTTCACATGCGCAGTTGTTCTGTATTGCTGTTACACATGTGCAATCATGCACAGTGATAGTCACACATGAGCTCTAATTAAATTCAAAAATTACGCATGCGCAGTGCGGTACTTTACCAGATAAGTACATTTTTAGTACATATAGCATACTTTTTTTAATAAGTGCGCAGTAAAAATCCGTTTTATTATTGCGCATGCGTAACACGGTAACATGATAACTGCACATGCGCAAAGGTACCTTTATTTAAAAAATTGGTTAAAATTGTTTTTTTTCATTATTATTGTAAATAATGACCCATAATAGAAAAGAATATTCAAAATTCAATCTAAATATTGGAATTCAAGAAATTTAATAGAAAAATTTATATTATTGAATATAAAAAATAATAAAAACATTAAAAGTGTATTTAATTTTATTAATTTTAATCTTTTTTTCTTTAAAATATTTATAAAATGTAACAAATTTTGATCTGAAAGTTTTCAATTTTTCATACTTTTAAAAACCATTTTCTAGGGGTACCGGGGGGGGGGGGGGGGTAATAAATATTTAACATACTGTCAGAAAATCTTCCAAATAATTAGTGTTTAAAAAAGTTTTGTAAAAATTTACTTATTTATTGAGAATAAAGAGTTTGAAAGTTCTCCCAATATTCATAAAATTGTACGTTGTAATCTTCTATTATATTAATATGATACCGAGAAAACTTCGTTCATCGTCGTACAGACTTCAAAGTTCACCTACTTTTTCCAATAGGTTACTTACAAAAATGTTCATTTTACCATGTTATTATAGTTTGTAACAATGCGCACTGGCACTATTCGTGTCAAACATGTTAAACTGAACATTTTTTTTTGCACAACATATTGTTGCACATGCGCAGTAGTGCACCACAGCTGTGTAAACGTGCGCACTACTTAACAAACATTTCACATGCGCAGTTGTTTTGTATTGCTGTTACACATGCGCAATCATGCACAGTGATAGTCACACATGAGCTCTAATTAAATTCAAAAATTACGCATGCGCAGTGCGGTACTTTACCAGATAAGTACATTTTCAGTACATATAGCATACTTTTTTTAATAAGTGCGCAGTAAAAATCCGTTTTATTATTGCGCATGCGTAACACGGTAACATGATAACTGCACATGCGCAAAGGTACCTTTATTTAAAAAATTGGTTAAAATTGTTTTTTTTTCATTATTATTGTAATTAATGACCCATAATAGAAAAGAATATTCAAAATTCAATCTAAATATTGGAATTCAAGAAATTTAATAGAAAAATTTTTATTATTGAATATAAAAAATAATAAAAACATTAAAAGTGTATTTAATTTTATCAATTTTATTCTTTTTTTCTTTAAAATATTTATAAAATGTAAGAAATTTTGAACTAAAAGTTTTCAATTTTTCATACTTTTAAAAACCATTTTCTAGGAGTACCGGGGGGGGAAGGGTAATAAATATTTAACGTACTGTCAGAAAATCTTCCATATAATTAGTGTTTAAAAAAGTTTTGTAAAAATTTACTTATTTATTGAGAATAAGGAGTTTGAAAGTTCTCCCAATATTCATCAAATTGTACGTGGTAATCTTCTATTATATTAATACGATACCGAGAAAACTTCGTTCATCGTCGTACAGACTTCAAAGTTTACCTACTTTTTCCAATAGGTTACTTACAAAAATGTTCATTTTACCATGTTATTATAGTTTGTAACAAAGCGCACTGGCACTATTCGTGTCAAACATGTTAAACTGAACATTTTTTTATGCACAACATATTGTTGCACATGCGCAGTAGTGCACCACAGCTGTGTAAACGTGCGCACTACTTAACAAACATTTCACATGCGCAGTTGTTTTGTTTTGCTGTTACAAATGCGCAATCATGCACAGTGATACTCACACATGAGCTCTAATTAAATTCAAAAATTACGCATGCGCAGTGCGGTACTTTACCAGATAAGTTCATTTTCAGTACATATAGCATACTTTTTTTAATAAGTGCGCAGTAAAAATCCGTTTTATTATTGCGCATGCGTAACACGGTAACATGATGACTGCACATGCGCAAAGGTACCTTTATTTAAAAAATTGGTTAAAATTGTTTTTTTTTCATTATTATTGTAATTAATGACCCATAATAGAAAAGAATATTTAAAATTCAAACTAAATATTGGAATTCAAGAAATTTAATAGAAAAATTTATATTATTGAATATAAATAATAATAAAAACATTAAAAGTGTATCTAATTTTATTAATTTTATTCTTTTTTTCTTTAAAATATTTATAAAATGTAAGAAATTTTGATCTGAAAGTTTTCAATTTTTCATACTTTTAAAAACCATTTTCTAGGGGTACCGGGGGGTGGGGGGGGTAATAAATATTTAACATACTGTCAGAAAATCTTCCATATAATTAGTGTTTAAAAAGTTTTGTAAAAATTTACTTATTTATTGAGAATAAAGAGTTTGAAAGTTCTCCCAATATTCATAAAATTGTACGTTGTAATCTTCTATTATATTAATATGATACCGAGAAAACTTCGTTCATCGTCGTACAGACTTCAAAGTTCACCTACTTTTTCCAATAGGTTACTTACAAAAATGTTCATTTTACCATGTTATTATAGTTTGTAACAAAGCGCACTGGCACTATTCGTGTCAAACATGTTAAACTGAACATTTTTTTATGCACAACATATTGTTGCACATGCGCAGTAGTGCACCACAGCTGTGTAAACGTGCGCACTACTTAACAAACATTTCACATGCGCAGTTGTTTTGTATTGCTGTTACACATGCGCAATCATGCACAGTGATAGTCACACATGAGCTCTAATTAAATTAAAAATTACGCATGCGCAGTGCGGTACTTTACCAGATAAGTACATTTTCAGTACATATAGCATGCTTTTTTTAATAAGTGCGCAGCAAAAATCCGTTTTATTATTGCGCATGCGTAACACGGTAACCTGATAACTGCACATGCGCAAAGGTACCTTTATTTAAAAAATTGGTTAAAATTGTTTTTTTTTCATTATTATTGTAATTAGTGACCCATAATAGAAAAGAATATTCAAAATTCAATCTAAATATTGGAATTCAAGAAATTAAATAGAGAAATTTATATTATTGAATATAAAAAATAATAAAAACATTAAAAGTGTATTTAATTTTATTAATTTTATTCTTTTTTTCTTTAAAATATTTATAAAATGTAACAAATTTCGATCTGAAAGTTTTCAATTTTTCATACTTTTAAAAACCATTTTCAAGGGGTACCGGGGGGGAGGGTAATAAATATTTAACATACTGTCAGAATATCTTCCATATAATTAGTGTTTAAAAAAGTTTTGTAAAAATTTACTTATTTATTGAGAATAAAGAGTTTGAAAGTTCTCCCAATATTCATAAAATTGTACGTGGTAATCTTCTATTGTATTAATACGATACCGAGAAAACTTCGTTCATCGTCGTACAGACTTCAAAGTTCACCTACTTTTTCCAATAGGTTACTTACAAAAATGTTCATTTTACCACGTTATTATAGTTTGTAACAATGCGCACTGGCACTATTCGTGCCAAACATGTTAAACTGAACATTTTTTTATGCACAACATATTGTTGCACATGCGCAGTAGTGCACCACAGCTGTGTAAACGTGCGCACTACTTAACAAACATTTCACATGCGCAGTTGTTTTGTATTGCTGTTACACATGCGCAATCATGCACAGTGATAGTCACACATGAGCTCTAATTAAATTCAAAAATTACGCATGCGCAGTGCGGTACTTTACCAGATAAGTACATTTTCAGTACATATAGCATACTTTTTTTAATAAGTGCGCAGTAAAAATCCGTTTTATTATTGCGCATGCGTAACACGGTAACATGATAACTGCACATGCGCAAAGGTACCTTTATTTAAAAAATTGGTTAAAATTGTTTTTTTTTCATTATTATTGTAATTAGTGACCCATAATAGAAAAGAATATTCAAAATTCAATCTAAATATTGGAATTCAAGAAATTTAATAGAAAAATTTATATTATTGAATATAAAAAATAATAAAAACATTAAAAGTGTATTTAATTTTATTAATTTTATTCTTTTTTTCTTTAAAATATTTATAAAATGTAACAAATTTCGATCTGAAAGTTTTCAATTTTTCATACTTTTAAAAACCATTTTCAAGGGGTACCGGGGGGGAGGGTAATAAATATTTAACATACTGTCAGAATATCTTCCATATAATTAGTGTTTAAAAAAGTTTTGTAAAAATTTACTTATTTATTGAGAATAAAGAGTTTGAAAGTTCTCCCAATATTCATAAAATTGTACGTGGTAATCTTCTATTATATTAATACGATACCGAGAAAACTTCGTTCATCGTCGTACAGACTTCAAAGTTCACCTACTTTTTCCAATAGGTTACTTACAAAAATGTTCATTTTACCATGTTATTATAGTTTGTAACAATGCGCACTGGCACTATTCGTGTCAAACATGTTAAACTGAACATTTTTTTATGCACAACATATTGTTGCACATGCGCAGTAGTGCACCACAGCTGTGTAAACGTGCGCACTACTTAACAAACATTTCACATGCGCAGTTGTTTTGTATTGCTGTTACACATGCGCAATCATGCACAGTGATAGTCACACATGAGCTCTAATTAAATTCAAAAATTACGCATGCGCAGTGCGGTACTTTACCAGATAAGTACATTTTCAGTACATATAGCATACTTTTTTTAATAAGTGCGCAGTAAAAATCCGTTTTATTATTGCGCATGCGTAACACGGTAACATGATAACTGCACATGCGCAAAGGTACCTTTATTTAAAAAATTGGTTAAAATTGTTTTTTTTTCATTATTATTGTAATTAATGACCCATAATAGAAAAGAATATTCAAAATTCAATCTAAATATTGGAATTCAAGAAATTTAATAGAAAAATTTATATTAATAATATAAAAAATAATAAAAACATTAAAAGTGTATTTAATTTTATTAATTTTATTCTTTTTTTCTTTAAAATATTTATAAAATGTAAGAAATTTTGATCTGAAAGTTTTCAATTTTTCATCCTTTTAAGAACCATTTTCTAGGGGTACCGGGGGGTGGGGGGGTAATAAATATTTAACATACTGTCAGAAAATCTTCCATATAATTAGTGTTTAAAAAAGTTTTGTAAAAATTTACTTATTTATTGAGAATAAAGAGTTTGAAAGTTCTCCCAATATTCATAAAATTGTACGTGGTAATCTTCTATTATATTAATATGATACCGAGGAAACTTCGTTCATCGTCGTACAGACTTCAAAGTTCACCTACTTTTTCCAATAGGTTACTTACAAAAATGTTCATTTTACCACGTTATTATAGTTTGTAACAATGCGCACTGGCACTATTCGTGCCAAACATGTTAAACTGAACATTTTTTTATGCACAACATATTGTTGCACATGCGCAGTAGTGCACCACAGCTGTGTAAACGTGCGCACTACTTAACAAACATTTTACATGCGCAGTTGTGTTGTATTGCTGTTACACATGCGCAATCATGCACAGTGATAGTCACACATGAGCACTAATTAAATTCAAAAATTACGCATGCGCAGTGCGGTACTATACCAGATAAGTACATTTTCAGTACATATAGCATACTTTTTTTAATAAGTGCGAAGTAAAAATCCGTTTTATTATTGCGCATGCCTAACACGGTAACATGATAACTGCACATGCGCAAAGGTACCTTTATTTAAAAAATTGGTTAAAATTGATTTTTTTTCATTATTATTGTAATTAATGACCCATAATAGAAAAGAATATTCAAAATTCAATCTAAATATTGGAATTCAAGAAATTAAATAGAAAAATTTATATTATTGAATATAAAAATTAATAAAAACATTAAAAGTGTATTTAATTTTATTAATTTTATTCTTTTTTTCTTTAAAATATTTATAAAATGTAACAAATTTTGATCTGAAAGTTTTCAATTTTTCATACTTTTAAAAACCATTTTCTAGGGGTACCGGGGGGTGGGGGGGGGGGGGGGGTAATAAATATTTAACATACTGTCAGAAAATCTTCCATATAATTCGTGTTTAAAAAAGTTTTGTAAAAATTTACTTATTTATTGAGAATAAAGAGTTTGAAAGTTCTCCCAATATTCATAAAATTGTACGTGGTAATCTTTTATTATATTAATACGATACCGAGAAAACTTCGTTCATCGTCGTACAGACTTCAAAGTTCACCTACTTTTTCCAATAGGTTACTTACAAAAATGTTCATTTTACCATGTTATTATAGTTTGTAACAATGCGCACTGGCACTATTCGTGTCAAAAATGTTAAACTGAACATTTTTTTATGCACAACATATTGTTGCACATGCGCAGTAGTGCACCACAGCTGTGTAAACGTGCGCACTTCTTAACAAACATTTCACATGCGCAGTTGTTTTGTATTGCTGTTACACATGCGCAATCATGCACAGTGATAGTCACACATGAGCTCTAATTAAATTCAAAAATTACGCATGCGCAGTGCGGTACTTTACCAGATAAGTACATTTTCAGTACATATAGCATACTTTTTTTAATAAGTGCGCAGTAAAAATCCGTTTTATTATTGCGCATGCGTAACACGGTAACATGATAACTGCACATGCGCAAAGGTACCTTTATTTAAAAAATTGGTTAAAATTTTTTTTTTTTTCATTATTATTGTAATTAATGACCCATAATAGACAAGAATATTCAAAATTCAATCTAAATATTGGAATTCAAGAAATTTAATAGAAAAATTTATATTATTGAATATAAAAAATAATAAAAACATTAAAAGTGTATTTAATTTTATTCTTTTTTTCTTTAAAATATTTATAAAATGTAACAAATTTTGATCTGAAAGTTTTCAATTTTTCATACTTTTAAAAACCATTTTCTAGGGGTACCGGGGGGAGGGGGGGTAATAACTATTTAACATACTGTCAGAAAATCTTCCCTATAATTAGTGTTTAAAAAAGTTTTGTAAAAATTTACTTATTTATTGAGAATAAAGAGTTTGAAAGTTCTCCCAATATTCACAAAATTGTACGTGGTAATCTTCTATTATATTAATACGATACTGAAAAAACTTCGTTCATCGTCGTACAGACTTCAAAGTTCACCTACTTTTTCCAATAGATTACTTACAAAAATGTTCATTTTACCATGTTATTATAGTTTGTAACAATGCGCACTGGAACTATTCGTGTCAAACATGTTAAACTGAACATTTTTTTATGCACAACATATTGTTGCACATGCACAGTAGTGCACCACAGCTGTGTAAACGTGCGCACTACTTAACAAACATTTCACATGCGCAGTTGTTTTGTATTGCTGTAACACATGCGCAATCATGCACAGTGATAGTCACACATGAGCTCTAATTAAATTCAAAAATTACGCATGCGCAGTGCGGTACTTTACCAGATAAGTACAATTTCAGTACATATAGCATACTTTTTTTAATTAGTGCGCAGTAAAAATCCGTTTTATTATTGCGCATGCGTAACACGGTAACATGATAACTGCACATGTGCAAAGGTACCTTTCTTTAAAAAATTGGTTAAAATTGTTTTTTTTTTCATTATTATTGTAATTAATGACCCACAATAGAAAAGAATATTCAAAATTCAATCTAAATATTGGAATTCAAGAAATTTAATAGAAAAATTTATATTAATAATATAAAAAATAATAAAAACATTAAAAGTGTATTTAATTTTATTAATTTTATTCTTTTTCTCTTTAAAATATTTATAAAGTGTAACAAATTTTGATCTGAAAGTTTTCAATTTTTCATACTTTTAAAAACCATTTTCTAGGGGTACCGGGGGGAGGGGGGGGTAATAAATATTTAACATACTGTCAGAAAATCTTCCATATAATTAGTGTTTAAAAAAGTTTTGTGAAAATTTACTTATTTATTGAGAATAAAGAGTTTGAAAGTTCTCCCAATATTCATAAAATTGTACGTGGTAATCTTCTATTATATTAATACGATACCGAGAAAACTTCGTTCATCGTCGAACAGACTTCAAAGTTCACCTACTTTTTCCAATAGGTTACTTACAAAAATGTTCATTTTACCATGTTATTATAGTTTGTAACAATGCGCACTGGCACTATTCGTGTCAAACATGTTAAACTGAACATTTTTTTATGCACAACATATTGTTGCACATGCGCAGTAGTGCACCACAGCTGTGTAAACGTGCGCAATACTTAACAAACATTTCACATGCGCAGTTGTTTTGTATTGCTGTTACACATGCGCAATCATGCACAGTGATAGTCACACATGAGCTCTAATTAAATTCAAAACTTACGCATGCGCAGTGCGGTACTTTACTAGATAAGTACATTTTCAGTACATATAGCATACTTTTTTTAATAAGTGCGCAGTAAAAATCCGTTTTATTATTGCGCACGCGTAACACAGTAACATGATAACTGCACATGCGCAAAGGTACCTTTATTTAAAAAATTGGTTAAAATTGCTTTTTTTTTTTAATTATTATTGTAATTAATGACCCATAATAGAAAAGAATATTTAAAATTCAATCTAAATATTGGAATTCAAGAAATTTAATAGAAAAATTTATATTATTGAATATAAAAAATAATAAAAACATTAAAAGTGTATTTAATTTTATTCTTTTTTTCTTTAAAATATTTATAAAATGTAACAAATTTTGATCTGAAAGTTTTCAATTTTTCATACTTTTAAAAACCATTTTCTAGGGGTACCGGGGGGAGGGGGGGTAATAAATATTTAACATACTGTCAGAAAATCTTCCATATAATTAGTGTTTAAAAAAGTTTTGTGAAAATTTACTTATTTATTGAGAATAATGAGTTTGAAAGTTCTCCCAATATTCATAAAATTGTACGTGGTAATCTTCTATTATATTAATACGATACCGAGAAAACTTCGTTCATCGTCGAACAGACTTCAAAGTTCACCTACTTTTTCCAATAGGTTACTTACAAAAATGTTCATTTTACCATGTTATTATAGTTTGTAACAATGCGCACTGGCACTATTCGTGTCAAACATGTTAAACTGAACATTTTTTTATGCACAACATATTGTTGCACATGCGCAGTAGTGCACCACAGCTGTGTAAACGTGCACACTACTTAACAAACATTTCACATGCGCAGTTGTTTTGTATTGCTGTTACACATGCGCAATCATGCACAGTGATAGTCACACATGAGCTCTAATTAAATTCAAATATTACGCATGCGCAGTGCGGTACTTTACCAGATAAGTACATTTTCAGTACATATAGCATACTTTTTTTAATAAGTGCGCAGTAAAAATCCGTTTTATTGTTGCGCATGCGTAACACGGTAACATGATAACTGCACATGCGCAAAGGTACCTTTATTTAAAAAATTGGTTAAAATTGCTTTTTTTTTTTAATTATTATTGTAATTAATGACCCATAATAGAAAAGAATATTTAAAATTCAATCTAAATATTGGAATTCAAGAAATTTAATAGAAAAATTTATATTATTGAATATAAAAAATAATAAAAACATTAAAAGTGTATTTAATTTTATTAATTTTAATCTTTTTTTCTTTAAAATATTTATAAAATGTAACAAATTTTGATCTGAAAGTTTTCAATTTTTCATACTTTTAAAAACCATTTTCTAGGGGTACCGGGGGGGGGGGGGGTAATAAATATTTAACATACTGTCAGAAAATCTTCCAAATAATTAGTGTTTAAAAAAGTTTTGTAAAAATTTACTTATTTATTGAGAATAAAGAGTTTGAAAGTTCTCCCAATATTCATAAAATTGTACGTGGTAATCTTCTATTATATTAATACGATACTGAAAAAACTTCGTTCATCGTCGTACAGACTTCAAAGTTCACCTACTTTTTCCAATAGATTACTTACAAAAATGTTCATTTTACCATGTTATTATAGTTTGTAACAATGCGCACTGGAACTATTCGTGTCAAACATGTTAAACTGAACATTTTTTTATGCACAACATATTGTTGCACATGCACAGTAGTGCACCACAGCTGTGTAAACGTGCGCACTACTTAACAAACATTTCACATGCGCAGTTGTTTTGTATTGCTGTAACACATGCGCAATCATGCACAGTGATAGTCACACATGAGCTCTAATTAAATTCAAAAATTACGCATGCGCAGTGCGGTACTTTACCAGATAAGTACAATTTCAGTACATATAGCATACTTTTTTTAATTAGTGCGCAGTAAAAATCCGTTTTATTATTGCGCATGCGTAACACGGTAACATGATAACTGCACATGTGCAAAGGTACCTTTCTTTAAAAAATTGGTTAAAATTGTTTTTTTTTTCATTATTATTGTAATTAATGACCCACAATAGAAAAGAATATTCAAAATTCAATCTAAATATTGGAATTCAAGAAATTTAATAGAAAAATTTATATTAATAATATAAAAAATAATAAAAACATTAAAAGTGTATTTAATTTTATTAATTTTATTCTTTTTCTCTTTAAAATATTTATAAAGTGTTACAAATTTTGATCTGAAAGTTTTCAATTTTTCATACTTTTAAAAACCATTTTCTAGGGGTACCGGGGGGAGGGGGGGGGTAATAAATATTTAACATACTGTCAGAAAATCTTCCATATAATTAGTGTTTAAAAAAGTTTTGTGAAAATTTACTTATTTATTGAGAATAAAGAGTTTGAAATTTCTCCCAATATTCATAAAATTGTACGTGGTAATCTTCTATTATATTAATACGATACCGAGAAAACTTCGTTCATCGTCGAACAGACTTCAAAGTTCACCTACTTTTTCCAATAGGTTACTTACAAAAATGTTCATTTTACCATGTTATTATAGTTTGTAACAATGCGCACTGGCACTATTCGTGTCAAACATGTTAAACTGAACATTTTTTTATGCACAACATATTGTTGCACATGCACAGTAGTGCACCACAGCTGTGTAAACGTGCGCACTACTTAACAAACATTTCACATGCGCAGTTGTTTTGTATTGCTGTAACACATGCGCAATCATGCACAGTGATAGTCACACATGAGCTCTAATTAAATTCAAAAATTACGCATGCGCAGTGCGGTACTTTACCAGATAAGTACAATTTCAGTACATATAGCATACTTTTTTTAATTAGTGCGCAGTAAAAATCCGTTTTATTATTGCGCATGCGTAACACGGTAACATGATAACTGCACATGTGCGAAGGTACCTTTCTTTAAAAAATTGTTTAAAATTGTTTTTTTTTTCATTATTATTGTAATTAATGACCCACAATAGAAAAGAATATTCAAAATTCAATCTAAATATTGGAATTCAAGAAATTTAATAGAAAAATTTATATTAATAATATAAAAAATAATAAAAACATTAAAAGTGTATTTAATTTTATTAATTTTATTCTTTTTCTCTTTAAAATATTTATAAAGTGTAACAAATTTTGATCTGAAAGTTTTCAATTTTTCATACTTTTAAAAACCATTTTCTAGGGGTACCGGGGGGAGGGGGGGGTAATAAATATTTAACATACTGTCAGAAAATCTTCCATATAATTAGTGTTTAAAAAAGTTTTGTGAAAATTTACTTATTTATTGAGAATAAAGAGTTTGAAAGTTCTCCCAATATTCATAAAATTGTACGTGGTAATCTTCTATTATATTAATACGATACCGAGAAAACTTCGTTCATCGTCGAACAGACTTCAAAGTTCACCTACTTTTTCCAATAGGTTACTTACAAAAATGTTCATTTTACCATGTTATTATAGTTTGTAACAATGCGCACTGGCACTATTCGTGTCAAACATGTTAAACTGAACATTTTTTTATGCACAACATATTGTTGCACATGCGCAGTAGTGCACCACAGCTGTGTAAACGTGCGCACTACTTAACAAACATTTCACATGCGCAGTTGTTTTGTATTGCTGTAACACATGCGCAATCATGCACAGTGATAGTCACACATGAGCTCTAATTAAATTCAAAAATTACGCATGCGCAGTGCGGTACTTTACCAGATAAGTACAATTTCAGTACATATAGCATACTTTTTTTAATTAGTGCGCAGTAAAAATCCGTTTTATTATTGCGCATGCGTAACACGGTAACATGATAACTGCACATGTGCAAAGGTACCTTTCTTTAAAAAATTGGTTAAAATTGTTTTTTTTTTCATTATTATTGTAATTAATGACCCACAATAGAAAAGAATATTCAAAATTCAATCTAAATAGTGGAATTCAAGAAATTTAATAGAAAAATTTATATTAATAATATAAAAAATAATAAAAACATTAAAAGTGTATTTAATTTTATTAATTTTATTCTTTTTCTCTTTAAAATATTTATAAAGTGTAACAAATTTTGATCTAAAAGTTTTCAATTTTTTATACTTTTAAAAACCATTTTCTAGGGGTACCGGGGGGTGGGGGGGTAATAAATATTTAACATACTGTCAGAAAATCTTCCATATAATTAGTGTTTAAAAAAGTTTTGTAAAAATTTACTTATTTATTGAGAATAAAGAGTTTGAAAGTTCTCCCAATATTCATAAAATTGTACGTGGTAATCTTCTATTATATTAATACGATACCGAGAAAACTTCGTTCATAGTGGAACAGACTTCAAAGTTCACCTACTTTTTCCAATAGGTTACTTACAAAAATGTTCATTTTACCATGTTATTATAGTTTGTAACAATGCGCACTGGCACTATTCGTGTCAAACATGTTAAACTGAACATTTTTTTATGCACAACATATTGTTGCACATGCGCAGTAGTGCACCACAGCTGTGTAAACGTGCGCAATACTTAACAAACATTTCACATGCGCAGTTGTTTTGTATTGCTGTTACACATGCGCAATCATGCACAGTGATAGTCACACATGAGCTCTAATTAAATTCAAAAATTACGCATGCGCAGTGCGGTACTTTACTAGATAAGTACATTTTCAGTACATATAGCATACTTTTTTTAATAAGTGCGCAGTAAAAATCCGTTTTATTATTGCGCACGCGTAACACAGTAACATGATAACTGCACATGCGCAAAGGTACCTTTATTTAAAAAATTGGTTAAAATTGTTTTTTTTTCATTATTATTGTAATTAATGACCCATAATAGAAAAGAATATTCAAAATTCAATCTAAATATTGGAATTCAAGAAATTTAATAGAAAAATTTATATTATTGAATATAAAAAATAATAAAAACATTAAAAGTGTATTTAATTTTATTCTTTTTTTCTTTAAAATATTTATAAAATGTAACAAATTTTGATCTGAAAGTTTTCAATTTTTCATACTTTTAAAAACCATTTTCTAGGGGTACCGGGGGGAGGGGGGGTAATAAATATTTAACATACTGTCAGAAAATCTTCCATATAATTAGTGTTTAAAAAAGTTTTGTAAAAATTTACTTATTTATTGAGAATAATGAGTTTGAAAGTTCTCCCAATATTCATAAAATTGTACGTGGTAATCTTCTATTATATTAATACGATACCGAGAAAACTTCGTTCATCGTCGAACAGACTTCAAAGTTTACCTACTTTTTCCAATAGGTTACTTACAAAAATGTTCATTTTACCATGTTATTATAGTTTGTAACAATGCGCACTGGCACTATTCGTGTCAAACATGTTAAACTGAACATTTTTTTATGCACAACATATTGTTGCACATGCGCAGTAGTGCACCACAGCTGTGTAAACGTGCGCACTACTTAACAAACATTTTACATGCGCAGTTGTTTTGTATTGCTGTTGCACATGCGCAATCATGCACAGTGATAGTCACACATGAGCTCTAATTAAATTCAAAAATTACGCATGCGCAGTGCGGTACTTTACCAGAAAAGTACATTTTCAGTACATATAGCATACTTTTTTTAATAAGTGCGCAGTAAAAATACGTTTTATTATTGCGCATGCGTAACACGGTAACATGATAACTGCACATGCGCAAAGGTACCTTTATTTAAAAAATTGGTTAAAATTGTTTTTTTTTTCATTATTATTGTAATTAATGACCCATAATAGAAAAGAATATTCAAAATTCAATATAAACATTGGAATTCAAGAAATTTAATAGAAAAATTTATATTATTGAATATAAAAAATAATAAAAACATTAAAAGTGTATTTAATTTTATTAATTTTATTTTTTTTTTCTTTAAAATATTTATAAAATGTAACAAATTTTGATCTGAAAGTTTTCAATTTTTCATACTTTTAAAAACCATTTTCTAGGGGTACCGGGGGGAGGGGGGGGTAATAAATATTTAACATACTGTCAGAAAATCTTCCATATAATTAGTGTTTAAAAAAGTTTTGTGAAAATTTACTTATTTATTGAGAATAAAGAGTTTGAAAGTTCTCCCAATATTCATAAAATTGTACGTGGTAATCTTCTATTATATTAATACGATACCGAGAAAACTTCGTTCATCGTCGAACAGACTTCAAAGTTCACCTACTTTTTCCAATAGGTTACTTACAAAAATGTTCATTTTACCATGTTATTATAGTTTGTAACAATGCGCACTGGCACTATTCGTGTCAAACATGTTAAACTGAACATTTTTTTATGCACAACATATTGTTGCACATGCGCAGTAGTGCACCACAGCTGTGCAAACGTGCGCACTACTTAACAAACATTTCACATGCGCAGTTGTTTTGTATTGCTGTTACACATGCGCAATCATGCACAGTGATAGTCACACATTGGCTCTAATTAAATTCAAAAATTACGCATGCGCAGTGCGGGACTTTATCAGATAAGTACATTTTCAGTACATATAGCATACTTTTTTTAATAAGTGCGCAGTAAAAATCCGTTTTATTATTGCGCACGCGTAACACGGTAACATGATAACTGCACATGCGCAAAGGTACCTTTATTTAAAAAATTGGTTAAAATTGTTTTTTTTTTCATTATTATTGTAATTAATGACCCATAATAGAAAAGAATATTCAAAATTCAATCTAAATATTGGAATTCAAGAAATTTAATAGAAAAATTTATATTATTGAATATAAAAAATAATAAAAACATTAAAAGTGTATTTAATTTTATTAATTTTATTCTTTTTTTCTTTAAAATATTTATAAAATGTAAGAAATTTTGATCTGAAAGTTTTCAATTTTTCATACTTTTAAAAACCATTTTCTAGGGGTACCGGGGGGGGGGGGGTAATAAATATTTAACGTACTGTCAGAAAATCTTCCATATAATTAGTGTTTAAAAAAGTTTTGTAAAAATTTACTTATTTATTGAGAATAAGGAGTTTGAAAGTTCTCCCAATATTCATCAAATTGTACGTGGTAATCTTCTATTATATTAATACGATACCGAGAAAACTTCGTTCATCGTCGTACAGACTTCAAAGTTCACCTACTTTTTCCAATAGGTTACTTACAAAAATGTTCATTTTACCATGTTATTATAGTTTGTAACAATGCGCACTGGCACAATTCGTGTCAAACATGTTAAACTAAACATTTTTTTATGCACAACATATTGTTGCACATGCGCAGTAGTGCACCACAGCTGTGTAAACGTGCGCAATACTTAACAAACATTTCACATGCGCAGTTGTTCTGTATTGCTGTTACACATGTGCAATCATGCACAGTGATAGTCACACATGAGCTCTAATTAAATTCAAAAATTACGCATGCGCAGTGCGGTACTTTACCAGATAAGTACATTTTTAGTACATATAGCATACTTTTTTTAATAAGTGCGCAGTAAAAATCCGTTTTATTATTGCGCATGCGTAACACGGTAACATGATAACTGCACATGCGCAAAGGTACCTTTATTTAAAAAATTGGTTAAAATTGTTTTTTTTCATTATTATTGTAAATAATGACCCATAATAGAAAAGAATATTCAAAATTCAATCTAAATATTGGAATTCAAGAAATTTAATAGAAAAATTTATATTATTGAATATAAAAAATAATAAAAACATTAAAAGTGTATTTAATTTTATTAATTTTAATCTTTTTTTCTTTAAAATATTTATAAAATGTAACAAATTTTGATCTGAAAGTTTTCAATTTTTCATACTTTTAAAAACCATTTTCTAGGGGTACCGGGGGGGGGGGGGGTAATAAATATTTAACATACTGTCAGAAAATCTTCCAAATAATTAGTGTTTAAAAAAGTTTTGTAAAAATTTACTTATTTATTGAGAATAAAGAGTTTGAAAGTTCTCCCAATATTCATAAAATTGTACGTTGTAATCTTCTATTATATTAATATGATACCGAGAAAACTTCGTTCATCGTCGTACAGACTTCAAAGTTCACCTACTTTTTCCAATAGGTTACTTACAAAAATGTTCATTTTACCATGTTATTATAGTTTGTAACAATGCGCACTGGCACTATTCGTGTCAAACATGTTAAACTGAACATTTTTTTTTGCACAACATATTGTTGCACATGCGCAGTAGTGCACCACAGCTGTGTAAACGTGCGCACTACTTAACAAACATTTCACATGCGCAGTTGTTTTGTATTGCTGTTACACATGCGCAATCATGCACAGTGATAGTCACACATGAGCTCTAATTAAATTCAAAAATTACGCATGCGCAGTGCGGTACTTTACCAGATAAGTACATTTTCAGTACATATAGCATACTTTTTTTAATAAGTGCGCAGTAAAAATCCGTTTTATTATTGCGCATGCGTAACACGGTAACATGATAACTGCACATGCGCAAAGGTACCTTTATTTAAAAAATTGGTTAAAATTGTTTTTTTTTCATTATTATTGTAATTAATGACCCATAATAGAAAAGAATATTCAAAATTCAATCTAAATATTGGAATTCAAGAAATTTAATAGAAAAATTTTTATTATTGAATATAAAAAATAATAAAAACATTAAAAGTGTATTTAATTTTATCAATTTTATTCTTTTTTTCTTTAAAATATTTATAAAATGTAAGAAATTTTGAACTAAAAGTTTTCAATTTTTCATACTTTTAAAAACCATTTTCTAGGAGTACCGGGGGGGGAAGGGTAATAAATATTTAACGTACTGTCAGAAAATCTTCCATATAATTAGTGTTTAAAAAAGTTTTGTAAAAATTTACTTATTTATTGAGAATAAGGAGTTTGAAAGTTCTCCCAATATTCATCAAATTGTACGTGGTAATCTTCTATTATATTAATACGATACCGAGAAAACTTCGTTCATCGTCGTACAGACTTCAAAGTTTACCTACTTTTTCCAATAGGTTACTTACAAAAATGTTCATTTTACCATGTTATTATAGTTTGTAACAAAGCGCACTGGCACTATTCGTGTCAAACATGTTAAACTGAACATTTTTTTATGCACAACATATTGTTGCACATGCGCAGTAGTGCACCACAGCTGTGTAAACGTGCGCACTACTTAACAAACATTTCACATGCGCAGTTGTTTTGTTTTGCTGTTACAAATGCGCAATCATGCACAGTGATACTCACACATGAGCTCTAATTAAATTCAAAAATTACGCATGCGCAGTGCGGTACTTTACCAGATAAGTTCATTTTCAGTACATATAGCATACTTTTTTTAATAAGTGCGCAGTAAAAATCCGTTTTATTATTGCGCATGCGTAACACGGTAACATGATGACTGCACATGCGCAAAGGTACCTTTATTTAAAAAATTGGTTAAAATTGTTTTTTTTTCATTATTATTGTAATTAATGACCCATAATAGAAAAGAATATTTAAAATTCAAACTAAATATTGGAATTCAAGAAATTTAATAGAAAAATTTATATTATTGAATATAAATAATAATAAAAACATTAAAAGTGTATCTAATTTTATTAATTTTATTCTTTTTTTCTTTAAAATATTTATAAAATGTAAGAAATTTTGATCTGAAAGTTTTCAATTTTTCATACTTTTAAAAACCATTTTCTAGGGGTACCGGGGGGTGGGGGGGGTAATAAATATTTAACATACTGTCAGAAAATCTTCCATATAATTAGTGTTTAAAAAGTTTTGTAAAAATTTACTTATTTATTGAGAATAAAGAGTTTGAAAGTTCTCCCAATATTCATAAAATTGTACGTTGTAATCTTCTATTATATTAATATGATACCGAGAAAACTTCGTTCATCGTCGTACAGACTTCAAAGTTCACCTACTTTTTCCAATAGGTTACTTACAAAAATGTTCATTTTACCATGTTATTATAGTTTGTAACAAAGCGCACTGGCACTATTCGTGTCAAACATGTTAAACTGAACATTTTTTTATGCACAACATATTGTTGCACATGCGCAGTAGTGCACCACAGCTGTGTAAACGTGCGCACTACTTAACAAACATTTCACATGCGCAGTTGTTTTGTATTGCTGTTACACATGCGCAATCATGCACAGTGATAGTCACACATGAGCTCTAATTAAATTAAAAATTACGCATGCGCAGTGCGGTACTTTACCAGATAAGTACATTTTCAGTACATATAGCATGCTTTTTTTAATAAGTGCGCAGCAAAAATCCGTTTTATTATTGCGCATGCGTAACACGGTAACCTGATAACTGCACATGCGCAAAGGTACCTTTATTTAAAAAATTGGTTAAAATTGTTTTTTTTTCATTATTATTGTAATTAGTGACCCATAATAGAAAAGAATATTCAAAATTCAATCTAAATATTGGAATTCAAGAAATTAAATAGAGAAATTTATATTATTGAATATAAAAAATAATAAAAACATTAAAAGTGTATTTAATTTTATTAATTTTATTCTTTTTTTCTTTAAAATATTTATAAAATGTAACAAATTTCGATCTGAAAGTTTTCAATTTTTCATACTTTAAAAAACCATTTTCAAGGGGTACCGGGGGGGAGGGTAATAAATATTTAACATACTGTCAGAATATCTTCCATATAATTAGTGTTTAAAAAAGTTTTGTAAAAATTTACTTATTTATTGAGAATAAAGAGTTTGAAAGTTCTCCCAATATTCATAAAATTGTACGTGGTAATCTTCTATTGTATTAATACGATACCGAGAAAACTTCGTTCATCGTCGTACAGACTTCAAAGTTCACCTACTTTTTCCAATAGGTTACTTACAAAAATGTTCATTTTACCACGTTATTATAGTTTGTAACAATGCGCACTGGCACTATTCGTGCCAAACATGTTAAACTGAACATTTTTTTATGCACAACATATTGTTGCACATGCGCAGTAGTGCACCACAGCTGTGTAAACGTGCGCACTACTTAACAAACATTTCACATGCGCAGTTGTTTTGTATTGCTGTTACACATGCGCAATCATGCACAGTGATAGTCACACATGAGCTCTAATTAAATTCAAAAATTACGCATGCGCAGTGCGGTACTTTACCAGATAAGTACATTTTCAGTACATATAGCATACTTTTTTTAATAAGTGCGCAGTAAAAATCCGTTTTATTATTGCGCATGCGTAACACGGTAACATGATAACTGCACATGCGCAAAGGTACCTTTATTTAAAAAATTGGTTAAAATTGTTTTTTTTTCATTATTATTGTAATTAGTGACCCATAATAGAAAAGAATATTCAAAATTCAATCTAAATATTGGAATTCAAGAAATTTAATAGAAAAATTTATATTATTGAATATAAAAAATAATAAAAACATTAAAAGTGTATTTAATTTTATTAATTTTATTCTTTTTTTCTTTAAAATATTTATAAAATGTAACAAATTTCGATCTGAAAGTTTTCAATTTTTCATACTTTTAAAAACCATTTTCAAGGGGTACCGGGGGGGAGGGTAATAAATATTTAACATACTGTCAGAATATCTTCCATATAATTAGTGTTTAAAAAAGTTTTGTAAAAATTTACTTATTTATTGAGAATAAAGAGTTTGAAAGTTCTCCCAATATTCATAAAATTGTACGTGGTAATCTTCTATTATATTAATACGATACCGAGAAAACTTCGTTCATCGTCGTACAGACTTCAAAGTTCACCTACTTTTTCCAATAGGTTACTTACAAAAATGTTCATTTTACCATGTTATTATAGTTTGTAACAATGCGCACTGGCACTATTCGTGTCAAACATGTTAAACTGAACATTTTTTTATGCACAACATATTGTTGCACATGCGCAGTAGTGCACCACAGCTGTGTAAACGTGCGCACTACTTAACAAACATTTCACATGCGCAGTTGTTTTGTATTGCTGTTACACATGCGCAATCATGCACAGTGATAGTCACACATGAGCTCTAATTAAATTCAAAAATTACGCATGCGCAGTGCGGTACTTTACCAGATAAGTACATTTTCAGTACATATAGCATACTTTTTTTAATAAGTGCGCAGTAAAAATCCGTTTTATTATTGCGCATGCGTAACACGGTAACATGATAACTGCACATGCGCAAAGGTACCTTTATTTAAAAAATTGGTTAAAATTGTTTTTTTTTCATTATTATTGTAATTAATGACCCATAATAGAAAAGAATATTCAAAATTCAATCTAAATATTGGAATTCAAGAAATTTAATAGAAAAATTTATATTAATAATATAAAAAATAATAAAAACATTAAAAGTGTATTTAATTTTATTAATTTTATTCTTTTTTTCTTTAAAATATTTATAAAATGTAAGAAATTTTGATCTGAAAGTTTTCAATTTTTCATCCTTTTAAGAACCATTTTCTAGGGGTACCGGGGGGTGGGGGGGTAATAAATATTTAACATACTGTCAGAAAATCTTCCATATAATTAGTGTTTAAAAAAGTTTTGTAAAAATTTACTTATTTATTGAGAATAAAGAGTTTGAAAGTTCTCCCAATATTCATAAAATTGTACGTGGTAATCTTCTATTATATTAATATGATACCGAGGAAACTTCGTTCATCGTCGTACAGACTTCAAAGTTCACCTACTTTTTCCAATAGGTTACTTACAAAAATGTTCATTTTACCACGTTATTATAGTTTGTAACAATGCGCACTGGCACTATTCGTGCCAAACATGTTAAACTGAACATTTTTTTATGCACAACATATTGTTGCACATGCGCAGTAGTGCACCACAGCTGTGTAAACGTGCGCACTACTTAACAAACATTTTACATGCGCAGTTGTGTTGTATTGCTGTTACACATGCGCAATCATGCACAGTGATAGTCACACATGAGCACTAATTAAATTCAAAAATTACGCATGCGCAGTGCGGTACTATACCAGATAAGTACATTTTCAGTACATATAGCATACTTTTTTTAATAAGTGCGAAGTAAAAATCCGTTTTATTATTGCGCATGCCTAACACGGTAACATGATAACTGCACATGCGCAAAGGTACCTTTATTTAAAAAATTGGTTAAAATTGATTTTTTTTCATTATTATTGTAATTAATGACCCATAATAGAAAAGAATATTCAAAATTCAATCTAAATATTGGAATTCAAGAAATTAAATAGAAAAATTTATATTATTGAATATAAAAATTAATAAAAACATTAAAAGTGTATTTAATTTTATTAATTTTATTCTTTTTTTCTTTAAAATATTTATAAAATGTAACAAATTTTGATCTGAAAGTTTTCAATTTTTCATACTTTTAAAAACCATTTTCTAGGGGTACCGGGGGGTGGGGGGGGGGGGGGGGGGTAATAAATATTTAACATACTGTCAGAAAATCTTCCATATAATTCGTGTTTAAAAAAGTTTTGTAAAAATTTACTTATTTATTGAGAATAAAGAGTTTGAAAGTTCTCCCAATATTCATAAAATTGTACGTGGTAATCTTTTATTATATTAATACGATACCGAGAAAACTTCGTTCATCGTCGTACAGACTTCAAAGTTCACCTACTTTTTCCAATAGGTTACTTACAAAAATGTTCATTTTACCATGTTATTATAGTTTGTAACAATGCGCACTGGCACTATTCGTGTCAAAAATGTTAAACTGAACATTTTTTTATGCACAACATATTGTTGCACATGCGCAGTAGTGCACCACAGCTGTGTAAACGTGCGCACTTCTTAACAAACATTTCACATGCGCAGTTGTTTTGTATTGCTGTTACACATGCGCAATCATGCACAGTGATAGTCACACATGAGCTCTAATTAAATTCAAAAATTACGCATGCGCAGTGCGGTACTTTACCAGATAAGTACATTTTCAGTACATATAGCATACTTTTTTTAATAAGTGCGCAGTAAAAATCCGTTTTATTATTGCGCATGCGTAACACGGTAACATGATAACTGCACATGCGCAAAGGTACCTTTATTTAAAAAATTGGTTAAAATTTTTTTTTTTTTCATTATTATTGTAATTAATGACCCATAATAGACAAGAATATTCAAAATTCAATCTAAATATTGGAATTCAAGAAATTTAATAGAAAAATTTATATTATTGAATATAAAAAATAATAAAAACATTAAAAGTGTATTTAATTTTATTCTTTTTTTCTTTAAAATATTTATAAAATGTAACAAATTTTGATCTGAAAGTTTTCAATTTTTCATACTTTTAAAAACCATTTTCTAGGGGTACCGGGGGGAGGGGGGGTAATAACTATTTAACATACTGTCAGAAAATCTTCCCTATAATTAGTGTTTAAAAAAGTTTTGTAAAAATTTACTTATTTATTGAGAATAAAGAGTTTGAAAGTTCTCCCAATATTCACAAAATTGTACGTGGTAATCTTCTATTATATTAATACGATACTGAAAAAACTTCGTTCATCGTCGTACAGACTTCAAAGTTCACCTACTTTTTCCAATAGATTACTTACAAAAATGTTCATTTTACCATGTTATTATAGTTTGTAACAATGCGCACTGGAACTATTCGTGTCAAACATGTTAAACTGAACATTTTTTTATGCACAACATATTGTTGCACATGCACAGTAGTGCACCACAGCTGTGTAAACGTGCGCACTACTTAACAAACATTTCACATGCGCAGTTGTTTTGTATTGCTGTTACACATGCGCAATCATGCACAGTGATAGTCACACATGAGCTCTAATTAAATTCAAAAATTACGCATGCGCAGTGCGGTACTTTACCAGATAAGTACAATTTCAGTACATATAGCATACTTTTTTTAATTAGTGCGCAGTAAAAATCCGTTTTATTATTGCGCATGCGTAACACGGTAACATGATAACTGCACATGTGCAAAGGTACCTTTCTTTAAAAAATTGGTTAAAATTGTTTTTTTTTTCATTATTATTGTAATTAATGACCCACAATAGAAAAGAATATTCAAAATTCAATCTAAATATTGGAATTCAAGAAATTTAATAGAAAAATTTATATTAATAATATAAAAAATAATAAAAACATTAAAAGTGTATTTAATTTTATTAATTTTATTCTTTTTCTCTTTAAAATATTTATAAAGTGTAACAAATTTTGATCTGAAAGTTTTCAATTTTTCATACTTTTAAAAACCATTTTCTAGGGGTACCGGGGGGAGGGGGGGGTAATAAATATTTAACATACTGTCAGAAAATCTTCCATATAATTAGTGTTTAAAAAAGTTTTGTGAAAATTTACTTATTTATTGAGAATAAAGAGTTTGAAAGTTCTCCCAATATTCATAAAATTGTACGTGGTAATCTTCTATTATATTAATACGATACCGAGAAAACTTCGTTCATCGTCGAACAGACTTCAAAGTTCACCTACTTTTTCCAATAGGTTACTTACAAAAATGTTCATTTTACCATGTTATTATAGTTTGTAACAATGCGCACTGGCACTATTCGTGTCAAACATGTTAAACTGAACATTTTTTTATGCACAACATATTGTTGCACATGCGCAGTAGTGCACCACAGCTGTGTAAACGTGCGCAATACTTAACAAACATTTCACATGCGCAGTTGTTTTGTATTGCTGTTACACATGCGCAATCATGCACAGTGATAGTCACACATGAGCTCTAATTAAATTCAAAACTTACGCATGCGCAGTGCGGTACTTTACTAGATAAGTACATTTTCAGTACATATAGCATACTTTTTTTAATAAGTGCGCAGTAAAAATCCGTTTTATTATTGCGCACGCGTAACACAGTAACATGATAACTGCACATGCGCAAAGGTACCTTTATTTAAAAAATTGGTTAAAATTGCTTTTTTTTTTTAATTATTATTGTAATTAATGACCCATAATAGAAAAGAATATTTAAAATTCAATCTAAATATTGGAATTCAAGAAATTTAATAGAAAAATTTATATTATTGAATATAAAAAATAATAAAAACATTAAAAGTGTATTTAATTTTATTCTTTTTTTCTTTAAAATATTTATAAAATGTAACAAATTTTGATCTGAAAGTTTTCAATTTTTCATACTTTTAAAAACCATTTTCTAGGGGTACCGGGGGGAGGGGGGGTAATAAATATTTAACATACTGTCAGAAAATCTTCCATATAATTAGTGTTTAAAAAAGTTTTGTGAAAATTTACTTATTTATTGAGAATAATGAGTTTGAAAGTTCTCCCAATATTCATAAAATTGTACGTGGTAATCTTCTATTATATTAATACGATACCGAGAAAACTTCGTTCATCGTCGAACAGACTTCAAAGTTCACCTACTTTTTCCAATAGGTTACTTACAAAAATGTTCATTTTACCATGTTATTATAGTTTGTAACAATGCGCACTGGCACTATTCGTGTCAAACATGTTAAACTGAACATTTTTTTATGCACAACATATTGTTGCACATGCGCAGTAGTGCACCACAGCTGTGTAAACGTGCACACTACTTAACAAACATTTCACATGCGCAGTTGTTTTGTATTGCTGTTACACATGCGCAATCATGCACAGTGATAGTCACACATGAGCTCTAATTAAATTCAAATATTACGCATGCGCAGTGCGGTACTTTACCAGATAAGTACATTTTCAGTACATATAGCATACTTTTTTTAATAAGTGCGCAGTAAAAATCCGTTTTATTGTTGCGCATGCGTAACACGGTAACATGATAACTGCACATGCGCAAAGGTACCTTTATTTAAAAAATTGGTTAAAATTGCTTTTTTTTTTTAATTATTATTGTAATTAATGACCCATAATAGAAAAGAATATTTAAAATTCAATCTAAATATTGGAATTCAAGAAATTTAATAGAAAAATTTATATTATTGAATATAAAAAATAATAAAAACATTAAAAGTGTATTTAATTTTATTAATTTTAATCTTTTTTTCTTTAAAATATTTATAAAATGTAACAAATTTTGATCTGAAAGTTTTCAATTTTTCATACTTTTAAAAACCATTTTCTAGGGGTACCGGGGGGGGGGGGGGTAATAAATATTTAACATACTGTCAGAAAATCTTCCAAATAATTAGTGTTTAAAAAAGTTTTGTAAAAATTTACTTATTTATTGAGAATAAAGAGTTTGAAAGTTCTCCCAATATTCATAAAATTGTACGTGGTAATCTTCTATTATATTAATACGATACTGAAAAAACTTCGTTCATCGTCGTACAGACTTCAAAGTTCACCTACTTTTTCCAATAGATTACTTACAAAAATGTTCATTTTACCATGTTATTATAGTTTGTAACAATGCGCACTGGAACTATTCGTGTCAAACATGTTAAACTGAACATTTTTTTATGCACAACATATTGTTGCACATGCACAGTAGTGCACCACAGCTGTGTAAACGTGCGCACTACTTAACAAACATTTCACATGCGCAGTTGTTTTGTATTGCTGTAACACATGCGCAATCATGCACAGTGATAGTCACACATGAGCTCTAATTAAATTCAAAAATTACGCATGCGCAGTGCGGTACTTTACCAGATAAGTACAATTTCAGTACATATAGCATACTTTTTTTAATTAGTGCGCAGTAAAAATCCGTTTTATTATTGCGCATGCGTAACACGGTAACATGATAACTGCACATGTGCAAAGGTACCTTTCTTTAAAAAATTGGTTAAAATTGTTTTTTTTTTCATTATTATTGTAATTAATGACCCACAATAGAAAAGAATATTCAAAATTCAATCTAAATATTGGAATTCAAGAAATTTAATAGAAAAATTTATATTAATAATATAAAAAATAATAAAAACATTAAAAGTGTATTTAATTTTATTAATTTTATTCTTTTTCTCTTTAAAATATTTATAAAGTGTTACAAATTTTGATCTGAAAGTTTTCAATTTTTCATACTTTTAAAAACCATTTTCTAGGGGTACCGGGGGGAGGGGGGGGGTAATAAATATTTAACATACTGTCAGAAAATCTTCCATATAATTAGTGTTTAAAAAAGTTTTGTGAAAATTTACTTATTTATTGAGAATAAAGAGTTTGAAATTTCTCCCAATATTCATAAAATTGTACGTGGTAATCTTCTATTATATTAATACGATACCGAGAAAACTTCGTTCATCGTCGAACAGACTTCAAAGTTCACCTACTTTTTCCAATAGGTTACTTACAAAAATGTTCATTTTACCATGTTATTATAGTTTGTAACAATGCGCACTGGCACTATTCGTGTCAAACATGTTAAACTGAACATTTTTTTATGCACAACATATTGTTGCACATGCACAGTAGTGCACCACAGCTGTGTAAACGTGCGCACTACTTAACAAACATTTCACATGCGCAGTTGTTTTGTATTGCTGTAACACATGCGCAATCATGCACAGTGATAGTCACACATGAGCTCTAATTAAATTCAAAAATTACGCATGCGCAGTGCGGTACTTTACCAGATAAGTACAATTTCAGTACATATAGCATACTTTTTTTAATTAGTGCGCAGTAAAAATCCGTTTTATTATTGCGCATGCGTAACACGGTAACATGATAACTGCACATGTGCGAAGGTACCTTTCTTTAAAAAATTGTTTAAAATTGTTTTTTTTTTCATTATTATTGTAATTAATGACCCACAATAGAAAAGAATATTCAAAATTCAATCTAAATATTGGAATTCAAGAAATTTAATAGAAAAATTTATATTAATAATATAAAAAATAATAAAAACATTAAAAGTGTATTTAATTTTATTAATTTTATTCTTTTTCTCTTTAAAATATTTATAAAGTGTAACAAATTTTGATCTGAAAGTTTTCAATTTTTCATACTTTTAAAAACCATTTTCTAGGGGTACCGGGGGGAGGGGGGGGTAATAAATATTTAACATACTGTCAGAAAATCTTCCATATAATTAGTGTTTAAAAAAGTTTTGTGAAAATTTACTTATTTATTGAGAATAAAGAGTTTGAAAGTTCTCCCAATATTCATAAAATTGTACGTGGTAATCTTCTATTATATTAATACGATACCGAGAAAACTTCGTTCATCGTCGAACAGACTTCAAAGTTCACCTACTTTTTCCAATAGGTTACTTACAAAAATGTTCATTTTACCATGTTATTATAGTTTGTAACAATGCGCACTGGCACTATTCGTGTCAAACATGTTAAACTGAACATTTTTTTATGCACAACATATTGTTGCACATGCGCAGTAGTGCACCACAGCTGTGTAAACGTGCGCACTACTTAACAAACATTTCACATGCGCAGTTGTTTTGTATTGCTGTAACACATGCGCAATCATGCACAGTGATAGTCACACATGAGCTCTAATTAAATTCAAAAATTACGCATGCGCAGTGCGGTACTTTACCAGATAAGTACAATTTCAGTACATATAGCATACTTTTTTTAATTAGTGCGCAGTAAAAATCCGTTTTATTATTGCGCATGCGTAACACGGTAACATGATAACTGCACATGTGCAAAGGTACCTTTCTTTAAAAAATTGGTTAAAATTGTTTTTTTTTTCATTATTATTGTAATTAATGACCCACAATAGAAAAGAATATTCAAAATTCAATCTAAATAGTGGAATTCAAGAAATTTAATAGAAAAATTTATATTAATAATATAAAAAATAATAAAAACATTAAAAGTGTATTTAATTTTATTAATTTTATTCTTTTTCTCTTTAAAATATTTATAAAGTGTAACAAATTTTGATCTAAAAGTTTTCAATTTTTTATACTTTTAAAAACCATTTTCTAGGGGTACCGGGGGGTGGGGGGGTAATAAATATTTAACATACTGTCAGAAAATCTTCCATATAATTAGTGTTTAAAAAAGTTTTGTAAAAATTTACTTATTTATTGAGAATAAAGAGTTTGAAAGTTCTCCCAATATTCATAAAATTGTACGTGGTAATCTTCTATTATATTAATACGATACCGAGAAAACTTCGTTCATAGTGGAACAGACTTCAAAGTTCACCTACTTTTTCCAATAGGTTACTTACAAAAATGTTCATTTTACCATGTTATTATAGTTTGTAACAATGCGCACTGGCACTATTCGTGTCAAACATGTTAAACTGAACATTTTTTTATGCACAACATATTGTTGCACATGCGCAGTAGTGCACCACAGCTGTGTAAACGTGCGCAATACTTAACAAACATTTCACATGCGCAGTTGTTTTGTATTGCTGTTACACATGCGCAATCATGCACAGTGATAGTCACACATGAGCTCTAATTAAATTCAAAAATTACGCATGCGCAGTGCGGTACTTTACTAGATAAGTACATTTTCAGTACATATAGCATACTTTTTTTAATAAGTGCGCAGTAAAAATCCGTTTTATTATTGCGCACGCGTAACACAGTAACATGATAACTGCACATGCGCAAAGGTACCTTTATTTAAAAAATTGGTTAAAATTGTTTTTTTTTCATTATTATTGTAATTAATGACCCATAATAGAAAAGAATATTCAAAATTCAATCTAAATATTGGAATTCAAGAAATTTAATAGAAAAATTTATATTATTGAATATAAAAAATAATAAAAACATTAAAAGTGTATTTAATTTTATTCTTTTTTTCTTTAAAATATTTATAAAATGTAACAAATTTTGATCTGAAAGTTTTCAATTTTTCATACTTTTAAAAACCATTTTCTAGGGGTACCGGGGGGAGGGGGGGTAATAAATATTTAACATACTGTCAGAAAATCTTCCATATAATTAGTGTTTAAAAAAGTTTTGTAAAAATTTACTTATTTATTGAGAATAATGAGTTTGAAAGTTCTCCCAATATTCATAAAATTGTACGTGGTAATCTTCTATTATATTAATACGATACCGAGAAAACTTCGTTCATCGTCGAACAGACTTCAAAGTTTACCTACTTTTTCCAATAGGTTACTTACAAAAATGTTCATTTTACCATGTTATTATAGTTTGTAACAATGCGCACTGGCACTATTCGTGTCAAACATGTTAAACTGAACATTTTTTTATGCACAACATATTGTTGCACATGCGCAGTAGTGCACCACAGCTGTGTAAACGTGCGCACTACTTAACAAACATTTTACATGCGCAGTTGTTTTGTATTGCTGTTGCACATGCGCAATCATGCACAGTGATAGTCACACATGAGCTCTAATTAAATTCAAAAATTACGCATGCGCAGTGCGGTACTTTACCAGAAAAGTACATTTTCAGTACATATAGCATACTTTTTTTAATAAGTGCGCAGTAAAAATACGTTTTATTATTGCGCATGCGTAACACGGTAACATGATAACTGCACATGCGCAAAGGTACCTTTATTTAAAAAATTGGTTAAAATTGTTTTTTTTTTCATTATTATTGTAATTAATGACCCATAATAGAAAAGAATATTCAAAATTCAATATAAACATTGGAATTCAAGAAATTTAATAGAAAAATTTATATTATTGAATATAAAAAATAATAAAAACATTAAAAGTGTATTTAATTTTATTAATTTTATTTTTTTTTTCTTTAAAATATTTATAAAATGTAACAAATTTTGATCTGAAAGTTTTCAATTTTTCATACTTTTAAAAACCATTTTCTAGGGGTACCGGGGGGAGGGGGGGGTAATAAATATTTAACATACTGTCAGAAAATCTTCCATATAATTAGTGTTTAAAAAAGTTTTGTGAAAATTTACTTATTTATTGAGAATAAAGAGTTTGAAAGTTCTCCCAATATTCATAAAATTGTACGTGGTAATCTTCTATTATATTAATACGATACCGAGAAAACTTCGTTCATCGTCGAACAGACTTCAAAGTTCACCTACTTTTTCCAATAGGTTACTTACAAAAATGTTCATTTTACCATGTTATTATAGTTTGTAACAATGCGCACTGGCACTATTCGTGTCAAACATGTTAAACTGAACATTTTTTTATGCACAACATATTGTTGCACATGCGCAGTAGTGCACCACAGCTGTGCAAACGTGCGCACTACTTAACAAACATTTCACATGCGCAGTTGTTTTGTATTGCTGTTACACATGCGCAATCATGCACAGTGATAGTCACACATTGGCTCTAATTAAATTCAAAAATTACGCATGCGCAGTGCGGGACTTTATCAGATAAGTACATTTTCAGTACATATAGCATACTTTTTTTAATAAGTGCGCAGTAAAAATCCGTTTTATTATTGCGCACGCGTAACACGGTAACATGATAACTGCACATGCGCAAAGGTACCTTTATTTAAAAAATTGGTTAAAATTGTTTTTTTTTTCATTATTATTGTAATTAATGACCCATAATAGAAAAGAATATTCAAAATTCAATCTAAATATTGGAATTCAAGAAATTTAATAGAAAAATTTATATTATTGAATATAAAAAATAATAAAAACATTAAAAGTGTATTTAATTTTATTAATTTTATTCTTTTTTTCTTTAAAATATTTATAAAATGTAACAAATTTTGATCTGAAAGTTTTCAATTTTTCATACTTTTAAAAACCATTTTCTAGGGGTACCGGGGGGGGGGGGGGGTAATAAATATTTAACATACTGTCAGAAAATCTTCCATATAATTAGTGTTTAAAAAAGTTTTGTGAAAATTTACTTATTTATTGAGAATAAAGAGTTTGAAAGTTCTCCCAATATTCATAAAATTGTACGTTGTAATCTTCTATTATATTAATATGATACCGAGAAAACTTCGTTCATCGTCGTACAGACTTCAAAGTTCACCTACTTTTTCCAATAGGTTACTTACAAAAATGTTCAATTTATCATGTTATTAGAGTTTGTAACAATGCGCACTGGCATTATTCGTGTCAAACATGTTAAACTGAACATTTTTTTATGCACAACATATTGTTGCACTTGCGCAGTAGTGCACCACAGCTGCGTTTTGTGCAATTTACTCTTATAAATTATAGGTTTTACGCATTACATGGAACTTTTTTGTTTACACATTTTTCTACATTTTTTTACCTTAGAATAGTTAAAATGTCATTTATACTTCACATTTTTACAACTGCGCATGTTTTTTGTTCATAGAAAACTACTGCGCATGCTTTACTGGCATAGGAACCTATTGCGCATTACTATATACTTTACGCAATGTTTTTAACTTTTTTGTTAACTTGTTTCTCTATTTGCTTTGACAATTACATTTTTTGACATTAATTTTTCTTTGTTACTGTAACAAGTATCGTTCATAGGAAAGTACTGCGCATGCGTAACTGCCTTTTGGAGCTTTTGCGCATGTATAAGTCTGTTAAAAAGCTACTGCACATATGTTTTCATCTTTTATTATTATTACTTCTTTGTTTCTTGTTGTATTCGAAATATATTTTTTAGAACCTTTCTATTATATTGCTTTTTAAATTATAATTTTTTTATCAAGATATTTTTTAGTTAGTTGTTTATAGATGCAATCGATTTTATGTATTTATACTTTTTTCAAACGCCTTTTTTTTAATGTTAGGAAGTTATAATTTGTTATTAATTAATATTTAGTATTATTATCATTATTACTGGCAATATTTTTTAAAACAATCTTTTTGAGAATACTAGATATTATTTTTAAAATAAAGCAAATAAAATTTTAAAAATTAATTTTATATTTCTAAAAAAAATTAATAATTAATTATAAAACAATTTAAAAATATATATTATTATTACATAATACATATTACAATTTACTACTTTTTAAGTTATTCAATTATCATATTCTTTTAAAAATTGGCCGCATCGACTTAATATGAATTAGAATATAGATTATTAAAATTTATAAATTTATAGATTTATATATATGTTCAAGAATACATAAAGTAAAGAAATATATAAAAGAAATAAAAAACGAGCGAGCGTTAGCGAGCGAGGGTTGTTACGCTAGTAAACTAATTAAGTTCAACGCGGTTTTTAGTCTCTCAGAAAGTAAGAACAATTCGAATTAGATTCAAATTATACAGAAAACATCAATCAAAAACTATTAAACAGGATTTAATAAACTACACTTTTAGTTTAAATCAGTCTGGAGTCACTCACTGATAATAAATCGAAATGACTAGTTGAAATCAGTCAACTGCTATTACTAATTGAATCAATTAAAAAATTAATCGTTTCCATTGACAAAAGGTGTGCTTTTCGCTATTTCAATTAGTTGTTTTTATTATTTTATCCTTCAGTTTTAATAAGATAACAGTACCTAACTTTTAATGATAGAACGTCCAAAGCTGCGTACTGCCGGTAGGACGCGCTTTCACACAGTAAACGTCCTTCCGGAAGGACAATTCATTTTTGTGAAAAAATATTTTAATTTCATATAATCATCATCATCATCATCACCAACATCATTATCATCATAATTCATCATCTTCATCATCAAAGGAATTGAGTTTATTATTAGTTTTGTAAATATTGTTATAACTAACGTAATGGCGGCCGGTGGTAAATGGCTCAGGCGCGAGTCCCTCGGAAATCGCTCTATAAAATCAATATGGAGGCAGATAAGTATAAAAATGAATATATGGTTTTTTAGGTAATGAAACAAGCTTTCAGATGACGTAAATATCGATTTTTTAAATTTATGTACAAGGGCTAGGTAGTCTTTTTAAAAAAACGAAAACATCCTGCCGGCAGTACCGCGCGTCGTCTTTTTGTGACTAAAAATTATGTGAATTTTTGGAAAATTTAACTTCTTTTAGCTACCAAGCTTCAGGGTTTGAATTTACAAGTTCCATGTTTACATGCGCTGAAAGCTTGATTCTTTACCTTTACAACGATATATACTACTTTTTGTTTATCTGAATCCATGTTAATTTTATAACGCGATTTCGTACGTACTCGCGGAAGGCTTTTTTGTCCTGCCGGAAGGACGTTGGACGTTCTATCATTAATGTTAAATTTAAAAACTGTGACTGAAGAAATTAATGAGTTTGATCGATAAAAGTAGTAAATTTGAGTTAATTATTCAATCATTTTCATTGAGCCTACAAGTTTTTTAGAAAATCTTCCTTTGATGCATTGGAAATTTACTATCTTCACTGGGAAAATTTTTCTTTTTCCCGTGCAGAAATGTCGATGTGGGCCTCAAGGGGTGCTTGCCAGTTTTCCTTATCTCTGGTAAGGCCCTTGTCGGGAAAACTGGTAAGCGCCTTACAAGGCTGTAACGCTTTTGCACATCAATGCCCTACATATGGAAAACTCGTCAGAGCCTTACCCGTTTTTAAAATAAAAAACCTGAGTAGATATATACAACGGCAAAGCAAAGCATTAAACAAATAATAATGTAATTACATTAAATTAATTTCTTAAAAAAATATTTTTGTATTTTTTTTTAGTTTCATTTATTTCTTTTCTATTTTTTTTTACAAATCAAGGAAGGATTACTACAATTATTTATATAATTCACTTTTAATTTATTCTTAAATATCTTATTTTAAACTTATATTTTTATTTTAATTAATTTTTTTTGTACACACAAACACTTATAACTAAGAATTAAAAATACCGCACGCAAGGAGGATCGAACTCCAGAAACCTAGACCTAAGGACACAAATGGCGGGCGCCTTAGCCCACCCAGCCACACTGGCTTAGGATTACTTTATTTTAAACGTTTTCTTGAACTATAAGTCATTAGATCTATTACTTGTTGTGGTAATAAAATATATGTATCACCTTTGAATGTTTTAACCTAATAAAAATGTATATTATTTTAATGGATATATAAATATACATACATATATCTACATATATTTATGTATATTTATTTTAAATTTAAAAAAAAATCATTTATATTTTTCTATTAATAAATTGTTTTTATAAGTGAGCTAATACTAATTGTAAAAATTTTTTTTTAAAATAGTTTACGTAATTATAAATAAGTAAATAAATTTAAATAAAATTTTACAAAATATCAATTCAAAAAATTGACAATATAAAAAATATATTTTTTAAATTTAAATAGGTACATACTAAATAGAAAAATTGTAATTATCAAAATTCTCAACATAAAATAAAATGATTTCAAATTATTAATATTTTATACTGGTAAACAAGTAAATATAACGTCATTAGGCTAGGGAAAGTAATATTCTTTTAAATGTATGATTCTTTCTAATTAAATATAGAAGTTCATATACAAACTATTTTTCAATAAAATTCTATACAAATTACTTTTAGAATCGAAAATAAAAAATTTTATAAGTTTGAAATAGTTTAATTGATAGTCTAATATGCAAAACTTCAGTAATACATGAATTGTGGCGTTATCGGGGTAAATAGTGGTTTTCCCTACTTAGGGCTTTAAATAGACGCCCATGTCAAAATCTAGTAATGTGAAATAAATTATAATTTATTTTAAATTTAAATACATAGTAAATAGTAAAATTGTAATTATCAAAATTCTCAACATAAATTAAAATTATTTCAAATTATTAATATTTTATACTGGCAAACAAGTAAATATAACGTCATTAGGCTAGGAAAAGTAATATTCTTTTAAATGTATGATTCTTTCTAATTAAATATAGAAGTTCATATACAAACTATTTTTCAATAAAATTCTATACAAATTATTTTTAGAATCGAAAATAAAAAATTTTATAAGTTTGAAATAGTTTCATTGATATTCTAATACGCAAAACATCAATGATACCTGAATTGTGGCGTTATCGGGGTAATTAGTGGTTTTCCCTTCTTAGGACTTTGAATAGAAGCCCATGTCAAAATCTAGTAATATGAAATAAATTATAATTTATAATTTAAAGTCATTTCATTATATTCAACTGCGATTAAAACGATTAATTCTTTAAAATATACATAAATGTTTCTAATATGCTACCTAATTAAAAATTTAATAACATTTTTTCAGTTTTTTTAAACAAGGAAAACTGACGAGGCCCATGCCTGAGCCCTACTTTAAGTAGGGCAAACTAGGGCAATTTCTGCACGGGTTGTACGATTATCCCAGATTACAAATCTGATAGTAAAAATTATTCACTAAAGTCTTTCAATGTAAAATTAATAATTTTATTTTTTAAATCAATGGTTTTTATTAAATTCTTCAATTGTATCTGCTATTTAAATTATCTCCAAAAGAAGGGTTGCCAGATAACAAACGTTTTGTTAATATAGAATTAACAAAACTTTTATGATGTTGTAGCAAATTGTTTTGCTCTTAACAATTCATGATTGCTTTTAAACCACACTAATTAAGAGAACAATGCTATTTTTGCAACATTAAATAAGATTTGTCATTTTTGATAATGTATTTTGCTTCTAAAGTCCATTATTCTCATTTATTTTAATAATTGTTGTTAGAAAGAATTATTCTTATTTTTTTAATAACATTAATCAATTTTATATGTAAAATCAATAGAATGCAAATTTAGTTAATTATAAAATGCAATTTAAACACCTATATATTATTGCTTCCTCATAGTGGAAGTATCTTACATATTGGATAATAATAATATATTAAAACTAGTGACAGAATTTTCAGTTTTAATCTTTTAATTGACGGAACCTTAAACAAAAATCATTTCATAAAGTTATAGAGAAATTTTAAACTTCCTGAATACTAAATGATTACTAAATTTTTGCTTTAAAATTAGTTATTTTTAACTAATTCAGATTTAGAGACTACCAAACCCAATTTCTTTTTGCAGAAAAGTTTTTATCATCTTTACAATTTGAGATTCTTGCAGTAACAAAACTATTTCAGGTATTTGTTATTTCAAATTATTAAGACGACAAAAAATTTGCCAGAACAACAATCCTATTTATAAATTCAACAATTCTTTTTTTTCGTGTAAGTAATCAGAAATGAAATTAGTGAAAAGTTAAAAAACAAAAATATAAATTTTAAAAAGAACATCAATCCATGTCCTTTAAAATTTAGAAATTGCTGAAATTTTCGTAATCAAAATGCAGGAACGTCGGAGATTTAATCGTCAGTGGTTAAAATCACGTGATTACGAGAGCCACAAAGCGAATGGTTCGAGTGCGAAATGAAGCTCGATCATTGGGCTCTTGCAGTGCGTTTCGCAGTGTGGGCGCGCCATTATTTCGAAACAAACGACTAACGACCCGCCGCTGAGCACCGATTGGACGAATTACGGAAATCGGCGTACGTGAGGTACAGGTATAGGTGTATGTGTAATATGGGGGTAGCAGTACGATGACGGCGCCAGGGTTGAATAATTAGCCTCGTATGAATGAGGTTTAATTGGCCCGACCCCATCCTCGCGCTTACGCCAACATAACTGGAAGCTTCAGGGCTTTCGGCAACCCTTTGACTTGAGAAGACAAAGTGATTCTAGTGCCAACGAGAGGGTTCAACACATCTTCTCTCTCTATGTGTCTGTCTTCATTTCTTGTCGGATATTATTAGCATTGTTAACCAACTAACTTGTGCTCTATTACCCCTCGGATTCGTGATCCTTCACGCGGGATCGCGATCCGTTCAACCCTTTAGTCATTTGCCCGTGGGCCATTTTCACGATTCCGCACCCCTTTCTGTGTCTTAATTGGCGCACTAGAATCGTATAATATGGTGATCCTGTCAAGTGATCCTTCAACCCTTGTCCGCCTCGCTTCTTAGCATCAGGTCCGCTGTGAACTGAAAGGAAACGAAACAAAAATAACGAGTTTTAAATAATGGCCAAGTGTGATCTGGTTCTTAATCCTTTATTTGGCTGCAAGGCTAAAGAATCACCAGAAAGGAAGACAATGATACGAGTTATTCTTTTCGTGATGTTCATTTCAAAGTTTAAAAAGCTTCACGCACTTTGGCCATGGAAAATCAGGAATTAAATCATGCAAACTGGTTATACTGAAAAAAAAATCTTTGTTTGATGGGAATCCCACTCGTTTTGATGTTTTTTTTTTTTACAATGTGGTAGCAAAATGATTCCCCTCGTTTCAGAAGATGTTATTGGCAAAGAAAATTACCACCGCGGGCAGTGAGGCGCCACTTGTTTAAAAAACAACTATGGCCGACATAAGAGTGTTTCTTGGACAGTGCAATGTTTAAAGTTCATTTTTACAATAATTTTTTTTTTAACTGTTATAAATTAAAAGCATTTTAGCTTTAAGCTTAAACAGTTCCTTTTTTTCTGCAAAGCATCTCCGTCATCCTCAAAATCTTGTTTTTTTTTAAAGAAATTCTAATTGCCGTGTACAAATAGCGTAGATTTTTACTCTGATGTCACTGTTATGTCGGCCATATTTGATAGTTCCTAGACTAGCCGTTAGGGACGTTTTGTAATTCTAAACTACCAATACTCCACGTGACGAATTTTTCCGCCCATTTTGAGAGTATCTTCTTATAAGAAGTGACAGTAAAGTATTCGCTGCCACGTCAAAATATGTTTGCAAATATAGGGACAGCGAACAAATTTGCTGTGAGAGTAAAAAAGTTTGCTGTGAAAGTGAATTTCAAAGAATTTGGCTAATATTGTGTTTCACAGCAAACTTTGTTCATTGTCATAGCAAATAATTTGCTGTGGTTACTAATTTTGTTAGATTCAACGGCAAACTTTAGTTATTCACTGCAGACAATTCATTTTTTTCCGTGTATAAAGTCAAAATCATTAGTCATTATTAATCAATTCAAATCCCACATTCGTTCACAATGAAATAAATAAGTGAATGTATTAACATACACTCTAATCACTGAAATATAATCATCTAATCTTAAAACACTTGAAACACACGGTAAATTGTTTTCCACAATTAAAAAATATACATCGCAATAAACTTGAGTAAAAGCTGAGGACGCGACACTTGTGCCTCATTGCGCATATGCAACAGGGTGTTTCAAAAAATGGACATTATTGAATTTTGTTTCCGAAACAAAAAAAAGTTGACAATAAATCGAAAAAAAGTAAAAACCTATTTTTTTTTCTTTTTTGATCCGACAATATTAAGGGGTGTCGCCCGCACCCCCCATTTTTCCATTAAAAATGCATGGGAAAAATGGATTTTTAAACAAAGTAATGACAGTATTATTCAAAAAGGCTTAGAAGTTTATGGGCCCTTCAAAATGTTCAAACTTGAAGATACCGTCGATTATTATTATATTTTTACAAATACACCCCTTTAGGGGACCCCTAAATAACACTTGTAGTTTTTAGCATAATTTATTAAAGAATTATAATTGGTGTATTCATCTTTAATTGGAAACAAATTTTCAATTGTTTAAATATTTTTAATTTGTTTAAATAATTTTAAGTTGTTAAAACAAATAATTTTTTGCATTTTTTTCGTTTCCCCTAAAATATTTTATTACCTTACGATCTTTTTAGTAACTAAAAAGATACAAAAAATTAGTGACTTACTGTCTATTTGTTTAAACAGTTAAAATTGTTTGAAATCAACTTCTCATGAAATCTACCTTTAGCCGGGTATTTTTTTTTACACAAATTACACTAAAGCGTCGATTCAGTGGACTAAAATGTCCTGTGGTCCACTGAATCGACGAGGTTATTGGCGGAAGGTCACGTAAACAGTCAGGGCCGTATGAAACTTTAAAAGTATATTTTCCAAGTACTTATTTTTTATTTTCTTTAAATTCATACTTATTTTAAACTATAATTGGAAAATAAAAGAATGGAAATTTAAAATAAATATTTAAGTATTAAACTATTGAAAAAATAGTAGGCACGACACGGTTTCGTTTGTAGTAGGGCACCACGCGCCCGCGAAAGTTAGAAGTTAGTACGCCTATGAATATGCGTGTTCGCCGAGCTCAGCGCCCCCTTCTCACCGATCACCACTTCATCAACAAACTAGTCCACTCGACCGACGTCCACTGAATCGACGCTTTAGTGTATTGAAAAAATATAATTGACTTATTTATCAGAAATTTGCAAAATATTTTCAAATGCTTAAATAATTCTTATTTGTCTAAACAATATTTCTTTCAAGTTTTTAAAAGTAAGCAAGTTTTTTTATAGTTGAAAATTCTTCAAACAACAGCTTCAAAAGAAGCTGAATTTAAACAATTTTAATGGTTTAAGCAAACAAACAATAAGTCACTAATTTTTTGTATCTCTTTAGTTATTAAACAGACAGTTAGATATTAATATATTTTATTAAAACATAATAAATAAAAATTTTTAACAATTAAAAATTAATTAACAATCAATTGAGTGGTGTAAAAAAACGACGTAAAAAAGTAATATTTTAGACCTATTTAAGCTTAAATGCTAAATTTACGTTTGGGGATGGTTTATTTAGGGGTCCCCTAAAGGGGTGTATTTGTAAAAATATAATAACTTCTGAGTCTTTTTGAATAATATTTCCATTATTTTTAAAAAATTTGTTTAAAAAAATCCATTTTTCCCATGCATTTTTACTGGGAAAATAGGGGGTGCGGGCGACATCCCTTAATATTGTCGGATCAAAAAAGAAAAAAAATAGGTTTTTACTTTTTTCAGATTTGTAGTCAACTTTTTTTTGTTCCGGAAACAAAATTCAATAATGTCCATTTTTTGAAACACCCTTATGTGTTATGTGCAAATTCGATGCGAAGAATATTCCTTTATTTTTCATCGGATATTTACTCTGAAAAGTAGCGAATTACCCGCAATATGAAAATAAACCGTGAGAGCTAATCGTCCTCTAATATTTGTCCTCTCAAAAATAGAGGAAAATACTATTGGTTATAGTACAATAAGCTCATTCCAAGTAAAACAACTCCAGAGGATTTAAAGATAGGAATGTTGATCTCAATTATTTTTTTCGGTGTAGAAGTGAAAATTATATTGAAGGGTTTAAGGGGTAACATCACCCAAACATTTTTAATATTTGAAAACTGACATAGGATTTGTAATCAGTAACCTTGGAAACCCCCGAGTAGTAATTTTTGTGAACTTAGATTCACTTTCTACACTGGTAACATCTGTTTTCATAATTTTAAATTTGTTTTTTCGAAACTACATTTTTCAAACTGGCCGGAAGGATTTCTCTTACAGTTTTCGACGGATTCAACTCAAATTTTGACTGTAGCTTTAAGGTATTAGTCGCGTAAAATGATTTTCGTCAGATTTTTTTAAAACTTTGTATCTGTATTCATGAGGTATTTATCTATGAAATGAGATCTATCCTAATAATTTTGACCACTTCTGAGCTTCAAAATATTAATTCAAAGTTTATACCTTTTACATGCAATAGCACAAAATGCATGTAAAAAATGTCTCTTATATTCAATTATAAAAAAACAAGTCGTCAGTTTTTCAAATAAAACTACTAAGTTACACATTGAGATAAAATAAATCCTTTCAAAAAAAATTAATTTTATTGACCACGCCGTATAAAAAATACAATAATTTAAAAATTCATAATTTTTCATTTTCACGTGGTTCCATTGAAAAATGTCGAAAACGTGTGAGCAATACATCACGATAACTTATAGTACCTGACTCAAAATCGTGAAAATTACATATATTACATTAGAAGAGGTCACAAGGAAGCAAGTGAGTTGATATAAAAGTTTATTTTTTGTTCTTTTTATTTTGCGGGAGTTTTGCGGGAGCATTTACGCGACTAATACCTTAAGACATTATTCTTTAGAGAAGTACATAGGATTTTTCAGATTGGTTAATGCGTTTTCGTTCTATAACTATTTTTTCCGTGATTTCTTAACGAGAAATGTCATTTTTGTCATCAAAGTCTTGACATTTTGCGAAAGATTGCTATTTTTTAAATATCCTATGTACTTCTCTAGTAAATGTCATCCTCTTTCATAATTCGTTCGAATTTTTTGTCTAGGTACTTCTGGAAGGTAGAAAACCTTCCGGCCGCAAAGGTTGTTTTAAAAAACGTGATCTGAGTTAAATTGCTGTAAAGGCGCCATTTTATAAAAAAAATTTTTTTGTTTATATTTAAATTTAGTTTAATACATGTGTTTAACGTTGAAGAAAACCCAATATTGTACCGTTTTTTTAAAATCATTGATTGAAATAGACTCTATTTTTTATGGGCTCTGGGTGATGTTACCCCTTAAACAAAGTTTTCATTATCTTAAAAAAAATAATGAGGTATAATGCAGAATATTTGAACGTCTTGTTTGCAACAAGTTCCTGATGAAAGTTGATAGAAGCATTGGCGCGTAATGCAAATTGAATAAAAACAAAGAGTTCGTTGAAGGGTAAAACGGTTACTCTCAGATGCACCATTAACCGAATAAGAGAAATCTCTGGCATAGTGAAATAAATATGAACGAATCGAAGCGAGTAGAGAACAAATATGTCACTGCGAATAAAACCTAGGGAGTAAGGTTTGAGGGTTCCAGCGATTCGTATATGGTTTCGATGGAAGGTGTGTAACTGTGTATAGACATAGTTGGAAAGGACGAAAGCACAGGCAGGCAAGACGAGTCTCGGGTTGACGTTTCATTCCCGGCAAGTCCCGTACTATGCATACTAACTAGGTTGCTACGTTAGCTATACTCGTGCTGTTTGCGGCTTGATCCTTAGGGGACAAGGGAAGGAAAGAGACAGTAATAGTGGAAGTAAAAAAGAAGAAAAGCAGGCAAAATCGAGCTCTATAATTCCTTGCTTGGACCGTCTCGAGCAGCTAGAGAAACCCTTCAAGACTACTGGGATGCTGGTCATTCTCTAATTTTACATCCAGACAACAAATGCTCCCAGTATCCGTTTTCCAAGTAACTATTTTTATTGAATAATAATCTTGACACCTTGATACAATGCTTATGAAAACTAGAATTTAAGCGCGAAAAATAAAGTGTATCTTTTAAGCTTTTATCTTTTTTAGAGTGTAATAAAATACTTAAACAGCGTTTTGTGGAAGGAGATGCTAATTCAAAGTTGCGTGTAATACAAAGTGAAGTGAAGCTGATATGAATTGAGATTCGCTTTGAGCGTTAACTTCACTTAGTTTGGACTTTTAGGCAACTTTTTACTAGTATTATCTCGCATAAAATATTTAGAATTCTGGTAACGATTTTCATCTAACAGGCACGTAATGACGCCATTTCTTATTTGAAGTTGGGTCAAAAGAAGCTCATTTCGCCTGGCCGGTCAAATATAAATTCTTTTCCCTAGGGATAATAAGGAATCATTCTTGACCACTCAGGAGAATTAGGGTGATTTATTGATAATATTTCGTGGAATAAAAAGGAGTCATTTACATACACTGGAAATGGAAAATATCGTTTAAAAAATATGGAACTAATAAATGTAACGCAGAGAATAAAAATTCACAGGCGAAACTATTACCAAAATATTTAGTATTGGAATATTGTTTAATTTAAATAATGTTCATGTGACTTAAAATCAAGTTTCCAAGTAAAATTTTATTAATATTTTTAATTTGATATAACCTCTATTCAACATAATTATTTATTTTTAAAATCAATTTTTATCGTAACCAACGTCGCTATAAAAATTGATGTCTACAAAAACCACGATTTACTCAAATTTCCATTGTAGTAAATTTCAAATTTTCCGAAAAATCATTTTTCATATTTTTAAGTATAGTCGAACCTGGATAAGTGGTCCCTGGATGAATGGAATAAGTGGGAATCCTCTTTAAGTGGAATTTTTTTGCGGTCCCTGTACACCTAATGCAATGTATTATACAAAATATTCCATTTATCCAGGTTCGACTGTAACTATATAACCTAAAATTTACTTATTTGAATTTCCATTTGACATAAATTTCCAAATCTCATGTTAAAACTTCTTATTTGTGTAACTAACCATATCTGATTTAAAAAATTCAGTCAAATTTGAAATTAGCCATTCTTAGAATAGAGAAAAAAATCTGATCGGATAATTTTACATTCGATGGATATCCGGATCTTTTTAGCCAGATATTTACACAAATGGACATTTTTTAACAAGAGATTTTTATGTTTTGAGGTTTTTGTCAAATGTCGATTCACACAAACACATTTTTGGTTGCGCAGTTATTTAAAAATATGAAGAACAATTATTTGGCTGAATAAGAAATTTGTAAAACAATATTTCGGATACAAAATTAACTATAATAGAAATTTTAGCGTATCGTGGTTATTGCGAACAACAATTTTCAAAAACAAAAATTCATTCGAATTAAATTATGTATTACCTTGAAAGATAGTTGGTTACAATAAAAATTATAGTTAATGATAACTTTTTTTTTAAATAGAGGTCACGTTAAATGATAATTCAAGTAAATAAAAATTGTAATAAAATACTACTTAGAAACTTGATTTTAAGTCGCATAAACATTGTTTAACAATTAAAATATGGGGAATAGTCCCGCGTCTCATAAATTGATAATCTGAATGTTATTTAAGTGGTTATATATACCTAACGGGCCTACTCTTTAAATCTGATTTAGTTAAAAATAACAAATTTGAAAGCAAAAACTCAGTCACTAATTGAAATAGTTATATTTCTCGTACCATTTTGTAAAAAATAACTAATTATTAGTCAAATTCATTTTCAGGTTATGTCAAAATTACTAATATTTTAGTAAAATTCTGTTTACTAATTTAATTAGTCAAATTTTAACTATTTTTTAGTTATATTTTTACTAATAATTAGTCATATTTTAACTATTCTTTAGTTATTTTTAACTATTTGGAGAAACAAAATCTCAGCCACGATTTTACTACCCGTGTAGCCCTGGTTGGAAACACCGTTACCAGTCTAGACTAGTTCTAGTAGAGAAATTTCTTCACGGGTAATAATTAGTTATTTTTAACTAATTCAAATTTAAAGAGTAAAAAGAGGTTTTTCAAAAAAATTTCCTGAGAAAACTTCTAAATTTATTAATTTAACAACTTGTACACATATTATGGTAACTTTGAGCTATATTTTAAAAATTTTAATTGTAAAAATAATAGGTTTTAAGGGGTTAGACCACTCTGACAGCAAAAAAATTAGACGGTTTTAAATGTCTTTTTTTCACCGAAACTGTTAAAGATATAGTTTTTTCCTATTAATTAGTATTTAGTACATATATTGAACTTTATAAATTATAAAAATTGTTTAAAAATATTAACAAATAAAGAATATAGGGGAGAGTGGCCATCAATGTACCAGTTTTTTCAATGAACCATTTCAATTTTCTCAGAAACAATTAAATAAAAATTCTCCTAATTTTAAATATAAATGAAGTTTGCGTAAACACACTACGTCCATAAATTTGAGACGTGTGGATTTATTCTTTACAGAGAAAACTGAAAAAAACTGTTTTTGATGTACTGAAGAAAAAATTTACCTAAAATACAAACACGTTTTTTAATTGAAATAAGGCCATTTAAAAATAAATGTACTTACGATTTATTTTGTTTTGAGCCTTAACTACAATATTCTAATGAGATAAAGATTTTGAAATATTGGATTAAGTTATAAAAAACCATTTTTGTTGCAAATGTCATGTTGATTCAATGTACCGGGGAACAATGAACCACTTGGAATTTCAGTGTATTTTCGATTTCCAGAGTGGTATGCTTGATTATAAAACTAGGCATGCGTACAGCATGTTACAGCGATTTTTATCAGTACTTTTCTCAACATAGCAAAACTAAAATGCCATTTTAGCTAGTTAACTTAAATTTGAGGTATATTTATGTTATACATTATCAATTAAAAAGTGTTAAGTAACAATTTTTTATAGTATTTGATAGAAAATAAGTTTTTTTACAAAGTGAAAATTGCAATATTATTATTGTTGAACATTTTTAGTATTTTTATAGAGGTGGCTCATTGTGTACCCAGGTTGTTGAAAATGAAAATAGCTTGTTACTTTAGAAAAATCCTAAATTTTATTATTTAATCAAAATAAATCGTGTAAAATATGGGTGCATTACCTAGATAAGTGTTGTAGTTTTATATTGATGCAAAGAAGTGCTTGAAACTGGTGAAATTCAATAAGTACTATGACCTTGAAAAAAACCCGGTACATTGATAGCCACTCTCCCCTATACGTGTCGGTGTGAAACTATCTTTTTCTTGATGTCGTACATGATAGAGGCTTTATTTTTATCGGAAACAAGTAAACCTAGGTTTTTTTAAAGAACAATAAATTATCAACAACATGAAGTAGACGTTTTAAGGAAAAAAAATTTGGGAGCACTTTATATATTTTTATTTTTTTAAATTTTTAAAGTGCTCCCATTTGCTGAAAATTTCTTTTTTCTTAAAACGGCTTCGTCATGTTGTTCATAATTTATTGTTCTTTAAAAAACACCTTGGTTTACTTGTTTCCGATAAAAATAAAGCCTCTATCATGTACGCCATCAAGAAAAAGATAGTTTCACACCGATACGTATATATTCTTTATTTGTTAATATTTTTAAACAAATTTTATAATTTATTCAGTTTAATATATGTACTAAATATTAATTAATAGGAAAAAATTATATCTTCAACAGTTTCGTTGAAAAAGAAACATTTAAAACCGTCTAATTTTTTTGCTGTCAGGATGGTCAAACCCCTTAAAAGCTATTACTATTAAAAATAAAAAAATTTTAAATATAGCTCAAAATTACTATAATATGTGTACAAAGTGTTAAATTAATAAATTTAGAATTTTTTTCAGGAAAATTTTTTGAAAACCCTCTTTTAAGGCCTGTTAAGTAGATGTAACCTCTTAACACTGCATATAAAACTAAATAAATAGTTCGAGTTTAGAAGTACAAATTTTTGCAGATAAGCCTAAACGTAGACATTTAAGAGGTAACAGAATACTAGAGAAAGATTACCCTACTATACTTACCATTAGATTGGTATGCCTGAAGTGAGCGCACACACGGATATGGTGAGAACAGAAGAGTGAAAAGTGGAGGGGTTGTTTTTCGTTTCCGTCTCGTATCACCACCGTTCGCCAAAACATGTTTAAGATTATTTCCTAAAACAAAAAACGTATTTGAATTAAGAGATTTATTACTTTTGCACATAGTATAAAGAAACTGAAAGTCTGTGATTTCACACCAAATAAGTATTAAATGAATGAATTGTAATACTATGAAATATATATATTTACATTCCTCAATAAAACATTACACCGAAAAATAGATGAAAATTATGTCCATTACATGGACATTTCGCTCCCGAGTAAGCAAAATAATTTGCTTCCTCATAGAGGAAATAATAAATTAACAATATAAAAGTCTTGGAAAAGTTATTAAAAAAAAAATTTTAACGCAAAAAAATGAAAAAAACGTGAATTATTTTACGACTTCTTGATTAATTATAAAAGTTTTATAGGTCAATCGATTCGCTTCGAGATAAGAAATAAGATTTTTGTATTCATTAAGTTGTATTTTTAGCATGGAAACAAAAATTATCAAAAAACGATTTTTTTCGATGAAAACAGGTGCTTAAAATAATTTGATTGGGTATTTTCAAAAATCCCTGTGTCCAAATGTAAATATTAATGAGCTTAAGAAGTCATCCAAATTTTTTTAAAATCATTTAAAGGGTTCTCGAGATATCCTGGCGACAAAAAACGCTATACACACGCGTCACCACACACCCACACACATACATCTGGTCATTTGCTTAAAAATGGAAATTTACCACTGAAAAAAATGTTTAGTCATACCAACAAAAATTTGGTTAAGCCAACCAATTTTTTGTTACTATGACTAAAAATTTGGTTGAGCCAACAAAATTTTTGTTGATATGACTAAATATTTTTTTCAGTGACGCTTTTTAGATGAAAATAAGTCAATTTAGACTATTTTTGGAAGAACGAAAATCTTAACAATCAAAAGCTTCCTCTATGAGGCAGCAAAAAATAGTTTTAGAATCCACTTATTTTTTTAGAGGAATCCGCATTATAGTAAAAGGATCCTTTCATTCTAAAACTATTTTTTTGTGTAAAACCAAAAAGAAAATAATGTATCTTTTCTGATAAATACACTGCAAAAAGAATCATCTTAAAATGCATTGTAGTCACTTTTAAGTTGTTTCAAGTATCTTATATTTTCATTTTCCATTTTAAGAAATCTTAAAAACTAATGCATTTTAAGATGTTTTTGCTAACTTATTGGAAACATCTTAAAAGTGACTACAAATGTACCTTAAATTAAGATGCCTACTTTTTACAGTGTAGGTCGAATAACCACTTTTTACGTTTTGAAAATGGACCCGGTGCCCACTTTAGATTGTGATTTAAATTTAATTATAGTACAATATCTAATAATTTTCATATATTTATCAAGTGCAAAAAAAATATTTCTTTATAATTGTTATGATGTATTACAAATAAAATTTATTTAATGATTAAAATAAATCTGTTTGTGCACCGAGAAAACTCTATTACGAATACTGCACTCATTGTAGATGCATATATGTATAGCACAATACCACTTTATGCGAGAATTGCAAGAGATCTATGTTATTTTTTCACAGCCCCTTGCAATACTAGCACGGGCCGTGCTGATTTCGTATAACCTTATTGCCCTTTTTGCTACAGAGTTTGTCCGAATTAAAAAATCACAGAAACACTTTGTGCGTTATTGGTAAGGGTGTAGAACATCACAATAAACTTCTGAGGAAGCGGAGGCTGGGTTTAGCTTTGAAACTTAAAATTTGACGTTATCTATTCATTAAGAAGAATATGTTTTCGTCCTTTCCTGCTTCTAGCCTAGTAAATAGTAATGCACTAAAAAAACTTTATAGTTAAATAAACCGGAATTCCGGTTAAGCTCTATTTAACATGATGTTCTGGTTATTTTAACCAGATGTCTGGTTAACTTTACCAAAATTCTGGTTAAAATAACCGGAAACTACAGTAAGACCCTTTTCAACATGACCTTCTGGTTATTTTAATCGGACATCTCTTTCAATCCAATAAATAAATCGAAATCATAAACAAATCCAATAAATTTAAAAACCAAATATAAAAGACTCAGTGAAACAAGAATCTCCGAATCAATTAAGTGAGGCTTAGCGGAAATAAAAGAAGATTCTGCACTCTTGGAGAAGAGAAGAAATGACAAAGATGCACATAAGAGTACATAAAGCTCATATAAGCCATATAAGCTGAAAACAGTGGTAGTCACGGAATCAAGGGGGAAGTGAAGTTAGATAGCTACTAGGTCTATTTTTAAATGGTTTCCCATTACCCCTGGCAACTATCTACGGATCTAACCATTATTTTGGTCTAGTCTTGTTTTTCAGCCCTTCGGTCTACCTGGGATTTTATTTGCTTTTATTCCAGTGTAATTGTTGGGGCCAGTCACCACTATCGCCACTATACCTTCAAAGCCTAACCATCCACTTGGTGAATGTTTCTGAGCCACGCGACCCTTTTATAGAATCATACGATCCAGTCAGCGAGGCCCTCTACTTTTATACACGTATATCCTTCTTTCGGTGGCTCATCCTCGCTTCGTCCCGTTCGCGAGGACGTCTCGACGACTGATTCTCCTCCTCGGCGACGCTAACTTTTTTATTTTCTTTTCTACTTACTTTTTTTTGGCCTCATCCTGGAGCGAAAAATAGAGGCGTCGCTTTCCACGGAAATCAAGGAGAATTCTCTCGAAACGATCTGACTGATTTTCTCTTTTTTGTCGGCGGCGTATCGCTCTACATCTCGATGAATTGTTTCCGAGCTTCTATGATTCCCTTTCTTTTTTCTTAATAGAGCCACTTAAATGCCGTGCGAAATAAAAAAGATCCTTTTTAAGAGTTTTTTAAATAAAAAAAAAGTGTTTTAAAAATGGGTGTTTTTTCAAGATTTTCTTTATAAAAGAAAAAAAAATTAGGAAATTGAAGTTTTTTTTTTGTTTTGAGTATGTCTAGAATTAATGAAAATAGTTATAGAACCCTCTCTCGAAACAGCAGAGGCAACAGTAATAATCGCAATAATCGCAATGGCAATCCGGTGCGAGCCAATTTGAATATGAATCCGAGTGCGAACAATGTCATCGGGGGTTTATACGTGACGTATCTCCCCCACGGATCGGGACCAGTACTTGCTAACTGTCCGGACTGTTAGTTAGTTAACTAGCCCGACAGGGTGACAGTCACGTAGCCGTGGAGAGAATAAGAGAGACAGGAAGTGAAAACGACAGAGGGACCGACAGAGACAGAGATTCCGGAGTATTTGAATCCGGAACTCTCATCAGAATCAGCGTTCGCTACGTTTAACCCGATAATTAAACTCAGAGCGCCCCCAAGTCCGAACAGGCACTTCGACGAGGGAAATCGTGCGGTCCGAAATTTGCATTCGCAGATTTCATTCGCAGTAACGAATCCATGTTTCTGATTTCGTACTTCGGACACTCATCTAACCCTTCTAAATTCGATTCTACAATTTCTCTTCTGCTCTCAAGGCATGAAATGAAATTTCCATTCGAGTTTACTTTTAGCTAATTAAATTTAGGGAAATATATTTGTTAATTTGTTTTATAAGGCTAAATTATAAAACATAGCTTATTTCTTGAACATAACAACACACGCAAAGAAACTTAATTATAAATTCTATTAAAATGCTTTATAATTTAGGGAAAACATGCCAGAAAGTGAAATTTTTATAATAGGAATTTTAAGCTTTAGAAAAACCATTCGAATCATTGCTAAGTTATTTTGAACTTTAATATAGTCTGTAGAAAATTTAATAAAAATTTTTTTAAAGTTTGAAATTATCAATCTGAAATTTTCTCTTTTTGATCTGTTTTCCTTAAATTGTAAAATACTTTTATAAAATTTGTAATTAATTTTCTTTCCGTGCAGGTAATACAGTAACTTTTTTCATAAAAAAGATAAAAAGGTGAGTAATTTTTCCAAAAATAGGCTCAAAAAACTTCTACACAAAGTAAATTGATACAGAGATTTTTATCCACTGATATTTGCAAAATTTAAATCACTGAGAAAAATGTTTTCTTGTACTAATGCATTTTTGCATTAGATCTGGTATAAATTATTATCCTTAGAATTCAACCAAATATAGTTAGGTAATGAACAATATATTATTGATCCAAGTATACATTTTTTGATCAAGGATAATTATTCTTGATCAAAGGAAATTTTTTATTCTTAGCTAAAGAAATCTTTTCTCTCGATTGATGGATAGAGGTTTGATCTGATTTAACTTATAATGAATTGTCATTAAACTAAATTGAAGTTTGCATAAACTAGATTCAAATCACCATTCTTAAATGATTTGAACTTAAAAATAAGGAATTAAATTTTAGAATGACTAAAATTAAAGATCTTTATCGGTTCAATTTTTAACGAATTAAATTTTAAAACGATAAAACGTTGAATAAATTGAATTTTTGGGCTGAGTAAATTTATAATGAATTGAAAGTCTGATTGAAATTTAAACAAATTAAATTTAGAGGAGGAAGCAACTGACCAAATTTGGATCAATTAAGACAATTAAAATGTAAATTGTACAAAATTTTGAAGAATTGAAATTTGAATAAACTTAAGTTGTTATCATTTATTTAATTTTATTAAAAATTAAATATTTGATTTCGATCGTTTCTTTAATTACATTATATTATATGTATTTAATATATTATAATTAATATTTAATTTAATCGGTTACTTAAATAAAATTAATTTTGACAATTTAAACTTTGATTGAATTAAAGTTAAAGATGAATAAACTTTAAATGTTCTAACTAAATGTAAAAACGATTAAAATTTGGATATTTCATTTAAGGATGATTAATTTTATATTGAAATAAAATTAAAATCTGTTTGAATTTTGGATGAATTAAATTTAAAATCGATTCAAATTACTACAAATAAAAATTAGAATTATCCCAAATTTCTATCAATCGTAATTTGAATTAACTGAAATTTAAAATCATTTAAAATTTGCATTAAATTAGTTTTGACTAAATTAATTAAACTAAATTAATCAACTTAATTTAGAATCGATCCAAATTACTACAAATAAAAATTAGAATTACTTATCTAATATTTGTATCAATCGGGATTTGGATTAATTGAAATTTAATCATCATTTGAAATTTGCTTTAAATAATTAGTTTTGACTAATTTAATTAAAATTAAACTAAATTAAAATCGATTTAAATTACTACAAATAAAAATTAGAATTATCAAAAATTTGTATCAATCGGAATTTAGATTAACTGAAATATAAAATCATTTAAAATTTGCATTAAATTAGATTTGACTAAATTAAGTAAACTGAATTAATTAACTTAATTTAGAATCAATTCAAATTACTACAAATAAAAATTAGAATTATCCAATTTTTGTATCAATCAGGATTTGGATTAACTGAAATTTTATCATAATTTAAAATTTGCATTAAATTAGTTTCAACTAAATTAATTAACTTGATTAATTAAATCAATTCAACTTACAACAAATAAAAATTAAAATTATCAAAAATTTGTATCAATCGGAATTTGGATTAACTGAAATTTAAAATCATTTAAAATTTGCATTAAATTATTTTCGACTAAATTAATTAAACTAAATTAACCAACTTAATTTAGAATCGATTCAAATTACTACAAATAAAAATAAGAATTATTTATCCAATATTTGTATCAATCGGGATTTGGATTTATTGAAATTTTATCATCATTTAAAATTTGCATTAAATAATTAGTTTCGACTAAATTAATTAAAATTAAACTAAATTAAAATCGATTTAAATTACTACAAATAAAAATTAGAATTATCAAAAATTTGTATCAATTGGGATTATTGGATTAACTGAAATTTAAAATTATTTAAAATTTGCATTAAATTAGTTTCGACTGCTTAGAATTTTCATAAATTAAATTTAGAGTTGATTAAAATTTGAATTAACAAATATTTTGCCAAATTAAAATTAAGTTTTTTTTTTTTAAATTTAAGTTAATAAAAATTTGATAAATTAAAGTTTGGATCATAAAATTGTATAAAGTTTTTAAAAAAAGTTATATAGAAGATAGAATAGGTGAAATATGCGAAAAATTAACTAAATAGGTGAAAAAGTTGACAATATTTAAAACAAAAAATAGATGACTGTCTGTAATCCCTATAACAAAGATTTATTGTGTTTCAATAAAATATTAATTTTGATGAAAATGAATTTTTTTATTCAATATTTAAAACATATGCTCGTTTCCTATCATCATACCAATTTTGAATATCACCTTAACTACACTTAATTTCACAAAATTATACTTTGTGATTTCATTTTATAAAGATTGAAGATAATTTTCCCTTATTCTAACCCGACTTAATAACAACCAAATTAATTTTATCGTTTTCTCTATATGCAACCAATTTTCCAAATTAACGTATTAAAAATTATAATAAACCTGAAATTAAAAACAGTGAGTATTAAATTTACTCGAAAAAAAATTTGATTACTAAACTAGAATATCTTGATTTATTCCCATAAATTAAAAAGAATCAACACATTTGTTGATACAATCTCTCAACCCAGAGTGTTTGTCCTGGCTAAAAAATGACATGACTTTAATTTATTCACGCGCTGAGCCGCACAGGGGTACAAAATATGTAAAAAAGCTAATGTGAGGTCAGACAGCGGAGAATTAGTAACAAGGTATAATATCCTTGACGAGGGGTGTTAAGCAGAGCAATAACAATGAGAAATAAGCAAGATAAAGCGAGATGGAGGAACTTTTCGACGGATTAATGTAGCGCGAATCGTCCCAATTAAAAATCCAATTAAAGATGGTGGGTAGTAGAAACGCGAGCAGCAAGCCAGTAAGAGCGTTAAGATTTAAATGAGAACTCTTGGAATCAAAATCACTTCCGCCCGATAAAGCCAGCGTTCATTTGTTAACTGCCCCTTCAAGGACCTTCGCTTCTTTCTTATTTTTTCCTCCTCTTCATCTCTTCTGCAGCTTCTCGCCGTTAATTCCCCACGGCCAGGCGTTAGTTTTATCGCTCGTCATTTTTTTAAGTGCAAATGAGTTCCCAGCGGGTCCCCCAACCACGGTTTTCGCGCTACGCTCTCGGGAATGGAATCCGTCCTTTATTTCTTTAATTTAAAAACGGAACGATTCCACCGGGGGTGGCTTCGCGGATTAAAAACTCTGTCTCGAGACTGATACCTCGACTTACCTAGACAGTTGCTTCAACGGAAACCAATTTATCTCGATCTATCAAATTCAACCGTTCGATTCATTTGAATTCTTAATTGTACCTCGGAAAAGAAATTCAAGATTGAAAGCGAGTATAATAAGCTGACATTAAAGATTTTTTTGCCCGTGATTCAATGAGAAGTCTGATTTCTTGTTGACAAACGTTAAAAAAGTTTAAATAAAAAAAATTTTGAAAAAGTTTTGGTTAGACGTAAAGTGGTGGTGAGAAAAAAACCAGGTTCAGAACAATAACTATGGGTGCCCACCACATCTTTGTTTAAAAATTCTCTGACTTTCCCGAAGAAAAAATAATTTTTTCATCACTTTTTACAACTGTTATTTTCAAATAAAGTAATAAAGTAAGAATAGAAAGGTCCAATAAATAAAATAAAACAATTAAACAAAATGTCCCTGAAAAATTTCTTGGCACTAGCTAGAACTTGTGCAAAAATACAAATAACTTTTTGTATTATAATTATATCTCTTGAAACCTATTTGATATTTGATTAAAAACAAACAAAATTTTTGTAAATAAAAAATATTTTCAAAGTTACGTAAAATTTAATATTATTAAAAAACGAGTTATGTAATTTATGAATGGCTTTTTATAAGAAAAATTTATTTAAAACTATGACAGGGTTTAAAAGATATATTTAGAAGAGCGATTTTGAACATTTTTCAAGATTAAAACAATCTTTAAAAATAAGAAGAAGTGGGAACATTTAATAAGAAATACTGGAAAGAAATTTAAAAAACAGAGGAAATTTAAAATAATATTTTAAACTTCAAGAATAAATGCAAGAACAAAAAAATCGGGGAAGCTTTATTAAAAAATGAGAAAATGCGTAAAAACAAAGTAAGAAAATATAAATGGATGAATTAAAAATCTGCAAAAGAAATAAAAAATTGTTGAGAGAAATAAAACAGTTTAAGAAATTATTCTAAAAATGAGGAAATCTCGGAGAAAATTAAAAAACCATAAATAACTTTAAACATCGAAAAATAAAAAAAATTATAAACTTTAAGAAGAAATCTTAAACACCTAAATTGAAAAAAGAAAGTCAAGAATATGCCATGTCATAATGTAAGAAAAATTGTAAAATTAAAAAAAAAAGAATAATAAAGAACCAGAAATGCGGAAAATGCCAAAAAATTGGAAGTACAAAAAAATAAGAATATCTTTAAAAACTATCTAACCAAATATGAAAAAATAAGAAATTTTACAAACACTTCTAAACTCCTATGAATGAATGCAAAAATAAGAAAATCTTACGAAATCTACTAAAAATTGAGAAAATGTAATAAGGTTAATCAAAAATCTGCAAAGGCGTAAAGAAATTCGTTAAAAACAAGATAAGTTAAGTTAATATAAGTTTTGTTAATAATATAAGTTATATAATATAAGTTAATATAAGTTAATATAAGTTAAGTTGATAAGACAAGTTTTCTAAAAATTAGGAAATTAAGAAAATATACATGAACAAAAGCTTTCAAAAAAGTTAAATTTAAATACGAAAAATGGTAAAATTATAAAATTGCACTGAGAAAAGAGGATCTCGATTTATAGTAAATAATGTAATTATTTAGTAAAAATTACTGTTTGTAGTAAAAATTACTATTTAGAGTAAAATGTACTTCATATAAAGAAAAATTACTTTTTACGTAGTAAAATTTACTAATTGTAATTATTACTCTAGTCGTTTTTAAAAATTCTGTTAATATTTTTAATCTTTATATTGTCTTAATAAATTTTATCAACTTCGAGTATTAATTATTAAATTCGTCCTTTTTTAAATATTGCTCAAGCATTTTTAAAAAGTATAACTGCGTGATATAATAATTACTTCAGTAGGATCAGTTTTTAATATTTGCTAGCAACTTTTGCTCAGGAAATAGTAATCCGTGCCACTACTACTAATACTACTACACGCCTTTCACCGATACGCGAGTCATATACAATCGAAATATATGTACATTTAATAAATGCTTCAATTCCTTGTTACATAAACATTTTTAATATTTTTTAAACAAATCTCTTGTTAATATGGATCTTATACTTTTATTTTGACATATTTTGTTCTAAAAAAAATTATAATAAGCAAATTTATATCAAAATGTGTATTAAATTAGAGAATTTAATTGTTTCCTTCTTTAAATTAATTAGTATATTGTTACTCATTAAGGATACAAAAATATTTTAAATAATATGTATTCTATTACCATTGCAAATTTTTTTATAAAACTTGAATTTGTTTGGTAAATATTAAGTAATGAATTTTCTAGTTCAAAAATTTTTTTCTTGTAACTCAGGTGTTATACAAAAACAATTTTTCATTTTTCATTTATGTTTAATCATATTATTTTGTATTATTTTCTTCAAAAAACTGCATTTGTTATAATAATTAATTAAATTTATTTTGATATTCAGATAAATTATTCAATATTAATATTAAAACATTTTTAAAATTAATTTTTACTTTTATGTTTGCTATTTTATTTTATAAATTAGTTTGCTTTAAACTATTTAATAAGTATTATTTATTAATAATATATTGTATAAAAAAATTTAATAATATTTTATTATAAAATTTTTTAGATTATATAAGTATTTCATTTATTTTTACATATTTACAATTTTTTTATTTAATATTATTCTATCTAATATTATTCTATTTACTACTATTTTGAATAATATTTACATTTAATTTCAATAATGTAGTAAAATATATGGGGTTTATGATTTATTTTATTGCGGTAATTCATATAAGTTAAAAAATATATGACGTCAGTTGCGTCGATAGCCGAGAGGCTTAATGCGAAAGCGTGCGTTTTTAGGGTTGCGACATTGCGTATTTATATTTAAGTTAGGTAGTTCGATCCCGTATAATTCTAAGATTTTTCCGAAATGTTCACTCGTTAATTCTAAGTACTTGTATATTAGAAGAATGAAACTTGTAAATTAATAAATTGAAGTGTATTTATAAAGTTCATAATGTAGAAACTTTTTTATTTTTATTTGCATTGATTTATTTTATAAAGAATTAAAAACAAGAAAATATTATTTTCTGTATTATTTCATTCTCCCGTTCCCCGTCTCACACGCATATAAGGCCTACATCGGTGAGTGACGCGAGCAGTGGAGGGGCAAAATTACAATTTTCTGAGCAAATATCGTTAGTGGCGATGTAAACGCCACTCCGTTGAAAAGCAATTCTTATTCTGGATGATACAATAGTTCCTCAGATTCATATTAATACTTATAATTTTCATTTAAATTTTCCATTCCATGGAGTAAATTTTATTTCAATCAAAGTATAATTCATTTACTGAATTAAGTAAAAAGTATTTAATTTTTGAACAGTTTCAAAACTACTGCTCAAAAATAGTAATCTTTAATCGAAAATATGTAACTTTTATTATTCTTTTTTTTCAGTGTGTTTAAAATATATCAACATGCAAAAGTAAGAAAACCATTCCAAAACTACTAAAAATTGAGAAAATATTTCAAATGAAAATGGTTTTTTTTAAGTCTGGAAAATAATATCTAATGAAAACAGGAAATTTAAAAAAGTTAAAAGTTTAAAATTTAAAATAAGTGAAACTTTTCTTTATATTTAAATATTTGAATTATCCACCTAAGGGAAATACTGCTTTCTAAAACTGAATTACTTAAAAATGACTAATAATTAGTAAAATCGTGCCTGAGTTTTTATTTCAGAAATTAGTTAAAAATAACTAATAATTAGTAAAAGGATGACTAATTGTTAGTAAAAACAGAACTAAAAAATAGTTAAAATTCGACTAATTGAATTAGTAAACAGAATTCTACTAAAATATTAGTTATTTTGACATAACCTAAAAATGAATTTGACTAATAATAAGTTATTTTTTACTAAGGGGCTATACTTAAATTACGTAACGCTTTTTTCAGGAATTTTTAGACCCCCCCTCCCCTGTAACAGTTTTTATAATGTAAACTTTTGACAGTTTACACAGGTGTAACAACTTTTCAGAATCCCCCCCCCCCCTCTAGAGCGTTACGTAATTTAAGTATGGCCCCTAAATGATTAGTAGAAATATAACTATTTGAATTAGTAACTGAGTTTTTGCTTTCAAATTAGTTATTTTTAACTAATTCAGATTTAGAAAGTGTTCGCTAAAGGAACTACTAAATCCTCGTCGGAAATAATTCTCTAAAGCTGATTCAGTGTAAATTTGACTGATTTTCAATGACTTCTTTCTCGCGATATAAATCAGTGAAATTCTACTGCAAATCAGTAAACGATAAATGAATTCTGAGTAATTTTTTAATAATTTCCAGTGGAATTTCACTGATTTTAAATCGCGAAAAAGTAGTCACTGAAAATCACTGAAAATCAATGAAATTTCACTGATTCAAAATTAATGATAGAACTCCAACGTCCTTCAGGCAGGACAAAAAAGCCTTCCACGAGTACGTACGAAATCGCGTTATAAAATTAACATGGATTCAGATAAACAAAAAGTAGTATATATCGTTGGAAAGGTAAAGAATCAAGCTTTCAGCGCATGTAAACATGGAACTTGTAAATTCAAACCCTGAAGCTTGGTAGCTAAAAGAAGTTAAATTTTCCAAAAATTCACATAATTTTTAGTCACAAAAAGACGACGCGCGGTACTGCCGGCAGGACGTTTTCGTTTTTTTAAAAAGACTACCTAGCCCTTGTACATAAATTTAAAAAATCGATATTTACATCATCTGAAAGCTTGTTTCATTACCTAAAAAACCATATATGTGACCCTCCAGGGTGAAAGGGACCTTAGCTGCAAAACATTGGATTTTGATTTTTTATTATGAATCGATAAAATTTGAGTTGCTCTTTCACATACAGAAATCAAAACTTGTTTATGTCTATTAGTTTTTGTGTTATTAGCGATGAAACATAGGCATAACATAACAACAACAAAGGCAGGCTCGTCTTTAAACGCCTGTCCTGAAAAATTCAAAACATTCAATTTTAAATCTTTATTATCAATCAATAGAATTTGAGTTAGTCTTTCACATACAAAAAATAAATTTTTTTTATGTCTATTAGTTTTCGTGTAATTGGCGATGAAACATAGGCACAACATAACAATAACTTAGTCAGGCTCAACTTCAAACGCCCGTCCCGCAAAATTCATTTCTTGCAGCTAAGGTCCCTTTCACCCTGGAGTGACACATATTAATTTTTATACTTATCTGCTTCCATATTGATTTTATAGAGCGATTTCCGAGGGACTTGCTCCTGAGCCATTTACCACCGGCCGCCATTACGTTAGTTATTACAATATTTACAAAAGTAATAATAAACTCAATTCCTTTGATGATGAAGATGATGAATTATGGTGATAATGATGATGGTGAATGATGATGATGATGATTATATGAAATTAAACTATTTTTTCACAAAAATGAATTGTCCTTCCGGAAGGACGTTTACTGTGTGAAAGCGCGTCCTATCGGCAGTACGCAGCCTTGGACGTTCTATCATTAATGAATAGAAAAAAATCCATAAACTCAAAAAAATAAAATTTGAAGTTTTCGAGATGTGTCTATTAATTCCCGGAACTTCCTACAGATTCCCAGATATTTTGCAAATTTTCGGATTTTTTACAGATCCCTGTTTTATAATTCTGTAAAATAAATAATAAAATTCCGGTTAAATTACACAGAGGTGAAAAACAGAACATTTTGTAAATTGTTGTGAAGTGTAGTCAACAAAAACTCCGTAACATTTTACTGAAAAAAGAAAATATATATCTTGTATTTTTTTTTTTAAATTCTCTGACTTTTCCCTTACTGGTCCGGCGAAAGTCCGGATCTACAAAGATTTTTGTTAAAACAAAGATTTTCACTGATTTCAAATGTAAATATATGGACAGGTGAGAAATGAGTAGCAGTGCTGTATTACCAAAAAAAAGGAAGAAAGGTTTTTTAAATGCTTCACGGTTCAGAGATTTATTTATTAAAGCTGGCCATAAGGGTGAACTCGATCTTTGTTTGCGCTTCGTCATCTATTAGTAGCGCATAACATAATGACAGGTAACATTAGGCAGTAATTACCAAAATAACGTGCATACCATAACGGATGTTTCATTCGTCTATACCGCCATTAAACAGTATAATTGCCTACATCCTGTCTGCCTTTCCGTTATGCTCATACTCATAAGATATCACTCGACGCTCCCACCCATCTAGAATCTACTTCCCCAATTCTTCGACCGATAGCTTCATTTTTTTTCGATATTAGTTCTCATAACTAGTTCAAATCACCAAACACGACGAAATTTCAAACCTATTTGGAGAAATTTGAGTGTAAAAAATTTTATGTTAAACGCTTTGTGTTAAAAATTAAGGAATTATAATTTTATTCTCTAAATCTGAATTAGTGGTTTTCTACTAATGTATTAGCGATAAGTGAGCTACTATTAAAATAGTAAGAATTAGTAGAAAACTACTAATTTTGTAGTAGAAAACTACTAATTAAATTAGTAAAAAAATCTACTTTTTTTAAAAGTAAAGTTTCACTATTTCAATTAGTAGTTTTCTACTAAGAATTAGTAATTTTTTACTAAGAATTAGTAGTTTTCTACTATATGAATTAGAGAAAAATGAGCCATGAATTTGACTAATTCATAGTAGAAATTGGGTCGCCTGAATTTCCTCTAAAACCCGATTGATCGAACTTGCAATTGCCCGAAATTAAATTGTCCGAATTTGTCATTCTCCGAACTTGCATTCGTCAGAATTTATAATCCCCCGACCTTGCATTCGTCTGAACTTTTAACTTCCCGAATTTGCATTTGTCGTAACTTTAGAATCACCGAACTCGCATTTGCCAAAACATTTAAATTGACGAAATTGCATTTGTTAAAATTTTCAACTCGATCTCGTATTTGTCCGAACTTATAAATCCCCTAACTTTGCATTTGTTCGAACTTTGAAGACACCGAACTTGCATTTGACCGAACTTCTAAATCACCGAACACGCATTTGTCAAAACATTCACCTCTGCGAAGTATGATTTGTCAGATCCTTTAACTCAAAGATTACGTAAGTCACCGAGTTTGCATTTACTAGAAAACATTACACTGTAAAAAGTAAATCTTAATTTCAGAAAAGTCTGAAATTAAACACACAAAACATGAAAAGCTCAAAACGTTGCATAAAAATGTCATTTTTTAGCTCAATTTGTGAAATAAATCGAAAAATCGGTATCATTATGCAACGTTTTGAGCTTCTTAAGTTTTGTGTGAATCGGTCTTGAAAAAAATGCTGTCCTTAATTTAAACTGAGGCTTCTGTGAAAATAGGGGTGATCTTTTAATTTCAACTTATGTTTGTGTGAAAATAAGATCTTGCTTCAGCTGAATTCCAATAAATTTTTTTAATTCAGCACACAAGTGCTGATTTTAGAGAATAATTGTCTTAAACTCAGCAAATTTACATGCTGATAATCACATTCTTTGCTTCCTAAATAGAGGTACAAAAATTCAACAAGAGTGTCCTTAAAAATGTTGCGTCTTAAAACAAGACTTACTTTCTACCTTAAAATAAGACCTTCTTTTCACAGTGTATCAACCAATCAGAAGGAAAATGCGAATTCAATGACTTGCATAGTCAGTGAGCTAAATATAAAAGTTTTGACAAATGATAGTTTGGAGAGTTAAATGTTTCGGCATATGCGTATTCGGTGATTTAAAAGTTCGACAACATGTAAGTTCGGCCAAATGTGATATTGGTGATTTCAAAGTTTGGAAAAATGCAAATTCGGGAATTTCAAAGTTCGGACGAATGCAAGTTAGATGATTTCAAAGTCTAGAAAATTGCGAATTTGGTGACTTCAAAGTTCGAACAAATGTAAGTTCGGTGATTTCAAAGTTCGAACAAATACAAGCTATAGGGGATTTAGAAGTTCGGACAAATACGAGTTCAGGGAGTTGAAAATTTTAACAAATGAAATTTTATCAATTTAAATGTTTTGACAAATGCGAGTTCGGCGATTCTAAAATTACGACTGATGCAAATTCGGGAAGTTAAAAGTTCGGATAAATGCAAGTTGGGGGGATTACAAATTCTAGCAAATGCAAGTTTGCAGAATTACTAATTCGGGTAATTGCAAGTTCGATCAATTGGGTTTTGGAGGAAATGCAGGCTCCCCGTAAAATTGTAGATCTATCCTATATGTCTGGCGTCATTTGGAAAATTTTAAGGGACAACAAATGTTATATTTTTAGTTTTTCCAACTCCTCTAATCGCAAAAATTCTTAATTTTTAATCAATTTATTTTATTATTTTGTTTATCGACGTCAGAATTAATCGCCAATTTCTGGATCGTATAAAGATCGTTTCGTCAATGTGTCACGGACTCATTTTTTGTCTGTCGAGACTTCGGCGTTGTTTCCTCTTTCTCCGTTACACCCTCGGCGCTTGATCAATGGACACATGGCGGAATGTAGTTCCAATAATTCGTGAGCGTGATAACAAACGCTTAATTAGCACTGATCTTGGCGAGACTAAAAAGTAGCATAACGAAGGCCGATTCTTGGCTCTCGGGGCATGAATTCGATTCGCCGCTACACGTTTCTCCGGTGTACCAAGGCTTTTACAGACCAAGTTCGATGAAGAAGAAGTCGTCGCGCTTCATTAGCAATACTTTTTCCCTTTACGCGCCTCCTGACGAGTTTTTTCGTACCCTTTTTTTATTTTGAATAACCCTTTTGCTTGTCACGTGACGCAAATCACGTCGCACCTTCACAGAAGAACAAATAATTCAATCATATTACGGCAAAAGTATTTTATCATTTCTTTTTGGCGACAAACATCCTGCAATACCAAATTGATCAAACAATATATTGCATTATTGTCTGATGAAATTTTTAGAAAAATTATCTAGGAAATGTTAAATAACTGTCAAATAAAATTAAATAATAATTAGGTTCATTGCTTCCTCTCATAGAGGAGTATTGTTTTTTACCCAAACCTTCGATTACGATTTTTTGACATATCTCGAGAACCGTAATAGGTTAAGATTTTTTTTTAACGAAATTATAAGTCTTTCAGGGGGACAAATTATGACATATGTTTGAACCCGATCGATCAATTTATTCAAAGTTATTACCATTTTAAAAATAAAAAATTTTGAAATCCCTATTTTTAAATAATTTTGTTTTTATATTGTCTATCAAGTTTTAATACATTTTCATCAACTTGTAGGTGATTAAAAAGCACATCGAATGAGTTATTTGACAACCTTCCAGCGTAATCTTTTGCAGAGTTTCAAGGTTTCAAAAACAGGAAAATTTTAAAAAATTAATTTTTTTAATTTTTTGTCATCATATATAAATTTATAAATTTTATAAAAAATACTTTCTACTATTCAAAAACGCATCAATTCTCATATTTAAGATCTTTTTGCGACCTATTAATTAGAATTTAATGATACACTGCAAAAACAGGTGTCTTAAATTGTTCAAAAATGTTTTAAAATAAGACATTTTTCGTGTCTTAGACACCAAAAGTATCTTAATTTAAGACATTTTTGGCCAATTTAAGACACCATGTTTTTACAGTGTATATTTAGAGAATCAAAAGTATTTTTAAATGTAAGTTTTTCCGTTTATTTTTGCAAAGAATTTATCTAATTTCTTAATTTTAATGATATAAATACACAAATTTAGTAACCTCTATGAGGAAGGAATGTATTTAAGAAATGAACACAAATAATTACTCACTCAAAATAACAGGGTTACCACAAATACACTGCAAAAACAGGTGTTTTAAATTGTTAAAAAATGTCTTAAATTAAGACATTTTTCGTGTTTTAGACACCAAAAGTATCTTAATTTAAGACAGTTTTGTCCAATTTAAGACACCCTGTTTTTGCAGTGTATTTTCTTACAATTTTCCCTTATTTTTCCCTGATTTCCAGACAAATTTTTTTCTTCTTCCCTTCTTTTTTTGGGTTCTTAAAACTAATTTTTCGTATATTTACTATAAAATTGTGAAAAATAATTATTTTTTAGATTGCAAATATTACATTTTTTTAGTAATGTTTAAAATACGACTTCAAAAAATTTGTTTAGTAAATTTTTATAATCAGTAAATTTCAAAAAAATATCCTTTTTCATTCATTTTAAATATTTTATGCATTTTTCCAGTAGAGGAGACCCAGGAAGAAAATAACAAAAATCAATTATTTGACACTACACTGCAAAAACATGATGTCTTAAATTTGACAAAAATGTCTTAAATTAAGATACTTTTGTTGTCTAAGACACGAAAAATGTCTTATTTTAAGACATTTTTGAACAATTTAAGACACCTGTTTTTGCAGTGATATCACTCCAAAAACAAGCGTCTTGCAAGTGTCTTAAACTAAGACATTTTGATAGCCTCTTTAATCTAAGACGCAAAAAAATGTCTCATTTTAAGACACTTTTTTCGTCAAATGTCTTAGTTTAAGACACTTGCAAGACGCTTATTTTTAGAGTGTATTAGAGTTAAAACTATTTGTCGGGTTAGTTCTGTAAACATACTAATCATAAGCTTAGACTTTTACCTGTTAAATAAAATTGGAATTAGACATTAATAATAATTAGATAGTTCACAGCAGGACTTTTAAATCTGCTGTGCATTTGTTACTTTTAAGACGCAACTTTTGTAAGAATTGTTGAATTTCAAATAAAATTTTTGTACCTCAATTTAAGAAGCAAAGAATGTGATTATCAGCATGTAAATTTGCTTAGTTTAAGACAATGAATCAATAAAACCGGCAGCTGTGCGTTGAATTTAAGAAATGTGTTTAATATCCAGCTGGACCAAGATCTTATTTCCACACAAACATTTTTTAAATTAAAAGAACGTCCTTATTTTCACAGAAGCCTCAATTAAAATTAAGAATAGCATTATTTTCAAGACTAATTTAATTTCAGAATTCTTTGAAATTGAAATTTACTTTTTGCAGTGTAAAATTGCACAATTTTATAATACAAATTTATATATACAGGGATATATATATATCCCTGTAAAAACAAAGTTTTACTTTAAAGCAGAAAAGCTGTCTTATTTTAAGATGCAACATTTTAATACACTGAAAAAAATGTTTAGTCATATCTACAAAAATTTTGTTGGCTTAACCAAATTTTTAGTCATAGCAACTAAAATTTGGTTGGCTCAACCAAATTTTTGTTTTTACATAAACATTTATGTAGTAAGGCTTTCTGAGTTTAGGACAAGTCTTACATTAAGATGATCTTTTTACAGTTTATCACTGCAAAAACATGATGTCTTAAATTTGACAAAAATGTCTTAAATTTAGATACTTTTGGTGTCTAAGATACGAAAAATGTCTTAATTTAAGATATTTTTGAACAATTTAAGACACCTGTTTTTGCAGTGATAATAACGTGATACTTTCCTACTCACCCCTCCTTTAAAAAAAAAGTTTAAATTACAAAAAATTATTTTACATTTTTTAATTATACACTAGCACGACTCAAATACAGATAATGAAGCTATACAAAATAACGAAAAGCATTTTTTAAATACTTATAAAATCAAATAAATATAATATTTTTTAAAATTTAGTCCAAAAATTAATTTTGTTATAATTTTTGCACAAAATGTTAATGTCAGATATATAGCTTCCGGTCGACCCATTACATAATTTAAGGAAGATAGAGGGGTCAAAACTGACTAAAAATTCTTTTAGGACCACATCGTCCGCTCATTCACTGCAAAAACAGGTGTCTTAAATTCAGTATAAGTGTTTTAAATTAAGACATAGTTCGTGTCTTAGTCATCAATAAGACACGAAAAATGTCTTAATTTAAGACACTTTTGCACAATTTAAGACACCTGTTTTTGCAGTGAATTGCTGTAGAAGTTATAAACGTTCACTGTAAAAATAAGTATCTTATTATGAGATAGATTGTCCTCACTTTTAAAACTTTTAAAGTGTTTTGTGTCCTCATTTATAAAACAAAACAAGTGTTACCATGTGATCATGCACAGCTGAATCTGACTCACTTTAAGATAGAAAAATGACTAAAATTAAGTTATGATTCTTAATTAAAGACGGATTTCGTGTTTTAATACATGTCTAAAACACGAAAATTGTTTTCTGGTTCAATTTAGATATTATGCCTGTTTCAAAGTGAAACACGAGACAACTCAAAACAAATCACAATCAATGCCTCAAAGGTACGAAACATTTAATTGTTTAGCTTTAAAACATAAGTGAGACACCTATTTTTACAGTGTTGTTACTTTTCTCCTCGGTCTCCCCGACTTTTGACGAAAACCCCTAACATTTCCCTGATTTCTCTGACCTGTGGCAACCCTGAAATAAATACGACAACTTGGCAGCGGTTTTATAACATGATAAAACGATTAAAAAGAATTGAATATCGCAATTTGTGGATAGTTGAGCGTTTTCTAGAGCAGCTGCCTAACGGTGTGGTGGATGCAAACTTGGAATAAATATTACATAATCTGTCGATAAAAGCCCTATTTATGCGGACGAAATAGGATCAAAGGATTCTGATAAAAAAAAGGAAGAATCGGCCTTCGACGGATGGCACGGTACGGCAATTAATTTCATCGAGTTTCGACAGATCTGTGGCCCGGCCGCCTGGAGGGGCCCCGGAATTCCTGAAACTGAGAGAAGCGATCGGATCTGCCGGCCTTTTCAACTCGACTCAGTTACGCTCTTTCCTCGATAGCCCGCCAATCTAATTAATAACGGATCGGCGCCCGATCCTTCCCCCAAGAATCGGTCGTGCCGCTTGGGCATCGCATCGATTTAAATTGAAACGTTCGAAACAAAGGAGGTGCCCGCTACGAAATTAAACAACGGCGCAATATCTCTAGGGTCCAAACACAAAGGCACGTTCACAACCGATTAGGCAGAGATTCGCGTGGTCGCGATTCTACCTTAGTCGGTAACAGAGGAATGTCTAATAACGAACATGCCACTTGTACTACTCCACGCTTCTGCATTCTACCCCAAAATCTTGACCTTCCAGTTTCAACGATCGATTTCACCTTCAAGTGAACAATTCTTGGCAAATCTTTTTGGACTGGGCGCGCACTTTCTTCAATACTGAGTCAGTGAATTTTTCACTTATTTGAAATCAGTGTCTGTCACTCTGGCGATTCTGCAAATCAGTGAAATTTCACTGATTAAGTTAAAAAATTTTAGCATTTTATACTTTAAAAAGAAAGTCTTATTTTAAGACAGAAAACCTGTCTTACTTTAAGACGCAACATTTTTAAGACAACTCTTACTGAGTTTAAGGATTTTTCTTTTGCTTCAAACTGCACTGCAAAAACTGTTGTCCTCTAAGTGTCTTATTTTAAGACATTTTGGTGTCTTTTTTGTACACTGCAAAAACATGGTGTCTTAAATTGGCCAAAAATGTCTTAAATTAAGATACTTTTGGTGTCTAAGACATGAAAAATGTCTTACTTTAAGACATTTTTGAACAATTTAAGACACCTGTTTTTGCAGTGTACCTAGGACGCAAAAATGTCTCATTTTAAGACACTTGTTGCTTCTTAAATACAACGAAGACACAAAAATGTCTTATTTTAAGACACTTTCGGGACAGTTGTGTTTAGAGTGTGTGCAAAAAAATTAAAAACTTTAAACTTGCATTTAAAAATGTGAGGTACGCACTAATCAATTTAATTCATCTTGATTAAGATAGTATTTTTTTTCAAAAACGTTTTTATATAGCAATTGCTGAATTTAAGACTCGTCTTAACTTAAGATTCTCTTTTTACAATGTTACAGTAAGACATTAAGACATCTGCAAGCGTCTTACGTCTTTAAAAAATGTCTTAAACTCGGAATATCTTAAATTTTAAGACACTATTTGCGTCCTAAAAACAAATAAGACATTTTTTTCAGACTTTGATTAACTAAGACACTATACGTAGACGGGAAAAGTTTCTTATTTTAATAAACTAAATTACATTTAAGACACTTTTAGTATTTTAAGACAGAAGACATCTTGCTATGAGACACCCAAAAATGTCTTAAAAATGAACACATAAATGTCTTAAAATAAGACACCGGTTTTGCAGTGATGACATTAACAAGACACCTGTTTTTGCTGTGATAATAATATAGAACTAACAAATGCGATTTTTATCTTACAATCCGGTTCGTAATTTCAACAATGAATTTTTCTCTCTATATAATATTTTAAGTCTGACTTCCAATAAAATGTCTTGTTTTGAGACACTTTTTGCATCTTAGACACAAAAGTGTGGTACAATAAGACACTTGCGAGTCACTTGTTTTTAAAGTATGTATTCCAAGATTTCTAAAATTTAAAATGATCCACTACGGCGACTTTTAAAAAATGTTCCTCTGCACTAAATTGCTTATTCTACATTCTTGAAATATAACTTCAGATTTAAATTCAGTGACCCTAAGAACCAAGCAATATATTTTTTAGAAATTGATTAAAAGCTTAAGTTTTACGAAATTTTTGGCGTACTTTAAATCGACCACATTTAATATTTTTAATCCGACATCAGAAAGTATAAAAATAATTTTAAATGGAATAAAAAAGTAATAATGTTTAAAAAGAATTAAGGAATAAAAAAATGAAAAAAATTTAATAAAATAAATAAGGAAAAATAGAGAAAGCTTTTAACCAAAATCAAACAAATTATATGAATAAATGAGAAAGTTACAAAGAAATATTTAGAACCTTATAAAAATGCTAAAATATAAAAATTCTGTGGTAATAAAAAGAAATAAAATAAAATGTAGAAATAAAATGTAAAAACAAAACATGTAAATCTAAAAAGGTAAAAAAAACAGTTTATAAAAGAAAGGAGAAGATTACACGGAAAGAAGTAAGTTAGTCACAGCTGCTAACGAAATTTACAAAACATTTATTTAGTCACAACAGCTAAATATTAGCTTAAGGGGGCAACCCTAGTTGAAGCGCGAAAAAATTGATCATTTTCATGAATTTTTTTTAGAAAAACTACTAACAATTTTAAATAAAACGGTTTTTTGTCTAAAAATACAGAATTTAAAGTATGAATTCCGGTAAAAAAGTTGAAAAATATTTAAAAATGGAGGTGTAATGCTCGATCTTGTTAAAGTCTTCATAGAAAATATGGTTTGCGGTGACCACAATTATAAAGAGTTGGTTTACTTGTAACACAAAATTCCAACGAATTTAGTTAAAGTAGAAGATAATCTAGTGCTCAATCGAAGGATTTAAAAAAAAATCCATTTTTGACAAAATGGCAACCGCTCAAACTCTACTTTTGGATTTTCACTAAAAAAAAAATGATTTCCCACCTGTAAAAAGGAAAGTTTTGCATTTAAAAACAAATCCTTCGATTAAAAACTGGATTTTTATGTTTTAAAAAAGTCCACAAAATTTGAACAAAATCGGTTCAGTAGTTTTTCATCAATAGTGGTCACCGACTTGAAACAGATGGCTTACTCTAAAACACCTTCCGAGGCTCTTTTTTATGCTTTCTATCGTAATAAATTTTCACTGAATAACCTAAAAATATATTTATATATTGCTGAAATGATACTTTAACAAAATGCAAAAAAAAGTGAATTGAGTTTTTGAAAAAAATAAGTAGGGTTGCCCCCTTAAACAAACAATTGCTACGACAGCTAAAAGTTCGCTATGTTACACTGCAAAAACATGGTGTCTTAAATTAGCCAAAAATGTCTTAAATTAAGATACTTTTAGTGTCTAAGACACGAAAAATGTCTTATTTTAAGACATTTTTGAACAATTTAAGACACCTGTTTTTGCAGTGTAGCTAACAGGCATGGATGCCATAGCTAAAAATAGATATTTGTCCTATTGGGACAGCTAAACCTTTTTAGCTTTGGTATCTACAATTCTGTGGCTGAAAGGCAGAATAACATAACTGCATTTTCATAGTTTTGAGAAAAACCTGTTTTTGTTTATTTTTTTGGTTTTGTAAAATCGAAAAATCAACCAATATTTTTGGTGTTTGGCATTGTATCCTATTTTCTAGTGTAGTTTTTACATCTGTTTATCAATTTTAATAAAATATAAACGCTTTGAAAAAGAATATCAATTCTTTTTTTCGATTTGAATGCAGTTATGCTGTTGTGTTATTAATTATTTTCTACGTAAATAAACATTTAAATCACTTTACTGTTATGAAACTTTAAAAAGCATTACTAAATTAACTCAAATCTGATGTTATCTCAAATTCGATAAAATGTTAGTTATGATGTTATGCCTTTCAGCCACAGAATTATTAGGAAATACAGCTCACATTTAGCTAAAGTAGCAAATGTATTAACTGTCTTAACTAATATTTAGCTGGGGTGACTAAATAAGTACCAGCTAAATTTTTTAGCTGCAGCAGCTAACTTATTTTTTCTGTGTATAATAAATATATAAGAATTAGAAAAAACGTGAATAAAATACATAACGAACAAGAAAATTCTTATAAAAAATAATTACAAACGTTTTTTTTAATCATGAAAATGATTAAAAAAAGTAATGGGGAAACGTTAAGATCTTAGGGGCCATCCATAAATTGCCTAGTAGTTTTAGGGGGAGTAGTGGTTTGAAAAAATGTTACTACTTTTTACATGGGGGAGGGGAAGGAGCTATTTGACCTTGTTAGTAATATTTTTACCCATTGTTAAAAATATTTTTTAAATTTTACTTCCTTAAAGTAAAATTCTTAATTCTTCCTTAATTCCTTTCATGAATTTTTTAGTCAATTTAGTACAAAAATACAAAGAACTTTTCGTATTATAATTATATCACTTGAATTTATTTAATATTTGGTGAAAAACAAGCAAACTTTTTGTAAAACAGAAGGTGATAAAATATTTTTCAAAGTTACGTAACATTCATGGGGGGAGGTAAATGAGTTTGTTACGACTTGTTACATTGGGAGGGGGGAAGGAGTTTAAAATTACCAAAAAACATGTTACGTAATTTATAGATTGCCCGTTAGTAAAAAAAGTAATCTTTAAAGAATTTTAAAAAAATAAGGAAATTACTTTATTTAGGAAAAAGAGTAAAAAACTTTCTTTTTAGAACTAGAAAAAACGAGAATTAAACAGTTTAAAGAAAAGGGAATAATTTCAAGGAAATAGAAAAAATTATGGTGAAATAAGAAAATTTGAAACAAGTTTAAATTTACATAAAAGAAGACAAAAGAAGAAAAATCTCTATAACATTTTTTAAAATTTTGAATAAGAAATGTGGGAAAAAAACATCTAATAAATATTTAAACGAAATTAGAAACTATAGAATATAAAAACTAAAGAATTTTAAAGAAGCAAGGACATTTCTAAGAAATAAAAAATTGTAAAATTTAAAAATTATTTAAAACTTGGAGCCAAAAATTTTAAAATTGATTGTTCGAAAATATTACTAATTTTGTATTGAATTTACCACTGAGATAAACTGATAAATAATTATATTTTTAAAAAACCATACTTCTTATTAAATTTTGATTCTTCAAAACGTGCTGTGTAAAAGAATATCAAGATTTTAGAAGTTGATGCGGTTTTCAATATATACTTTATATTATAAACAGCTATTAAATTGCCAATGTTGTTTTAGTGGAAGTTACAATGCTAATTTTAGGTGATCCAAAGTGAAGAGTCATTGTCGCAACATCCTCACAAGCTTGTTGACTTTCTTGGGAAGCTGAAGATCAATATATTTTATGCCCTGGTTTCAATTAAGCTAAGGCGAATATTTATCGATGAACGACCAATCATGAGTCATTTTAAACACGCGAAATTAACACTTGTTCCTGAATGAACCTGAGAAAACCAACATCGTTAATTTAACAAGACGAGATCATAAAACAGGCACTTGGGATTTTTGAAAATTAATCTGCATTAAAATAATACATTATGCTTATCATTTATGTTAAAATCTGCAAAAAAAAACAGATGATTTAAGTTTTTTCTTTTTCTAGCCGTGAGAATAATTTAGAGTTTCAATTCAACTGAAAAAAAATATAAGAGATGTTTAGTCTTTCATTTTTCTAAATACTTGAATAATTTTAAGCTTAATTGTTTTTTTAAATTTGAAATTAAAGTATTAAATACTCATGTAGGAGATAAAAATTTAATGAATTTCATTGCACAATCAATTTTGAGGATAATAATTAATATCGTAATTTGTAAACGGAATCGAGGTGTTATGTAAGATTTTTTTGTATACCCACACAAAGGTGACTCATTAAGAAAGTAATCTTTTAGAAATTGACGTTTGGAATAAATAGAAGGTATTAATATTATGAGCCGAAGACAGAAAGCCAAGGGAACTAATTCGTTCGGCTCCAATCAACATGCTAAGACTGTGATTCATACTCGTATCTTGGGCGCGAAAACGAGAATTCTAAATCTTCGATATGAATCGGGTAATCCCTCGTAATGAACTTCTCAAGGCTACCTCTTGAGGAGAAGATTCAAATATTTATTTCATCGCGACGTCACCCAAGCGTCTTATACTCTTTAGTTTTTAATCAAGGACGCATCAATGAATATAGATTCAACCCTTCTCAATAATTCTAGTTTGGTCAATAGACTCGTGGTCATGTCGCTATATGAAACATTTTCAAGGGTGTATTACTTTCAGAAACAAACAATAGAACTTAATATTAACAGGTATTAATATAAAATGTTTATAAAGTAATGGGTATATTAAACAATATTCGAATTTGTGAAATGAAAAAAAATTATATTTACTTTTGATATTTTTAATTTAAATATTGAATATTAAAATATTAGGTGCTATTAAAAATAAATTAAAACAACTTTTTGCAACAACATTTATTTATATAGATAAATATTTATTATTATCTAATTAAGTAAAATTTAAAAAAATTAATTTATTAGAAAAAGTATTTTTTAACACTAAGGGATAATTTTTCCCGCGCTTACAGTCACGTCATTATTTTAGTTCTGAGTTGTATTAAGAGATGGCAGACGCTGTGCTACTTGGAACTTCACGAATCAATTTCTTTGACGCGCTCTTTAACGTTCTATATATCTCCAATTTGTTTCATTTTCCATCAATTTATCACTAAACATTAATAACCAAGAAGAATTTATTCAGCCTATCTATAATTGACAGTATTGTTTGACATCATATTTCTAGGAAAATATGAATTTATTCAGATTTAATGTATTTTAATTTATATTTGTAAATAAGAAAAAACGTTAGAATTCTGAAGAAAAACAAATAATGTTATCAAATAAAACGATTTTTTCTGTAATAAAATAAATAATTGCAGCACCCACGTATTAAATAATTGTTAAATTAATTCTCACTCTATCTTACCGAATATACTTATTTGATCAGTTTTCTTTTAAACTCTAATAATAAACTGAATTATAAATTTGTTGAATAAATGTTCTATTAAGAAAGGTGATAATGAGGTCTAAAAATGCAATCATAATTAAGATAATGAGAAGGAATAATAGAAGAGCAATAAGAATAAATGAACAATGTTAATGAGAGTATGAAAGCAACAATGTACGAGTGATGACATTCAATACAGTTTACAAGTCTGTATTTGGCAGGAGCGAATGATTATTGATGATCATCATCTATCAAAAAAGGAGTGTCTAACGCCGAATGTTAATTAGGACATGACGTGTTCAAACACAAACGTACAATCACACTTATAGGATTATGTTTATGCACAGCTTCATTAGCGTAAAAATGCAAGCAATATAATTGATCATAATAATCACAAAAAGTAATGATGGGGAGTTAAGTTTGCTGTTTGCTCAAGAGCATTCAAACATTAACATAATATTGAATATGCAACAACTTTAGTGACAATAAACATTCCTATTCAGATGAGGAACAAAGAACCTTAACTTCGAGTTAATGTTTTAAAGTCATTTAAAATTAGCACCACAGAATAAAAAGAAAACTTTAATAAACTTCAACTCTATTAAAGTATAATAGAGTTCTATCTGCATGTAAAACTTTATTAAAAATATCTATAAATGGAACTTAATAAAAAATAGATGGAGTTTAATTAAAAGGTACTAGTAAATTAAATTTTGTTTTATTTAAATTATTAAACATTGCAACTTTTTTAAAATAATCAGTAAATAAAACATAAATACATGATTGAAATTTCTCAACAAATAAGATTAAACAATGTAAAATCCATTTGAAAAATCGTGAAACTCTAAAGATAAGTGCGCTAATATTATTTACTAACCGTCAACTTTCTCTCTAGGTTCTAATTCCATTAGTTTAAACAATCTCAAAGTCTAATGTGTTGGAGCTGAAAATGAACTGTTTAGAGAGGTGGTTATATAAAAGCATTTGTTTCCCGTCTGTTGCCACTGAAAGCGTCATGTTTCTGTCAGAAAGTTTCACGAGCGACTCGTCAATGAATATGACTGTTCTTTCAACGGATCGAGCACTTGGAAACTGGTTTAAATGATTTCTGGGCACGTGTTTTACATGTAGGTAGATATACACAGCCGGTCTTCTGTCAGGGTCGAATATATAAGTTCTCTACGTTATCTCGGGTCATATCTTCTGCTTGATCTTCTTCAGTTCTCATTTCTTTTATACCAACCCTATTGTATTCATCCACAAAGCTCTGATTGAACACTATGTGCATAACAGTATATCATTATCCATCTATGCAAGATGAGTTAACTCTTCTTCAAAAAATTTGTCCTAAAGTATTCATGATTGTGTGGCAGATACTGGGCCACAATTGGTGGCTCATATTAAACAAGTCGTTTAACACTTGAAAATGCGTAAATTTGAAGAAGAAACCATTTTTGGCGTATTATTACCACATAGGTGTTTTTTCAACCACATAATACGTTTGATTCAAACAAGTATTTTATACATAATATATAATGCATAATATATGTGATACATAATATGAATGGTATTATGCAGTTTTTGACGTCAAAAGTTATAGATGTACATTTATTTACGAAAACGTGATTTTGATTTAAATGTTTATCCTGTTGAATAAATAACAGACGATTGTATAAAACGACAAATAGATCTTTAGACAAAAAAAATCATAGTTAAAAAAATGGAAAGCCGAGATTTTGATAAAAACTCAATTGACAGAATGTGCAATAGACAGAAATTTGTTTATCCGAATATTTAAATTCCCGAAACTTTATTTGTCAGAATATTTAACTTCATGAAACTTTATTTGCCGGAAAATACAACTTTCCGAAAATTCATTTTTCAGATTATTTGACTTTCCAAATATGATTTTGTCAGATATTGTACTTATCAAACTTACCGTTTGTTTGAATATTTAATTTCTCGAAACTCCATTTCTTAGAATACTTAATTTTTCGATTTTGCATTATTTAGAAACTGTATCAATCAGATTTACCATTTGTCCAAATATTTAACCTCTCAAAACTCCATTTTTCAGAATATTTAACCTCTCGAATTTTCATTTGTTAGAATGTTCCAATTTTCGAATATATGGGTACTTCAACAAAAAAGATTTCTGTTCCTATTATTTAAAAAACTCTCTGACAAAGATAATCAGCTTCTGGATTTTTTGATTTAACGTTATTTATCAAGTTTTTGTCAAAATTCGAGAAAATTCTATGCGTTTTTACAATTCTCATTTTCCTGGCACCAAGTTTTAGCAAAAAAAAATTTTTTTTTTTAAAGATTTCTGTTCCTATTATTCAAAAATCTCTCCGAAAGAGGTAATTAGCTTTTAAATTTTTTGATTTAACTTTATTTATCGAGTTCCTGCCGAAATTCTACAAAATCTAATGCATTTTGACAATTCTTATTTTCCTAGCACCTAGTTTTGGCAGAAAAAAAAAGTTTAAAAAAGATTTCTGTTCCTATTCCCGTGCAGAAATGTCGATGTGGGCCTCAAGGGGTGCTTGCCAGTTTTCCTTATCTCTGGTAAGGCCCTTGTCGGGAAAACTGGTAAGCGCCTTACAAGGCTGTAACGCTTTTGCACATCAATGCCCTACATATGGAAAACTCGTCAGAGCCTTACCCGTTTTTAAAATAAAAAACCTGAGTAGATATATACAACGGCAAAGCAAAGCATTAAACAAATAATAATGTAATTACATTAAATTAATTTCTTAAAAAAATATTTTTGTATTTTTTTTTAGTTTCATTTATTTCTTTTCTATTTTTTTTTACAAATCAAGGAAGGATTACTACAATTATTTATATAATTCACTTTTAATTTATTCTTAAATATCTTATTTTAAACTTATATTTTTATTTTAATTAATTTTTTTTGTACACACAAACACTTATAACTAAGAATTAAAAATACCGCACGCAAGGAGGATCGAACTCCAGAAACCTAGACCTAAGGACACAAATGGCGGGCGCCTTAGCCCACCCAGCCACACTGGCTTAGGATTATTTTATTTTAAACGTTTTCTTGAACTATAAGTCATTAGATCTATTACTTGTTGTGGTAATAAAATATATGTATCACCTTTGAATGTTTTAACCTAATAAAAATGTATATTATTTTAATGGATATATAAATATACATACATATATCTACATATATTTATGTATATTTATTTTAAATTTAAAAAAAAATCATTTATATTTTTCTATTAATAAATTGTTTTTATAAGTGAGCTAATACTAATTGTAAAAATTTTTTTTTAAAATAGTTTACGTAATTATAAATAAGTAAATAAATTTAAATAAAATTTTACAAAATATCAATTCAAAAAATTGACAATATAAAAAATATATTTTTTAAATTTAAATAGGTACATACTAAATAGAAAAATTGTAATTATCAAAATTCTCAACATAAAATAAAATGATTTCAAATTATTAATATTTTATACTGGTAAACAAGTAAATATAACGTCATTAGGCTAGGGAAAGTAATATTCTTTTAAATGTATGATTCTTTCTAATTAAATATAGAAGTTCATATACAAACTATTTTTCAATAAAATTCTATACAAATTACTTTTAGAATCGAAAATAAAAAATTTTATAAGTTTGAAATAGTTTAATTGATAGTCTAATATGCAAAACTTCAGTAATACATGAATTGTGGCGTTATCGGGGTAATTAGTGGTTTTCCCTACTTAGGGCTTTAAATAGACGCCCATGTCAAAATCTAGTAATGTGAAATAAATTATAATTTATTTTAAATTTAAATACATAGTAAATAGTAAAATTGTAATTATCAAAATTCTCAACATAAATTAAAATTATTTCAAATTATTAATATTTTATACTGGCAAACAAGTAAATATAACGTCATTAGGCTAGGAAAAGTAATATTCTTTTAAATGTATGATTCTTTCTAATTAAATATAGAAGTTCATATACAAACTATTTTTCAATAAAATTCTATACAAATTATTTTTAGAATCGAAAATAAAAAATTTTATAAGTTTGAAATAGTTTCATTGATATTCTAATACGCAAAACATCAATGATACCTGAATTGTGGCGTTATCGGGGTAATTAGTGGTTTTCCCTTCTTAGGGCTTTGAATAGAAGCCCATGTCAAAATCTAGTAATATGAAATAAATTATAATTTATAATTTAAAGTCATTTCATTATATTCAACTGCGATTAAAACGATTAATTCTTTAAAATATACATAAATGTTTCTAATATGCTACCTAATTAAAAATTTAATAACATTTTTTCAGTTTTTTTAAACAAGGAAAACTGACGAGGCCCATGCCTGAGCCCTACTTTAAGTAGGGCAAACTAGGGCAATTTCTGCACGGGTTATTAAAAAAACACTCCGAAAGAAGTAACCAGCTTTTTGATTTTTTGATTTAATATTTTTTATCAATTTTTTGTCAAAATTCGACAAAATGCTATGTGTTTTGACAATTCTCATTTTCTTGGCACCTATTTTTGACAAAAAAAAAATTTTTTAAAAAAAGATTTCTGTTCCTACTGTTTAAAAAACTCCCCGAAAGAGGTAATCAACTTTTGGATTTTTTGATTTAACGTTATTTATTGAGTTTTTGTCAAAATTAGACAATATCCTATACATTTTGATAATTCTGATTTTCCTGGCACCTAGTTTTGGCAACAATTTTTTTTACAAAGTTTTCTATTCCTATTTTTCAAAAAACTCTCCGAAAGAGATAATCAGGATTTGGATTTTATTTTACCTTATTTATCGAGTTTTTGTCAAAGTTTTTTTACAAAGTTTTCTATTCCTATTTTTCAAAAAACTCTCCGAAAGAGGTAATCAGGATTTGGATTTTATTTTACGTTATTTATCGAGTTTTTGTCAAAATTCGAAAAAATTTTATGCAATTTGACAATTCTTATTTTCATGGCACCCAGTTTCGTCAAAAAAATTTTTTTTAAAGATTTCTGTTCCTATTATTTAGAAAACTCACTGAAAGGGATAATTACCTTCTCAAGTTTTTATCAAAATTCGACAAAATTCATAAACAATTTTTGAAATTTGGAACGCCATATTGAATCCGCTATTTTGGATTTTGAAAAACTAACTTCCAATTTATAATTATTAGCGACCCAAAAAAATGTTCACCAGTAAGTTTTATAAAAATTCAATCACAATTTTTAGTGTTATTGAGATTTTTCTGTTCATAATCACAGTTTCCTGGATATTATTTTATAAATGGCTGTAAAATTCGTAATTTTTAATATTTTTACTGTCCTCTTTCAGATTATTTGGAAATTATACCAAAGTTTAAAGTCCATCTACTTGCTAAAACTAAAGCGCACAAAAAATGTCTTGACAAAAATAGCATCATTTTCTTCCTTCGTTCATAGGACTACTTATATATGTTTTACTAAATTGTAATTATCAGATTTATTATTTGTCCAAACATTTAACTAACCGAAACTTTATTTATCAGAGTCTTCAACTTCCTAAATACAAAAATTCCAGAAAGTGCATTTTCCTGTCACACGGAATGTAAAGTTTCTATGGGAGCTATTTGATTGGCTGGTAATCTTTCCAGAAATATTACCGGCCAATCAGCGAGATCTTTTAGCAATTCTACATTTCGTGGGTCGGGCAAATGCACATTCTGAAATTTTTGTATTCTGGAAGTTTAAGACTTTGATAAATGAAGTTTCGATTAGTTAAATGTTCGGACAAATTTAATTCGATTCAAATTATTCAAGAATTTAAACATTCTGACAGATAAAAATTCGAGAGGTTAAATATTCTGCCAAATGAAATTTCGAGAATTTAAATATTCGGATGAATAAATTTCGGTCTATTGCACATTCTGTTGAGTTTTGGTCAAAATGGCGGCTTTCCCAAAAAAATGTCTGTTCTTCAAAGGTTAACACGGTTTATTACTTTATATTGTTTTACAACTCTAGGCAACAACTATTTTTCGCATGCAGATAATTTACTTGACAAGACATAAATTTCATTGTGGAAGTTTCAAGATTGGTGGTCAGAAAGTGCGTTGATTTGGATCAAAGAGGCACGAATGCGTCTGGCAATAATTAGAATTAATTTAGAAGGAACGTTAAATCTAGGCGAGTGGGCCCTCGAACAGGAATAACCCAACTGGCTCTGATTAGTCTTAATGTGTTAATTAGAGAAGATTGCTGTCTGGCATTCCCCTTTCCTCGAGGCCCCTTTTGCTTCATCCGTTGATGGTCTTGACTCTTCAGCAAAAGTACGCCGTTGCCATGAGCCGCCACCGTCAACGCCATTCCCGCGAATCGGCGTGTCGAAATCGACGCTAGATGGCGGGTCAGCTTCTTACGGACAGGAGTTCAGGGGGTATCATATTTTACCAAACACCGACACACATACACAGAGAGCCGGACTTTGGCGCGCGATCATTAATCACTATTATCTTGGGGTAATTTTTCTTCGATATAATTTCGTCTGTTTACCCCCACAAGTGGTGCGAGGAGATCGTCAAGAGCCATTTCTTCCTGCGAATTTAAAAGACTGCCACTTTACGCATGGGGGGGCTTTTCAGCTTTTTCTATTAACAAGTCGATAATCTCATATTTCAGCTTCCAAAAACCCTTCTTTCAAAAGCTGCTGAATTATTGATGCTGCTATAAACGAGTAATTATTTATTTTGTGATATACCTACATTTCCTTATTCCGGAAAATATTGTATTGTGCTACAAATTTGAATATCTTATTTTTTTGCTATAACAATGGAAATAATTAAAATTCTAGTAACTTTTAGCTTTAGTTTATAAAATGAAATCTTTAACTTTAGCTCGGTTGTAAAAATTTCAAGACAGTAGTGGAAGCTGTAGAACGAGAAAAGTTCCCATTGCAAACTATATAAAGTTTTTACTCAAGGGAGAGAAAAAAGTAGCTGCTACCTTTGCACATTATTATTCATGCTATCTCCATTGGTCCATAACGCCATTAATCATCGGATAAATTGGACAGCTACAAAATCCTGATAGGGCCTATCTCAAACGCTGAATAGATTGAACGACCATAAATTAATGAAGGTTTCTGGAGGGTCCAAGGGAGAGTAAACAGGACTTAGATTTTCCTCAGATTCTTCGTGAGACTGAGAACTCTCAGGACGAATCCTTGCGGGGAAGTAGCAAAAATCCACTTGGAATCCTCTTGAGACAGGGCCGTTCCTTCCGTGTCTTTTCTTTTCGCGTGTCTCCTCTTTTGCACATAAAACACTAATTCTTATCCAACCACTACACTTGGAACTCGAGTATATATTTACAGAGCTAATGCGGCAGCTCATATGTACTTAAACGACACGAGAGGCTTTACGCACATGTTAATCTAGCGCCTGGGCTATTTTAGTGTATATTTGCATCGGTCAAGTACTTTGACAATTCTCTCAGCTGTACAGCTTCGACTTCCGAATGCCATCTACCTCTGTTATTTTATATTTATTTGAAACAAACCAATAGCCATTTCCAAAGAAGTCGAAGTACGATAATATGGGAGGAATATTAGTTGTCGTATAATTAATGTCAAGTATAACTAAAGCTACAGAAAACGCAAATTTTGAAAAATATTTTCTGAAATGCCTATCATAGAAAAACAATTTTTAATTTAATATTTAATTACTTTGGATTTAAGTTAAATCAATTTGGATGTAATTAAATTTAATTTGACTGAACTTGGAATTGATTAAAGTGAGGATTAATGTAGTTTTTTACATAGATTTATTCAAAAATGGGAAATAAATTTGAAAAACGATATTTTTCGTTAAAAAAAAGTGCTTAAAAATTTGATTTGGTATTTTCAAAAATCCTTGTTTCCAAATTTAAATATTTATGAGCTTAATAAACGATACAAATTTTATTGAAATCCGTTGAAGCATTCTCGATACATCTTGGCGACAAAAAAAAGCTAAACGCACATACATACATCTGGACATTTGCTTAACAATGAAAACTTACGCTTTTTAGATGAAAATTGAACATCTTATATTAACGATTACAAATCTTCCTCTATATGAGGAAGCAAAAATTACTAATTTCATAGTAAATTCGTGAACGAATTTTATCTATTCTACTCTCTAAATCTGAATTAGTCCAAAATAACTAATTATTATTAGTCAAATCGTGACTGAGTTTTTGTTTCAGCAATTAGTAAAATATGACTAATTATTATTAGTAAAAAAATAACTAAAAAATAGTTAAAATTTGACTAATTGAATTAAATATTAGTTATTTTGACATAACCTAAAAATAAATTTGACTAATAATTAGTTATTTTTTATTAAATGATTATAGTAGTAATATAACTATTTTAATTAGTGACTGATTTTTTGCTTTCAAATTAGTTATTTTTGACCAATTCAGATTCAGAGAGTAATTAGTAGAAAACAACTAATTACACTGTGTTACAAAAAACTCGCAGTTTTCAGGTTAGTGCATGTGTGGTAGAAAACATTTTTTTCAATATTTTGTTATTAAATTTATTTTTTTAATGATTTTCATTACCTTCATCTTCTTCATCTTCATTTTCTTCTCTTCGTTGTCTTCTATTATCTCTTTCCTCTCTGTGACTTGTAACTCTATCGCAATATTTATCATGCCAAAGGAATCTTTTGGTATGCTCTTCTAACAATTGTTCTTCACTCCTGATAGTTCTGTTTTTTTTTCATCTCCAATTCTAGATTCCTCCTGCCCATGACTAGAAGTAGAAGTTTCTTGTTGTTGACTAGAAGTCGAGGCACTCTGTCCTTCATCAGAAGTTGAGGATTCCTGTTCTTCATCAGAAGTTGAGGATTCTTGTCGTTGATCAGAAGTTGATGATTTCTGTCGTTGATCAGAAGTTGAAGATCCTTGTTGTTGATTAGAAGTCAAGGCTTCTTGTTGTTGATTAGAAGTCGATGCTTTCTGTCCTCTGGCTAAAAAAGAAAGATTCAATTAATTATTTTTAATAATTTAAAAAAAAAAGTGTACATAAGATTTTAAAAATAAATACAGACCTTCTTCACTTTCTTTCAAATATCGTGAATATAATTGAACTCCAGAATTGTTGAATGTGGTTTTAATTTTGAATAATTTTTTATCTGAAAATTTTTTTGAGCATGTAATAATCGATGAATATCTTTTTATTCAATTGTTGTCAATTGCTTTTTTTTGGTAGCATTTGTCATATTGAATTTTAGTTTTTGAACAATTGGTTCTATTCCTTTAATAATATTAAAATATTGCTCAAAATAGGAAGCCTCTTCAGCATTTCCAGGTGCGATGCACACAATATCTCTATTGTCAAATTTTTCTGTAAAAGAATACATATTTGGTCTCTAAAAGATATATAAAACAAAAGGAATTGTAAACTATTTTATCCACTTGTGTAGTAGTTTATACAATTGTGTATTATTTTATACTATTAGATATTATATTATAAAATTGTAAGAAGAATGACACATTTGTACAAAATATTAGTAAATATGTTCGTATTGTTAATCAATATGTATATCAATTATAATATGTTGACAATTAAAAAATGATATTTAAATGTTTCCTTCTTAAAAGATGAATGAAATATACTTTTTTTCTGAATAAAAGAAAGTAATAAAAAATTATTCCTCCTTTCTCAAAAAAACGATAAACATATTATATAAACCATTATTATAATTAATATATGTTAACATATAACTTTAAAATAATTAATTTTCATGATACATGATATTACTAATTAACTATTTACAGTATAATTGAAATATTTTATTTTATATTTTTTGTTTATAATTATGCAATTGTACAAAGATTCTTATCCAATTGCATAATATTAAAAAAAATTGTATAATATTTTTAGTGATGCATTTGAGCGACACGATCCGAGAAACGAGCGACATTTTTTGTTTTTCATAAAATTAACAGACGAGCGATCAATTTGTTTAGTCTCGGTAAAGCGAACATCTCGGATAGTCGAACGATCATTCCGAGCATCTCGTTTTTACCATAAAATTAGGCGTGAAGTTGTAGTCAATTAAAAAATAATGACATTCAAATAAAAAATTCAAGATTTATATGAAACTTTTAAAACTTTCCGAAATGCAAAAATGAAAGAGGTTCAATTCAGACAGGCTTGAAATATATGTTATTTTTCAGACAATTTTAGACGACACTGTTTTTTTTCTCTCGATTTTTTTGCTACTTTCTGGAAGTAAAACGATTATTTTCTATAAGAATTTATTAGAGTCCCGTGTCTTAGAGAAGAATAAAAAAAAATTTTTTTTTTAAGAAAAGAAGTTCTTTTAAACCCTGTTTCAGATATTACAACAAAAGTCCAAATAGAAAAAATGTTCCTCTTAAGAAGTGGAGTAAAAAAGTCTGATAGCTTTTATCTCTAACTTGAGAATCTTTCGAATTATTAATTATAACACGAAATAAATACATAAATTTTGCATTTTTGCAAGTAGAACAGAGTTTCAATATATCACTGAAATGCAATAAATGTTAAATGTGTAAAAACTGACGAATTCTATATAAAATTAATTTAACAAATAATGATTTCTTAAAAATTTGAAATTAGACAGTGTTTCTTTAGATTTTTTAATTTAAATTCCAATTAATTTGCATATTTATTAATCGTTGTTTTATTTTTCTAGAAAACAAATTATAAAATAATTTTTGAGTAACTCTTATTTTATAATTTGTTATACATAACATAAATGTTTCTGAAAAATAACATATTTCAATGGGAAATGATTCCCTGACTTGAACATACATAGCTTGTCTGAATTGAAATGGAAACAACCAAGGCATCCTTTTTTTATTATTATATAATGATTTAATTTCTTTCTCTGTAATGTCTATTTAAATTCAGTAAAAATTTAGGTGTGTGAATGACTTTTTAAAAATTTTGCACATCATTTCTTTAATTTTAAAAATTATTCTTCTATTTAATGAAAAAAATATATATTTTTGATTTTTTACTTTGAAGTAACACGCAATTAATTTAAGTTCAAGAAATAAAAATTTTATGTAAATTAATAGTTATTCTAAAATAGAAAATTGTTTATTTTAAAAACGTAAATAAGGGTGTGATAATTAGGTTATAATTGCTTCTTCGGGACATATTTCAAACTAATGTAAATTAATAAATATATAGGCTTAAATAAAATTTTTCTAAACAAAGTATTAATATGTGTTTTAGTGATTCATTTAGATTAATTCTTTTTGATTAAAAATAATAATAATAATAATAAGAACAAGAACAAGAACAAGAAAATTGGATTTAAAATTGATCATTAAAACTGCCATATTTCAACATAACTACTTTTTTCCGAAAGCTTTTAAGAAGCTCAAACTTGGCACATATGTATTTAAGTTTGTACAAAATAGACATTATATTGAAATTTCAGGAGGGTAATTTGTTTAATTTCTAAAATATTGAAGTTTGAAATTTATTACAAAAGGGGTTATTTTTTTAAATTTAGATATATTCAGAAGTTCGTTAGTTTAGCAATTGTCGACTAAAAGCGATTTTATTTAAATTTAAAATCTTAATTAATATTACTTTCTAAGAAATTATAAAAAAATAAATAATGTATTTCTTTTATAATTATTTAGAAATGAATATTAATTAAGATTTTAAATTTAAATGAAATCGCTTTTAGTTGATAATTGCTAAACTAACCAACTTCAGAGTAAATCTAAATTCTTAAAAAATAACCCCTTTTGTAATCAATTTCAAACTTTAATATTTTAGAAATTAAACAAATTAGCCTCCTGAAATTTTAATATAATGTCTGTTTTGTACAAACCTTAATATGTGCCAAGTTTGAGCTTCTTAAAAGACTTCAGAAAAAGTCAGAAAGTCAGTGAAATCATCCATCGTGTTTTCATATTTTCATTTGACAGCTGATGATTCTGAAATTATCGTCTGATTGCTCGAAATCGATCGAAAATTGAGACGAAACGATCCGGGAAAAGACAATTGAGAGTCCGAGATGATCGCCCTGAACATAATCAGTAAATCCGAACGACATCGAGCGAAAAAAAAATTTTCTCGTATCGTCGTGCATCACTAAATATTTTATATGATTTAATTAAGAAGAATGATACATTTGTACAAAATAATAGTAAATATGTTCGTATTGTTAATCAATATGTATATAAATTATAATATGTTGACAATTAAAAAATGGTATTTAAATACTTCCTTCTTCAATAATGAATTGAATAAAATTTTTTTTTCTGAATAAAATAAAGTAATAAAGAAATATTCCTCCTTCCTCAAAGAAACAATAATAACATTATTACTTTTAGTATAAAATTTTAAAACAAATGTATAAATTTTTTTAAATAATTTTATAAAATTTAATGATATACGTTTTTTAATGTTCTCAAACCAATAATTTAAAAATAAAAAAAAAAAGTAATATAAAATAAAAATATAAAAAACTAAAAAATAAATCACAAATGTTAAAAAATTGTATAAAACATGATACGTTTCATTAAAGAAAAAAACTTTTTATTATAAAATTTTTTTTTTATCCCACAGGCACAAACATGGCGCTTTTAGATGCCTGTAGGCAGGGTCTAAACGCATTCATTTGTTCGACCGGGTAAAAATGGCTTCCATTTTTCCTAGGGAAAAAATGAACAGCTGATCCATGCATTTTTTCCACCACAGGGCAAAAATGGCCGCCATTTTTATACGGTCAAACAAGTGAATGCATTTAGACCCTAACCTACAAACATTTAAAAGCACCAAGTTTGTGCCTTTGGAATAAAAAGTATCGTAAGCAACACGGGTTTGAAGTCAGTCCAATTTGTTTACAATGATGTTTGTGTACTCGTTTTGTCTCGGGCTTCGCCCTCGACCGTCACTTGTACACAAACATCAGCGTAAACAAATGGCTGCCTTTAACCCCTTGTTGCTTAATATACTATTAAAATATATATATGATAAAATATTTACTTCTTAAATCTGCTTTTATTCTTGTAAAATGTATTCCAGTCAAGAAAGTTTTTATGACGTTGACATTTTTTCTCTCATATCTCGTGTAAGTGTTTTCAACTATAAATCGTAAATTGCTATGTGAAATAAATCCAGAGTTATTGATGAAACAATCCATTTGATTTGTTGTTATTATGTTCAATAATAATTTATTATACAAATCATTACTATGAGCAATGTGTGTTGACATCTTGACAGCTATCGTAACACTGATCTTTAATGACATATCACATGACATTAAACTAAGTTTTACTATAATTTTATAATTTATTTATATAAACCCATACCAAGTGCCACTGTTGCACACAATACATTTATCTATTAAAAATAATAAAGTTTCATTATTATAATCATATATTTTTTTTTGTAATTAAATACTTATATAACAATAATAGTAATAAAATTAATTGCTACAGATAAGAAAGTTATTTAAAAAAAAAAAATATATATTTATCATATAGACAATTGTATCAAATTATACACAATTGTTTAAATATTTTATACAATTCTATAAAATAGTAAAACAATTGTGTAAAGTTCTATAAAATTGCATATATAATAAATTATTTCTAAAAATTTTAATTAACAAAAATTTAAAATACCTTGTCTTCCATCCAGTCTTGAAAATATTGATTCTTTAAATTTACATTTAAAGATGAATAATAAGATTCAGTTTTTATGTCACATTTTTTTAAATAATTTGATAATTGCATACATTCTTCGACAGATATACAATAAATTATTCCACAACATCCATACGAATGCTGTAAAACAGTTAATATTATAATATTAAAAAAATTATAATTAAATTAAATGATTTATAGTATTTATAATAATTATTTTCATTAACGTATAAAAACATCTTTATTTTACCTTTTAATATTTATCATTTTGAGTATTGATTGTATTCGTAATTGCATTTCCATAGTCAAAGTGGCACTAAAACAAACTATTTGTATTAGTGGAAAAAACGTCTTTAAATTTTGTAAATCTAAATATTTTTGCCTGAATGTTGGACCCCATTCAGTAATGCAATGAGCTTCATCAATTATTATTCTTTGAATATTATTGTTATTATAACATGTTAATAAAGATTTCATCAATTTATTACATGTCATCAATTTTTCTGGTGTTATATATAAAAATTGTAATTTAGTGTTTATGTTTTCTAAATCAAAGTACAAAATATCTTCATTTTTGTTTTCTGATGTTGAGAAAACATTTATCTGAAATTAAAAAAATTGTTTAATAATTTATTATTAAACAGCATTTTAATATATAAAGAAAATTTACCTCTAATTCTCTTAATTTTTCATCTTGATCTTGTATTAATGATATTAAAGGTGAAATTACGATTGTTAATTTCTTATTGTATACTCCAGGTAATTGAAAACATAACGATTTTCCTCCTCCAGTTTTCATAATTACAAATATATCAGAATTAATTTCCAGAATTTGTTGAATATCATTTAATTGTCCACTTTTAAATCTTTTTAATTTAAACAAATCATGGAGAATTTTGTTTATTTATTCCATATCCATTTTTAATACTTAATTAGTATATTTCTGTTGTTTCAACTCTGTTAAAATTGTTAAAAATATACATATGAACATGATATATAAATAATATTTAACTATTTATAATTTAATATTAATGAATAGTTACATCATTTTAAAAATTAATAAAAGATTAATTAAATAAAAAATTTTATACAATTTTATAAACGTATATACAATTGATTTTAAACAATTTTGTCAAATTTTATACAATTATTCTTGGTGGTGGCTGACCAATGTTGGCCGCATATAGAGATAGACATATACGATTATTTAGGGGCCACGGGTAATGAAAATTTCATAATTATATATTTTGTAATTATTTCTAATAAAACAATCATTATTGAGATTTACTAGTTTTTCTAAATTATTATTAAATTTTTTTTAATTGATAACTCATTTATTTAAAATTATTCATAAATAATTCATTAAAAACTTACTAATATTCGTTTTACATTCCATTAAAATTGATAAGATGAAATACTAAAGTTTATTGATTCTATTTAATTAAATAATTATTTCTGTCACATTATTTCATAACAATTATATTAATTATTATAAATGAAGAAAATAAAAAAGATTTTTTAATAATACAGTATTTTCAATAAGATTTTAAAAATTATTTTGTAAAGAGGACTGATCTTCACGACTGATTCCCACAAACTGTCAATATTACAACCAATGAAATCAATGATAAACTTAGACAGGAAATAAACAAAAAATAAATCGCAAAAACTTTTATACAATTGTCTAAAACTTTAAACAATTGTATATATTGTTTTTCTATTTTCACTACATTTTTTATATTTCACTTGTTTCCCTGCACTTGTTTCACTCAAAGAAAGTTAATGCTAAATGGAAAATAGAAAAAAATTAATTTTTTTAAATTATTTAAAGAAAATTTTTCAATTTGGAATAAAATTTATATTTCTGAAAATAATTGAAAAACTATGAAATACGTTTGATAACTTTTTCAAGAGTACTTTTTTCCACTTAAATCAAAGATAATTCACTCAAAGAAAATTAATGCTAAATGAAAAATAGAAAAAATTTAATTTTTTAAAATTTTAAAAACAAAATTGTTCAATTTGATAAAAAATTTTTAATTCTGTGAATAATTGAAAGACTATGATATACTAGGGATAACTTTTTAAAAATAATTTTTTTTTGTCTCTTGTTATTATAAAATAATTAAATAGATGACACAAAATAATAAAAAATTATTTTAATATAATTTTTGTACTTGTTTTCTACATTAAAAGTTAATTTAAAAAAATTAAGAAATTGTATAAAATTTGACACAATTGTATCTATTCTTTTTCTATTTTGATTATATTTTCCATATTTCATTTGTTTCCCTGCAAATATTGATAAAATTTTATTTTTTTATTTTTATAAATTATGAAAAAATCAATTTGACGATGTAAAGAAAAAAATTTAAGTTAAAATATCGATAAAATGTACTCTACGAGAAACCCAACTGTTAAATATTTTTAATCGAAAAATAAAGCACTTTACGTTTGATAACTTTTTTAAAATGTTTTTTTTCCACTTAAATCAAATAGAATTCAATTAAAAAAAGTAAATCCTAAATGAAAAATAGAAAAAATTTATTTTTTTGAAATTATTTAAAGAAAATTATTCAATTTGCTAAAAAATGTATATTTCTGAAAATAATTGAAAAACTATGAAATACGTTTGATAACTTTTTCAAGAGTACTTTTTTCCACTTAAATCAAAGATAATTTACTGAAAGAAAGTTAATGCTTAATGGAAAATAGAACAAATTTTTTTTTTTACTTATTTAAAGAAAATTGTTCAATTTGCTAAAAAATTTATATTTCTAAAAATAATTGAAAAACTATAAAATTCCTTTGATAACTTTTTCAAGAGTATTTTTTTCCACTTAAATCAATGATAATTCACTCAAAGAAAGTTAATGCTAAATGAAAAATAGAAGAAATTTATTTTTTTTATTAATTTTTTTTAAAAAAATGTTCAATTTGATAAAAAATTTATATTTTTAAAAATGATTGAAAAACTATGAAATACGTTTAATCACTTTGTCAAGAGTACTTTTTTTCACTTAAATCAAAGATAATTCACTCAAATACAGATGCAGTAACAAATTTTGAAAAATATTTCGTAAAACATACATAAAAGAGAAGTTTTTTAAATTTCTTTATTTAGTGAATAATTTGTCGTTTTCCTTTTTGCTCTTTTTGACAGGAATTATTATTCACACACTTTATATCACATATCTCTCAATAATTGAAATTCTCTCGTTCTGAATAATTGCAATATAATTAATGAATTTGGCATAAATAATTAATTTATGAGGAAATTTGGGGCCAATTTGTATAAGAAAAGAATTTATGAATTTTAGAAATTGTGTTAAACCGAATTTTTAATAAGATTTGAACAAGAAGGATATTTTTAGGGGATTTATTAGCTGTGAGTTGGTGCATAATTGTGATAATTAATTAAGCCAGTCGCGTAGACAACGAGTCTTGGGTATAAGAAGTTGCTGGAATTAGCTTTGCAAATGAAACAAATTTGTTAAGACATGGAATTCTTACATGATTTACGGTATCCAGACTATGTTTAAGACGTTTCTTAGATGCCACTAAATCAATGTTATTCAAGTAATCTTATTTTATTAGACTTAATTAAATACAATTGGAACTTTAAACTTTTAATAATTACTTCTTATGACGTTTGATTTCAAAATCTCGCTTTTAAAACAACAATATATTTCAAAATATTAGTTTTAGATTTAGAAATATTCTTTATTTTCATACTCTCTAAATCTGAATTAGTTGTTTTCTACTATGAATTAGTCAAATTCATGGCTCATTTTTCTCTAATTCATATAGTAGAAAACTACTAATTCTTAGTAAAAAACTACTAATTCTTAGTAGAAAACTACTAAATAAAATAGTGAAACTTTACTTTTAAAAAAAGTATATTTTTTTACTAATTTAATTAGTAGTTTTCTACTACAAGATTAGTAGTTTTCTACTAAACTACTTAGAATTAGTAAAATTCTTACTATTTTAATAGTAGCTCACTTTTCGCTAATTCATTAGTAGAAAACCACTAATTCAGATTTAGAGAGTAATGGTTATATATTTCCTATGGTTGTAATATAGAATAAAACATTTGAAAATTTGTAAAATGTTTCACTTTTTGATTAATTCAAAAGTGAACAAATTGCAGATTGGATTTATTTCAAGTTTAGATTTATTCAAAATCTGATTAATCCAACTTTGGATTAACTTTAGTTTACTTTTATTTTAACTCAATTTATTCAAAGCTTCTTACATTAATTGAATATAAGTTTGAATTAAGTTGAAATTGGTTGATATACAGTTTGACTCAATTTTTGATTAATTCGAGTTTAGATTATTTTATATTTGACTCGACTTAGGCTAAAAATCTTTCCACTTATTATATACCTATATATTTATTCAATTATGCATGAATGAATAATCCATTATAGTTTCACACTAAATAAAAACTTGTTAATGTTGAGTAAATTAACCAGTAACACTACACCGAAAAAAATGAATAGGCGATTTGACTATGCTCCTAGTTACGAGAGGAGCCCACTAGGAATTCAGAGTCACATTAACTAGGATCCTGGATATCTTAACCAGGATTCCTAGTTAAAGTAACTCTGAATTCCTAGTGGGCTCCTCTCGTAACTAGGAGCATAGTCAAATCGCCTATTCATTTTTTTCGGTGTAGTTTTCGTCAAATCATTTTTCCGGAAACATGTGAAATTTATGTAAACGTGACAATCTTTAATCGTATAGTAAATTCAAGTGTTCGTGTTTATCAAGCATCTGAAAGACAAACAAAGGTACGCTTGCGATTTGCATAAGGCGTGTAATAGATGGACAGCGATTATTTAATCTGTTCTCACTTGGAATCTCCCCTCAAATCAAATTTTAACTCTCGAGAACTTTTTGATTGCTTCCTATTTACAAAAGCTTTATTTTTTGAATACTCTATTCGATTAGTAATCAGAGGCAGGATTATCATGAGACTAACTAAATGACTTGAGATCCTGTGTAGATCTTTCCTTGAGATGATGGTCACTCGACCAACGGGTATAAATCACCTACGAGAAGTGTCATCCTGGGGTTCAACCCACCCCACTCCCTCGCCCTCAGCATTCCTTCATTTGAATGCCACACACACGAACACCTATCCCTCTTTCAAAACATTATGGAGGATCGTTGGCAAGCGATAATAAATGAATTGTATCGAAAGCCTTCAATTTCGATGGATCGATGTAGCCAGAAATTTCAAAGCCACACAAAATCTCCTTTCTCTCTTTTCCTATGTTTATTTTAAATATGAATTTAAATTAAGGATCGATTAGAATTTTTTCTTTTCGTTCTTATTCTAGCACTTTAAATTCCTCTCGTTTAAAAATACTTTTAATGATTATCATTTGTTTAAGTATTTTTTTTTTTACTGTAGTATAAAATAATGAAAAAATTATAAATACAGAAATTAAAATGCCGAGAAGAGTTAAAAATATCCATTTTTAATTTTTGAATTAATAATCATTTTAAATTTAAATTAGTGACTAATGTAAAAATAAATTACTATAGAAAAGAGTCCAATTTTTAAAAACTTTTAACTAAAGTCAGAGGCGGTTCCGAGCAATTTCCAGAGTGACTTTTAGACCAGACATTGTCTTTCTCAAACCCGGAATTCTCCTGCTCTATATAATAGAATGAAAAGGCATTAACAAAGTATGAATAATTCATTAGAAAAGTAGTTGGCTGGCAGCATGAACCAAATAAAAAATTTCATTTGTTAAACATTCATTTAGAGAAGATTGAAATCCATTATTAAAATCGTACGTCAGCTAATACAAAACATACACACTGATGCATTTATCAGATATAATAAAGAGTGTTTCAGACAAGGCGTGTTGCGAGTGTGAGTTTGCGCATTGATAATATATACCAAGGAACGAAACCGGCATGTCGTGATGTGATTTTAATTAATCATTTGAGTGTACATTTAGCAATGACGCGAAAGGTGTGTGCATGTGTGTGTGGGAGGGCAATGCTTCGGCGATGATTTCGTGTTTTATCTTCTCCACTCGAGCGAATTAATAATTAGGAGGAGAGAGTCGAGTTAGTAGTATCACAGTTGTTCAGCGTTGATTCGATCAACTTCTCCACGATTCTCTCTCCAGAGAGAGAGTAACAAAGTCGAGAGGAAAGAAGAGAGAAACAATCAGCATGAGTCTTGGAAAAGAAACGATTTCTCGTTGCTCAGATAAATAGAAAGGTTTTTCGTGTACACTCGTTTGCCCGAAAGAAATCATGACTTTTAAAGCGTCATAAAAGTATTATCGTCCCGCGCAATCAACATCATTGTACTTCGTTTTACAGGACTGTGAACTTCAAAAACATTAATTCTTCCCTTCACACATTTTTACTTCTAAAAGTGTTATATGTATCCTGAATTGAAAATTAGACTCTTCAAGTTTATATCGAAGAAGTTATAAGAACCGATCAATTTGGTAGAAAATGGAATTTTCAATTATTAGTCTCTAAATCTCAGTAAGTCAAAAGTCTTCTACTTTTTTAATGTTTATAAGTACTTATTAAAAAGGTGGATGACTTTTGACATTTAAATAAGTGAATATTCACTTTTTCAAATTTAGAGAGTAGTGCAAATTACACGGTTTCTACTAAGTTTGGTTCTTAAAATTCCCGGTCATTTCACGGTTTTAAATATTAAATTTCTTATTGTAAATAAATGTTATAACAATTCCTACCTTTTTCATTATTTATATTTATCAACAATAATAATTATTGATTTTCAAAATTAAAAAGAAAATTGTTTGTTTCTATAACTTTACAATTTTAGCACAAACTGTATTAAGATTCATAATTATATTTCATTTCCAGACTATATTCCGGTTTTTAAGGTTAGTAGACCCCCTAAAATAGAGTTGCGAAATTCTAGGTAATTTAAAATTCGGTTACATTCTCGAAAATATAACCGAGAATATTCTCCTTCCGGAAAATTTATGAGAATTTTATGTTTGAATGAGCTTCACTATTTTGAAACATAAACAATTTAAATAAATTGAAAAAAATAGAATAATGAAAAATTAGAGAAAATAATTGAAAGATGAAAAAAATGCTTGAAATTGAGATAAATAATTAAAAATTTAGAGAATTAATTCAGAAATGATGGAAATGATAAAAAATTTAAGAAAAAAATAATTATAATTTGAGAAAATAATTGAAAAATTTACATAAATAAAGAAAAATTAAAAAAAAATTCAGAAAAAAAGTTCAAATTTAGAGAAAATAAAGGAAAAAAGATAAAAATACTTTAAAACTGAAAAGAACAATTGTTAATTTAAGAGAAATAATTGCAAAAAATACAGATTATAGGTACATGAAGTTCAAGAATATCGTAGATATAATTGAACATTGAATAGAATAATGAAAATTTCAGATAAGTAATTAAAGTGTCAGATAAATAGTTTAAAATTTGGAAAATTATAATTGCAAAATGATTTATAAATTTGAAACTTGAAAAAAACAATGGAAATATGATAAAAACAATAATCAGTTGAAAAAATTAATGAAATTTGAAATAAATAATTGAAATTAAAAGATCCGCTTGTCGTCTTCAACGTCTAAATTTATGATGCGTGTAACCTAATTAATAAAATGTCATGAAATCAATAAAAATAAATAACGAAAATAGAAAAAAATTGAAATTTGAGAAATATACTTGAAATCTCAGATTTTCAAGTTGAAAATCTAATAAATTAAATGAAAAAAAAGAATAATTAAAAATTGAAGGAAAGAATTGAAGGAAGCTAAAAATAATTGAAACTCAAGATAATTAATAAAGATTTTTGTAAATTATGTAAACAAATGAAAATAATTAAAAATTGTAGAAAATAATTGAAATTGAGAAAAATACTTGAAAATCTTGAAAAATAATTTTACAAAATGAGAATAATAATTAAGAATTTAAAATTGAAAAAAATAATTGAGATAGGATAAAAATAATAAAACTTTCAGATAAATAAATGAAATTTTTGAAAATTATGCAAAAAGAATGAAAATAATTAAAAATTGGAGAAAATAATAAAAACAATTACATAATTTATTTTTAAGCAAATGAAAATAATTGAAAAATCGTTGAAAAGTTGAAAAAAAAGTTGAAAATTAAAGACAATAATCTATATTTAGATAATACCTGAAAATTTAGAAAATTAATTAAAAAATAATTAAAATAATTAAAAGATGGAAAAAATAATTGCAAAATATTAAAAAGAAATAAATATTGAACAATATAATTGAAAATTGAGATCTATATTTGAAAGTTTAGTATATAATTTCAGAAATAATAAAAATGATTAAAAATTGAAGACAATAATAATTGCAAAATGAAAAAAATAATGGTGAATTAAGAAAATTAATTTCATTCTGCGATAAATAATATGAAATTTAGCAATAAATAATGAAATTGTTTTATTGTCGAAGAGAAAATAATGAAAACTAAAAAAGTGAAATAATAATAAGTTAAATAATTGAAATTTGCGGAAGGTAGATTTAAGATTTAGGGAAAAAAATGAAATATAATAAAAATAATTAAAAATTGCAGAAAGTAATTGTAAAATGATAAAAATAGTTGAAAATTGTAGTTTAAGTGTTTGAAATCATAGAACAAAAAAATTATTGAAAATTTCAGAAATTTTTAAACCACTTCAAATTTAGTATATTTGAACCGTGGATTAATTAAACTTTTAATCAATGCAAATTTAAATTAACGTAAATTTGAAGAAATTAAAATTTCTAGATATAAATTTAAAATTTGAGAACATTTTGAAAAGGTGAAATGTCATGAATTATTATATATAATTCTTACTTTTAACATTGTAATTCAAATCATTACTAATTAGAATGTCATTTTTATTTGACTTAATCAAGGTATTTTCGTACCTCGATTGAAAAAATTTGACTTAATTTGATATATAAATAAAAAACCTAAATTCTCTTAAATTCTCGATTGGAATTTTGGTCGATTATATTCCTGGTTATATTCTCGTTCTCATTACCGTTCTCCAAGAAATATTACTTCTTCGCAACTCTACCCTAAAATTAACATTTCTATAAATTTGTATCTGCTCTCTAAATCTGAATTAGTGGTTTTCTACTAATGAATTAGCGAAAAGTGAGCTACTATTAAAATAGTAAGAATTTTACAAATTTTTAGTAGAAAACTACTAAGAATTAGTAGAAAACTACTAATTAAATTAGTAAAAAAATCTACTTTTTTGAAAAGTAAAGTTTCACTATTTCAATTAGTAGTTTTCTACTAAGAATTAGTAATTTTCTACTAAGAATTAGTAGTTTTCTACTATATGAATTAGAGAAAAATGAGCCATGAATTTGACTAATTCATAGTAGTTTTCCACTAATTCTTAGTAGAAAACTACTAATTCAGATTTAGAGAGTGGGTGATTCTAACAAAACATTACTTTTGCATCTCCTCAATATTTTCTCTATAATTATAATAATTACAGATAATTTCCCTCTATACGACAATAAATTACCACTTATCCTACAAATCCTGCAAAGAATTGGTTTAATTTTAGAATTTATACTTCTTTTTTAAATTTCAACTACTAAAAATCAGCTTTCTAACCAATTCTATTATTGTTTTTCATTCCTTCAACACGTAAAACAACTATTTAAAATTTGAAAAAAGTACTTTATTGATATTTTCTGAAAGCTATGGAATTGTAAAATATTTCTCTAAAATATGAATAAAATAGAACTCATAGGTTTTTCACAAATGGAAAATAAATTTTTCCCTGTGTTTTCGCGTCTTTCCTTTGGCTTGTTGAATATTATTTAATATTTTTTATATGGGTTGAGTTATTTATTTAGTCTCGTGTTAATTAATTACATTGATCTCTGATATTAATTCGTCAAGTGGATTTTGTAAAAATAAAATTAGTTAAAGTAAAAGAAATATAAATTGATTTATTTTCAGCGATTCACAACCTGAAGCGCCATCCTTCTGGTTTAAATTAAAAATAGAATGACAATATATAAAAAGTTTTCGCAATTTTTCTACAATAAAGTTAACATATGTAAACATGCTAAGGTAATTTTATTTTCAGAAAAATTGATTAATTTTAAATGACATTTAAGAAATGTTGAAATCATCATTTCTCTGGCCCGACATTCCTCTAGTTCTTATTTATTTATTTATTTTTATTTATTTAAAAAGTTCAAAGTCCCTAGGGAAAATTTGCCCTCCAAGGAACAGTATACAATAATAAACTTCAATTATTATTAAGTTACTATAACAAATGTTTACAATAAATAATAATAATACTGAGCAGAAATTAACTCAATGGTAATTACATGTGTTAGTTATTATTTAAAATTAATATGAATATCAATTGTTTGCAAACTGTCAGTGAAAAGTTGAAAACTAAACCTATAAATCTTAAAAAATAATTCTTGGTGAAAAAGTTATTTTTTATTTTGTTAAGTGTTAACTTTAAAATCTACATATCTTTTAAAATAAAATTATAATAAATTAATATTACTTATATTAATCAATGCAAAAATATTGTAGAAGATAAATCTGAATGTCATGAAGTTGTTTTTTACTTTAAAAAAACACCTGCTTCACATTTTAACTTTTTTCTATAAATCTTAATATAAAAAATCTTAATATAAAGGTTTTTAAAATACTGTCGAGAAACTGTACAAGTTAGCATGATCAATATATAAAAGTGGTAAATCTTTCAAAGCATAATGTTTTTGAGTTTTAGAGGTGAAAACATTTATTTATAATTTTCTCATTTTCGACACACAAGAATCTTTCTAGAGAATCACACATCTATTTAAATCTTGACTGTTTAAAGTTTTCAACTGATTCAAGTTGGTATACATACAAGTATGGTTTTAATAGTTAAGTTCCGTTATATTCATTTTTATTTTATCTCATTTTTAACTGGGTTGGTTAATTTGTTTACAGCGCCAACTTAAAAATCTCTTGTCTCCCCACTCTGTCTTAACAGATTTTGTGATGTAGTTAAGTTCGGATTGATCCGAGTTGAATTTTAATTCACTCCTGCCTAGATTAACTAGTGACTAAATTTATCTAAATTTAGTTAAATTATTATCCAAGTTGATTTAAATTGACTCTAATTTAAATTAGTATCCATTCAAATTCGGTTAAATTAGAATTTAAATCCATTACAAAGCACTTCGATTATAATTCAGATCAATTTCAATCCAATTTACATCCACTTAACAAATACACATTTTTCAAAATTTTGAACTTGTCTGAACAATTGACAGGAAGATCATCTGTTATCAGAATGGAACCTCAATCTCCATTTCAAAAAGCGTAATTCATTAAGAAAACAGAAAGAAAGATTACGATCCTTTTTCACGTACAACGAAGAAGAGGAATTTAAAAATTTCGATTTAGATAAGTTATCAGGTTTCACATCATTAACTCGACGCTCCCGAATTATTTTCATCCATCAGAAACTTAAAGAACGCCTTATAGAGAAAAGGTCGATGGATTGTGGTCGTGCATATATACAACTATAAAGTCACGGGGTGACTGGTTAAGATCTTTGCTAATTATCATCATTAATAATTGTCTCTTCTTGAGTCCACTGTTCTATTTCTCTCTTTATCTGACTCGAAAGAATAATAAGCAACAGAGCAAGAAAGAACACAAGGAAATTCACTCCCTCTACCGAGGAAACGTGGGGTTTAATATTTCAAATAAATGCGTGCATTAGCGCGCTATCTCACTGTGATCCCATGTTGACTATTAACAACTCCCGACAAGTCACTATTATATGACTTATCTGCCCGGGTCTTGGTTACAATCCGCCCTTCATAGGTTCCTCGCATTTTTTAATACGTCATTAAACAATACTTAATTACATCAGTTTAAAGGAACTGATTGAAGAATTAATAATAAAAAATAAAAATAAATTAATTCAGTAGAAAACATAAATCAAAAATAAATTTGAATAAACAATAAATAACGATTTTAAAATCCTACTTTAATAAGAATTTGATACATAATGAATTAATTAACAAAGAAATAAGAATAAATTCCAGTTATTTTTATAAATTATAATAGTCTAGAGATTTGTACCTTCTCAAATGTCAAGTTAAACACGAAATTTATTCACGGTGGTCCATTTGTAACACTACTTGTAGAGAAAAGATCAGATCGTGTCTATAAATTAGTATTCTATAAGGAAGTTAATAAAAATTCACTTTTAAACTCGGGATCTTTTATTTAAATTTGGTACTGCAACGTTATTTAATGCTATGGTATGTTTTTCAAAAATTGCTTTCGTTTTAACCAGAAAAATTTCAGTAAAAGTTTTGCTAGTAAATAAAAATAAGTTTAGATTGATTAAGCAGATTCTATCGTTCAAATTTGGAAAAAATTTGAGTAAAATTTACCTCCTAAAATTGTGATTGGATTCGTTTTCAAATTTCAATAGATTCAAGTTTAAATTGATTCAAAGTTTAATTTATTCATGTTTAAATTAATTAAAGTTTAGATTGATTGAAATGTATATTAATTCAAGTTTTATTCAGACAAGTACATTCAGTCAAGTATGGATTAATTAATGTTGGAATTCAGTCAAGTTTAGCTTGATTTAAATTAGATTTACAGTAAGGTTTGGATGGATTTTTAGATAAATTTAATCAAGTTTGAATCAATTTCAGTTTAGATTAATAAACATTTAGACTGATAAAAGCGTGGACTGATTCAAGTTTTGGACAGCGTCAAGTTTCAGTTATAGTCAAATTTGGTATGATTCGAGATTGAATTGATTAAAATTTGAAATGATTCTATATTCAAGATGAACAAGTTCGAGTACATTTAAGTTTGAATTAATTCAAATTTAAATTGATTTACATTTATATTGATTCAAGTTTGATTTGAATCAAGTATAAATCAAATGACATTTATTGCTTCGATTTGAATTTAAGTCAAGTTTGGACCAAAGATTTATGCATTTATAAATAGTAAAGTTTTAAAAATAATTAAGATTGGATTATTTGAAATTGCGATTAGTCAAGTCAAGAAGAATTCAACTTTGGATTAAGTAAAGATTGAATCATTCTAGTTTAGATAAATCCCATCTGTTATTCCCTAAAGTTTAAATTGTTAAAAATTAGAATAAATTTAAATTTGAAATTAATTATGAATTTAGTCAAATAACTGATTTAAGTTTACATCGATTTAAGTTGAAACTTGTTAAAATTAAAGTCAGTTAAAATTAAGTTTCTGTAGTTTTCGAACCTATCGTTATTTGAGACGAATGCTTTTTTCTTCAATCGATAAGAAAAGTCACAATAACTAAAAAAGGTCCGTAAAGCATTCTAAATTCCAAAAAATTTAGATTTATCTAAGAATCCTCAACAATTATATGAAAACAAAATATTTTATTTTTTATCTCTCAGGTAGTGACATTTAGTCGTAGCTTGTCGAAATTTATCAAGCGTTCATTAATAAAGGAGACTCTCATCGATATGTAAATAAGTGAAAGGTATAATTTTACATATAGACAGTTAAGGATGATGAATTTGATAAAAATGAAAAAAAAGAGGTCCGGTAGCTTCATATTACGCTTGTGTAGTTTGGTCATCTGTCATTAACGCGCTACCGGGTGTCCGTGAAAATGTTTCTGTCTAATGAGCCGATCATAATTGGTCCAGTTTGGCCTCGAGTTTAAGCGTCTGGGAATATCAACCGCAGAAACAGATTTTCTTGACCGATCACGCTATTCCCCAGAAGCTAAGGGAAATAATTATTTTTATTCTAATTAACTTCAACAAGCAAAGGTAAACAATATCATTAAATAATTTTTATTGTATTATTCCTTTACTTTAAAATTATTTTATAATCTTCAATCAATTTTTGTTTTAAAAGTCCTTATATCTTTAAGTCTCACAAATTATTTTGTATCTAAAAATTCATCTTCAATATTTCAAAATCAATTTGTATTAAAACATTCATCTTTACTGTTATAAATTAAGTTGTATTAAAATTTTCTCTTTATTTATAAAAATCTATTTTTACGGAAAAAATAAATATTGAAATAAATACTGAAATAAATTTTTTAGTCAGTTTTGCACCCTCTAACTCCCCCAAATTATGTTAGGGGTCTACCGGAAGCTTTATATCTGATACTGCCATTTTGTGCAAAAATTACGACAAAAGCAAGTTTTTGCCTAAATTTTCAAAATATCATATTTTTTTGATTTTATAGATATTTTAAATATGCTTTTCGTTTTTTTGAAGCTTTTTTATTTATCTTTAAGTCGTGCTAGAGCATAATTAAAAAATACGAAATACTTTTGTGTAATTTAAACTTGTTTTTTGAAATCCAAAAAAAAAGGGGTAAGGTGGAAAGTAACACGTTGTTACTTTCCTCCTCATCTAATGCTTTATTTTTATAAACCTCCTCCTTTTTTAAAACATGTGATTTTATATATGTTTATTTTATCTTTTAAAGATTAAATATTGGACTTTTGATTTCAATTTTTACGAAACGATGCTTTTTTAATGTCATTGCTATTCAACGAATACTAAATAGATAAAAAAAATTTGATTTCCAAAAAGTGCAAAAATATCTGCCAATTATGTACAAAATGTAGTTAATATCACTTTGTCTTTTTATGTTCATAATAAAAGTAATTTAAATTAATATCAGTTTTATATTTGAAATGCTAGCCTTAATTAGAGTTGATTTAAAAGTCGTGCAGTGAACTATCAAATTATTATTAATGTTTAATTCCAATTTTATTTAATAGATGAAAGTCCAAGCTTTCGATTAATATGTTTACAGAACTTATCCGACAAATAGTTTTAATGCTAGCATCAAAAAACTGATTTTTGTTACTTTCCTCCTCGATCTTCCCTACTTTTTGTGTCTAAGACACGAAAAATGTCTTAGTTTATGACATTTTTTAACAATTTAAGACACCTGTTTTTGCAGTGTAAAACAGCAATTTTTGTCTTCATAAAAATTTCTGCATAAAATTATACATTTCTACCAATTCCCAACCTTCCAAGATAAGTAGGCAGACCTGTGCATAAGGGTATTTTGTCATTTTTAAATTTGTCATTCATAACTTTTGAAAAATAAGCCCAGTAACTTTCGATATATTTTTCCTGTAATCTACACATTAAAATATCTAGATATACCAAGTTTTAAACCTCCATGTCAAATAGTTTGGAACATAAGGAGAGGGGGGACACGTTTTTTTACAAAAAGTTTTTCCTTAACAACGCTATGACCATCACCTCCAATCACGTTCTTTATATTTTTCATGTAATCTACACGCCAAAATACACATGTTTTCCAAATTTCAATATTCTAGGTCAAATAGTTTAGGAGATAGGGGGGGGGGGGTGGTAAATAGTCATTTTAATGCATTTTTAAAAAAAAATCTTGTTATTTCCTCGACAACTCTACGAAGATCACGTTGAATATTATTCGTTATATTTTTCGTGTATTCTACACGTGAAAATACATATGTGTACCAAATTTCAACTCTTTATCTCAAATAGTTTGTACACTAGGCTGGGGGGGGGAGGTATTGGTTTTGGGCTACGGACAACCGAGTGAAAACATAAGGATTCCGTTTTGACAGTTCGTGTCCGGAGCCCTAAAAACGAAGAATTCTTTCCGTGAAGGAAGGATAACGATCGTAAAACTAATTATGGCAATGTAATTTTCAATGTAGCAGCACAATCAGCAAAACTGTGTCTACTTTAGACTCGACCTCGCCTCTACAGGATACCGGACGTCAATAAGAATAACAATCCGGTGGATCATAACGTGAAGAAGAAGCGTCATTACGTCGAGTATCTGAGCTCTTGAGTTTGGTACCGTGGTCGGACCGCACCCTTTAGTCGGGGGCCCACTTGCCCCCCTTGAAAAAATACCACACCCCCTACCGTGCCTGGGTCCCCCTCCTCTAATATATATTTAATCAGGCTCATAAGTGCGCGCACACCCAGACATCGCGGATACAGCCAAGTAGAAACGGACGCGATCTTGAATCTTCAAGTCCCAATACTAACTAACACCGTGGCAGCCACATTAAGTCGACACCCACACGAGCTCATATTCCATCCTCGTCTTTTCGTTCCTTGTCCCTGATACTCCGTCTCACCAACTCTCTCCTTCTCTCGAGTGGATTCGAACACCTTTTTTGAATCAGAGGGTCAAGCGACTCGGCCGTAGATCATCTTAATGCCTCCATTGTTGTTTTAGGGCGCTCGCGACTATACAGGGTGTTCGCCGCGATAATGTCGAGGTATCAGGACGAGAATACTTATAAGAAAAGAATGGACCTCCGCGACCGCTCAGTGACTGAATTCCAGGGCGTGTCTCTTCTGAAAACTCTTCTTGCTCATCAAGAATTTAATCCTGCTGCCGTTCCTACCGAGCTAAAGATTCTAAGGGAGACTGCATCCTTATAGGACACTCTGCCAATGGAGATATCATCTTGATATGAAATGTTTCTCTGGTCTCTTTAACATTATTCAAAACGTTTAATTGTTTCTTCAATTTCTTGTTTTTCTTTCAGATATGAGGCATTTTACGTGTAATGTCCCAAGCTCAAAATTAATTTCTTTCAAAAAAATTGAAACTTAGGAAATTTATTGTCCTATCTAGTAGTAATAAAACCCAAAAAAAATTTTTTACTTTTTTGAAAAATTGAAGGGGGTAGAGGGGGGTCAATTTTGTCAAGTTTACTTAATACCGACTTCTTACTTAATTTTCTCTGTCTTGGCGGATAATGAAAAAAATTTCTTCAAGTATGATTTTTAAAGGTTTTTTAATGCTCTTTTCATTGGTAAATTTTATTTTTTAATATTTCAAAAATTTGACCCTAATTTTGTATAATTAATATTTAATTTGCTATTTTCACCAAAATCGATCCGTTTAATTTTAAAATAAAGTATTGCAAACGAAAGCTGAGGTTTTTTCCTATCGATATAGAAATTTTTGGAATGCCCTTTTTTTTTGTTTTTAAGATATTAATCCTCAAAGAGCGGATTGTGGCGCGCGGCGCCCAGCGACGCGGTCGCCTCGCATCAGGCAGCGTCAGCTACTCACTCTTACCAAAAGCACTATTTTTGGACAAAAATCTGCTGACAACTCAAAAATGATCCGATTTTAACTTTCTTTTTTTTAAAATACTCGAGAATGTTTGTCCTACAACTCTCAACTGCTAAAAAAATAAGATTTTTTTTATTAACTGAAATAAATGTTAATAACATTTAAAAATTGAAAAAAATTATTTTTAAAAAAGTGACTTCAAGGTATCCTTTGATGTCAGAAACTTTATATACTTATATAAATACACACAAAACTTATCAAAAGTATTTTTAAATTGTTCCTAGTTAATAATGCCCTAATCAACAATTTTCAAATTGATTAAACAATCTTAGTTAACAAATTAATAACTTTAAAAATATTCATTTTTTAGATTCCGTTTCTTTTGTGAAATTATTAAATTACTATTTACTTTACTTACGTTTCGTGTCTTTTGTAAAATTAATAACTATTGGCCTAGAATAATGAAAGAGTTAAAGAACGTTCACAAACATTTTTTGAATTGTTTAAACAATCTTAGTTAACAAATTAATAACTTTGAAAGTTTTCCTTCCTTAGATTCCGTTTCTTTTGTGAAATTAATTAATTACTATTGGCCGAGTATTGTATAGCAGTTTAGGATGTTTACTAACAACTATTAAATTGTTTAAACAATCTTAGTTAACAATTTAATATCTTTGCCATTTTTCTTCACTTATATTTCGTTTCTTTTGTTTTTTTGATGATCATAAAGATGAAATAAAATTCTTTGCGTTTAGATTGCTTGAAAAACTCAGGGAATGCTGAAAAATTTATCTCAGAATAGGTACGAAATCGAAGCAAATAAAAATTCCGAGATTATTTATTTGTTAACTAATATTTTTAACAAATTTTAAAATATTTATAAGGACCATAAGTATTTTTAAAATCTGAACCAAAAATAATTATTTTAATTACTCAAAAAAGTGAAATCTAAATAAAAATAACTTTCGAAGTTATTATTTATTAACTAAAATTTTTGGACCAATTTAAAACAGTTGGAAAATATTTAAATTACTTTATAAATTTAGATATAAACAGTAATTAATTAATTTCACAAAAGAAACGAAATATAAGTGATAAAAAATGGCGAAGATATTAAATTGTTAACTAAGATTGTTTAAACAATTTAATAGTTGTTAGTAAACATCCTAAACTGCTATACAATACTCGGCCAATAGTAATTAATTAATTTCACAAAAGAAACGGAATCTAAGGAAGGAAAACTTTCAAAGTTATTAATTTGTTAACTAAGATTGTTTAAACAATTCAAAAAATGTTTGTGAACGTTCTTTAACTCTTTCATTATTCTAGGCCAATAGTTATTAATTTTACAAAAGACACGAAACGTAAGTAAAGTAAATAGTAATTTAATAATTTCACAAAAGAAACGGAATCTAAAAAATGAATATTTTTAAAGTTATTAATTTGTTAACTAAGATTGTTTAATCAATTTGAAAATTGTTGATTAGGGCATTATTAACTAGGAACAATTTAAAAATACTTTTGATAAGTTTTGTGTGTATTTATATAAGTATATAAAGTTTCTGACATCAAAGGATACCTTGAAGTCACTTTTTTAAAAATAATTTTTTTCAATTTTTAAATGTTATTAACATTTATTTCAGTTAATAAAAAAAATCTTATTTTTTTAGCAGTTGAGAGTTGTAGGACAAACATTCTCGAGTATTTTAAAAAAAAGAAAGTTAAAATCGGATCATTTTTGAGTTGTCAGCAGATTTTTGTCCAAAAATAGTGCTTTTGGTAAGAGTGAGTAGCTGACGCTGCCTGATGCGAGGCGACCGCGTCGCTGGGCGCCGCGCGCCACAATCCGCTCTTTGAGGATTAATATCTTAAAAACAAAAAAAAAGGGCATTCCAAAAATTTCTATATCGATAGGAAAAAACCTCAGCTTTCGTTTGCAATACTTTATTTTAAAATTAAACGGATCGATTTTGGTGAAAATAGCAAATTAAATATTAATTATACAAAATTAGGGTCAAATTTTTGAAATATTAAAAAATAAAATTTACCAATGAAAAGAGCATTAAAAAACCTTTAAAAATCATACTTGAAGAAATTTTTTTCATTACCCGCCAAGACAGAGAAAATTAAGTAAGAAGTCGGTATTAAGTAAACTTGACAAAATTGACCCCCCTCTACCCCCTTCAATTTTTCAAAAAAGTAAAAAATTTTTTTTGGGTTTTATTACTACTAGATAGGACAATAAATTTCCTAAGTTTCAATTTTTTTGAAAGAAATTAATTTTGAGCTTGGGACATTACACGTAAAATGCCTCATATGCAACAAGAGATGAGAGACTGATATTTTCACCTTTGTAGATGCATGCAAATTTTATATAATAGATTATATTTTAGAAAAGCAGAATTGATAATATGAAATATTAACCACACGGAAACAAATGAATTGTCTGCCAGTGGTAACAGAGGTTTGCTGGAAAAAATTTGTTGTCAAATCTAAAAAGTTTGCTGTGGGAACTTGAAAATTTAGTTATCAAGGAATTAACAAGTTTGCTCTAGCAGTTAAAAAATATTTAGAGCTACTGTTAAACAGTTACCTCTCCTATAGAATTTGTAAATTCGCAGTTACAGTGAATAAGTTTTTGGTCACATGGTAAAATAGATCGATGTGGTGAAAAACAATCAGTTAATCTCAATTTACTACACTGTAAAAAAATAATCTTAATTTAAAATGTGTCTTAAATTCAGCAAGCTCTGCTATGTTATAAAAATATTTATGTGAAAAATACTACCTTAATCAAGCTGAATTTGCAATAATTACAAAATTACTTTTCAATTGATTAGTACTTCACATTTTGCTGGAAATTTAAAGTTTTTAATTTCTATTTGGCACAGTTTATAGCAAAAAGAAATCTGTAAAATCAGAAAGGGCTGTCTTAAAAATGTTGCATCTTAAAATAAGACAGGTTTTCTGTCTTAAAATAAAACCTTCTTTTTACAGTGTTACATTTTAAGTTTTAAAGGAAGAAATTTGTAATAAAAAATAGTAATTTATTATGGTTTATTTATATTATTTAGTTAACTAAATTAAAATCGTTTCTTAGGTTTCAAACAAGTAAAAAAAATTTTTTTGTTAAATTATCCAATTTTATAGTTTATTATCCAAAAGTTTCATTTAAATATTTCCTTGAAATTGCGCGTTTGTTTTCCGAAAATGTAGTCTATTTTTGAAGTGACACTTTAAGGTTAGGTTTGTTTTGTTCTACACAATTTAGTATGCTTTTAATAATAATTGTTATTAAAATATGCTAAACATAAAGAACAATACAAATTACATAATTTTTAATTAATGCAATATAAAAATTTCACACTAAAAAAACAAAACAAAACAAACAAAATTATAACCTATATAATATAGATACAGAAATAAAACCAAAATATTTATTATAAAAATCATAAACATATATTCATTTTTAAATCGTTATTCATTAAAAAAGAATATAATAATTTAGCGAATGCATTAAATGTTTATTGATTTTGATAGTCATTTAGTTTTGAGAAATATGCATAAAATATATGTTCAAATATACATTGAATATACAAAATCGTTTTATTTATTTATTTTTATTTTTGAAAATCTTACTGCCATAACCTCTAGAAGTGACCTCTGCGTATAACTGGCTGACATGATATCTCAAGTAAAGTTCAAAGCATCTAAAAAATAAAATCTGACCAGATTATTGAATAGTAAGCTTCTCGCTCTCGTCCGTAAAGAGATCATAAATTTTCGATTAAAACAAAAGGAAAATGGCGTACTTTTTTAATTTTCAATTTTTTTTCAATGTTAATTATTTAAAAAGATATTGTTTATTGATAAATAATCCTAATTCTAATACGAACAATAGCAAAAAGCTTACTATTCAATAATCTGGTCAGATTTTATTTTTTAGACTCTTTGAACTTGAGATATCATGTCAGCCAGTAATGCGCAGAGGTCACTTCCAGAGGACATGGCAGTAAGATTTTCAAAAATAAAAATAAATAAATAAAACGATTTTGTGACACTCCAATACCTCTTCTTTCATCCATAAAACATTTGAAAGAAAAAAACAAATTTTTTGTATAAAACAAAAAATTGAAAAACGTGTCAAAGATATGATACTGTCTCCCTTAAAATGTATGAATTGAAAAGTTACACTCTTTAAAACTGAATCCATCATATCAGTGAAAATTTGATTGATTCAATTTTAGAGAGTATATGTAGATCCGAAATTTTTTTTGTTGGTTCGATAAAATTTAAATTGATTCTAATTTAGATTTAGTCTTTGCATTACATAATTCAAACTTGGATTGATTCATAGATTATTCAAGTTCGAAATAATTTGAGATTGATTTGATTTATAAATTTCAAATTATTCTAAATTGTATTTTACTAACAATATGCTTAAATATATTTAAGTTAGAATTGATTCAAGTTTGGATTCGTTCAAGTTCAGACTGATTAAAATTTTCAATTGATTAGGCGCATGTGATGGAATGTAACGTCATTGATGTAAAAATATAATTAAAAAGGTCTGTTTGACACGAATTTGTTTCAATTTTGGTATTAAAAAAAATTTTATATTTCCGTTTGAAACTTTGAAAATTTAAAAAAATAGTCTTTTTAAAGCAAAGTCTATAATCAAATTTAAATCAGACAGACCTTCTTAATAATATTTTAGGTAAATCTACCATGTTTAGCCACAAAATATTCAGAATTTTATAAAGAAGTTTACCTACACTGGCAATAAATTAGTTAAATTTCACTGAAACTGGACTGATTTACTCTCTAAAACTGAATCAGTCAAATCTTGACTGATTTACTCTCTAAAACTGAATCAGTCAAATCTTGACTGATTTGAAATCAGTGATAATTAGACTGATTCAATTTGAGAGAGTATGCTTAAATTGATTCCAAATTCAAGTATTTGCCAAGTTTTGTCATATTTATCAAGTTTGAATTAAATAAAATTTGTATTAATTCGAGCTCAAATATATTCAAGGTTAAAATAATTCCAATGTTTATTGATTTTAAATTGCATTTTTCTTAACTTAAATAAGAGTCTAAATTGATTCAATTTGGGATTGTTTCAAGTTTAAATTGATTCAGTTTCAGATTGATTTAAATGTTGATTGATTCAATTTAAAATTTAGTTGAGTTTGAATTAATTTAGGTTTTAGTTTAGTAAGTTTCTAACTGATCAAGTTTAAATCAGATAAGTTTAAATTGTTTAAGTTTGAATTAAATCAGGATTCGATTTACTCCGGATTGATTCATTTTTCCATTAAAATCATGTTCATATTGAGTCGGGTCTGGATTCAAATTTAAATTGGTTCACCTTGGGGTATAGTTTAAGTTTATGATTAATCAAGTTTGAAATCACAAAATTTTTGACTGATTTAAGATATGAACAAACCACATAACTCTTCATTTTAGAATACTAAAATCGGTTTAAATAATCGGTCACGTGATGACTAAAGTATGCCCTTAAAGAGAAGGATAACTGGAGCCACAAGTTTCATTGTTGAATATTTCATATATTCTCTTTTGGATTATAATCACGTTTATGCAAATTTATTTTCCATGAAATAAGGAGCAGCACACTTCGCTACTAAAAAACAATTAAAAAGTGGAATGAATCACACGTGCATTAGTTATAAAATCCTGACAATGCACGCGCGTATTTAAACTTGGGACAGAGGTGGGTTAATGCGAGGAAAAGGTAATAAAACCTACGCATATGTTTGAAATATGAAAAGTTTAACGCCATAAATCTGATGCAATTAGCATGAAGAACGGTTGCTGGTGATCTGAGAAAATATAAATTTGCAAACCAAGGTTGAATTCGTATATTCAGTAAACTTTTGCCTCGTGGGCAAATCGTGTTCTTGAACCGTGAGGAGCGATCGTTTTACTCGAAATCACTCGATTGTATAGGAATGTCATGAAGACCTTTCGTGCTACATAGAGCACGTCCATTTCTGCCACTGAAACCGACGTCCTCGATCTCGCGATCGTGATCTAATCGATTATTTGTTCTGGACATGCTTCATTAACCAATAGAGATTGAGAAATAAATTTGTTAAAAAAGCCTGATCTTTCTGACGTCGACAGTTGATTAATTCAATTAAAAATCAAACAAATATTCAGGTAATATTAAACTATTTTATTTCGCTGTCTATTATTGTTAGATTAATTTTCAATTTATTCATTTTATTGCCTCCTCATAGAGGAAGTATTGTTTTACCCCCAAATAATCGATTACGATTTTTTGACATATCTCAACAGAACCATTTTTTTAACGAAAATTTGGGTCTCTCAGACGGACAAAGTATGACAAACTTTTGAACCCGATTGTTCAATTCTAATTATAATTTTTTTTTACATTTAAAAATTCTGAAAAAATTGATTTTATGCGAAATTGTATATTAAAAAAAAAAGTTAAAATGTAAGTATTTTATTCTTTTTATTTTTTAAAAACACATCGATTGAGTCATTAGCGAACCCTATAGTGTGATTTTATCCAGAGTTATTAACATTTTAAAAATCGAAATTTTTGAAAATCCTGTTTTTGAATCATTTTAGGTTTATAATTTCTTGCTAGCTAAAATATATTTTTTCTAACACACGCACCGAAAGTACGATCTTTCTTACCTGTGAAGAGGTCAGAAAGTGAGTCTTTCCCGGCGACAGGGAGGGAATGTTATATTTCTTCCCCATGACGTCATTGACAGGGAGGGAATGTACATTCCCTCCCCGTGACGTCATTAACAGGGAGGGAATGTACATTCCCTCCCGGTGACGTCACTAACAAGGAAACAAGTGTTTCATGATAAATAGAGTTTTATGACAATTACGCATGCAAAATAGCGTTTTATGAAAATCACGCATGCGGAATAGTGTCTCATGAGAATTACGCATGCGGAATTGTGTTTTATGATAATGACGGATGCAGAATGGACAGAAGCTCAAGCGCCTTTTCTGCTGGTTGTCACTCTGCGAATGTTAACTAATTTTTATCAGCAAATGTTTTTATACTTTCGGTATACGTGTGTTAGAAAAAATAGTATGTGCAACACGGGAGAAAAGTGATTATCGACTCGTGTGTTGTCATCCCTCGCCTTCGGCTCGTGCTACAAACTCACACTCGCGAAATCACTCACTTTCCTCCCTAGTTGCACAATATACTATTAATCAAGTTGAAGGTGTCTAAGCAGAAAGAAAACTAATTATAAATTTTATAAAAGTATTTTACAATTTCGGGAGAATGGATCAAAAAGAGAAAATTTCAGAGTGATAATTTCAAACTTAAAAAAAATTAGATTAAATTTGTTAAGACTATATTAAAGTTTAAAATTACTTAGTAATGATTCGCATGGTTTTTCTAAAGCGTAAAATTTCTTGTATGAAAATTTCGCTTTTTGGCACTTTTTTCTCAAATTATAAAATATTTTAATAAAATTAATAATTAATTTTCTATCTATGTAAAAAATGCATCAAATGAGCTATTTGCGAACCTTTGAGTGTAATCTTATTTATAGATATCAAGGTTTAAAAACGGAAAATTTTGAATATAATTAATTTTTTTAATTCATGAAAAAAAAAATTTAGATTTTTGTCAACTTATGTAAATATTATAAAATATAAAATAATATAAAAAAAATTATAAAATTTTGTAGAAAATTCAAAAACGCATTTAATTGTCATATTTAAGATTTGTTTGCGACCTATTATTCAGAATTTATAATGGTTAAAGAATCAAAAATATTTTTAAATATAATATTAGGTTTTTCTTTTTATAAACTTGAAGTTCTGATCATTTAAATGGACGAAATTATTATTTTTACATTTTCCAAATTCAAATTTGACCAAAAATAATGTTCAGCATACCAACAAATTTATTTGGATATTTAAAGAATTTATTTACTTTTTTATATTGCGTGTTGCAAAAGTTATTTTCAAAAATATTTTCGTTCAAATGAATGTTCAAAAATTCAGGGTCAAGGTTTGTGTTATTTTTTCAGAGAATTTATCTGATTTCTTAATTTTAATGATTTACAGTACCTTCAGAATTTGTCAGTCCACCCATTTTTGAAGGTTTGAAAAACGTCTTTAAACGTACAAAGTATAATTATTAAAATTTTTATGTGTTTATTTTCTCAAAGCAGATGAAATTTTGAGAAAAATAAGACCCGAGTGAAGTGATTTAGTCAGTTTTTCATTGAAATATGTTAAAAAATGTGAAATTTTTAATGTTTTACAAAAATTGAAATTACTGTCGAAATAATGAAGGTTTTTGTTTTTTTAGTTCCTATGCTTATTTCAAAGGAAATTTTCTAAAGAATAAGAATGTTATTTGAGCATTAATGTGCTCTTTTCTCCTAGAATATACAAGGCTCAAAATTTGAACCAAAAAACTTATAAAACTTTGAAAACATTATTTTGACATAAAAATAATTTTTAAAATTTCAATAAATATATTCTATTACTTTTTTCCGAAATTTATTAACAATTATAACGTTGGTATATTTTACATAGCTGTATTTGATATCAACACTGTAAAAACTGCTGTCTTCTAAGTGTCTTATTTTAAGACACAAGACATTAAGAAAGCGTCTTACAGTTATTTCAAGCGATTTCATTGGTTAATAATTTTGAAAGATGCTTTCTCATTGGTATAAAATTAAGACACTTTAAAACATCTTAAATGTGAGGCCAAAAATGTCTTAAAATAAGACACTTGTTTTTATAGTGAACTCTCTAAATCTGAATTAGTACACTGAGAAAAATGTTTAGTCATAGCAACGAAAATTTGGTTGGGCCAACCAAATTATTTGGTTGGTATTTATTCAACCAAACTATTTGGTTGAGACAACTAAATTATTTGGTTCAGTGTTGTTTGTTGGCATAACAAAAATTTTTGGTTGTCACAACTATATTTTTGGTAATTATGCAGTTAAGCGGCTCTTGTCAAATCTTGAAAACTAAAACTGTTTTGATGGGTTTTTTTGCTGATTTCTATTGCATTAGATGCAAATACACGGCGCATGATGTTAAGAAACGTAACTTACGTAAATTACGTAAGTTACGTAAATTTTCTTTTTTAAAAAAAAAAATTTTTTTTTTAGTTTTTGCTGATTTCTTTTAAATTAGACGCAAATAGACTGTGTATGATGTTAAGAGATGTAAATTACACTGGCAACTGACCGGTGACCGTCACAGAACCGAAATAATATAACAATATTTATTGTCAAAAAATACAGTAATTACCGCACGGCCGAAGGCCGTGCGGAATGTGTTCCTGTCGGCCAGCTTGAAAAAAAGAGTGAGGAGGACAGTCCTAGGAGGGGGTTGGGGTGCCACTAATACGTGAAGTCGGCGTATTTTATATCAGTCTGTTTAGTGGCACCCCACCCCCCCCCCCCCCTAGGACTGTCCTCCTCACTCTTTCTTTTTTTCAAGCTGGCCGATAGAAACACATTCCGCACGGCCGAAGGCCGTGCGGAATTACTGTACGGTAATTACTGTATTTTTTGACAATAATTATTGTTATATTATTTCGGTTCTGTGACGGTCAACGGACATTTGAGGTCAAGTGAAGACTACCCACCATACACTGTTAAAAAAAGGAGTTGAAATTTAACTCCCTACGGGACTCTATAAAAGTCGCACGCCTTGAAGAGTTGAAGTAAAGAGAGTTAACGCTTAATCCTTCAGTCCCCACTCTTCTTAAACATAGAGCGTATGAGACTCACTCACCTTGGAGAGTCGATTTTTAACTCTAAAATCTCAACTCCCAACTCCAGCAACCGTTAACTCCCCAAATTTTTAACAGTGTATATCCAAAATTTTATTAAATTACGTAACTTACGTAATTTACGTAAGTTACGTTTCTTAACATCATGCGCCGTGTATTTGCATCTAATGCAATAGAAATCAGCAAAAAAACCCATCAAAAAAGTTTTAGTTTTCAAGATTTGACAAGAGCCGCTTAACTGCATAATTTTATTCGGGATAACAAAAATTTTGGTTGTCATAAAAAAAATTTTTATTTGGGAGCTAACTAACTCAGGTGCAAATTTTCGGTCGGCGAACACATATAATTACATAATTCACATGTTATTAATTTAATTACACAAATATAATCAGATGAGCATGTAGAAATTTCATTAGTCATGAAGATTCGAACCCGGGTTTTCCAGCTGCCAGTCCCGTAGGCTAACCACCAGCTCATGAGAGATATGAATGACCAATATGGAATAAACCTTATAGCTAAGCAGTTCAGTAACAGACACCGTTAGCTCAACTATCAGACCTAGGTTCGGCAGACCGTCTGGTATTGGTTTTTATTTAGATTTTATTGATATTATTATCGGCAGCTTTCTTACAAACTAATCACCAATTTTTTGTAATAATTGTTTGGTTGTCACAACCAATTTCTGTTTGGTTGTCACAACTAAATTATGTTTGGTTCAACCAAATAAGATCAACAAAATAATATGGTTGTCCCAAACAACTTGATGTGTTACGCCAACCAAATCGTTTTGTTATACCAATCAAAATATTGTTCTTACAACCAACAATGGTCAACTAAAAAATATTGTTGGTAAAACTAAACCTTTTTTCTCAGTGTAGTTTTCTACTAAGAATTAGTAGTTTTCTACTATGAATTGGTCAAATTCATGGCTCATTTTTCTCTAATTCATATAGTAGAAAACTACTAATTCTTAGTTAAAAAAAACTACTAATTCTTAGTAGAAAACTACTAATTGAAATAGTGAAACTTTACTTTAAAAAAAGTAGATTTTTTTACTAATTTAATTAGTAGTTTTCTACTACAAAATTAGTAGTTTTCTACTAATTCCTAGTAGTTTTCTACTAAGAATTAGTAGTTTTCTACTAAGAATTAGTAAAATTCTTACTATTTTAATAGTAGCTCACTTTTCGCTAATTCATTAGCAGAAAACCACTAATTCAGCTATAGAGAGAAGATATAAACAATAATTTTTCTATCTTTTTTGGTTCAACTTCCGATCCTCGCATATTCTAAAAAAAATTTGCACTTTAATGTTTATATAATAATCGTATTCTTCAGATAATGCCCTTTAAAACAAGCATAGGAACTTTAAAAAACCACCATTATTTCAAGAGTAATTTGAATTTTTGTCAAACATTAAAAATTTCACTTTTTTGAACATATTTTTTAATGAAAAATTGACTAAATCACTTCACTCTGGTCTTATTTCCCTCAAAATTTTATCTACTTTGAGAAAATGAAGACAGCAAAATTTTAATAATTATACTTTGTACGTTGAAAGTCGTTTTTCAAACCTTAAAAAATGAGTGGACTGACAAATTCCGACAGTATTGTAAATGCACAAATTAAGTAATATTTTTGTGAGGAAGCAATGTGTTAAAAAAATAAACACATAATTTCTCACTCAAAATAAAAACTTGAGATACAACTTGACAGCGGTTTTTATGTTTATAATCGTATTAAGAAAAAGCTTGTATTCAGATATTTGTTAGGCTGAATCATTTCTCATGAAATAATTAAGAAAAGCAAATTGCAAACCAAATTTTACTGAATAAGATTTCGAGAAACTATATGCCATTTAAAGCGTCTCCTTGTGTTATTGTCTTTTATTGAGAACGTTTTTAAAATCGTTTGCGGTTTCTTTCAAACTTTTCGGTCCTTTCAAGGATTTGAGAGCGAACATCGGGCATCGACGAACAGGAAAGGGCACTCTTGGTCGGCTTGTAAATCGAGTGCTGCTTGTAAATCCGAGTGTAATTCTGGGCAGAACGGGAACGTAAACGTGAACGCCCGGCATAGAGTTACGGTCGACACGAATCGCGAATTACCTGCAAAGCAGGGCACAAGAGCGCAAGATGCGAAAATCTGAGACATGCAGGTTGCCGCATTCGTTGACACTGGAAACTACTTCGATCTCGATCCTCCAACGTTTTTCCCCCCTTTCTCACTCCATTTCTGTTAATTCTTTTCAACTCTACCTACAAAAATTAGTTTCAGGAAACCACAGCAAGATTATTCGAATGCCATAAATTCAGCATCGTTAAATTTCCTCGCTTATATTCAAGCCAAGTGCTTTTTATTTACAACCAAACGTCAAATCTTCCAAGACAAATCGAATGCGGAATTCGCTTAGGAAATTGAAAACTGAATCTATTAAAATGATCGTATGAGTTTTATTGTTTTATCAAAAAAAGGGTACTGGAGAATATTTTCAAAACTTAACAGAATCTTGTTAAACTGTAAAAAATGGTATTTTCAAACTAAAAACTCAAGTGTTTTGTTACCATTGAAAAAAAGATGACAAAACATCTCATCACTGTACAAAGATTTTATTTTAAGGCAAAAAGTAAGTCTTAATTTCAGAGAAGTCTGAAATTAAATCAGTCTTGAAAATAATGCTGTCCTTAATTGTAACACTAAGGCTTCTGTTAAATAAGGGTGCTTTTTTAATTTCAGCTCATGTTTGTGTGAAAATAAGATCTTGGTTCAGCTGACTTTCAATTTATTTCTTAAATTCAGCACACAGCTGCTGATTTTAAAGATTAATTGTTTTGAACTCAGCAAATTTACCTGCTGATAATCACATTCTTTGCTTCTTAAATTGAGGTAAAAAGTTGTATTTAAAATTCAACAAGGGCTGTCTTAAAAATGTTGCGTTTTAAAATAAGACTTACTTTCTGCCTTAAAATAAGATCTTCTTTTTACAATATTTGCCCTAAACTCTCAGCGAAAATTTACATGCTAATAATCACATTCCTTGCTTTTTAAATTCAGGTACAAAAGTTGTATTTGAAATTCGACAAGGGCTGTCTTAAAAATGTTGCGTCTTAAAAGAAGATTTACTTTCTGCCTTAAAATAAGATCTTCTTTTTACAGTGAGACAGTCCTTGTTGAATTCCACAAAACATTTCTGTACCTCAATTTAAGAAGCAAAAATGTGATTATCAGCATGTACACTGTAAAAAAAGTCTTATTTTAAGGCAGAAAAGCTGTTTTATTTTAAGACGCAACATTTTTAAGACAGCTTCTGCTGCATTTATAGATTTTTATTTTGCCTTAAACTGGGCCAAAAAAAATTAAAACTTTCAAATGTGCATGAAAATGTACTAATAAATTTAAGAAGGTAAATTTGTAATTATTGTAAATACATCTTGATTAAGATAGTACACTGCAAAAACATGGTGTCCTAAATTGGACAAAAATGTTAAATTTAAGATACATAAACATTTATATGGTAAGGCTTGCTACATTTAAGACAGATCTTAAATTAAGATTCTCTTTTTACAGTGTAAATTTTCTGAGTTTAAGACAATTAATCTATAAAATCAGCAGCTGTATGTATTTGTAAGACCGATTGAATTTTAGAATTTTCTGAAATTAAGACTTACTTTTTTCAGTGTACACTATAAAAATTAGTGCTGTAAAGCTAAACACTTCATTGTTTCGTTACCATTGAGAAAGTGATGTCAAAACATCTCATCACTGTAAAAATATCTTTTTTTAACTTTTAAGGCAGAAAGTAAGTCTTGATTTAAGAGAAGTCTGAAATTAAATCAGTATTGAAAATCATGCTGTTCTTAATTTAAACTAAGGCTTCTCTAAAAATAAGGGTGATCATTTAATTTTAACTGATGTTTGTGTGAAAGTAACATCTCGGTTCAGCTGAATTTCAAACACATTTCTTAAATTCAGCACACAGCTGCTGATTTTACAGATTAATTGTTTTAAACTGAGCAAATTTACCTGCTGATAATTACATTCTTTGCTTCTTAAATTGAAGTACAAAAATTGTATTTAAAATTCAACAAGGGCTGTCTTGAGAATGTTGCGTCTTAAAATAAGACTTACTTTCTGCCTTAAAATAAGATCTTCTTTTTACAGTGAAAATCTGTATTAAAAATGTTGCATTTAAAAAAAGCCAGCTTTTCTGCCTTAAAATAAAACTTTCTTTTTAAAGTGGCATTTCTGTACCTCAATTTAAGAAGCAAAGAATGAGATTATCAGCATGTAAATTTGCTGAATAATTAATATAAAATCAGCAACTGTGTGTTAAATTTAAAAAATGTGTTTGAAATCCAGCTGGACTAAGATCTTATTTTCACACAAACATCACTTTAAATTAAAAGAACGTCCTTATTTTCACAGAAGACTTAATTAGAATTAAGAATAGCATTATTTTCAAGACTAATTTAATTTCAGACTTCTCTGAAATTAAAATTTACTTTTTACAGTGATACTGAGACTCTTGTGTCATACACTTATAACTGTTGAAAAAAAATTAATTATTATTAGCTGATGAGAAGGATCACAATGTCTTTTTTTAAATGCCAATATAAAAACGTTTTATCCTGGGAATTGTACCTGAACCGATTGACGTTACTCTTTGAACCTGATTAAGGCAAGTGACGACTCTCTCTATTCTCACACTTGAGCCTTTCCTTTCACTCTCTTTCTCTCTTGGCTTGGGTCGAGAGAGTTGAATCGCACGCAAGGTCTCGCAATTAACGAATCAGATATGGCACGACATCAAAAAAGACAAATGACCTCAGCGAGATGGCAGCGGATAAATACGCGTGTGTGTGCCGTACTATATACAAATACGTGGACTTTTTTCTCTCGTTTTTGCACTTGAGCTTGACGAGTATGAATCGGGGATCTGATAACTGAAGTAATGGTGGAATGGCTCGCGAGGGCGCGGATCATGCTGGAAAAGGGAAAGAATGTCTTGACTAGAATAGAACCGAGAGAGAGAGAGAGAGAGAGAGAGAGAGAGAGATACTGCAGAAGAAAAAAACAAGAGTGGAAGATGTATATGAAATATACGGGAGGAAAATATTCAAAGATGGAGGCAAATTCGTAGGAAAAAGATTTAAAAGAGAAGATATAAAAGAAAAAGATGATATGAAGACGAAAGATCCAAAGAGAAAACAGGAGTCGGTAAGTGGAGAAGATGTACAAAAGGAAGATAAAAAGAGAATAATCTCTTAAAATGAATCAGTCAAATTTCACTGATTACCAGCCAAAAGTGAGTAACTGAGAATCAGTGAAATTTTATTGAATTTTCAGTCAAACTTCACTGAGAGTGATTTCACTGACTCACTTTTGGCTATTTAGTGAGTGAAATTTCACTGATTCAATTTAAGAGAGTAGGAATTTGAAAAAGATCAGAAAATATAGAGATTAATTAATAGCTGGCAAAAAAATATTAAATAGGCCAATTGATGCTTTTTGGAATTGTCTACAAAACGATAAAAAAATTATTATTTTTCATAAAATTTATATAAAAAGGAAAAAAACATAAAAAAATTAATTTTTGAAACCTTGATAACTCGGAACAGGATTACAGTAGAAGGTTCGCAAATAGCTCATTCGATGTGTTTTGAACCCGATCGATCGGGTTCAAACGAATATCATAATTTGTCTTCCTAAAAAACCTATAATTTTGTAAAAAAACATAGTTCTAAATATTATAGTTTTCGAGATATTGGACCAAACGTAATGTGCTAATGTGGACATACACACAAATACACACACACACGGAAATTTTTTAAAAACTACATTTCCGACATCCTGAGGTCAAAATATGTCGAGATATGTCAAAAAATAACAATCGATAATTTGAGGGTAAAACAATACTTCCTCTATAAGGAAGCAATATATCAAAAAAGTATTTAATTTTAAAAAGAAGAACTAAGAGAAGGAAGATATGGAAAAAACAACATATATAGGTGATTCTCCACAAAGTGGAAACTTTGGACAACATTAAATTTTTAAGTTAAAAATGTTTCTTCTTGGATATTTCTTATGTAGAATTTATTAACAATTATTAAAATAACTAATTTTATATAAATCTGAGCTTAAATTAACGCCTTTAGTCATACATAAAAAATTTCAAGTTTTAAATTTTAAAGATTAAAAAAATTCATTTAAAATGTATAATTTTGTACCTTAAAAGAACATCTAAAGGATGTTCTGTTATTTGGAGGATGTGCATAGGATATCCACGAATCTGTTTGGGATATTTAATTATCAATTAAAATATATAATTATAAATAAATAAATAAATAAATCTTTTGGTTATAATCCAGGTTAACGACATTTTTTATAGATGCGCAGTAATTTAATACTACTTTTTGCAATTTTAAAACTAAATATCTTATTTCTTCATGTAAGTTAGATGTACATCAAATTTGTTACTTTTACTAACATAAATAGTAAAAACAAAAAAAAATTCACCGTAAAAATGATTAAAATAACTGAAAAAGAAGGAACATGTAAACTCCTGTTTCAAATAACGAAAAGGCGGAAAAAGTAGTGAAAAACTATTTTCGTAAAAGTTATTAATAAAAAGTGGAAAACAATACAACAAAAACAAGGTTTTGGAGTAGTTGAAAGTATAAAAAAACATATTACAAAGAAAAGCATAATAAAAACAAAGGATGATTGGAATTAAAAATTAGACACAAAAAGAGAAGATTTAAAGAGGCAAGAAAAAATGAAGATAAAATAAATTTATTGTAAAACTAATATAATGCTAAAAAGTTCCAAAGAATATACACTCTCTAAAAACAAGTGTCTTATTTTGTCCTCACTTTTAAGACATTTTAGGTGACTTAATTTTAAACCATTGAGAAAACGTCTTAAAGATAACTGTAAGACGCTTCTTAAATATCTTGTGTCTTGAAGTAAGATACCTGTTTTTACAGTGCAGAGAAAAGAATTCTAATTCAAAGTTTTAATATACTTCTTTTTATTACTGTAGAAAGAAAGTCTTATGTTAAGGCAGATAGTAAGTCTTATTTTAAAAAGCAACATTTTTTAGAATTTAAGAATTTAAGAAATTAATTTAAGAAATGTGTTTGAAATTCAGCTGAATTGATGTCTTATTTTCACACAAACATCAGTTTAAATTAAAAGGGCATCCTTATTTTTACAGAAGCCTCAGTTAACATTAAGGACAGCATTACTTTAAAAAATGATTTAATCTCAGACTTCTCTGAAATTAAGAGTTTTTACAGTATAGTATTTTTTACACAAACATTTATATAGCAAGGCTTGCAGAATTTAAGACACGTCTTAAATTAAGATTCTCTTGTTAGATTATTTTTTACATAAACATTTATATAGCATGGCTTGCTGAATTTAAGACACGTCTTAAATTAAGATTCTCTTTTTAGAGTGTACAGTGCATTATTCGGCATTAAATCTCCAGGTAGAAATATCTCAACCCTTCTTGAATTTCAAATCCAATTTCTGTACCTCAATTTAAGAAGCAAAGAATGTGATTATCAGCATGTAAATTTGCTCAGTTTAAGACAATTAATCTGTAAAACAAGCAGCTGTGTGCTGAATTTAAGAAATGTGTTTGAAATTCAGCTGAATTGAAGTCTTATTTTCACACAAACATCAGTTTAAATTAAAGGGCATCCTTATTTTCACAGAAGTATCAGTTTAAATCAAGGACAGCATTATTTTTAATTCTGATTTAATTTCAGACTTCTCTGAAATTAAGATTTACTTGTTACAGTGCGGGAAGGGTCATTATCTCAAATACTAATCACACTGAAGTTTGCTGAACCTTGCGAAACTAGGTACTTCACCACCTGATCAACATAATCGATTTCGTCAAAATGATTTTTAAGCTCTCTTGACACATCAGAGTGGCTACAAAAAGATGATTTTAAAATTCCATGACTTATTTAGATTGTGTACACAATTTCAAAATTATAATCAATTATATTCTTAAAACAGAAAATTTTAATTTTTCATGCATTATCTACACAGGTTATCAGTTATTGTACAGATACGCTTCTGCAACCAAGGGTCTTATTCAAAATGCAGATATTCATTTCTCCAACGGGAGGGCAGTGTAGTTAAAAGGTGTAAAGAGTGCATAAGGTATATAAAGAGAAAAGAAGATCAAAAGATAAACTAAGGAATAGAGAGAAGAGAAGACGAGGAGAGAATATTCAAATTGAGAGTAAGGTTCAACGAGAAGAGATGATATATAAAGAATTAAGATTGAGAGAAAATACAAGAGAGATACAAAGATAGAAATAGCTTGAGAAAAGGACAGAGAGGATGAGTATGATGCGTGTATGGGCACACTTGTCAAGATGGCGCATGGAATTAATTAAATTAAGCCTGCACCTCCCTGAGTGAGGTGAGCTGATAGAGTGAGAGTCAGGCTCAGGCAGCAGGTCGAAGATGGCCTCTGAGCGAGAGGGATCTTGAGTTCGACATTGAGTGCAAGTCATTCCAGTCATTGGCTGCTCCATAGGAATCCGTTGAGCGAGCGATCCTGTATTGTAGTAATGTGTTATGTGTGCGAGGGCGTTGTGGTAAGTGCGTGCCTTATGTGGATGAGGTGTGTTTTGACGTTTGCCCTCGCGCCAGGTATGTTCGTTCCTGCAACCCCGTCATGTCGGAATTCGAGGCACGCCGACTGTCGTAACCGGATCGATCGCAAATTCGAACTTTCATTCAGGACGGGAGGAAAGTGCCCACATAAAAGAAATTAACTACCGACAACATCTATTCGTTTTAAGCACCAATGATGAGTTGATTTACATTCTTTCTGACTCGTCGGATTTCATTGAAAATCAATCTAAATAAATTACGTCTTATGCGCTCTGCCAGTCGTTTCACGACAAAAGATTTTCGATATACCTTGTTAAGAGCTTACGCAACCAATCTGGAAATCGTCCAACTGCCTAATTAGGGACGAAAAGGAGACATTGTTAACTCTTATTAGAAGGAAAAATCAAGCCCTGTGTGTGCATCATGTTAACAAAGGAGTCTTGATCTTGAGACGACTCTTGAAATTTTATATAATTTCTAACGATGTCGTTCTTGTTAAATTGTCAAATAAAGCTGATTTACCTAATTGAACAATGATACTGAATAAAGTTGCGTCTGTTAAGCAAATTATTAACAAGAAATCTTCCAGTTACTATATTTAGGTTGTGTAATAAAAAGGACGATATACTCATTTCTGGAATAAAAGAGTGCTCCAAGAGTTCTTTCAATTCAAGAAAATGATACCCGGTAGTTAGCAATGTAAATTATTCTATTTTAAAGAGCGTTCTTCCAACTCTTGGAAAACGTGGGACGAGGCGGGAGCTAGCAATTCATTTTATATGCCACCTTAACCGTTTAATCTAACTTTCTATTATGATAATTAATATAGTAGTAAGCGTCCCACTGCGTGAACCTATCAGATTACAAGAACGGATTGTGCAATGGATCGAGTGGTGTCACATTTCACGACTCTACCACACAAAAGATTCATTAAATCATTTTTCTTAATTTCTGCTATGAATCAAGCCATTATAAATCCGTTTTTCCCCAAGAATTTATTACTTTATTTATAAAATTCTGTTAATCGTCTTTTCATTTAAATAAATACGTCGTTCAAATTTTCAAAACATCTTTCTTTAAATTTATATACTATAATATTACTTCTATTAAATTAAATAACTTGTCTAGTGACTATTCCCCCCTTTAATTTGGTAGTCAGTTTAGGGTAAGTCCGAGAGAGATAGAACACATTTTTTACCCTCTAAATCTGAATAAGTTAAAAATAACTAATTATTAGTAAAATATGACTAATTATATTAGTAAAAAAATAACTAAAAAATAGTTAAAATTTGACTAATTGAATTAGTAAACAAAATTTTGCTAAAATATTAGTTATTTTGGCATAACCTAAAAATGAATTTGACTAATAATTAGTTATTTTTTACTAAATGATTAGTAGTAATATAACTATTTGAATTAGTGGCTGAGTTTTTGCTTTCAAATTAGTTATTTTTTACTAATTCAGATTTAGAGATAAAACACAGAAAACTCTAAGGAATTTGGCAAGAATTGCCAATTCTTATTAAATATTTTAATACTAAGCTTTGTACATTTGCACGTGAAACGCTTTTCGCTTTTTTTTCATTTTTTCAACATTAAAAAGAAAAATTATAAAAAAGCAATTCTGGGAGAGATGAAATCGTCCGGGTGAGAAGTAACACGGGGGTTTTCTTTTTTTTAAATGCCCTTATGACAGAAAATTGAGTAGTACAAGACAAATTATAAGGTCTTTATTTACTCTCTAAATCTGAATTAATTAAAAATAACTAATTTGAAAGCAAAAACTCTGTCACTAATTCAAATAGTTGTGCTTCTATAAATTTTTTAGTTAAAAATATATATATATTTAGAGTCAAATTCATTTTTAGGTTATGTCAAAATAACTAATATTTTAGTAAAATTCTGTTTGCTAATTCAATTAGTTAAATTTTAACTATTTTTAAGTTATTTTTTTAGTAATAATTAGACGCTTTTTTCCTAATAATTAGTTATTTTTCAATAATTGATGAAACAAAAACTCAGTCACGATTTCACTAATAACACAGACACACAAAAAAAACTTTTTTGGCCGAGACACTATACTAGTGTACTTCTAAGTATTTTTCTCCGCTGAATCCGAATTAGAAGTCAGAATTGCTAGATTGGCTACATTTTTTGAAATAATCTCAAAAAAATCGATTATGTGGTCTTTTTGAGCATAAAAATTTATATATCAGGGCTTGCTGAATTCAAGACACGTCTTAAATTAAGATTCTCTTTTTATAGTGATTATTAATTTAAATATAAATCGAAACTTTTTCGCATCTTTTAGCAGGGGCCTAAGCAATCCTAAATTCACGCGAAGTTAATTAAAAGGGACCTATGATTAAGTTCTAAAATTAATTATTCAGAATTTTCATTTCATAGAATTTTCTTGTAGCCGAAAGTTCACATTTTGGAATTTTTTTTTAATCGAATTTTTACCAAACAGAATTTTGAGGTCACCGAATTCATATTTAACAGAACTTTCATTTAAAAGAATTTCAATTTAAACGAATTTTAATTTAGAAGAATTTTCATTTTACAGAATTTTAAGTGAATCGAATTTTTAAATACCAGAATATTCATTTGACAGAATCTTCATTTGTCCGAAATTGTATTAATACGAATTGACGTCTGGTAGAAAACTTTAAAGGTAGAATGTTCATTTGTTAAAAATTGCAAATGGCCAAAAAAGCATCTGACAGAAATATTTTGACGCGAATTTTAAAATTTACTCATGGTAATTTTTTTCATATTTTCTGATTGGTCTATTTCAAAATTCGCGCCGAAATATTTCTGTCAGATGCTTTTTCGGCCATTTGCAATTTTTGACAAATGAACATTCTACCTTTAAAGTTTTCTACCAGACGTCAATTCGTATTAATACAATTTCGGACAAATGAAGATTCTGTCAAATGAATATTCTGGTATTTAAAAATTCGATTCACTTAAAATTCTGTAGAATGAAAATTCTTTTAAATTAAAATTCGTTTAAATTGAAATTCTTTTAAATGAAAGTTCTGTTAAATATGAATTCGGTGACCTAAAAATTCTGTTAGGTAAAAATTCGAATTCATTTAAATTCGATTGAAAACAAATTGGAAAATGTGAAATTTCAGCTACAAGAAAATTCTACCTCATGAAATTCTATAAAATGAAAATTCTAAATAATCAATTTTAGAACTTAATCATACGTCCCAATTAAAATTCGTCAAATTAAAAAAATACATACACATAACATTAGATCGTAAAACTTTGAGGTTTTGCGACGCTCGAATTCACAAACGATGAAACATAATTTCGTTTACAATTTTTCTAACAACAAATTCCCATTTTTTATTTTGATTATGGACTGTTTGACACTTAGGTGTAATTAAAAAATTTTTTGATGATAATAATAATGATGATGATAATAATTTTCCGAGATACAGCAAGAGTACCACCTCTCCCGGTGTTTCAAATCTCCCGGACTTACCCTCCTAAAATTAAATTTCGAGTTTAGTAAATAATAATATACAAAATGTTGCCATAAACGTCATGAAAATCATATTTTCTCAATGTTAGCAATCCAGACAGTTTTTTCAAACATTGAGGATTTAATTTTTGTTTTATTTTTTTAAAAAATTATAATTCATTAATAAAACATTATTTTTTGGTGTATCGAGAAAAAAAATTTTAAAGAAAGCAACTACAATATTAGAACAACTTACATCAACAAATAGCCACGAGAAGAGTAATTTTAAAACTATTGGTATCACAGAGACTTGTTTTTCGTGTAAGAAAAAGAAAAGAAAGAAAGCGAATGGAGAAAAAAGAAAACAGTGGTAAAAGTCAATCTTGAAGAGATGCGAAGCCAGTTTAAAAGCCCCGTATATTGTTCAACGCCTGACACGAGAGTGCGAGGTGTTAGTGATAGTGAAGAAAAAAATAAGGAGTCGAAAAGCTCGAGGGTATAAGTATACGAAACTGGTCAGTGCCGGCTTGTTGACACTTGGCCCCTGGGTCGCTAAATCGCTATAAGAGTTAAGCGTTCGCAGCCTAAACGTCTCTCCCCCGCAGAGCCGAAAGGAGTCGAAGGCAGAATGAGACAAGTTTCGCGTTAGCCTTTCGAGGTGAAGAAGAGCAGCACAAGATAGATAAAATATTTGCAGAAGAAAGAAGGAATAATTACAGAATAAATATGGCAGATCTCAAGAAGAAGGAAGACAAATTAGAAGAAGAAAGAAGAATGATTTTGCAGAAGCAGCACTGCAAACCAAAGTGCATAAAAAATGGCGTCCCAGTTCTGTACACACTTTGAAGTGAATAATTTCCATGCACTTTGACCCTTATGCACTTTATGTGCATTAAAAAATACATGGTATGCACTTCAAAGTGTGTAACAGCAATGCACTTCCAAGTGCGTTCAGAACTGGGACACACTTATGCATTTGAAGTGCATTGATGTTACACACTTTGATTTGCAGTGAGGAAGGCAATTTTTTTAAATATACTAAAAGAAGAGTTCAGAAGCATAAAGGAATAAGTTTAAAGAAGAAACATTTGTAGAAAAGAAGAAGCATTTGCAGAAAAGATGCAACATTTTCAGAAAAGATCAAGTATTTGCAGAAAAGACATTTAAAAAAAAGAAGAAGCATTTAAAGAATAGATGCAGCAGAATGATAACATAGAAAATAAAAAGTGACATTTGCAAAAACAAGAAACATTTGTAGAAGAAGAATAAGACCTAGATCTGAAGAAAAGCTACAGGAAAAGGATAAGAAAAACTTGCATCAGAAGAAATGAAGAAAAGCTGGCAGGTGAAGAGAGAAGGAAGTTTTGCGAATGAGAAATGGAGAGAGGAAAAAGATTGTTGGTTGAAGAAAGAAGAAATGTTTGTGGATGAGAAGAGAAGGACAAGTGGTTGGAATATAGGATGCAAATGCTTGCGCCAACCATCAAAATCTAATTAACCGTCGAAAGAACGGGCCAGCGGGCGAAAGTAAAAAAAAAGTTGGGTGAAGAGAAAAAGAAGTCGATGTGGTTTAACAGTTGGAAGGTGTCGGAGGCCGGTAAGGTTCGTTTATGCATATAGGTGCCAGTCGACCTCCCCCTCACTCTCTCGGGGGTAAAAAGGCCCATTGCAAAGAAATCTCTATAGTAAACGTCGTTACCAACCGAGTTTATGTTGTTCTCTGCATATAACACCCCGCAGCACGAAATTCTCTCCTGTTCTAACGGGCGTCCCGACAGAATGCTAACTTATTTCGTTGCAAACAAAACTAAAAAGTTGACGCCCATTCGGAAAAAAGTGTTAACTCTTTACTACTTGTGTATTCTTCTTTTGGTGTGAGAGATATAAAAGCGAAATGGGTTTCTTTTTAATATCTCCTAAGAATACGCCACAAGAACTTGTTATTCTTTGGTGAAAAATGATTTAAGTGTCAACATTATAATTGTGTTGAAAACATTTTTCGATTTGAAAAACGTTTAGCATCATCTGTATTTTCAAATGGTGAATGTGTTTTCAAATATTCTTTTAATTCAAAATAAAATGGTTCAGGATTGTTAATGAATACAAAATTTCACAATATTTTTGAAAAGAATCCTGTTTATTGAAAAGGAGATTTTGATCTGTTTTTTCTGGATAAAAATTCAAGTAGAAAGAAAAGGGATCGAAGATAGAATAGGCAAAGGGCTTGTGGGTTAAATGGCAATTGCAAGAAGGCATTGTGCTAGTCGCCTCAAGCGAAAGTACTATCCGAGCATGAGTGGTTGTTGGTTTATTAAGGTTATTGATGCGAGATCAGATCTACAGCCGGATTAGTCTCTACTTCTGATTCTGGCATGCCTCATTCACCTTTTTTCTCATCTTCTTATTATCATTACTAGCATGCTCGTTCTTAACTGCTTGTCAGATGGTGTGCAAAAAGCACGATGCATACCTTCTCTGAACAATATACATCTCTATAATAATAAATTGTGACTTAAAATTTTCAACCTTACCTAAAAAAAATAAATAAATTCTAAACCATCAAATTGAAAAAACTATCATTTCTTTAAAATAATGAAAGCATATATGTTTGTTCAAGGAAAAGGCTAAAATTCTTTGGTTCAAAAAAATCCAATGCTTCAGAAGCCATGGATGCCAAACTTCGAGTCATTGAAACCCTTCATACCCCTCTACTGATGGTATACAACGACTCGAAGCTTGGCATCCATGTGGAATGAACAGTGAAAGAACAAATTTTCAATGCATAATTTTTATCGGAGTTTCAGGAAGAGTTTAAAATATTTTAATTTTCTACCAGAGGATTAGCTGGTGACAGGAAAATTGTGATTCACTTACTTATTGGCTTATTTCAGAGTGTATAAAATTATCAACGCTTGATAATTTTTAGATCAATAAAGTTTTGTTGCAAAACATGTACTGTAGATAGTTGATTCATTCGTCGACCCATCTTCTGCACCTATTCAACTGTCAGGCTTTAATCAATAAGGTGTCACAAAGTTAACGATTCATGCTGGGTTTCCAATCACGATGACGTACAAACTTAATGTAATCACGACTAATCACGGGATATTTCAATTGAATAAGCTACAATAGCTGGTGGTAGCTTGAAAAGAAGTCTGCAGCAATTTATAAACAAACTTTAATTGAAATTTTTAAATCATCACTATAATTAAATTGCGCCATCAATAATAAATATCAGTATCACGTCCCGGAAAAATTTAAAGAGAGTGTTTTTTATCAATTTAAGAATTTTTGTATTTTTTCGTCGTATTAGTGTCTCTGGATTATTAATTTGAAAAGCTAAATCTATTTCAGGATACCTCATCCCACTGGAGTTGGACAAATTTAGAGACACAGCTACCCCAATTTTTATCTCGCCTACCCATCAATTAAATCAATTCAATTTAAAAAAGCAAGGTCGATTTCATTCAGCGCCAGAAAGAAATGATTTTAAGAATGGCAGAATTGCCGCCAAGAAGATTCAGTCTGACCTAAACTCTATCCTCAGATTTATGGGTAATTGAGGCCTAAACGCATCGCCCGCAAAAGCTCGGGGTAAAGGGTTGCCTATGGATTGGTTGCGGTTAAACGGAAGAAGAACCAGAAGATCAAATGGACGAAGATAAAAAAGAAAAAGAAAAAGTAAAAACCAAAGAGGAAGAAGGAAGGGGGAGGAGTAGATTTCACGAGCCGTGTAAGGAATCCGGGTGGCGATTACGATCTTCATTCGGACGTGTCATGGCCTCGGGTGGTATTTAGTCTCTAATTTCCGATCAATCAAAACTTTCGAGGAAATAAAAATGAATCATGAAGGTACGCCCGTTTGCCAGGCAGGTTCGCCCGTGGGCGGTCCTGGGGCCAGCGCTAACTAGGGGCACAATGCCGGGATTTTTTTCGGTTTTGGTTCGTCAGCATCTTCCACAATCATCGTGTGTCGAGTGATTTTGAAAGAATGGCAAACACAAAGAGAGACAGAGTGAGCCAAGTTTTGTGAAAGCAATGGCAAATTACAAGCGATAGAGAGAGAAAAGATTAGAGATAACTGCACTTCATTTGAAGTGAAGAAATAGAAAAGAAGGAATGGCGCGAGATTATTTAACTCTGCCACATCAGGACACTGTAGAGAGGGCAAACTTCTCTGATCTCCAAGATCGATAAACTACCTCAGCGTGATCACTGAAAAATGGCTGTCAAAAATCCTGGTCGTCTTCAATTGCCGGGACACCTCATCTTAGGGGAACCACTTACTCACATCTTTAATCAACCAACTAATCAACCGTTTCATGATTAATTTCTAAAAAGTCGAGAGTTGGTTATCATCTGGAATTATCTCCCATTTCTTATTGAATTTAGTATAAATTATAAGAATGTAAAATGAGGATAATAAGAATCATGTAAATAAAAATATATTATTTATAAGAATCATAATTCTTGTATTATATTGTCTTAATATATCTATTTTTTAGTGGTTTTATGATAAAAAGTTGTGAATACATTTCTTATAGTGGCACACGGATCTAACTGACACTTTTATTTAAACCCTTTTCCAGAATAAAAAACTTTTTAGGTTACTAAATATAGTCTTAAAATACAGTTTTCACTATTGAATTTTTTTAAAATACTATTTATCTTATTAAAATTATTTAAATACACTTTTGAAACCATTCCATAAGATACATTATAATTTTAGTGGAATTAATTCGTTTGACCAAAATAAAAGTCTTATTTGACAATTTATTACGAACTACAATTTTAGGTTAAATCATATATCGATTACATATCGTTTACTTTTTCATGAAGTACTTATTTTCAAGATGGAGAAAAATAAGTGCCGTAAAAAATGACAATATGGAATTAAATCCCTTTCCGCCCCTCATTTTGTCACAAATCAAAAAAAAATTAATACAAATCTTTTCCTTTTTTTAAATTTGTATTTAGCAGTGCCTGTACGCTATTGAAATTTTGCATATATTTCATTGCAAAAACAGGTGTCTTAAATTGCTCAAAAATGTCTTAAATTAAGACATTTTTCGTGTCTTAGACACCAAAAGTATCTTAATTTAAGACATTTTTGTCCAATTTAAGACACCATGTTTTTGCAGTGTTTGCGTGGGAAAATAACTTTTTTCGTAGATTTCCTGTAAAATCGTAAAAAATCAATATTGTTTTACAGGACTACTTTTTTTCTCTTCATAAATACTTACATAAATATAACATCCAATTATTCACTTATGAAACTTGTTAAGTGTACTATTTTTTACAGAACTCAAAAGTTGACCAAGAGTAAACCAAAAGAGGTTATTATATAGGTAACAAATATTAATTCTAAAAAAAAACGAAAAATTTACGATTGCTAATTGTTATTGCTATTTTTCTTGGGTTCGTTGATTACAAATCTGAAGTCAGATTTAAAAAATACAAAATGTCGGATCCAATACTGTGGACACAAAATTTAAAAAAGTAATCAATTTTTATGAAACTTGATATTAAGGGGTTCTTAGGGCCCCGAATCACAAATTTGAAGTCAGATTTGAAAAACTCTAAATGCCGAATCCAATGTGGCGGGCATAAAGTTTAAAGAGTTTACTGGATTCTCTGATTACACTGTTCGACAAAAATTAACTTTTTTTTACACACAAAAAAATCAAACATTTTCGGAAACTAGGACCAAAAAAAAATACCCGTGTCTGGCCGTTTTGCTAGATCAAGTCGTTTGTGGTTTTTAGGGGTGAAAACAACCCTTAAATGAAAAGTTACAAGATATTTTTTGAAAACATATTAATTTGTAATTTCTGATGAAACTTGATGTCTAGGGGTGGCAGTTTTTCAAAATTCAAAATGGCGGATCTAATATGGCGGACAACTTTTTTAAAAATAGATTCAATTTGCCTGAAACTCGTTACTCGCGGGTTTTTGGAGTCGCTGATTACAAATCTGATGTCAAATTAACAAAAATTAAAATGGACAATCCATTTTTATTCAAGAACACTCACAATTCTGATATACAAACAGAAAACAAATGACATTTGTGGAAATGTTTAAATTTTTTGTATTCTTCACCTCTATGAGGTTCGCCATTTTAAATTTTAAAAATTTGACATCAGATTCGTCATCAGCGACCCCAAAAACCCCTGAGTAACGAGTTTCAGGCAAATTGAATCTATTTTTAAAAAAGTTGTCCGCCATATTGGATCCGACATTTTGAATTTTGAAAAACTTACATCGGATTTGTAATCAGCGAGCCGGAAAACCCCTAGATATCAAGTTTTATAAAAAAATACTATTTTTTACAAAAATATCATGTCACTTTTCATTTAAGGGTTGTTTTCACTCCTAAAAGCCACAAACGACTTGATCTAGCAAAACGGCCAGATACGGGTTTTTTTTTTTGGTCCTAGTTTCCGAAAATTTTTTGGTTTTTTTGTGTGTGAAAAATCGTGTTGGACGGTGTTACGAATCTAAAGTCAAAAATTCAAATGGGAGCATCCAATATTGCGGACATAATATTATTTATTATTATTATTATTTAGTTACCAGAAATTTAAGATACTTTTATATAACCTAAAAATGAACTTAATTAATATTTGGTTCATTCTAACTGATTGATTTATTAGAAACATTACTATTTGAATACGTAACCGACTTTTTGTTATCAAAATAAAAAATTTTGTTTGTTACTGGGATAAGACATTACATAATCAAATTTCATAAAAAATGAATAATTTTTAAACTTTATGTTCGCCATATTGTATCCGAGATTTAGAGTTTTTCAGAGCTGACTTTCAATTTGATTATGAAGAATAATTTTTGCTCGTTTTGTAGACAATTCAAAAATGCATCAATTGGTCATTTAATATTTTTTTTCGTTTTTTTTTTTTTTATAATTAATATTTTTTGCCTATAATAACCTATTTCGGTTTACTTTTGGTCCACTTTTGGGACCTGTAAAAAATAGTAAACTTAAATATTCTCATATGTAAATAATTGGATGTTATTCTGTAAGTATTTATGAAGAGAAAGAAAGTAGTCATATAAAAAGATATTGATTTTTAACGATTTTACAGGAAGTCTACGAAAAAAAGTTTTTTTCCCATTCAAAATACATGCAAAATTTTAATAGCGTACACGCACCACTAAATAGCAATTTAAAAAAATAAAATAAAATACGTATCGATTTTTTTTTATTTGTGACGGAATGAGGGGCGGAAATGGATTAAATTTCAAAATGTCATTTTTAACGGCCATGTATATGCACTTATTTTTTCACGTAGACAAGTCTTTATTTGAGATTTGGAAAGTCGAAGTTTAAAGAAAAATTCACGTCTTTTTATGGTTTTTAAGGTTTAAAAGTTTGTTGGCCCCTTATAATTCAAAAATTTATAAATCCTATCATTTGAAAGTTAAGGGTATGGCCTTTATAGACAATTGGTATTTTACAATTTACTCCTCAAATATAATAATTAATTTTAATTATTATTTAATGGTAATTGAAAAATACAAATTGTCTGAAATTACGTCTTTCTCATGCTCTGAATGGGTTAATTTAAGTATTAAATATTAAAATAATTAATTTTTCGAGAAACAAAATCAACAACTATTGAAAAAAAAAATCAGGATTAAATATCACTCCACACTGAAAAAAAACTTTGGTATTTGTTCAAAGTTTATAGACATATTGTAAACAAAATATGATTGTTGAAACTGAATTAAAGTAATATAAAACTGAAAGCTTTATATACTATTCTTAATATTCCCATCGGTAGCTGAAAATTCTTCATGTTTACAGGGATAATCTCCGGGGATCGAAATTCTAAACAACTAAATTTGAGAACGCGGCTCGAAATGCTCTGTGGGTTTTCTTTAGTCAGTTATGCTTTCTGGGAAGAGTACTTTGTAACCTGGTAGTTTTCGTGCGAAAAGCATAAACGGCTCGGTTTCTATTGGTAGCATAGAAGAATCAAGTTTTGTTTCTCTTTGCTGTCTTGGGACCCTCAATCTTCTAAATAGATGGTTCTACGCTCTTTAAGATCACGAACCAATTGTCGACGCCTGAAGTCGGCTTACAATTTTCTCCCGCTGAATTCCTTCAACCGTGAGAGCTTTGAAGTGAGACTATAAAATGCATATATTGTTGAGACTTACCTTTTCATCGTCCAGGCGTAAGCTGTCCAGTGATCTCAATTTGTGAGCCTAAAAAAAAAATAAAACAGCATATAAATTAAAATTTTCTCTCTCACTGTAGTGTAAACCAGGTAGTAGTAAATTATAAATGCACATTCATTGCAAAATTAATCGTTAAAATGGATTCAAACTCAATTTATACTCAAGTTTGTTAAACCGTTATGTATATAAAATATGGTTGTAGTATATGAAACAAACTATTGAAATTAGAATATTTCATCAAAAGATGCTAAAAAAGAAAAAAAACGTTATATTCTATTGTATGGCAAAAGACTTGTATCGGGAAAGAATATATTTTAAAAATAATTGTGGGAGATAGTTCTTAAGAGAAGACGCACACAATCTCTTACGCATCGGTTAAAGTCAAAAACAGTCACCAGTATTATGAACGAGCTCGCGTTAAAGAAAGAATCTTCACAGAGCAAGGGTTGCTTCTGCTATATTTATTTATTTTCTCCTCATCTTCCCTCACACTCCACTCTTTAACGACCGATATAAATTTCTCGATAAATGGCCACTTAGTGCAGCAAAGGATACGATTTTGAGAGATTTTCATCTAGAAGAAAAATTACCTAGCCGTCTAGAACAGTCATTTAAATACCTATGTTACACCATTGTTGCAAATAATTATTATTAAGGATTTATCACATTAAATTAAAAGAAAAGAATTACAAAATTTCAGGCGTTTCTCTTGGTGTCTCAAAATAAGTAAATTATGGCGTTTGGAATCACTGAGATACAAAATGTGTTTTAAATTGATTTTACTTGGTACCTTCTTATAAAAAGTATATCAATCTTAGTCGAAGAGACATTAGTGTCTTAAAATAAGTCACATTTCAAGTTAATCAGTTTGTGCAGAAATCGCACAAGTCCAAAAATCGAAATTGTTCAGGAAGCAATAAAAACTGTTTTTCTTGTAAATCTGAGAATTTTTTTCAATTCTGCTTTTTGCATTATTTTCAGGGGTTTTTGAAGTCGCTGATTACGAATCCAAAGTCAGATTTTTGAAATCCAAAATAGTGGATCTAATATATGGCCGACAGTTTGTTTTAAAAACGCTCAAATTTGCTTGAAAATAGTTACTTCTGGGTTTCCGAAGCTATTAATGATAGAACGTCCAATATCCTTCCGGCAGGACAAAAAATCCTTTCGCGAGTACGTACTAAATCGCGTTATAAAATGAATATGAATTAAGATAAAAACAAAATTAATTACATGGTTAGAAAGGTAAAAAAAAAATAAACTATTAGCTCATGCAAAATTAAAATGTCTAAAATAAAATGACATGGAACTTGCAATGAAAGACGATCGGTGAGCTGTCCTGCCGGAAGATTCGCGTTTGGACGTTGTATCATTAATAGCAACCAATTTTGTCGCTATTAAAGATAAAATCGAAACAGTCAAATACCTTATGCAAAATAGTGTTCTAAAACGGAAGAATTAATATTATTAGTAAATAAAAGCATAATGATATGATTAGATTCAAATGAGAAGCAAAAACTCAATTTTACTATGGCATATGCTGAATATCCAAAATCTATTTATGGATTCGTAATAGGAATGACACAAAATTCCAGATTAATAGTTTTTTATCTGAACGCAGATTTAATTTATTGCTTTTTTTCTTTTGTTTATCATATCAGAAATTTATAGTTTTCATTTAATTTTTTAAAAAGTGAAATTGTTATTTATGGTTTGCTTTGTAATTTTTTTTTTTCATAAAGAAAAAGAAAATTAATTCCAAAAAATCTCTTGTGACCCTGATTTTCATGTAAGTGTAATATTTTTCACATTAACGCATCATTTTTCGTGAGATAGTAATATCTCCATAACTATAGGCGAATAAAATTCATATCTTGAGTCATATATAAATCTTGCATTAAAAAAATTACAGACTTGCTATTTTCATCATCTGGCATTGAATTTGTAATCAGCGAGCTCAAAAACTCCTAGGTAACAAGTTTCAAGTAAATCCGGCAAATTTTTTAAAACAAATATCGGCCATATTAGATCCGACATTTTTAATTTTGAAGATGTGACATTGGATTCGTAATCAGCGATCCCAAAACCAGCCAACTAACTTTTTTATTTGTTTCGAATAATAGTAAATAATAATTATAAATAATGATTATTTTCATAATTATCATAACTATCATGATTATCATCAACAACACTAACCAGTTTCAGAAATGGCATATCAAAACATAAACTAAATTAGTGTGAAGAATTGCAAATGTATGATAATTTTGAGGAAGTGTTTCTCTAATTTAATCGAAGGGACCTAATGTTGAGAGCAGAGGATTCCAGATGAAGAATAAGAGCTAAATTTATTCCCAATGGTGGAGTCGAGTTATTTCGATCGAGTTCATTGCGAGTCGTCGCAATATCGACAGGGTAGGCACGGCGATCGATGATAATAATAATAATGGGAAATGATCGCGACCGCAGAAGCACGTGATCCAATGACTATAGCGAAGACGATGCCTCATTATTTCGATTTCCAAGCAACTAGCCTCTCGAAATACGGATGCTTCCTCTCCTCTTCTTTTATTCCTTACCTCTCCTCTCCTCTCATTTTTTTATTCTTTATTCTTTATTCTTCGTGCGAACCAATCATCGTTTTCTTCGTACGCCCTGCTGTACCAACCTCGGACATCCGACGCTTTCGCTTTACCTTTCGAACATTATAATTGCAAGTCGTGCACCGTAAACTTTAAGTTACACCTGGTTCGTGTCTGTCCGGGTCGCGAGAGCATATCTCTTCCGGTATTTCCTTACGTTTAAAAGAGAAAAAAAAATTATCATCACCAAGAGGGACTCGGAGGAAATTGCTATTTTGACACTTGATGAAATGAACTGAGGACAGACGTCTACGTCTCGAGCTTTTCAAAAGGAACTGAAATTGTGAGACTATATAAAGCAGTCTGATGAAGGGGATTTCTTTTTTGTCAGAGTTCTTCTCGGATGAGATTAAAAGACATTTTTGCCCGAGCAATATTCTGATTGTAAACCTTGAATTGTATTATAATTTCTTGTCATAAAGTTGAAAAATGGTTTATTTTTCAAACCAGAGGGATTTTAGATTTATACTAAGCTCGAGATTAAAATGTGATTTAATATTTTATTTTTCAATTTAAAATATAAGTCTTGTATAAATAATAAATTGTCAATATCATCGGGGTTTCATAAATACACTCTTCTTTCAAAAAAATGTGCATACATTGCAAAAACATGGTGTCTTAAATTGGACAAAAATGTCTTAAGTTAAGATACTTTTGGTGTCTAAGACACGAAAAATGTCTTAATTTAAGACATTTTTGAACAATTTAAGACACCTGTTTTTGCAGTGTAGAAATTAAAATTTAGCTGCGTCAGCAATTTATTATTTATATGTGAAAAATGTCACTGTTAGTATTTTAACATCCTTGAGATTATAATCTAAACAAAAATTCATAAAAAGAAATATGTGTATTTCATGGTCGACCTCCTACTTCCCTTTTTTTTATTCATTGATATGCATGAAAAATGACATTTTTTACACAATCATTGAAAGGATAGTTTTAAAATTGTTCACAGAAATCACCGTTATAGTTTCTTATATCTACAACTTTTGCAATTAAATTAGTTTTTTTGAAAACAAATTTCCGGTTCTATGCAGCAGAAAATTTAAACTACTAGAAATTGTAAAAAACATAAAAATATTGTTGACAACTAATTTTTTTTTTCAAACAATTTTCAATAACTTTTTTCCATTTATGTAAATCTAGAATTAATTTAAGAACCACCATTTCTGATGTAAAATACTACTCTTTTTCAAAATGTCTACTCCATAAACCTTTTTAACAGTTTATTGTCTTAAAAAAAAGTATGCTTTACAGTCTATTAAAATAAAGTATACGTTATTGACATTAAAAAATAACTTATATTTTACTATAGGGGCATTCTTTGTAAAAGCAGCCACCCCATCTGCCCATTCTATTATTGCGTTAAAAGTACTTTATCATACATTAAAAATTTTGTTATAAAGTCTAGTTTTTGATACCGTTTGGTGTTTTACAAAAATCATTAAACATAACCTCAAAATAACGGTTCCATTAGGCGGACAAAAATTTAAAAATCTATCGTATTCGGTTAAAACTAATTACCTCGGGTTTTTTCAAACTTCTAATCAAATTCTAAAATGACGGAAAATACTCAGAAATATGCCCCATCATTTTCCAATTGATAACCAGAATTATCATCCCCTAAAAACCACCCTTGAGGAAAATAATCAAAAAAAAAAATTTGTAAAAATCTTTTAATTCCTATAAAATTTTTTTATTAAGTTTCTAAATAAATGAAAAAATTAGGGAACATATTTCCGAGTATGTTTTACAATTTAAGAACTTAAATAGACTTTTCTATGTAGAAATTGATAATTTTTAAGAAAAAATTTTAACTATTTTCCTCAGGGGTTGTTTTTATGGGGTAATAATTCTGGTTATTAATTGAAAAATAGGGAGCATATGCCTGAGTATTTTCCGCCATTTTAGAACTTTATTATAATTTTTTTGTAGAAATTGATAATTATTTTCAAATGTTTATCGATTACTTCTTTAGTGTAGGTTTTAAGGGTTGATAATTCTGCTTATCAATTAAACAAATTAATGGGCATATTCCTGAGTATGTTCCGACATTTTAGAACTGCAATAAAATTTCTTTGTAGAATTTTAGAACTTGATTAGAAGTTCTAAAACCCCCCAAAAACTCGAGGTAAGTAGTTTTATCGAATAAGATAGATTTTTAAAATTCGTGTCCGCCATTTTAAATCCGCCATTTTGAATTTCTAAAAACCAACATCATATTCGTTATTAGCGACCCCAAAAACCCCCATGTAACTAGTTTTAGCCGAATACAATAGATTTTTAAAATTTGTATCCACCATATTGGATCTGCCATTTTGAATTTCTAAACTGACAGTGAATTTGGATTCAGCAAGTCAAAATATCATAGTATATGCTATCCTGGTTCACGGTGGTCTTGAAGGACCAAAAAATGTGATGAAAATGGATCCAAAATCGGGTTGTAGGGGGTGTTTCTAGGTCACTTGCAGGTTCAGAATCTGGAAAATTTGAAATCCCAGCTGCTCCCTTTTTTGAGATATCGATATTTTTGTGTATTTAACCCATTAATGTCCAAAATACAAATTTTGTTTTCTATTTTCGAGCTACGTCATTAGAAACATAGCAGAGAAAGTGTAATCATATCATTCTGTTTTCAACCAAAAGTGCATAAAAGTTGTTCACTTTAAAGATATGTAAGGCAGAATTAAAAATTTCAAGATGGCGGACCTAATATGGCGTCAAATCCATTGCAAACTTTTAAAGTTCATGCACATATTTTACTAATCGACAAAATGTCGCCGGATTCGCCTAAATTTTCTTGCTTGGGGCGTTTTGGGGTCACTGATTACGAATCTAAAGTTAGATTTTTAAAATTCAAAATGGCTGATTCAATATGGCAAATGACAAATTTTAATTTTAGTTTGATTTAGTTCGAATTCGTTACGTGGAGGTAGACAAAATTAAGATTCGACAACGTAAATTCTATGAGTAACAAAGGACATTAGTGACACAACATTACTAATACTTTGAAAAACCCATACAACAGCATTTCAAATAAAAAACGAAGAAAACTTGATAATATCAATCTGTCACACAATTTCGTAAAGTATATACAAACATATACAAAAATACTTAATAATAACTTACTTCTCTGCTGATCATAAAAACATTAAAGACAAGTAATCAGGATTAATAAATTGTAAATGCAATTTTATTATAACACAATTCAGCTTATTTGGAAGAACACAATGTTAGAACACAGAAATTAGTTCTTGTAATTACGAAACACTACACTGGAAAGGCTGCTTCGAAAGTTGGATAACCACACGACACATGTAAAAAAAGTAAATAAAAAACTGAATATGAATATTGAACTGAATATGACGAAAATTAAAACTTTTTATTTGCCATATTAGATCTGCCATTTTGAATTTTGAAAATCTAACTTTAGGTTCATAATCAGCGATTCCAAAAACCCCCAGATAACGAATTCGAACTGAATCGGACAATTTAAATTTTCATTTGCCACATTGGATCCGCCATTTTGAATTTTCAAAATCTAACTTTATATTCGTAATCAGGGACCCCAAAAACTTATGGGTAAAGAATTGGAACTAAATAAAATTAAAATTTTTATCCGCCATATTGGATCCACCATTTTGAATCATTTTTTTCCTAATGGAACAGTTATTTTGAGGTTATGTTTAATGATTTTTGTAAAAAGCCAGACGGTATCAAAAACTAGACTTTATAAACAAAATTTTGATGTATGATAAAGTATTTTTAACGCAAAAATAGAATGGGTAGATGGGGTGGCTGTTTTGACATAGAATGACCCTATAAAAACAAATTAATTTTTAATAATTTCATTTAAAAGAATAAAAATTAAAAAATAAAAATAAATAAATTCTTTATTTTATTTTTATTTAAAAATAAAATTTCATTTAATGTTCTGGTACAGTTCATTGTACTACACTGAGAAAAATAAACTGTTGAATCAATAGTGCCGAGGCTATTGAATTCAATTCTTTTTACTCAATAATATCTGTAATCAATTATACTAATATATATTAAAATATAACAATTCATACTTTTAAATTTAAAGCATGATGTTTTTAAAATAATTATTTAAAGTAGTTATACCATACAGAGAAATAGTTAATTTAAAGTTATTTTATATGGTTTAAAATAAATATAACTTGTTATATCAATAAATATTATTTACAGTTTGTACAAATATATATTTCAGATGATGCAATATGCTTTTGAATCAATAGCATCTGCTTTTGTTATTATAAACGGCATATTCACATACGTTCAAATGCAGATGCTATAAAATTGAAAGTACATTTAATAGATCGGTAAAACTATTTATTGAATTGTATTATATAAAAAATAGAAATAATAAAATGCATTTTTGCATTTTTTAATTTAAAACCTAGGAACTTTATAAATAAATAAATAAAAAATAAATAAAATAAAATAAAACAAAGTACATTATGTGACCGCGTCTCACAGTGGTCCATCACGCAAAAAATCTGGCCAAAATGTGAAGGATTTAATGAATCTATGCAATTTTATGCACCAACCAGTTTTTGGGGTCGCTGATTACGAATTTAGAATCAATTTTTAAAAATTCAAAATGGCGGATCCAATATGGCCGACGACTTTTCTTAAAATCAATCCAATTTGTCTGAAACTTGTTACTCAGGGGTTTTTAGGGTCGCTGATTACGAATTTAAAGTCAGTTTTTAAAAATTCAAAATGGCGGATCCAATATGGCCGACGACTTTTTTAAAAATCAATCCAAATTATCTGAAACTTGTTACTCAGGGGTTTTTAGGGTTGCTGATTACGAATTTAAAGTCAGCTTTTAAAAATTTAAAATGGCGGATCCAATATGGCGGATGATTTTTCTAAAAATTAATCCAAATTGTCTGAAACTTTATACTCGGAGGTTTTTGGGGTCGATAATTACGAATTTAAAGTCAGTTTTTAAAAATTCAAAATAGCGGATCCAATATGGGGACGACTTTTTTAAAAATCAATCCAATTTGTCTGAAACTTGTTACTCGGTAGTTTTTAATGTCGTTGATTACGAATTTAAAGCGATGGGCTTTTTATTGTCCGGAAAGTCCCAGCAGAGTCTTTCCTAAGTGACAAGCCCTTCGATTTAAAGTCAGTTTTTAGAAATTGACAATGATAACTATAATATTGTGCCGAAATTTAAAAATATTTTTATTTTTATAAAACTGGGTGACTACAAGTTTTTTTCTTGGTGCCATTGATATAGAATATTTTAAAGTTATAATTGGAACATATTTACACAAGTTTAGAACAAATTAATCGTTAAATAAATAACTTAAAATAAAATTTATTTAATTAAATTACATAATAACAGAGAGTAAATTCTATTAGCCATTGTAAATCAAACATTACCTTGTTTTCTGTTAAAAGTTAAGCACAGAAAGTACTTTAAAAATAAAAATCTTAATCGTCATTAGAGTCTAAATCAATAGTCTCAGGTGATGAAAGAGTAAAGATATTGTCAGACATCTTGTCGGTTGGTGATATCAATAACTGGAGTGTTTCAGGTGACAATTCTTTGATTTTTTTGTGTGGCAATTTTTTCTGACTGGTAATGAATGGGTCAGATGATACTAATTGTCTCAAAAATACGTCTTCCATTGTTTTTGTTCTGCTGAATTTTCTGGAAAAGTCCTCTTGAAATCGTTTAATATATTTGTTTGTCCATTGTTATGACACTAAAATCTTTCAAAATAACTTAAAAAGTGAAAAAAAAATCGTAGGGGCAGCTATGGGCAGCTAATTTTTCTTTCATTTGTAAGATAAATATATGAAAAATATGTCGCAATAAATTATTTAGCTCAACAGTGAACTACAAATATAGTTTTAGTCTACGATTTTCAAAGTTTTTTTCTTAATTTGACATAAACTGTAAAGGTTTGTTTGTTTAAGATGCTAACTTCATTGTTAACTTTATTATATATAAAAAATACAGGCTAATGATACATATGTTTTATTTTTAAATACATTTTGGACTATCACGGTCTATAGCATGTAAAAGATTAAACACCATTATAGCTAAAAAGTTCATTTTTATCCTGCTAAAAGGTAATCAAGAAAAATTAAAAAGCAATATTTGATCTTTTTTAAAAAATATTAATTAAACAAATTTGTTTCTTTCAACACGTATTTATTGTACTTTAACATTTTCTTTAACCAAATTAAAAGTAAAAAATAATTTTTTTTAATACTTTATTTTCTAATTTTGGCCACCTTTTTTGCAGTTTGGACCACTGTGCGTCTGAGAAAATGGTACTTATGACCAAAAAAATCGATTTTTGGTTTTTAACGGTTTCGTGTACTTCTAGGTCTTAAAAATGTAATGCGATCAATCCTGATCAAAAACAAACTTTTTTTTTACTTTTTCAAGCAAATTTAAAAAAAAATGATTACTCCGACAAAATTTTTAACTTTTACTACTCAACTCTGACAAAATTCTTTTATGAAAATATAGGTCTTTTTAAAAGAAAAATGATTCTTGGTATTTTTGATTAAGGGCATGTGATGATAATGCTAAATTTGTCAGTAAACTTTTTCTTAAAGTACTCAATGTTTTGACACCAAACTTTGTAGAATTACTCAAAACACCATTTGAATGGTCTCTCTGACCCAATTTTGTTTCATTTTTGTCTTTAAACTAAATATTTTTCAAATTTACTTTTTTTTTCAAAATTTTCCAAAAATTGTAAAATTGAAAAAAAAATTAGTTTAAAGATAAAAATGAAATAAATTTGGGTCAGAGAGACCATTCTAATGGTATTTTGAGTAATTCGACAAAGTTTGGTGTCAAAACATTGAGTACTTTAAGAGAAAGTTTACGGACAAATTTAGCATTATCATCACATGCCCTTAAAATCAATAGTTAAAAGGTTATGAATTTTTTAAAATTGTAAAATTGTTATTTTTTTGGAAATTTTTGATACAATTATTCCTGCTTTAAACAAATAATTATTGCATTGAACCTTAAATATGAATATCAAAACTATCTGAGAAAAATTAAATCTTAACTCTCGGAGACGAATTAAGATGTATACCCATCATTAGCGACCTAGTTAAATAGATCAATAATAAATTGTGAATTATGGTATTGTTGTTAGTTCTGAATGTACATATAAATTTTCAGATCTCTAGATCAATTAGAAATTGTTTAAATTTGATTTAAAATTTTAAGCATTTGATTTTTGCAACATAATTTGTTTATAACAATAACAGCGATGTTTAAACAATTGTTTTATTACGAAAATCGTATTTGGCGGAAAAATTACATAAGAAACATCTATCTGGGTAATTATTAATATGCAACGTTCCCAGTAATCGAGTATATTTTAATGAAAAACTTTAAACTCATTTTACTCGAAAGATGCGGTCACATATATTCAAAAATACAATTTTTTAAAGGATCTTTAGAGAAAACGATAACTTGACGAATGAAGGGGCATTTTCATAAACTATTATAATTATTAAGAAAATCTTGAGAACATGGTAAAATAATATTCTGAAACCATTAGCTTATATTAAAGATAAAAAAGAATTATTTCAATCCTCAATACCAGGTTGCGGAGCGGCTCTGGCCTCGCGATCACGAAAGTTAAGCAAAGTCAAGCGTGGTTACTGGTTAGAGATTATATGGGTGACCGTCTCCGTGATATTGCTACAGCTTGATATTTTTCACTGAAATTATAAATATTCTAAAATAAAAAAAATATGTACTGCGAAATTAGGTAGTGTACAACAGTTCAAGACCGAGGGAGGGGTTGAGCCGGTGTAAAATAAAGCTGAATAAGAAAAAGACCGATATTTTTTTTTATTTTACAGATATCTTTTGCTTTTGGTTCAATAAATTAATTTTCTTAAATGAAAGGACTAAACTATTTCTTTTTAATGTAACAGTCAATAAAACTTAAAATGCAGCAACATTCATTTTATAGCATCATGCATATAAGCAATAGTATATGCTATAGTTTTAATAATATTAAAAATGAAAGTACGCACTATTAAAATCATTACATATTTGTTCGAACGATATTGAATATGCCATTTGTTAGATCAAACCAATATGTAATTGATTTAATAGCATTTTTTTCTCAGTGTAAGTAAATAAAGTAACGTCTATTAGCTCTAGTTAAATAAAGTACCATTTATTGTGCAACGTAAATAAAATATTATCTACTTTCTTAGAAAAAGAAGGTACCATTTGTTGACCTAGGTAAGTAAAGTACTGTTTATTGTTCTAGGTAAATAAAATACCATTGGGGAAATAAGGTGTCATTTATTGTCCTAGTGAAATAAATTACTATTTTTTGTACTAGGTAAATAAAGTACCATATATGGTCCTAGATAAATTAAGCAGACTTTATTGGCCTAGTTAAATAAAGTGCATTTTATTACCTTAGTTAAATAAAGCTTAGCTTCTTGACCTGAGTCAATAAAGTACAGTTTATTGCTCTAGTTAAAGAAAGATCGGCTGATTAACCTAGGTTAATAAAGTGATTATTACACTTCTGCATACAAAATTTCACCAACAGAAGTCGGATCAACATTTTTAAAAAGAAGTGCCAGTGCTGCCAATGAGGCAAATTATTTTTCCAAATAACGTGGTTGTCTAGACAATTTTGATGATTTACAATTGTCGATTGATTTAAACTCCTCGTGAGCCGTATAATCAGCGTTGAACTGTATGTGGTTGAGGATTTTAGGACAGGAGTCGAGATGGCCCGGTGCATTCTTGGACAGAATGCACTGGCCTGGACCTATCCATTTTTTGATAAAGTGCTCATAATGTTTTTAACGATTACCGCGAGTAATTTTATAATTCGGCCGTGGGCGAATCGCGGACTCGTGGTATTTGAAGGATAATGATTCGATGATTATGCGGCCATATCTCACCCAAGGGTTCGTCCGGAGGGGGATACAGGCAAGCTAGATATCGGTCGAACTACTTGTACGGTTAAAACAATGTTAAAGTGCCCTCCCACGCCACATGTAGGGACTGTACCACGGCGAGCCAGAGTAATTCCCCCAATTATAAAATTATTATCCTGCGGTTGGCACCCCCGGGCAACACGCGGTCCGAGCCAACTTTACTCGTCTCGTTCCCTCAGCTCTAAGTGTTCATCACTGTTCTCCAGGTTCGCCATTGCTTTCCGCCGTTCAAATATATTCCTCCGATCCTTTCATCTCTTTGTCGGATATAATTATTATATTTTATGAAAGGAGAATAAGCAATTTCAAATATTTTAATTGAGTTCCTTTGATAAACCACTCTTAGTAAAAAAAAAAAAAAACTGACTACTTTTTATCCTGTCAAACAACTATTTATCCCATTTTAATTGTCTTTCTATTTTTAGCCTGAATTAATACATGTAATTAATTGATGGGCAAATACAACATCACATTAAACTTGTTAATCGTTACTTTTTAAGAGTAATTATATAACTTGTGAGTCATTAAAATCAATGATAAACACACCCTGTCGTTTTTGTTGTTTATTTGTCTAGAAAAAGTATGTGAATATTAAATAGAATAGAAAATTGTTAGGGTCACAGGAGAGGGCTGAGAAGAATTTATCTGTGTCCTTCATCAGCATAATATGTTTGCAAAAAATAATACAAGGCACTTGCCCCAAACGAACGTGTCGATTATTCAATGACTAAAAGAGTAGATGTATATATGCTAATGATTAATGATTACTCTGTGATTAATTATACTCCAATCAGAAACGATAGCTTTAGAATTATCAAACTGACTCATTGGGAAGTTATGACATTGACAGTCATAATTAAAAGTCTGTAACAATATTTATAATTAAAGAAAAATTATTACTTTGATATTAATAATGATCATATTAATATGAACAAAAATATTTCAATGTTTCACCAATCCTATTTTTTAAATACATAAATTTTCTAAATAAATATTAAACAGAAACAATTTTTTATTTATTTAAAACTAAAACTCGTTTAGTTCTAGAATTTAAAACTGCTAAGAAAATCAGTCATCACGTACTAATATGTCCAAGTTGCTAGAGGGTCGTTCATATACCACGTAGACAATTTTTAATCACTTTTTGATCCCCCTCCCCTCTCTAAATGTCCGCGTAGACTTTTTTTAAAAATAATATTATATTCTATGTTATGAGAAATTATAACTGTAAAGAAGGATTCTTATATTAAAATGGTAAATAAATGAATATTTAATACTTATAAGAAATATTTTATTGAAATCCGTTAAAGCCTTCTCGAAATAACCTGGCAACAGAAAAAACGTCACCACACACACACACACACACACATTTCTGGACATTCCCTTAAGAATGAAAATTTTTGCATTTCAGATGAAAATGTGTCAATTTAGACTATTTTTGGAAAAAAGCTTCCTCTAGGAGGAAGTAAAATCTATAAAATTAATTGAAAAATAAAAATTGGAGAAAATAATTGAAAATGATAATAATATAATTCAAAACTAATGAAAATAATTACACTTTGAGAAAAATAGGAGATAAAAGTATAAAATATATTTAAAATAAAAACATAATTGAATAAATAAGTAAATAAGTAAAATTTGACAAAAATATTTTTAAAATTTAGAAAATTATTTAAAAATTAATTAAAAGTTGGACAAAACAATTGCAAAATAATGAAAATATTTAAAAATTGAATAACATAATTGAAATTTCAGGTAAATAATTGAAATTTGAAGAAAATAATTGTAATTTAAGAAAAATAAGTGATAATACTTATTTTATGAAAAAGCAAGAACAAAATATTTAATTAAAGTTAAAGCAAAGAATTAAAAAATGGTAAAAAAAATTAAGCATTGAAGAAAATAATTAATATTTAAAAAATTAATTAATATTTGAGATAAATAATTGGAAATTTGGAAAATTGACTAAAAAATAATTTAAAATTTGAGAAAACAATTGCAAAATAATGAAAATATTTAAAAATTGAAAAAAATAATTAATATCTGAGGTAAATAATTAAAAAGTGAAGAAAATAATTGAAATTTTGAAAAAAGTCATAAAATAACCAAATTAATTTGAAATTGAAGAAAGTATTTGAAATATGAAAAAAATAATTGAAAATTTAGAAAATTAATTCCTAAAAATTGAAAAATTAATAGAAATTTTAAGAAAAATAGTTGAAAAATGATAAAACTGGGAAAAAATATTAAGTAAAATAATAATAATTAAAAATAGAAGAAATTTAATTAATTGCAAAGTAATAGAAATGTTTGGGAAATTAGTTAAAAAATTGGAGAAAATAATTTTAAAATGGTAAAAGTAATTAAAAATCCAAGAAATAATTAAAATTTCAAAAAAATGTATTTATAAAATTACAAAATATATTTAAAATATAAGAAAATAATTAAAAAATAATATAAAAAATCAAACATTGATAAAAATGATTAAAATATGAGATAAATAATTGTAAATTAAGGTAATTGTCTAAAAAATATTAAAAATTCTCATCAATTGGAGAAAAGAATTGCAAATTGATGAAAATATTTTAAAATAAAAAAAAAATAATTTAAATTTGTGAAAAATAATTAAAAATTCAAAAAAGTAATTTTAAAAATTGAGCAATGATAAAAATTATTGAAATTTGAGTTAAATAATTGAAAAATTTAGGGGGAAAATATTGAATATAATTTAAAATTTGAGAAAACAAGTGCAAAATATTGAAATTATTTCATTGGTCCACGTGGACATTTGTTTTGACCCCCTCTTCCTCTACACTGAGAGACTTTTAATTACAGTTCTTGCTTTTTTCAATTTCTATATTTGTAATAAAACGTAAGAATTTAGGGATAATCGAGGTTCGATCATAATAGTTCTATTAAAAAAAAGAGATTGTGTTACCTTGTTTTTTATTATTGTAATTTCGTGAGAAAAAAATTAATATATATAATTAGAATTAGTATTATTTGAGGTTAGAAAAAAGTAAATGTGAAAAAGCGATATTAGTTTTTAACACATTTTGATCTATTTATTATGGCATGTCTAAAATTTTATTAGACTTTTTCTAGGACAGTTTTTCGAGCAGCCATATGTCTCATGAGCTATTCTACCACTTCACAATATTTATTCAAAAATATATTAAAAAAAAATCGGTCTTCAGAAAAATTTCTTATCATCCGGAATACTGAACACAGAATTTAATTATTATTACCATTTTCACTTCAATTTAGTAAAAAATCACTTCTCAAACCACATGAAACTTTTGCTAGTTAGTATATACACTGAGAAAAAAATACTGCCACAAGCGCGCCGGTCACTCATGTGTTTTCAGCGTTACTAGAACACTGCAGTTTTGGCATGACATTACCGCTAAAATTTTAACCGAAGGTTGTGACAATTCACGATCGATCCTCACTTGTTTTGTTATGTTTCGAGATTGTAATTAAACATTGGTTATAAATACTGATTGATTTAATTATTCTAATACAATTTAAAAACAAATTATAAATTAATTAATTAAAAAATTTATTTAATTATAATTTTAGAATTAACTTCATGTGTTCAACGTATTATTCAACACTAAATTTTGCAAAATTTTGACAGGTCCCTGCTGCTTTTTCAAAACAATGCTAAAACTGCAGTGTGTCTCCTGCCAAAATAGCGGGAATGTATAGGCAGTTTAATTCCTACTATAATGGCATGACTTTACCGCTGCCACGGCGGTTTTTTTTTCTCAGTGTAAGGAAAGTTTAAAACACTCTTTTCTAGCGACGCGCGCGATTATTCGATGTCATCAAAATGTTATATGTTTGTAGCTTAGGATTAAAAGTGTGCGTAATGTATATATCATAGTATAGGTTGTTCGTTACACAGATTTCATCAAATACCACTATAAAGATACAGAATACTTGTAATTATACAAATATCAAAGACGAACTTGCATCTGTAGTATCTCTGACCTGTCAAACAAATACTGCCATCTTTCTTTTTACTGCGCGCGCACCCCATGATTCTAAGATTCTAACACGCGTTTTATAATTCTTGCAATTCGTTATTTTCATCTCTCTTGAATTCTTTAGAGGTAATATAATTATGTGTCTTATGAAGTATATAACACTTTTACTACTTTTTATCAAAAAGACAACTGTTGCATCTAAAACGTCTTTTCTTAAACAGTGTATTAGTTTTTATAACCACATCTCGATTATCCCTAAACTCTTAAATTTTATTGTACATAATAATAAGCAATAAAGCAGATATTAAAATCAAAAGTTTCTCAGTGTAGTGGACAATCGTGAGCTTTAGACGAACTCCCCCCCCCCCTCCCCCAAAACTGTCCACGTCGTATGTGAACGACCCCTAGACTGTTTTAAGAAACTTTATTTCAGAATTGAAGGAAAGTTGGTAATACTTTTTAGTTTTTTGAAGATATTTGACTATTGGATGGCAAAATCTCGTTAACTGATTTCATCTACTTAGGTAGATTCTTTGGCGAATTCCAGTGGACAGCTGGCTCATCTTTTGGAGTCTAATCTAATCGCCAAAAACTCATTCGACGTCGGGAAACTCCCTTCATTTCGCTGCTGCCATTTCTCCTAAAGTGTTCTCTCTCTCTCTTTCCCACATTTTTCCTCTTTCTCTGTCTCTTCTATACGTGCTATAAGCTGGAAAGCTTACGAGTTAAGAAACTTTAGGAACGCAGCTTTCGCCCCAACCGCGTGGTGCCTCTTCTAAGTTATTAGCCAAGTTCCGCTGACCGCGGCATCTTCTTAATTAGATACGTACCCTCTTCTTTCGATATAGGGGCAGTTAATAAGACTATTTTCTTACATTTGTCTTCTGAGCTTTTTTTTATGATTTATCAGTTTCAAGCAGACTAGATAAATTCAAAGTAAAAAAAAGATTTAAACTTAAAATAAAGTGTTTAAAGTCAGTAAGTTCAGATAAACTTTTATTAATAAAATGAAATGTGTTTATTTTTGTTTTTTAATATGAAGATGAAACCAAGGAGTTGATTTTAAAAAATGCAAAAAAATATTTTAAGCCATGAATAGGCGCGACCGCATGTTTCGATGAACTGAGGGGGTAGTGAATGCAGAGGTCGTGAGTTCAGTCGTATAATTTCGAGGAATACTTTACCAGTTTAAAAAGCGTGTAAAGCCCTGGCAAAATGATTAGACGTCTTCGAAACTCTTGGCTTCTTTTACCTTTATTGTGCCCTCGAGCGCTCATCCCTCTACATTCTACGGTGATTTGAATTTGAACGACCCTCTACTGAACTTGCCTATCATCGAGTCACCGTTCCTACTTGTTCGTTAGACTATTTACTACGTGCCTCACGACACTTTAGCAGGCTTATTTCCCAACGATTTGATGCTTGTGCATTCAACAAAATCACTTTTTCAACCCACGCTTTTAATTCTCTCTCATAGCGACATTCCCTCCAAAAAATATCTCTTAAACTTTAACAGATTCTTGAAATAGATAAATAAATGTAAATAGGTAAATAAATTACACTTCTTTGGTCTAAGCTAATAAAGTCCATTTTACTGAAATTGTTAAAACAAAATTTTATTGTATATACTTGGTAAATAAAATATGCTTGATTGTCCTTAATAAACAAAGAACACTTTAACTTAATTTTGGTTAGTAAAGTTCACTTTATTTTCCTTGGTAATAAAAGCACACTTTATTGCCCTAGATCAATAAGTCACTCTTTATCTTTCTTTATAAATTAAGTACCCTTTATTTCCCTTGTCAATAATAGCACACTTTATTGCTTTTGGTATATAAATCACTCTTTATTTCCCTCAGTAAATACTACAACATAATTAAAGTTCACTTTATTTTCCTTGGTAATAAAAGCACACTTTATTGTCCTAGGTTAATAAGTCACTTTTTACCTCCCTTTATAAATGAAGTACCCTTTATTCCCCTTGTCAAAAAAGCACACTTTATTGCTCTTGGTGTATAAATCACTCTTTATTTCCCTGAATAAATACTTCAACATAATTTAGGTTAATAAAGTATACAATTTATTCTCCTTGGTCATAAAAGCATACATTATTGCCGTAATGTCAATAAGCCAATAAGTCAATAAGTCACTCTGTATCCTTCTTTATAAATGAAGTACCCTTTATTCCCCTTGGCAGTAAAAAAAATCACTCTTTATTTGACTTAGTAAATAAAAGACTCTTTATTTCCCTTGGTAAATAAATAATTTTTTATTCCTCTTGATACATAAAGCACACTTAATTTCTCAAGATAAATAAAGTACCCTTTTTACCTTAGATTATTAAACCCTGCTTATAAAACAACTCAATACTGTTGAAAATAGCAAATAAATAAATAATCTTTCTCTTAAAAATCAACGATATTCAAAATTAACACAATTTTTAAACACTAATAGATCTGAAAATAAATTTCTATGTTTCTGAAAGTGGCATTTATACACACATTTTACCCAAAGGTCCTATCACTGTAAAAATTTTTCCATATCTTGAATTTAAACACTTTTTTGAGTATTTAAAAAAAATTCAAAGTCTTTCATCGAGCCGTTTTTGAGAAAATTGGTTTTTTATGTCAAAACATTAAATTTTTCGTATTTTATGAAAAACATTGTGTAATATAACTAAAACAAATTTACATAAAACCTATCTTATATAAAGAGTAAGTATTATTGAAGCTGTTTTGATATTTTTTACGTAGCAAAAAATTTTATTTAAATTAATAACCTCATAGATTCAAAAAAATTTTGAGTGCAAAAAGATCTTAGTTAAATCTACTACAGGTGCACCGGGATAGATTTATGTAAATATGTACAGTAATACTAAAAAAAAAGGTTTCTCATAAAAAACGAAAAATTAAATCTTTCAACTTGAAAGAATCGATTTTCTCAACAACGGCCACGGGGATTTCAAACAAATTTTATCCCAAATATGCTGTCACTGTAAAATTTCATCTATAAATATTTTGAATCTGGATACTTTTCTAAATATTTTGCAAAAAAATTTAATATATTGCATCAAACTGTTTTTGAGATAATCGATTTCCTTATTAGGTTGAAAGACTGAATTTTTTGTTTTTTTTGGAGATACCTTCTATCGCAGTGAAAATTTACACAAGTCTATCACGGTGCACCTGAAATAGATTCAATTGAAAGGATTTTTCACTTAAGGTATTAGTCGCGTAAAATGATTTTCGTCAGATTTTTTTAAAACTTTGTATCTGTATTCATGAGGTATTTATCTATGAAATGAGATCTATCCTATCAATTTTGACCACTTCTGAGCTTCAAAATATAAATTCAAAGTTCATACCTTTTACATGCAATAGCACTAAATGCATATAAAAAATGTCTCTTATATTCATTTATATAAAAACAAGTCGTCAGATTTTCAAATAAAACTACTAAGTTACACATTCAGATACAATAAATCCTTTAAAAAAAAATTAACTTTATTGACCACGCCGTATAAAAAATACAACAATTTAAAAATTCACAATTTTTAATTTTTACGTGGTTTCATTGAAAAATGTCGTAAAAGTGTCAGCAATACATCATGACAACTTATAGTACATAAATCAAAATCGTGAAAATTACATATATTACATTAGAAGAGGTCACAAGGAAGCAAGTGAGTTGATATAAAAGATTATTTAATGTTCTTTTTATTTTGCGGGAGTTTTGCGGGAGCATTTACGCGACTAATACCTTAAAATTTTTTTCCGGATTTTGAATCTGCGAGATAATTAAAATTAAAATAAAACTAAATTTCTCTTTTTCCATGTAAAAATGTCAAATCAGTTTTATTAATACTTATTCATTATAAACATAAGTTTTATGTAAATTTTATTCCATCATATTATACAATGTTTTTTATAAAAAACAAAAAATGCAATGTTTTAACACAAAAAGACCAATTTTCTCAAAAACGGCTCGATGACAGATTTTTTTTTTTTTTTATTAAAAATACTCAGAAAAGTGACCGAATTCAAGATATGAAAGAAATTTTACAATGACAGTATCTTTGGATTAAAATGTGTTAAGAACCGCCGTGTTATTTGACAATTTAATTTTACTGACACAAATTGTAAATAAAAAAAAATTTAATAACTTTCTTTAAAAAAGTACCACATATAAATTTTCTGTGTGCAATTTTCCTGTTTAGAAAACAATTTTCGTTTGAAAAAAAAAATTGTTTTTAAATGGAAAGAAAAAAGAAGAACCTAAATGACGTTACCCACATTTTAAACATTTAAAATGAGTGGAGCAATAACCCTCTGCGAATAGTTTTACGATCTTCAGAGTCTAGTAATTCTTGGAAAGCTTCATGAATTACAGTCATACCTGCAAAAGTGATTTACAAAGTAAAATGAAAAAAAGTCAAAGAAGAAGGGTTCGTTACATTTTATCGGGATAAATATAACCTCACTCTTGAAGTTATCCGTCGAATCTCGATCGTTATCCACGTGGCAAGCCTGAATTCCTCGGATGCATGAAATTACAGCGCTGCCGTATATCAGGGGTGTAAAACGACATGCAATTGAGCGAGTGAACAAAACCAGGAATTGGTTCTTTGCATTCCACGTTTCACAGCTTTCAAAATTGCACGATTTACAATTAAATTAAATGATAATTTTAATTTAATTAATTTACAATTTTCTACTTTTTAAAATTGTGAAATATTATGTTTAAAAATACCATTCTTATTCAGACAAATTTGAAGCAAATACAATATTTTCAACGTACTCAATAGATTTATCAAATTTATATTCGAACTAAATTTCATTATTAGTTCTTCAAACAAATATCCATACATCAAGTTTAATTGACTTTGAATTACTTGAACCTAAATTTTGAAACAAAAATTAACAATTTATTCCATAAATTGAAAAACTCGTCTACAAATTAGGGAAATTAGTACTTGAAACATATATCAAGGAAATCGACTTGTTACGTTTAATAATACAGAACAGCAGAGATTCATTTCTAAACTTCTATTAGCAACACGCAATATTTTTTTTCTAGGAAGGAAGAACAAGAATTATTTGCAAGCGGTACATTTCGTTTTTGAGGGTGTGTTATGAGAGTGAAACTTCCCCCGAGCAGAAAACAGTCTGCATTTATTACGTCAGAATGGCAATAGAAATCAAACCTTTGAGGGTTCGTCAAACACGAATTCGATATGTAACGGTGAAACGATGCAAAATGCCGATAGCGAATGGATAAATCCTCTAAAGACTGAAATCTTCCTCATGTAGGCAACATCCTCTATCCACTATTGCCAGCAGCATCCAAAAAGCGGTATACAACTCCTTCAACCCAAGATAATTACAGTATGCGTTACACTGTAATTAAACTGTATCTTATATGTAAACAAATACTTCACTCTGCCGAGAATTCTATCTACTATATATAACTGGTAGATGAAATAAAATAAGCATTATATTCTTTAGACACAGCAGAACAATAAGATTTTTAAACGATAAAATAAGTTTTTTTATTTTCTTTATAGTTATTAATTTTAAGCTTTAACGTCCGAAGGAATGAATAATAATAATAATAATTGCAAAAATTTTTAAAATCCGACCAAAAATATTCTTATTATCCAATTTTTGAAAACCAACTGTTTTTCTTTTTGGGGCAAAAAAAAATTTTTTAGGGTAAGTCCGGGAAAGATGGAACACTTTTTAAAACCACTACAAAATCTGAGGAATTTGACAAAAAATTCCAATTCTTATAAAATACTTGAATAAATACCTTTCTACATTTGCTCGTGTAAAAATTTTAGGTTTTTTTTCATTTTTTATAAATTTAAAAAATATTGTAAAAAAGCAATAATTCCGGGAGAGATGAAATCGGTTGGGTGAGATGCGGCATTTCTTCAACAATTAATGCAATTTTTATCAAAAATAGATCCATTGGTTGATAACTTGATGTTTTCATTTTTTATAAAATTGTTCTATCTCACCAGTAAGAAAGTTTCCCATCTCTACCGATTTTCAGAGAAAGATGAAGTGATCGAAAAAAGAGATTATTAATTTTAAAATAAATCGAGACTTTAACATACCGTCAATTAAAATAAGTGAATTTAAAAAAAATACATATAACATTACACCGAAAAAATTTAGGTTCTCGCGACGCTCGGTTTTACAAAGGATGAAACATAATTTTGTTTATAATTTTTTCAGCCAAAAATTCCTATTTTATATTTTGATTATGGACTGTTTGATACTTGTGTATGTAATTAAAATTTAATTTGATGAATAACTTTCAGAGATAGAGCAAGTGTGCCATCTCTCTCTGTGTTTCAACTCTCCCGGACTTACCCTACATTCATTTTTCTATAATTAATAAAAAAGATTCAAATTATTTTTTATGGACTGACGATTCGAATTATTTAATAACTAGCAACGTTAACGCGAGCCTAAGCGCGAGTCGAAATTTGCATTATTGTTGTTCATTTAAAACCACAAATCTTTCCTAATTCAAATAATGAAAATTTTGAAATTAAAAAGCATATCTGAAAAACGAAAATAATTGATAGTTTAAAACAAAATTCGAAAAATGACGATATACATACACAATTCAAAAGAATAGTTTAAAAAATTAAACAATAAAAATTAAATTTAAACAAAATAGTTGAAATTTAGAGGAACAACTGTTGGAAATAATTGCAAATTGAACATCAGGATTAAAAATCGAAAAAAATAATTAAAATTGAAGAAAATAGTAAAAAACTGAGAAAATAAATTGAAAATTTAAGAAATAAATAACAATTTGAAAAAATAATTGATAATTGAAAAAAAGAAATTACAAAATGATAAAAATAATTGACAATTGAAAACAAAATTCAAAAAATGGATTGATTAATACACAACCGAACAAAATAATTAAAAAAATCAAAGAATAATTATAAAAGTTTAAGATAACAAGTAAAAACTAAAAAATTGTAGGAAATAATTGAAAATTGCGGAAAATAACTGATAATTAAAGGAAATAGTCAAAAAATGACGAGAATAAATACAAAAAAGAGGAAAATATGTGGAAAATGACAAAAATAATTGTCAACTGATGACAAAATTCGAAAAATGACTAGATTAATAGACAACTGACAAAAAATTGAAAAAATTCAACAAGAAGCATTAAATTCGAAGAAAATAATTGCACATTTAACAACTGGATTGAAAATCGAATTAAAGAAATAAGATTGAAAAAAATAATTAAAAATTGAATAATGGAATTGAAGTTTAAAGAATATACTTAAAAATTAAAAAAAGTAATTGAAAAAAGCCGAGAATTAATGAATACAGAAGAAAACAATTAAAAACTGAAGAATGGAAATAAAAATTAAAGAATGGAATTTAAAAATTAAAGAAAATAATTGAACAATTGTATTTAACATTAAAGAAACTTCACTGCAAAAACAGGTGTCTGAAATTGTTCAAAAATGTCTTAAATTAAGACATTTTTGGTGTCTTAGACACCAAAAGTATCTTAATTTAAAACATTTTTGTCTAATTTAAGACACCATTTTTTTGCAGTGTTAATGATAATAATGGAAAAGAATAATAGAAAATAGGCGATAATTTTTTAATATTAAAGAAAATAATTGAAAATGAAAAGTAGAATTTAAATTTGAAAAAGTTAAATTGTTTATTCTAGAATTGAATAATTGAATTAAAATTTTAAAATAATTTATATGAATGAAAAAAATAATTGAAAAAATCAGAGAATTATTGAATACTGAGGATTTAATTAAAAATCGATAAAAATAATTGAAAATTAAAGAAAATATTGAGGAACAGAAAAATATAATTAAAATTTAAGACATAAATTGGAAATTAAAGAATTGTATTGAAATTTCAAGAAAATAATTGATAATTGAGAAAATGCTAGAATTTTTGAATATTGAATAAAATAATTGAAAAACGAAGAATTGAAAATTGAAAAAAATAGTTGAGAATTGAATATAATAATTTAAAATTAAAGAAATAAATTGAAATTTTAAGAAAATAGTTGATAATTGAAAGAAAAATTACAAAATGACTAAAATAATTAAATATTAAAGAAAATAATTCAGAAATGAGAAAAATAATTAACAGTCGAAAGAAAAATTCAAAATCTGTCGATAATAATCGACAACAGAAGAAAATAATTAAACAAAATTGAAGAATAATTATAAAATTTATAGAGAATAATAATAACAATTTGTAGAAAAAATTAGAGATTTATTTATTAATGAAATTAAGATTATTTGAACTGATTTTTTGGCCGAGACACTGCACTAGTGTATTCTTACGTATTTTTTTCCGCTGAATCCGAATCGGAAATCAGAATTGTTAGATTGGCTGAATTTTTTAGATAATCTCAAAAAAATCGATTTTTTTGTGTTTTTGGACAGTTTTTTGAAAATATCTCAAAAATTTTAGCCAAATTGATTATTTTGACTTCGGATTCGGATTCAGCGGAGAAAAATACGTAGGAAAACAACAGTAAAGTGTTCAGGCAAAAATTTTTTTTTTTTTTTGGGTTTTAATTGGTGTTTTTTTGGATGTTTTTTGAGATAATTTTAAAAATTTTAGCCAATCTGCTAATTGTAATTTCAGAATCATATTCGTCAGACAAAAATACTTAAGAATACATTAGTGTAGTGTATCGGATAAAAAAAAGTTTTTTGGGGTTTAATTTGGTGTTTTTGAGACTTTGTTTTTTGAGATTACCTCAAACAACTTATCCAATCTAACAATTTTGATTTCAGATTTTGATTCAGCGGAAAAAAATACGTAAGAATTCACTACACTGCAAAAACATGGTGTCTTAAATTAGCCAAAAATGTCTTAAATTAAGAAACTTTTAGTGCCTAAGACACGAAAAATGTCTTATTTTAAGACATTTTTGAACAATTTAAGACACCTGTTTTTGCAGTGTAGTGTAGTGTCTCGGCAAAGAAGTGTTTATTTTTTGTGCGTGCCTGTGATATTTATAAATTTGAATTTTAATCAATTTAAATGATTTTTTTAAAAAGTATCTAAGATTTAAAATAAAAAAATATCTAGGGTACCAAACTTCAGGTGTGGACAGAATGAAAGAATGAATGAATCTTGTGGATTGTTATTATAGATTGACTTTTATAATGTTGATTTATAATGTTGTTGTTTGTATGTTGATAATATAATTTTTAGGAATGAAAATACAAAAAACATGAGGTTTTAATGTACATTTTTTTATGTATCTTTTCTAATAATAAAAATATTTTTAATCCGAATATGTGTTGCCTTTTCAATCATTATTGTTTTTAATATGCACGCAAAAGGTTAAAAAATATATACTTAATGTACTCTTACAAAGTTTCAATCTGAGCTGAAGAGGTGTGTTTAGAAGCTAACTTGACAATTGAGGAATGTGGATTCAATTTTCAAACTAATCATCCTAGTTCCTAACCTCGACGCAAATCAGTTTCTCTGACTCAACCTTGCTGATGTATGCACTAAAGAAAATTTAACTCATCAAAATAGCTGACTCGGCTAAGGATTGCACACAAGATCCAATGGTCCATGCACATCTTTGCATTGATTATCAAGCTCAGCCTAAAGTCAAGGGAGTAGCTTGAAGCAAATACTTTGAACGGTTCAAGAGATCGATCGTACGAAACGATCCGTGACGGTTGCACGGTAGGCATATAGGAAGAAGAGAGTCTAGCACATAGCATAGTATTTCGATGAATTTACGAGTCGCGTTAAAGACGTACGATAAACTAGTAACGATCCTTCTCGTCGTCCCGTTTCTTCATCGTCATGCTCAAGCTTTCCTCTTCCTCGAGAGACGATGAGCAAGAAAGGCAGGCACTTTCCTTTGCCAGTGGGAGATGCAAATTGCACTACATTGCATGTCGCGGCAAACTTACATTCGGATTATTGGTATCAGATGGCTATAGGAGACTGTCATAATGCGGACGAGCCCCCATCAGCATGCACGCCAGATCTTGTTATATTAATGCCACGCCGTTCTAACTGATGGCTGCCTGCTCCTACCTCAAATTAGCATGCCTCCCAATCCATCGATTTTATACTTATCAGCTATCTCTAAAATGCTGACTAGCCCTTACTATGTACTCACAGCCCTAAAGCCATTTCTGTACTCTGCAAAATATTTCCTTCATCCTCTACAAGATGGAGATGAAAATATTTCATTGCCTGCAAGAGGCAGTGTTTTCAGAATTATGAAATTAGAAAACTTGGTCAATTTTTAAGTTGAAATTGTACTTAACCCTTTCACTGTGGCTGACCTTTATACGACCAAAAAAAAGTCGTGTCACCAATGTCACTGTAAAGTTTCTTTCATATCTTGAATTTGGACAGTTTTCTGAGTATTTTACAAAAAAATATAAAATCTTTCATTGAGCTGTTTTTAAGAATATTTGGTTTTTTAGGGTTCAACATTGAATTTTTCGTTTTTTATCAAAAAGGGTATTTTCACATGTTAATATTAAATATTACCTGATATTAATATTAGCATCTTGTTAATATTAAAAAAAGAACTAGCTTTGAATACAAAAATATAATCTTTTTATCGTACACTGAGAAAAATGAGTAAGCTAAAAAAAAAAGAACTAGCTTTGAATACAAAAATATAATCTTTTTATCGTACACTGAGAAAAATGAGTTAGCTAAAAAATTAGCTATCCATATAATAGCAATTAAAGTTAGCTAAGGTAGCTAAGTCTCAGCTTTGGCTGCTAATTTTTTTTCTCCGTGTAAAACTAAAATTTCAATCCAAAGCAGTCCCACAAAAAATGAAAATAATATCTATAACAAATAAATAAAGTTTCTACAATTATAAAATAACTTACAAAAGTAAATTAAACACTGTAATAAATTACAAGAATATCTGCTTGCTTCAAAATAGCGTGAGTTTTAGAAAGAAAAACTAAAATTTGACATTCAATGCTAAATGTGACAGGTTAATCCGCCATGACTCTTTATAATCTCGTGACTCACGTAACTCTCGCACTCGTACGTTTTTTCTGCGCATACGCACTTCTTTTGATTTATCCCGTGCTTATTTAAAATTATGTTTTAAAAATATATTAAAAACGATTCTTTAATGCACAATTATTATAATTATTGTTTATATAAATGCAATAATAAATATAATTAATTTGTTAGAACATTGATTTTCTATGCAGAAGCAGTAACAACTCGACATTTAGTTTCTATGTACATCTAAATATATACGTAAGCCGAGAAATTTTCCGTATCGTACTCATCTTGCCTAGAAGTTTTACATCAAGTAGCCAATTTACCCAAAAACACACGATGTAATCAAACTAATTATTTTAATTTTAGAACTTATTTTTATAAATTAAATCAAAGTGTTTAGTAAGCTAAGTGTTTAAGGATTAATAAAAAAAATTATACACGTTTGTGAGATAGAAGTATATATTTTCTGAAATTTCCAATTGAAAAAATTATCGTTGGAAGGCATCATTTTCATAATTTATTAATAAATTAATAAACACCAAACTTTATAGAAATCATCTTTACCTTAATATGGTTCATTAATAAAAACAATTATGTTAAATTTTTAGTTTTGGCCAAGTTATTAACGATTGCCAATTTATCCAATTAGGCATTTTACCCGACTCTCCCCTTTTATTAAAACTAAATTGAGATTTTTCACATGGAGAAAAGAGGAATTATTAGTTTTATTATAATTAATTACCTCACAGATTCAAAATCCACAAGAAATTGTTAAGTGAAAAATGCATTCGATTAAATCTGTTTTTGGTGCACTGTGATAGATTTATGTAAATTTTTACAGTCATACTACACAATATATCTCGTAAAAGAATAAAAATTCAATTTTTTGACCTAAAGAAATCGATTATCTCAAAAACGGCTTAATGAAATATATATTAAATTTGTTTTCAAAAGTATTAGGAAAAGTATCGATATTCAAGATATGGATGAAGTTTTACAGTGGTATAGCATCTTTGGGAATAAATATGTTACGAATCCCCGTAGTCGTTTTTGAGAAAATCGATTTTTAGGCTGAAAGATTAAATTTGTTGTTTTTCATGAGAAACACTTTGTAATATAACTACAATGCAAAAACGGGCGTCTTAAATTGTTCAAAAATGTCTTAAATTAAGATATTTTTCGTGTCTTAGACACCAACAGTATCTTAATTTAAGACATTTTTGTCCAATTTAAGACACCATGTTTTTGCAGTGTGTACAAATTTACATAAATTTACCATAGTATATCTGAAAATAATTTAATTAAAAAGTTTTTACACTAAAATTTTTTTTTAAACTGTGAGGTTATAAATTACAAAATAAAACTGATTTCCACTTTTATGACCATGTAAAAATATAAAAATAGCTTATTTAATAATACTTATTCTTTATAAAGATAGGTTTAATGTAAATTTTTACAGTTACATTATCTACACAATGTTTTTCAATAAAATATAAAATTCAATGTTTTGGCCCAAAAAATCGATTTTCTCAAAAGCGGCTCGACGAACGATTTTGGATTTTTTTGTAAAATACTCAGAAAAGTGTCCAAATTCAAGATATGGAAAAAATTTACAATGACAATACTTTTGGGTTAAGACTTAGCTACCTTATCTAACTTTAATTGCTATTATATGGATAGCTAATTTTTTAGCTAACACAACTATTAATTAGCTTTCACAGCTAATTTTTTTTGCTGAAACAGCTAAATATTAGCTACCACAGCTAAAAGTTAGCTATCCATATAGTAGCTAACTCATTTTTCTCAGTGAGGAACACTATGAATTTACTCAATTCAAAATGACTTAAAAATGGTTAATCGGGAGTTTTTGGGGTCGCTGAATCCGAGTCAGTATAGACAAAATTCAAAAATCAAAAGTGTCAGCTTCAAAATATCGACAAAAAAATTTAATTTGACTAATTCGGCTTCCTTGGGGGTTATTGGGGGCCCTGAATCTAAATCTATAGTCAAAATTCAAAAATTCAAGATAGGTACTTCAAAATGACTACTACGTACTGAAAAAATAAGCCTCTAGCCAATTTCTAGGTTAAGGGGCTCGGAACAAAACAAACAAGATACCGGCGATCACAACCGTACTTCAAGGTTAACAGTAACATTTATTCGGCTAATAATAAACAAAGTGCTTTGCAGGTGCTATATCAACAACCTCTCTCTGCTGCATTTAATCAAAAATTGGTTATATTTAGTCAACTTATTTTCTCAGTGCAAAAATGTACGACACTTGTTTTTTCACTCGCTTAATTTGAATCAGTTAAAAATAACTGATTGTTAGTTCAATCGTAGCTGACTTTTTGCTTCAGCTCTCAGTAAAAAATAACTGATTATTAGTCCAAAAATTACTAATTATCAGTAAAAGATAACTTAAATAAATTGTCCAATTTGACTGATTGAATGAGTTAACAAAAAAATTTACTAAAATTTTAGTTATTTTAACTGACAATTAGTTATTTTTGACTGAATGGTCAGTAGAAATATTACTATTATATTCAGTGACTGATTTTTTGCTATTGAATCAGTAACTTTTAACTGATTCGGGTTTAGATGTCAAGTTTTTCTTTAATGGAGGAAATGAACCTTTTAAATTTTTTGGGACGAATAAACTTAATTTATAAAGCACTTGTAAAGCACAATTATTACATATGGAAGGGTAATTGAAAGGTTTTTTATACCGCAAATTACAAAGCCCAAAAACCCCCAAGTAACAATTTTCGGCCAGTTAAGTCAAATTAAAAATTTTTTGTTGACATTTTGAAGTCGCTATTTTGAATTTTGACTACAAATTCGGATTCAGCGACCCCAAAAACATACAATACCGTAATATCATTATTAAAAAAAAAAAATTCTACACATTTTTATCACGAAAACTTTATTTCTACTGCATTGCGAAAGTGTTAAAGAACCTAAAAGTCTCCTCTGATTTAAGGACATATGATGGGGAGTGATGTCACGTGTATCAGAAAAATTTGTCCGTGAACATTCTATTAAAATATACTGAATATTTTGTGATGAAACTTTATAGAATGACCTAAAATAATATTAGCAAAGTCTGTCTGATCCAAATTTGTTTAGATTTTGCAATTAATTTTTTTAAATTTCCGAAATTAATCAAATTAAAAAAAAATTATTTTAAGGGGGATTTTGGCATCGGTTATTTTAAATTTGATGTCAAAAAATAAATTCTCAAAATTTCCGATTAAAAAATTCTTAATTTTTTAAATTGAATCGAAACTCTATTCAACAGGTCTGTTTGGATCGCTTATTACGAATATGGTGTCACAACTAAATTTCCAAAGTTTTGAATAAAAAATTGAAAATTTATTTTTTAACATGAAATTCGTAATAAGCGACCCCAAAAACACCCTAAAACTGGCTTTTATTTCAATCAATGAAAAATTTAACATTTTTCAATTTTCAAATGCCCTTTTTGAATCCGCCTTATTAAATTGTAAAATGAGTTTTGTTATTTTGAAAGCTTTAAGGTCCAAGCCGTGATACTTTGAGTCATCAAAAATTTCCAAAAACTGAGTCAATGTGAAAAATGGCGGCTGCAATATGTTGTATAAATTAATAATTGATCGAATTTGCTTGACAACCTAAAAATTTTGGGGTTGAAAAAAAAGAACTTTATGATTAGATATTATTTGAAAAAGAGAAAAATTCCAAAAACAATTTTTCATCTGAAGTACCACATAAATTGAATAAGTTTTCTTCCCTTAGGACAGGTTTCATCAACCTCGATTAAAATTTAATTAGTGATCAAAGTTAATTTAACCACTCTTGATCAATCGGTAAAAGATTAAATCATCCATTAACTTTTAATTAGGGTTGATTAAACCAACCCTGAATAATGTGAATTTCCCTAAAAGTCAATTTAATACACAACTTCTAGTATATACTTGTTTACTGTATAATTAGATTAATCGAAGACGATTTTACAGCAATTAAGTGCACAAATATATTGTATCATTAAATTCTCGAGGGTTGAACGTTAATTACAATTTGTCTATTGATTCAAGAGTCTAGTCCGTTAATTAAAGAACAATGAGAAAACACCGCAAGAATAAATGGAAACAAAGTAAACATCCCGAATGGTATTCGTGACAGTATTCATTACCTTTTTTTTTTAAAGAAAGGTGGAACAGACTGATTGCTCCTAATTGTATCTTTCATTAATGTTTAATAAAAGAATAAAAATCCATCCGCTTCCTGATCTCGAGCCGCTCCGGGTAAAATAATAAAAATGAAGAAATTCCCAGAGTTAGCCCGTCGACAGGAAGGGCTTAAGCGAGCGATCCGCAAGAACCGCCCCTTGTGCTAATTACCGCTAAAGATCGTAATTAAATCGTTTTCTCGCTGGGTGCTCTCGATGTCGTGAGCCAGGGTGCCTCAAGCTGATATGTACTGATTCAACTCTTTGTCGGCGGGACTGTATAAAGGGGCGGCTGAAACAGAGGTAAAAATATACTCACACGGGCCCAAAGGGTGCCCCCGCCTTTTGATTCGAAACCGAGAGCGGACTCGTTTTACCAAAAGAGTGAATGGTCGAGGGAGGATGTGCAGGAGGCGCAGGGCTTTCTTTCAGACTCTGTAGGCAGCCCTTTTGTCCACCGGCCGACCGAAATTAGCTGCCTTCAGCCATCGCTTTGTTTTCAGCAACTCTCAGAGGCTCCGCCTCAAAAAAACTACTTATTACGCTAATTATACGCGGGTGCTTTATCGACGCACGCTGAACCCCTGACAGCGACCCGATTACCGCCAACTGTCGATCCACGAGCCAAATATGCCAGCTCTCTGATCGGGTATTTACCCCCAGCGACTAAATAAGCACAGTGTCACCTACTTTTTGTTTTGACGTTACTTCGAGGCTCACCCTAGTGAAGCGAGGATTTTCTACGGTAAATACACCAATTCAATGATACCGGTTCAGTCGAATTATTCTCCACAAGCTCATTGTTGGAATGGAGATATAAATTTTTTTCTCATCCAAGTGAGTAGTAAAAAAAATTACTTTAAGGTGCCTTATTTACCTGTCAATACGGTATTTATGCTAGTGGAGTGGTTTTTTTTGTCGAATGCTGAAAAGGATTAAGAATACAATTTGATTTACAGTATATATGGTGGGAAAAAAAATTAAGAACCTTTTTTATGGGATAGGAAAAAACGTGTTGGATTCTTTTTTTGCTACATCATTTTTTAGCTATAGAAATTTATACAGTCTATAGTCAATTTTGGGTTTTGTACTTATGCTATAATTACTATAACTTAGAGTTCATGGCTAGCAAATATATCGGACTGGTGTTTAAGCAGTTTCGATAAATATACTTGTTAGGCATTCAGAAATTTGTTTCCAGATCCACAAATAGTTTCACACTAAAAAAAATGTATATTAGCCGAGAAATTGAACTGACGTTGTAGAAATTATTTTTTACTTTTTAGTTAATAAAACACTCTTTGTGTAGTTAATTTTACTGTTTTTTATGAAGTTAAATATATGTTTTTGTTTACTAGAATATTCTCTAAATCTGAATTAGTGGTTTTCTGCTAATGAATTAGCGAAAAATCGGTTACTTTTAAACAGTGAACATTACCACTATTTTTGAGTAAAAAAACTACTAATTATTAATAAAAAAAAACTACTAATTTGAAAGTAAAATATATATTAATTAAAAAGTAAACTTTTTCTATTTCAATTAATAGACATTTTACTTTCAAATTAGTACTTTTCTACTAATAACACATAACTGTATGACTTTTTTTAGAGACTTTGGTGAGGTCTTAAATTAAAGCTTGAAACGTGCACTTTAAGATCCTAATGCGCAAGACAAAAAAAATCGGGCAAGTACGAGTTACACCCGTACCAAAATCTAGGGTTCCGTACATTTACGAAACAAAGATATACCTTATTAACAAACAGAGAGCTCTAATTTGGTACACAGATGTATTTTCACGTGTAGATTACAGGAAAATTATACACTGTAAAAACAGGTGTCTTACAAGTGTCTAATTTTAAGACATAAGACGTTTAGAAAGCGTCTTACAGGCATTTTTAAGACACTATCTCAATGGTTTAATATTAAGACACCCCAAAATGTCTTAAAAGTGAGGACAAAATAAGACACTTGTTTTTAGAGTGTAGGGAACATTATCTGGATTGACAGTCAAAACGTTGTCAAAAAAAGAAAAACTGCAAATTTTCGAAAAAAAAGTTTTTTCCTCATAACTTTAAAACTATTTGAGCTAGAGGGCTAAAATTTGATACATTTGTATATTTTTATGTACAGATTATGAAAATTAATTAAAACGTACAAATTATGAAAATACTTCTACCTTCAAGTACATGAAACTTTTGCTTAAGGGTACAGGTTTGTATTTCATGTAAATAACATAAAAATCAAGAATTTTTTTTTATGGGGAGGCCCTGAAATTTTTATAGGGTTTCAGGGCTTATAACAGTCTTGATTATAGATCCTGTGGCAGCCTTGATCAAGCCTTGTATAAGATTAAAATTTTTTTTTTGTTTTTTTCATAATTTTTCAATTATTTTGAAAAAAAGTGATAACAATTCTCAATTGCGTTTTATATCGTTTTTTTAAATTCTGAGTATACAAATAAAAATTTTATTGGTTTGAGGGGTACTGTAGGACAATTAGGGTGAGCTCTAGCATAGGGGTCTAAACCTCTTTTTGGTGATTTTTGGAATTTTTTTTTGTGACCTCATAATATTCAATTTTATTTTCAAACATAATTTTTCCATAATCTGCATGCAAAAATACACGAGCGTACCAAATTTGAGCACTCTAGCTCAAATAATAGCAAAGTTAGAGAAAAAAAACTTTTTTTTCGGAAATTTGCAGTTTCTCCTTGACAACGCTATGGCCATCAATTCAGATCATGTTCTCTATATTTTTCGTGTAATCTACACGTGAAAATACATATGTGTACCAAATTTCAGACCTCTAGGTCAAATGGTTTAGAAGTTAAGGGGGGGGGAATGGTCCATTTTAATGCATTTTTGCTAAAAAAAGTTGTTATTTCCTTGACAACGCTATGAACATCACCTGGAATCATGTTCTCTATATTTTTCGTGCAATCTACACGTGAAAATACATAAGTGTACCAAATTTCAGCCCTCTAGGTCAAATAGTTTAGAAGTTAAGGGGGGGGGGGGAATGGTTTTTGGCTTCGGACGCACGAGTCTCGCTACAAGGGTTCCGGCGAATACCGAAGGTGTACGGAACCCTAAAAATGATGAATTTTTAGAAAAATGGGAGTCTTAAGTTAGAGCTAGAGACGTTTACTTTATAGCTCATATGCTCAAGGTAAAGAAATTATGCATTTAAAAAGGACCACCAAAAAAATATTATGGTTACTTTTTGGGCCTTTACCCCCCCTCCCCCCCACTTTTATCAAAATTCTGACGTGCTAAGAAATTTTGGGAAGCAGAATCTTATTCAATGGCAAAAAAATACACTAGAAACCACTCCGATACAAAAATAACAACAACAAAATTTTCTGGTTGTTTATACCCCCATTTTTATCAAAATTCTTAATTTTTTATTTGACTTCTGCTTTTGATTCTTCAAGTGTACGTTTTAAGCGTTAATTTAAGACCCTGGATCGTCTTCAGCGGACAAAAATACATAATAAAACACTCTAATGTAAAAAAAAATCGTTTCTTGCAGTTTTGTGTAACAACACATAATATTATATTCTGGACAAAAATTATTCAGAAATTAATCTGTTTCATTCAGAAGCAAAATTTTAATCCTTTTTAATCCTGTTTTTAATTTCCGAATTTGTCCATTTTAATTTTAATAGAATATACTCGGATTTTCAACGGATTGAATCGGAATAAAATAACAGGATTTTGTTTCGAAAAAAATAAAAATCAAATTTTTGCAAGAACCCTAGCGATTTTATTCTCTCCACTTTTGTATTACTTTCTGGAGGTATAACGATTATTTTTTATAAGAATTTATTAGAGTCCCACTTCATGGGGAAGAATAAAAAAGTTTATTTCTTTTTAAGAAAAGAAAATTCAAAGTTTTTTCAAACCCTGTACTAGATATAACAAATTTCCAAATAGAAAAAAAGTTCCTCTTAAAAAGTAAAGTAAAAAATTCTAATTGCTTTTATCTTTGACTTGCGAGTTATAACTTGATTAAATATAACACGAATTAAATCCTTAAACTTTACATTTTTGCAAGTATAAATTATACTTGCAAAAATACAAAAATTTTTCTTGCAAAACACATAACCATAAAAACCAGAAAGTAGTAAAAAAAATCAAGAGAATATTTTTTGCTTTTTTGCAAGTAGAAATTACACTTGCAAAAATGAAAAATTTATTGATTTTAATTCATGTTATAATTAATAATTCGAAAGATTAGCAAGTTACAGAAAAAGCAATTAGTATTTTTTACTCTACTTTTTAAGAAGAACATTTTTTCTATTTGGACATTTGTTGTATCTAGTAAAAGGTTTGAAACAACTTTGAATTTTCTTATCTTAAAAAGAATATAAATTTTTATTCTTCCCTAAGAAGCGGGATCCTAATGAATTCCTATAGAAAATACACTGCAAAAACAGGTGTCTTAAACTAAGACGCTTTTGGTGTCTAAGACGCGAAAAGTGTCTTAAAACAAGACATCTTTGCCATCTAAGACACCAAAAGTGTCTTAATTTGAGACACCTGTTTTTGCAGTGTAATCGTAATACCCCCAGAAAATAATAAAAAAATCAAAAGAAAAAAAATCCTGGGGTTTTTGAGAAAATTTGATTTTTTTTCGAAAAAATGCCGTCATTTTGTTAAATTTAAAATTATTTTAAATTCATTTATATGTAATTCAAAAGAACATGAAAGTCCTAATTAGACACAGAAAAGATCATTTTAATATATACAATATCAAAAAAGATATAATTTAAAAAAATTGTAATGTTATTTTCTTGTAATTTCACTTTCCAACTAAAAAATTCAAATCCGCATAACTTCGTTAAAATTTTTTTTTCACCAAAACGGGAAAATACGTGGCGTATAAAATTGTCTGAAAAATAACATATTTTAATGTAAAATGATACCCTGACTTCAAAATACATAGCCTGTCTGAATGGAAATGGAAATAACTACTTGATGTACAGTCTTGAATCAATTTTGAGATACTTCTTCTCGTAACATGTCTAATTAATTATTGTTTTTTATATTGTCTCTCGCAACTACTGCGGCAACACTATCCGGGATAAAAGAAGCTTATTTTTTAGTTTAAAAAAAATATTACACTCTAAAAACAAGTATCTCGAAACTGTCTTAAAATAAGACATTTTAATGTCTTTATTGTATCTAAGCCACAATAAGTGTCTTCAAATGAGACATTGTTTACGTCTTAGACACAAAAAAGACACGAAAATGTTTTTAAATAAGACATTTAGAAGACAGCAGTTTTTGCAGGGTATAGAATCACTGCAAAAACAGGTGTCTTACATTAAGACATTTATGTGGTAATTTTTAAGACATTTTTGGGTGTCTTAATTTTAACCAATAAGAAAGCGTGTTACAAAATTATTTACCAATAAAATAACTTGAAATTACTGTTAGATGCTTTATAAATGTCTTGTGTCTCAAAATAAGACATTGTAAGACACCTGTTTTTACAGAAAAGTCAGCTTTTTTTACCTTGGAATTGAAAGTATCATAAGTGACTTAAGGTATTAGTCGCGTAAAATGATTTTCGTCAGATTTTTTTAAAACTTTGTATCTGTATTCATGAGGTATTTATCTATGAAATGAGATCTATCCTATTAATTTTGACCACTTCTGAGCTTCAAAATATTAACTCAGAGTTTATACCTTTTACATGCAATAGCACAAAATGCACACGGAACGAAGAGTTGTAGTATAATTGACCACTACGTGTTGTGTAAAATAAATACATGTAAAACGACGGTGGTGCCACCTGTTGGAATTAGCGCTTACTACGCATATACTCTCTGTTGTGTAAATTTGACAGCACATTGACCTAACCTTACAATATATTCCGTCAGTCCAAAACTAACAATTCTGTTGTGTAAATCCCACTCTCTCCCGCGTAGGATCTACTATTTCCTTCGTTCCGTGCATGTAAAAAATGTCTCTTATATTCAATTATAAAAAAACAATTCGTCAGTTTTTCAAATAAAACTACTAAGTTACATTTTGAGATAAAATAAATCCTTTAAAAAAAAATTAATTTTATTGACCACGCCGTATAAAAAATACAATAATTTAAAAATTCATAATTTTTCATTTTCACGTGGTTTCATTGAAAAATGTCGAAAACGTGTAAGCAATACATCACGATAACTTATAGTACCTGACTCAAAATCGTGAAAATTACATATATTATATTAGAAGAGGTCACAAGGAAGCAAGTGAGTTGATATAAAAGTTTATTTTTTGTTCTTTTTATTTTGCGGGAGTTTTGCGGGAGCATTTACGCGACTAATACCTTAAGAGTTGCAGGTTATTTTTTTGTAATTTTAACAATTGGCATAATTGTAATCACAAAACCAGTTTCCTGTGCTAATACATTTAATTGTCAAGATAACAAAAATAGTATAAAACGATTTGACAAATATCTGATATAATTCAAATTACTTCTGATGGAAGCAAATTATTAATTACATAATAAACCACGAAGAAGAGAGGGTTAACTTTATATAATAAAAAAGAGGCTCTTGTGTATCGAGTGTAAAAATAATAAACGAGAACTTAAAAAATGAGCGGCTCGACCTCCTTAGGTACAACTAGAAAAACATAATCTCATTATCTTCTGTGGGCAAGTAATAATCAGAGGTACATATAATTTGATTCAGGTAGTACGTGCAGCAAGGCTCATTTTCTTCAATGTTTAAGTTTTGTTTGTGTGAGCTCGCTTATCGAGCAGAAAGTAACTATAACACACCATGAGCCTCTTTGAAGCGAAAAACGCTATGCTCTCTCTTTTGTAATTACGACTTTCGCAGTAATCGCCATAATAACCGAGGCCCGGGAGGGGTGAGTTCATACACCCCCGAATGGGTCCAGCCAACATTAATTACTGTGTTTATGGATAATTACCGCAAAAGCGTTATACACACTCACACCATCCTCCTATTCGGAGCATTGTTTTCCTACCATTCTCAACTCCACATGCACGACTTTCAAAGGGATAAGTATGAATTCGTGTACATTTTAGCACTCAGGTATGCACGCACACTTCTTCCTTTTAATCATGCACCTCCAATAATTATACTCTTTTTTATTACAGGGTTTGCCCCAAGATGATAAGTCTCTGAGATTTTGTTACAATCTTTAAAAATTATAGTAAAATAATTACCACAACTGATTCTTACTTTCTTGTAATTATCAATGTCCTTTCATGAATAATTTATGGCATCGTATTGAATTAAAATATTATATTTGTATTCACAAGATTGACAAAGTATAATTTCTTTAATTAAGCTATTATGTTCATTTTTCTAATAACAATGAATGGTTTAAATAACAGAAACCTTTTGTCAATAATACAAATAAAATTCAATACAACTTCCCCTATGAATCCTGAAAAATAAAATCTATATAGCTTTGAACATCATCAACAAAGAATGATGAGTTATTTCATTAAACCCATAAAAATTCTAATAAAACTCTCCCTATCAGAATTGGATCATAAAAATCATCTTTACAAATGTCCTGGCAAAAGCCGGATTAGCATAATTCCTAGTTTTTGATCAGAGATTAACTTCTGACCAAAGTCATAGTAAAACCGATAGTGCAGGTATCTGTTTGACAATGTCGGAAATAGGGTGGCAGAGTAGTTTGGTGTCCAGCACTATTTCGAGGTAAACGAAACTGCAGATGCAGTCTTTGTGATGGTAATGTACAGTTTGCAAACAGAGAGGGAGGGGAGATGAATTCCATGTCCTCTTCAGAGTGAATCCAACTGCAGATGCTGATCGATGTGCTCCAGGAACTAGAGTAGCATATACAGCAATTCTAAATTACGTGCATGCCTATTGACTCAATTCTAACGGATGTGACGAGAAACAATCCATCCAGAAACTGAAAAAATGGATCGAAGGCTTCTTCGTAAATTCGTGAGGCCTCGAGGGTCTTCTCGATGGCGCTGGGCCTTCTTTAAATATTGACGGAATGAGATAAACGTATAAATTACCAGCCATCTCAAGGACCCTCAGGCAACGCTCTTCTTCGTATCTTTCGGGACGTTGATCCGGTTGTCTGAGTCGAGGAAGGTGCCAAGAAATTTTTCACTCATTTGCATGTTTGTCGAAGACGAAAATTTCTTGAAAAAAAATTGAAAGCCTGATTCAGAAGGTTTACAAGCTCGAAACGAGGCAAAACTTTTCACTTACGGTTACAAAAGTTCTTTAACACAATTTATTGTTGTAGAGATGCGAAAGATTTATGAAAATAACGATAAAAGTCTAATATTATAGATAAGAGTCAAGATGAGCACCACATCTTTCTAAGGAACCCCTTACTTTTCATTGATTTTCTCTGACCAAATGAATTTTTTTCGTGACTTTTTACAAAAGTGTTATTTTATTGTAAGTTAATGATCCCGGATCACTAAAAATCTCGAATTTGTTTTTTAATAATTAATAACTTATTTCAAAAGAATTTATCAATCACTCCGAGTCAATAAAGTATACATATATGTGTGTTTTATTGACTCGGAGTGATTGATAAATTCCTATGAATTAGTTAATAACTTCTTTTTAAATAAAGTAATTAATGTAATTTAAAAATGTAACGGAGTTTGAAAGAAACATTAAAATGAGAGATTTTAAACGTAAAGAATCTATGAGACTAAAAAGAAGTGAGAACATTTATCACCGAAAAAAAATAGTTTTAGAATGACAAGATCCTCTCACTTTGATGCGGATTCAACTAAAAAAATAAGCGGAATCCTCTTAAACTGAGAGGATCCTCTCATTCCAAAACTATTTTTTTTCGGTGTAATATAAAATACTGAAAAGAATGAAAAAAAATCATTTTTTACAAAATAAAAAAAATTGAATGAAAAAATGTGTAAAAAACAAGAAATCTTTTAAAAATAATTTAACAAAAAAAAAAATAATAATAAATATATCTGCAGTCTTATAAATTCGACGTCTTCCTTCGATAAAATGCTTTTTCGAAAATCAATTTAATATAATTCTATCTCAAAAACAAATGTAATATTAAGTGAACTCAGAAATTTTTGAAAAATTACTCTTAATTAATGGCCAGTTCAAGACAATGCTATGTCAGTTTCAGAGTAATAAAATGACAAGTGAAGTTCAATATGATTCCTTCACGATCTATTTTCCATAAATGTTTATTATCTTATTTAATATTTTTGTATCTATAAGCTCTAAAGTTTTATTTCGGACTTCTTGTAGCACCTTTTTTAATATCATTTGTATAGATACTCATAAACTTAAAGTGTTTATTAAAATTGTTCCACAAAAAATAATAATTTATTTCTTTCGATCTTCAATACACTGAGAAAAATGGATGTTAACGCTTAACATATTTATCATTTAACATAGGGACAGCTATATCAAGATGTTCAAGGTTAACATCTAGATGTTAAGCTTTAATATCCACATTTTAAAATTTAATATCTTAGATGTTAAACTTTAATATTTAGATATTAAGGGTTACTATCTTTTCTTAAACATCTAATTTTGAACATCCAGTTTTCTCAGTGTAATCCTATGCGTTCTAAAGTATTATTTTTGGATGTGTTATTAAAATGTTTAATAGAGTTTTCTGTTAATTTTTTTAGAAAGTAATCATATTTTTTAGAATGCTCTACGTACTCAAGTCACAAGAATAAATTATAAAATTCATTTTACAGGATTTTAGATGGGATTTATTTTAGACAAATTTTCATGTTTCGAATTTATTTTCAATTTAATTTTTACTTAACAGAATTCTTAGGTCACTGAATTCTTATTTAACAGAATTTTCATTTTTACAGAATTTCTTCTTAAACAACTTTTTACTTAGAAGAATTTAAATTAAATGGGATTTTCTCATTTAGGCGTTTTATGAATTCTATCAAATATATCAATTCGTACAAACACAAATCTGTAAAAATGAAGATTTAGTGAAATACACTGCAAAAACATGGTGTCTTGAATTGGACAAAAATGTCTTAAATTAAGATACTTTTGGTGCCTAAAACACGAAAAATGTCTTAATTTAAGACATTTTTGAACAATTTAAGACACCTGTTTTTGCAGTGTAGATATTGGTCATTTAAAAATTCAACTCACTTAAAATTCTCTTGATAAAGTCTACTAAATTCAAATTCAGTTAGATTTATGTTATTTATATTCATAACTTTTCACTAAAATTTTCATAAAAAATAAAAATTTATCAATCTAAATAGTGAAATTTTTCTGGAAGTTATTGGAAATTCTAATTATTTTGAATAAGTAACCAATTTTGACGAATTCAAGTTTATAGTGCTCCTTACTTTTAAGAAATTTAAAAATTAAGAGTAGTATTATAAAAGAATAGATAGTTATTTGTATTTAAAATAAAATTTTTATCAAATTTCTGAACATGTTATCGTTTGTAAAGGAATCATATTGAATACTAAATTCACTTATCATTTTATTACATTGAAATTGACGTAGAATTATCTTGAACTGACGATTGATTAAGAATTATTTTGCCAAAATTTCCGAGTTCACTCCATATCCATATCTTTCCCAGAATTGTTGCTTTCTTACAGTTTTGTTTAAAACTTAGAAAAGAATGGAAAAATTAAAAACCGTTTCACGTGCGAATGTACAAAGGTTAATATTAAGAAGTTTCTCTGGCAGCTATATACTCAAAAAAATCGATTTTCGATGGATTTTCTGTAAATTGGGAGAGAAGGTTATTTTATATGTGCCTTCTATCTGGTTAATATTTTAGTACTCCTTGCGATGCTTAAATTTGAGATTTCAGGTTCGAAATTTCAATTTTTTATCATTTTCCATACAAAATTGGAATTTTGAAACTGAATATCTCAATTTTGAGCATCGCAAGGGATACTGAAATTTTAACCAGCTAAAAGGCACATTTAAAATAACGTTTTCTTACAATTTAAAGAAACTTCATCGAAAATCGATTTTTTCAAGTGGAGAGATACCTTAAAGTATTTTATTAGAATTGGAATTTCTTGTCAAATTCCTTAGATTTTGCAGTTATTAAAAAAAAAGTGTTTCATCTCTCTCCGAATTACCCTATATAAAACTAGGTGTGAATTCTGTCCATTTCATGGACACTTCGCTTCCAAGGAAGCAAGATAATTTGCTTCCTCATAGAGGAAGCAATAAATTTATTTAAAATATAAAAAATAATAATTTAATTTTAAATTAATTATTATTGAAAAAAATTAAAAATCATGAATTATTACGTGGGTTTTTTGTCAATTATATACTTTATATAGGTCAATCGGTTCGTTTTGAGACAAGGAATATGATTTTGTAATTCGTTTGGTTGCATTTTTAGCATGAAAAAAATTTTTTTTAAAAAAAAATTTCCAAAAACGAGATTTTTTGATGAAAAAAACTGAAAAATCATTAATTATTACGTGAGTTTTTGGTCAATTATATACTTTATATAGGTCAATCGATTCGTTTTGAAACAAGGAATATGATTTTTTCATTTATTTGTCTGAATTTTTAGCATGAAAAAATTTTTTGCCAAAAAACGATATTTTTGATGAAAAAAGGTGCTCAAAAAAATTTGATTGGGTATTTTCAAAAATCCCTGTGTCCAAATTTAGATATTTGTGAGCTTCATATGTCATCCAAATTTTATTAAAATCCGTTGAAGCGTTCTCGAGATATCCTGGCGACAAAAAATTTACCACATACACACACACATACACACACACACACATCCGGACATTTTCTCAGGAATGAAAATTTGAACTTTTCAGATGAATCTGAGTCGATTTACACTATTTTTGGAAAATCGAAAATCTTAACGATCACAACGCTTCCTCTATGAGGAAGCAAAAATAAATAAAAAGTCTGCAGAAAAGATATTCGATAAAAATAAAAACAATAACATTTTTCAAAAAAGGAAGAAATAGAAAAAAGTATATGAAATAAGCTTTTAAAAATGAAATTTTTTAAATGTTAAAAAATCTATGGAAAAATAAACACTTAATTTTAAAAATATCTACTATAAAAATTATCATTTTTGTAATCATTTTTTACACTGTTAAATTTCTGACTTAGTAACAGAATTTTCTGACACATGTGACCAGAAAAAACTGCTGTCACAGGTGACAGAAAAGTCTAGTGAAAATTATTAACAGTATATTTAAAAATTAATGTTATGTTTTCCTTGGGTTTTAGTAGTTTATTTTTGTTTACAAAAAAAAATTAAAAAATTTAGTTGACGTATTAATTACAAGTTTGTAAAAATCTATCTTTTGTGCATTTCTTTTAAAATAACTATTTTATTCTCTATTTTTGATTAATTTATTTTTAGATTTTTTTTATTTTTATTATAAATTAAAAAAACATTTACTTCTCTTAAAATATTGCACATCTTTGCTAATACTACTTTGTAAAGGAGATTACGTTTTATTTATTATAATTGAAAATAAAAAATCCTACTTATAAATTTCCTAAAAAATCTCTCACAGAAGTTAAAAGCCTTAATCATATGTAAATATTTTATCAGAAAATAAGCCTAAATAGACGATGGAAGATTCGTGAATTTAAAACGATGAGAATAATTCGTTTATTGTAATCAAGACATCAGAAATTCGCAGCCGAGGATGATAATCCTGATTGAAAATTCACGTACGAATTTACGAATGTAATAGTATGAAATACGGGCGTGGAATATCGGCTATATCTCAAGCACCGAGTTTGAAGTCATCTCCCACTCGGCACAAAAGACATGAATTAATTCTTTCATGGTCAAACTTGAAACGATCGATCGATCTCTTGTATATACGTATGTATGTTCGATCGTCAAGAGTGTTCGAATCTTGTTTGCATTAATTCAGGCTTTTAATTTAATATCCATTAATCACGAGTGTCAAAGCTGCATGACGTAAGAATGTATTCTACTTTTAGCACGCGTTCAAAGCAATGAAATCTTTCGATAATTAAGAAGATCGATGTAAGATGCAGCAAGAGAAAAATGATTTCTGACAGGACTGTTTCGTTTAGTCATCCACGCTCCAATCCTGAATAAACCTGATTCACTCTCTAACTAAACTTAAGAAATTATTGATTAGAGCGTTTCCATTGGTGTTAGTTGTCATCAGAGTTCCTTGTTAGTGTTAAATTCCAAGTCATCTTTTAATTGAAACCCGAGGTTTTATTCCGTTCCAAACGCTTAATTTATCTCTTCTTCCAGTTTCGACCTCTCTATTTCTTTCCAAAATACGTAAGGATGATGTTAATTTATTCTTTCAATGTTCATTATATCAGAAGAACATGCATGTTTTACATAAAAAATATTTGTGTATTGTGAGCAAATAAAACAGACTCTGAAAATGTGACTTTTTAATTTGAGGCGATATAAGATTTTTGTTGTATCAAGAATGATAACATGGAGAATAATTATATTTCTTGAAAATGAGAGAATTGTATTTGTGTAGGAGATAGAGTGAAGTAGATAAGAGAGCACATAAAATACTCGAAAACAGGTATCAAGGGTTAATTGCAAGTAGAGGTTCTTCCTCTGAAGAGAGTTCGCGACAGGGCATTATGCATACGAGTTTCTGGCGCGCTTATGAAGGGATCTGATTGAGTTCTGAGTATGTGGCGTCTGGTTCTCGAGCTGCTAATTAAACACCCGCGAAGAAGCAGAACTCATGCTCTGACTGCCCCCAGCCCCACTCTTTTCCCCCCATCACCTCTTTTCTCTCTCACTGATTGATATTTAAGTCCGAGTTTAACCCACCCATTCCTCCTCTTGTCCCTTTCACCTTATTTCACGGGGTCGTTAGCGAGTGGATGTTACTGATGCTGGCCCTCTTTGCTGGCGATTTCTGCACACCTGGCCTTGCCGGAACACTACGTGCCACATATATGCTTCGATTAAATCCCGACCATTGCTAAACTAGTTCGGACAATTTTCTCTCGTGTCTAAACCAGACATGCAAACAGTCCTCACTTGTTAGCCTATATCATTATTGTTATTATGATTAAAACTATTGTGGTTACTCTATTATTGTGACTAAAAATAAATTTTTTAAAAAAATAAACAAACTCATAATTTGCTTCTTCATTTGTTCTTTATTAGTTCCGGAATTAGACAATTTTTGACACATTAGTTAACTAATGTATCGAAAATTCCAATTTCGTAACCGAAAATAAAAAATTGTTTTCTCAACCTAAATATTTTGATGTTTTAAAATATTTTGTTCAGTTACAGTAGTTGAATGAATAATTTAAATGAATAAACAACAATTTCGCTTAGTCATAAAGAAAGCATTGTAATGATTAACCCTTTGGTGACTGAGAACACAATAGTGGATCCTTAGTTAAAGAATGTTATCTAAAAAAACTATCGACTCATTTTTTTTCTTTACAAAGATGTTTAAAATGTTAACAGTATGGAATTCCATAACGAAATATTACATAAAAGTAATATGAACGTTTACTTTTAAAATTATTAGAAATTTCTTAATTTTTAAATTTATTGAATTTCTATATTTTCTTGAATTCATTGAACTTTATATTAGTGAGTTAAATATCTGGTGTAAAAATGAACCAACTAAATTCGATTAGAGAGCGATTTGCAGAAATTAAATAAAAATGATGGTGTGTCTGGCAATCGTATGCCAAAAAGTTAATAACAAGTTGTTATCGACGAGTATTAAACAAGGTGACCATTCGAAATCGTTTTATCGGACATCGCGTCTTTTCGGTTCGCAATTACCATTTCAAATGGTCACCTCGCCTCACCTGAGACCGTGGCAGGCACTTTCCGTGTGTTACACCGGGTGGTCCGTGTCGCGGTTGGGTTGGGTATCTATGGTGGGGGGTTATTATTTAGTTTGGTCGCTTCTATCTCTCATCTCTCGAGCATAGTCTCTTTTCTCTTTCTTCTTCTTTTCCATTCTCTCCTTTTCTTCTTCTTCTTCTCCTTCATCTTCTGCACATCCTCACCGTGTGCATCCACACCCACGTCTATTCTCATTCTAATCAGCTCTCCCGCCTTTTCTCTCGACCTAAGCACGCTCTCTGAATTTTTTCACCGTCCAAGTGGTCTTACAAATCTTGTGTTATTATATTTTTTCAACTCTTTTGCCTCTTTAACTCTTCTCAGAAGAAATGAGAAGGATTATTATTTTGTTCAAGATCAAAGTCAGCAACAGTTGTAATGAAAACAATGTTACCATTTTTTAGAAGTGTATAAAATTTTACCAATTGTTTCATTCAAATCAAATAATTGTAATTCGATTAAAATTTTTAGTTTAGTTTTAATTTCAGTTAAATACGGTACATATTTTTATTTTTTTACTTTTAGGGGAAAGTCGCCCTCAACCACATTTTTCAAAGAATTGTTTAATTAGTGAATTAAAAAGAAAATAATAATGCACCTATATTTGAATTTAATATTTGCTCTAAATAATTGATAAAATGAAAATCTTTATAATTGTTTGAAAGAAAATTAATTTTGGTGTTTAAAAAAAAGTTCATGGTAGCATGTATTAGGCTACACTGTAAAAACAAGTGTCTTATTTTAAGACATTTTGTCCTCACTTTTAAGACGTTTTAAGGTGTCTTAATTTTAAACCAATGAGAAAGCATCTTTCAAAATTATTAACCAATGAAATAGCTTGAAATAACCGTAAGACGCTTTCTTAATGTCTTGTGTCTTAAAATAAGACACTTAGAAGACAGCAGTTTTTGCAGTGTACGTGGTAGAGTAAGATACCTTTTTAAATTCCCCTGAATCTACTTACTGAACAATTTATTTTGTCTTTTTAAAGCTTTTAAAATAGCTTTTGTTTAATATTTTGTTTAGTAATTAAAATTGATTTTTGAGGTTAGAAAAAAAGCGGCAAATTTGAATTTGTAAAATTTTCTTTTTATTATAGGTTATGATCACTGTTCGCACCATACCTTTAATCTTAAAAAAGATTCCACTTTAATCGAAAATTTTATAAATTCATAGGGTCCATTTTAGGCAACAGGCTTGTTTTTAATATATTTACGTTTTTTAATTATACCTATAACATAAATATCCATTAAATATTTGTGAGATTTTCAAACATTAGAGAATATTCTTTTAGATAAAAGCAATACTTCCATTCAAAATGGCATTTAATTTAGAAAATTTCCAGTTTGAAAACTAGTTTGTATTTCATTTTTTTAAGTGCTAAAAATATTTTTTCCTCTTATTATTTATATTTTTTTGAAATGTACAAGAAAATGCTTCTAAATCAATTAGATAGATTTAGATTGGATGTAGATTAACTACATATCTACATGCACAATTGTTTAATAGGTTTCTTTATTTCACAGATATTAAAGGGTGCCAGTTTTAGACGCTAGACCGTCTTAGGCTACTCTCCCCTATATATTTTTTATTACACTTTTTGATGAAAATTGTTAAGTTTCTTAAAATGTGTACGTCCATATGAAAAGGGCCCACTTTGGCACTATTGGAATTATCTATATGACCATATTCTTTATTAAATTTCGAACATTTCGAGAGGTCTTGGACCCCTTTAGATGAAAAATTCACAAAGTTATAAGCATTCAAAGTTAAAAGTATCAAAATCCTAGTTTTGAGAAAAACGAGTTTAAACTTCAAGATTTCCATTAGCGTCCATGCATTTTTAAAATTAAAAATAAGATTTCTTTGTGTTTTTAATTACTATAAAGTTATTGTAAATGCATGATTCGACGAAGGACATTACGTAGTTTGTTTTTCATCAATAAAAAAAATTTCGAAAATCTGAATCTTCTTTAGAAAAATGCGAATATCTCGATAAATAAAATCGACAACCTGGGCCCTTTTCATATGGACGTACACAAATGATGAACGATTATTATTATTGAAATTATTTATGACCTTTGTTGGTTGAAGATTCTCTTGTTATAAAAATACTTTGTTGTTAATTTTCCAATTATTTTTTTCTCTCATTACGCTAGTCACACATGTCTAATTAGTATGCAGGTAGTCTTGATCAGATGACTACACAACAGAGGCAAAAGGGAGAGGGAGACGTACCCGAAATCGTCAAATGCGTATCAAAGGAAATATCCTCGAACGTGTCTCGGATTAAAAGAATAATAAATGTGTTTAATCGACACGAGTTGCCTGAATCTATTTTCGCTAATTTCCAAGAGCTTCTTAATTTCTAAGAAACTAATTAACATTTTTCTTTGGTAGCCAAAGTATTTAACACGTTAAAAAGTTACTTGAATTAAGATTTTAGTGACCCGTTTGTCACTAATTCATATTTAGAGAGAATTGAATTCAAAAGTCAATTTTTTTAAAAGGTGAAAAAAATCTTTAACTGACTCTGAAATTTTTATAAATATTATTCAGACTGGATAAACTTTTCAACTTTTACATTTTCTAGTTGGGTCAGAATTCGTAAAATCAGCATAGAAAAATAAGATTTTTCTTTCTTATCGAAATATTGAAGAAATTATTATGTTTGATCATAAAAATATTTTCACTAAACGAGAAAATGTTTCAACATTTTTTACAAAAGTTATTGCAAAATTAACATTTTTAACACTTTTTAAATAAAGGTAATATTTCATAAATGAGTTTACCGATTGAAGTGCACCTACCTTGGATAGAATCAAAGAGCATGAAAATTGACTTTCAATTGCAGTTGAAAAATTAAAAAAAAAATTTTTTTCATAAATTGTTTATAAATTATTTCTAACAATAAATTTTTTGTAATGTTCTGAACCTTTTCAAAATCGGGAAAAGATATTAAAATACTTTAAATCTCTAATGAATCAAAATCTATTGAGAAAATTGACGAGCGATTATTTTTTGGGAGCAATCCATGAGAAATTCATATAGCTGTTGCTTATACTTCGTCATTTGGTAGTATTTTAGGTGCTAAATAAGTGATTAAAAATGTTGCAAAACTTTTTCGCATTCTTATTTAGCACCCAGAATAATAAAGAAAAACAGAAAACTAAAAAATAGCATCTCTTTTTGATTGAACGAATTTCTCATGGAAAACCTAAAAAAAATAATCGCTTGTCAATTTTCTCAATGGGTTTCGATTTCTTAGAGTTCTAAGTGTGTTTTAATATCTTTTCCCGCTTTTTAAAAGGTCCAGAACACTGGAAAAAATTAATTGTTTATCAACAATTTATAAACAAATTATGAAAAAAAAACTTTTTTTAACATTTTTCGAACTGTAAGTGGAAGTCTATTTTATTCCTTTTGAGTCTATCCATGGATATATATTCACCATTTTTTAGCTTCCTTTTCTTTCATTCTTCATTCTTCTCTAAATAATAATTTTTAATTATTTTTTATTTAATTTGTAATTCCTTTATTGCTGCACTATAATTTTTCTCCCTGCTCTGGTTATTTTTAATCAACTTCTAATTATTTTCGTTCCCAGTGATTCTTATTTATTTTCTAGTTATCTTCTTTAATGTCTAAAAGTTTTTTTTTGTTTTTTGATCTTTAAATTAATTTGTTGGTACATTTTCTAGTAATCTTTCTTCATTTTCTAATTACTTTTCAATAAATTATGGTAGTTTTCATCAATTTATTGTTATTTTCTGTCACTTTCTAGTAATTTTCTTATTTTTTAGTGATTCCTTTTCATTTTTTAGTTGTTTTTGTTTTATCAATCAATTTTCTTGTACTGTATATTCTTCATTTTCAAGTCAATTTAAATTTAAGTCATTCTTAGTCAGGGGCGTAGGAACGATTTTATTTAGAGGGGGAGAGGCAATTGTATGCTTATATTCATATAATTGTTGCACCGGTTTGTTTTGGTTACTGAAACTAGCGTTCTTGTTATTTTAATAGTCTCTAAATCTGAATAAATCAAAAGTCTTCCATTTTTTCAATAAGTGTATATGCATTTAAAATAAGTGAGAATTTCACTTAGGGGCCGTTCAAAAAATAAGTAGCGCTTTAGGGGGAGGGGGAGGGTCAAAATAAATCCATAAAAGCTTAACGTATTTTTTGAACGGCTCCTTATTTAAAGTGAAAATTCATTTATTTATAAGTGTATATGCACTTATGGAAAAAGTGGAAGGCTTTTGACATACAAATAAATAAATATTCACTTATTCAAATTTGAAGAGAACCACATTTCCAGAGTTAATCAATCGAAATTCTTTTCCAAAATTAAAACTTAGCCAATTTTATATACAATAAATTTTTCTTTAAAAAACCGAAAAAGAAATGTTAAAGCTAGAGGTGGGCAGAAACTCGAATTTTGCATGGGATCGAAATTCGAATCGAACCGAGCCCATGTTAATTCTCATTGAGAGGATCGAATTTTACAAATTTGCACAGCTCTTGTTAAATCTTAAAGACGAAATTTCTCATAAAAAAACGATTTTCTAATTTTGAGGTTAACATATTCTTATACAAATTTTCTTAATAATTTTTTAAATAATATTCTTATGCTAAGAAGAATAATAAAAAATAATTTTCTTTAAGAGATTTTCTTAACAAGTTTCTTAAGGGCATGTGATGGAGTATGACGCCACTGCCATAGGCCAAATTTGTCCGTAAACTGTTTCTTAAAATAATTAATATTTTGTCACGAAACTTTGAAGAATTACCTAAAATATCATTAGGAAGGTCTCTCTGACCCGAATTCATTTGAATATTGCTTAAAAATTATTTTTTTAAAAAAGTTACTAATTTTCTGAAAATTTTTAAAACTAATTTGAAGGCAAAATTTGAAGGGTCAGAGAGACCTTCCTAATGATATTATAAATAATTATACCAATTTTCGTGACAAAATATCCATTGTTTTAAGAAAAAATTTAATGACAAATTTTGCTGATACCCGTGACGTCATATTTCATCACATGCCCTTAAACTAAGAAATAAAATTCTAACTTTAAGAAACTCTAACTCAGACGACGCCATTAGTCGCCAAAAGTTGTGTTTGACTGGATACTATTTACAAAAGTCTTAAACCAATTAATTATTCTACGTAAAAAATCGATTAAAATAAAGTACGAAAATTGTTTTGTCCGGTTATTAGTCGTTTGAGAAAAAAGTGAAATTATAAAAACAAGTGATTTTGTTACTGATAGTTATTTATAAATGATTGTTTTAATCTTTTTATCAATATGGATTTTACGGATATTTTAAAATACAAAAGGTAAATAGAACCAAAATCATTTTTTATTTTTGCATCATTATAAAACATTAGAATGGTAAAACTGCACTAAATTTACTAAATTTATAATTAATTTTGACTAATAATATATTGTTCACGCGAATATTTCTTTTTTGTAAAATGTAAGGAAATACTGTTTTTATTAAATTTAATTAAACTTTGACGGAAAGGTAGCAATATTAAGTATATTTTTTTTATATCAAACTAAGTATTTATGAATCTCAATTTATTTATTTAATATTATTACAGTGGCTAGAAATATAATTTTTGTAGTAGAAGAAATTCCTCTTATTTTAAGACTTTATTAGTATAAGAAATTTTTCTTAAAAATATTAAAAAATTCTTAAAAAATAAAAAAAAATTCTTAAAATTAGTTGAATAATCTTAATATAAGAAAATCGTTTTTTTTGTGCAGATTTTCATCGGCATTATTCTTCATCTCGTAAATATTTTTCTTGCCCAATTAAAGCAGTGTTTATCAATATTTGAAGTTTGGATTGATTAATCATCCTATTAAAAGAGCTGCACCTCAGATACTCACACTGCGAGGTAATAAACATCCACGGTTCTGAGACTCTTAGAGCATGTTGCGTGAAAATAAATGGGTAAATAGATCAGTACGACAGATTCATACTGATATATGGCCCGGGTACGAGAAGAGCCGTAATATGGCGAGAGAGTCTGAGTTTATGCGCACCGGGTATACCGTTTGTGTGCCCAGTTAATTACTCGCGTAGTAAATTATCGGGTAATGAGGTGCCGGGTTCGAGCCTTGGGCCTCGGCTCGCATCGAAGGTGCTGTGCCCTCCGCACACCCCCAAACCAGAGAGAACTAATAAATCCGCCAGCGCCTTAAGAAGGGATATTGTTAGTTGTGAGGTAAATCATCTCCGCGGCTCGAAAATGCCCGCTCTTCTCGGCACGAAACACTCGTGGCGACGTTTGTTACCTTGGTTCTTCAGCAGGCATCATGTGCATCTCTCCGTGATGGCCACGAGCTGCTTTAAGTACTGCTCTCCAAGTAGTGGACCAGTTAGCGTCAATAGTCGGACATATGCCTTCGTCATTAGCGTCATCCGAGCTTCGTTTGGCGCTGCATTTCGCGACCAGGCGATGATGATACTCGTGTCTCAAGAATCTCGCTGAGCCTCCAGTCAAGATACGCCACCCCCCCGAAGAAGACACTCACCTCTCTCAAGGTGTATCCGTTATTAATGATTCTCTGAGCAGTCTTCTGGCTCCAAGGAGTGACGGAGTATCTACCGTTCTGCTGCTGATGTTACTCTCAACCAACGAGTGCACAACGGTCATTAGCGATACGATGGTCCTGGCTTCTGTATAATGAACCCTCTCCTTCTGCTACTTTCTTGTGGATATAAGAAACGACTCATATTTCCACCTAATTCTCATCAAGCTACATGCAAAGCTTGATATTCAGCAAAACGGAATTTTAAATTTAAAAGTCAGAATTTGACAATTTTTGTTTTATGATTTTAAGACCTCGCTCATTAGAGGATTTCAATCAATTTTTTTCAATTTAATGTCAACTTAATACATAAATAAGTCCCTGAGGAATGGGAAATTACTCAAAGCTTCAGAATTAGCAGTCAACTAAACTCCAATACTTTTATATAAAATCTACTCCTCATACTATCCTATTTTAAAAAAATGGTGTAACGAAATTTCTCGAATATCTCGCTTTCATTGTTGTTGAAAACTTGATTGGCTGACCAATCACTTAAAGTTTCTCATATATACCTAACTACTTTTATTGAAGAATATAAATAAATAATCAAATTAACTTTATGATTATTGTTTATTTGTATTTTTTATAAAAACTTAAAAAAATAGACAGAATTCGCATGTCTTTCAAAAAGTAACAAACGTAACTAAATTTCTTTCATCCAACTTTTACACGATCTAAATTCACCTTCGTTCTAATTTTATTCAAATCAAATTCAAACCATCCAAATTTTGAAATTTAATAACTTGAATTATTAAAATGGATATTTATTCAAAATTTAATCAATTTGTATTCAAACTGTTATTAATTTCTATGAATTAAAAATTTGGTTAATTTAACTTTCAATTAATTCAAACTTCAGTTTTTCAATTTTTTTAAACTTTATCAACCACAACTTTAACATTTTATTATGACACAATTTTCATTGATAAAATTCAAATTTAAACATTAATTTTGAAAATTGTAATCTAATCTTAATTAATTTTTTTTTTTTTAAATTGAAACTAATTGAAATTACTAATTTCCATCTAGCCAAATTTCAACTAATTACACATTTCAATTAATCCTAATTTTTATAAGGGGCCGTCCATAAATTACGTCACACCTTTTTTTTCTTTTTTTGACCCCCCTTTAATAATTATGTCACATTTGCTTGACCCCCCCCCCCCCTTATAATGTATCAGAAAAACATAAATTAAATTTTTATATTACACACTTTAAAGTGCTATAAATTTTATTTCTTGAACTCAAAACTACTACATTTTTAGAAAATATTAAGTAAACTTTACGTAGCAAGATTTATAATTATTTAATATAATGTATGAAAATTATATAGTATATTATAAAATGTAATACCCATAAGTACATTTGGTTTTTAGCTAACTTATCTATTATGGTATTGATAACCATACCGGTAACCATTATTGGCATTAATATCAACTTTTCACTATGTATTTTTAATTAAATATATACAGAGTAATAACAGAAAACCATAAACTGGACAATCACATTATAACATGTAGTGGGTATATAAAATCAACTCGACATAACCAAGAAGTAAGAAATAAAACTACTAGAGGGCAGCATTTCATAAAAAGAGATAGATACAGAGTATTTCTTTTTTACTCGAATAAATCCAAAATGGATGCTTGCTGGCGTTTAAAAATGCATTAGAGGTAATGAAAAGAAATTATTTTTTTATAGAATAACTTTTTAATAACAAATTTGTAAACCTACAATCATTAACAAATTGTTTTTTATAATTCAAAAGCCATTTCTTAAAATAATAAAAACTGACACACAAATTTTATTAAATTTTATTGTTTTATGAAATTGCTCATAATAAACAAAAAATAATTTATTAACAAACGGAGAATTCGAAAATTTGTTTTTCATAAGTTAATCTAAAAAAGAAAAAATAATTTCGTCCCATTGACTCTAATGTATTTTTAGGCTACAGCAAGCATTCTGCCTGCTTGCCTTCAGAATAATGGGGCAAGGGACGGGCATTTGTTGAAAAGAGAGCAAAAATTCAAATTTGAAATAGACACTGGACAATTGAATGAGTAAAAAATAAATAGATATAAGAGCGTGATGTCACAATTTAACCGGACCCCCCCCCCCCCCCCCCTAAGGTGTGACATAATTTATAGCGAAAATTTATAATGAAGAAAATTTTATTTGATTCTAAGTTAAATGCATTCAAATTTTATTTTATAAAATTTGGGAATAGGATTTCTTTATATTCTTCGAATCGTTCTACGAGATTCCGTGCTCACAATATATTAAATTCCATAAATTTTGTCATTTTTGCATATTGGCCGCCATATTGAATTTGAAATTTTAATTTCTGAAAATTTATTAACAGATTCATAATCAGCGGTCACAAAAAACCTTAATATAACATGTTTCATTAATTTTGTTAAAACGATAAAGTTTAGTCCAATATATACCAAATTTTCTAATATTTTTTCAAATTTTACCAAACTTTATATTTTTAATAATCTTTATGTATTTTATGTCATTTTTTGATACTTTATTACATGCATAAATAATGGCTTTGGTTAAATATTATTATGATTTTTAAAAATAATTTGCGGGTTTTTGATTCTATTTTATCAAAGTCTCCATATTGGGTTTTCTGGTGTTTAAAAATAAAATCTGCGAACCCGGAGGCTTATAAAGCGGTCCCAAAAGCACAAAAAAATGCTATTTCCGAATTTTAGAAAAATAATCTTTTTTATTCAGTGCTGTTCCAAATTAAAGCTATAATTTTAGATGTTTTAAATATTAATAGAATAAAAATAGGCTTTGAAAAATTATATAATATAGTAATTGGCAGTGAATAATCGCGCGAATAGCGCCTGCTTGTTTTCTAGTTAATAAAAAAAAACTTAATTTATCTAAATAAAATTGTCTTTCCTCTAATTAGAAAGCCGTACTCATTGTAGTTCTGTCTTTAATCTTTTAATATTTAAATGCTCGATCTGTTTAGTTGTTATTCGTTTGGTTTTTCAGTCTGAATGAACAATATATATATTAATTTATTCAGTTGTCGATCATACCTCGATCAAACGTACAATATGACACGAATTTTTTTAAATTCAAAATATTTTATTTGACGTTATTTATAATACAAAAATAACTATTTTATTATAATTTATATTTAAACTATATAATGGTAAATCTTGATTTGTCAGTTAATTTTAATTGTTATAAACTTTGATTGTTGGTGTAATAAAAAAATGTTTTTTAAATAAATTATAGCATGAAGAGGTCGGCGAACCTGGCCGACAAAACATTTTTTCATGTATAATCAACAACCTTCCTTTAATTGTTTACTTCTAATACACAACCCAATACTTTTATTTTCAAATATATCAAAAATTCAAAAGTATTAAATTTGGAATCCACCTAAATTTTTACGTTACGAAATTGGAAGCCACTCAAATTCGAACAGTTCAAAAGTAAAATCCCTCTAATTTCTAGGCTTCAAAGTTGCAATCAATCCACATTTCAACACTTCAAGTTAAATAAATTGTAATCTATCCAAACTTTGACGAATTTATAACTTAATTGTTAAACTAAATATCAACATTTTGATATAAAAATTCAAGAAGCTTGATGTAGTTTGTTTAGTTTGTAAATTCAAAAATGTATTTAAACATTATATATATAACCGGTCCTATTATCAAAGACAAAGAATGTTGAAATAGAAAGTAATTAATAGTTCAAATGAAGAATTCCAATGTTCGTTGTTTCTAAATTAAAACGATGACTAAAATAGCCTTCAAGGTTCGTATCGTGACTGGAATATTCATAAATCGTGGGACATTACTGAAATGGAAGATCAGTATAAAAGAATCTTGTCAAGATGAGTCTTAGGAGGACTAATTAAAAACACGTGTGATTGATCGTCAGTTGATCCGTATTCCAAGCACTGTCACTTGTTCAGGATAACGGTGGTCCCTAATGAACGAATCTAAGGCAGCCAACGAACGTCGTAATTAATTATTCTCAGGAACCTAATATCGATTCAAGCAACCCAGATTGCAATAAAAAATGAATGAAGGGCAACTGAAGGAATGTAAGAGAGAGACAACCAATGATCAAAAATTAATCTTGCTAAAACTACAAGTAATCAAAGATTAATCTTTCTAGGAAAAGTGAAAAATTAAAAATTTATCTTTCTACAAGAAACGGGAATATGGAAACTAATTATTAAGCTAAATTATAAATTATTTATTTAAATAATTTTTAGGAATTAATTGTAATATAGTAATTAGAAAGCAGAAATTATTTTGATAATCGAATTTGCAATTTTATTGCTAATTAAGTTGTGATTTAATTAACATTGAATAGAAACAAATTGATCACTTAAAACGTTGATTTATCAAGTGTAATGATATTTTAATGAGAAAGGTAGTAAACAAATAACAATTTCATGTCCGAAAGTTATACGGTGACATGTTTGTAAACGACTATTATATAGCGGTACCTTCATAGAAATATGTTCAGAGAAACGTTACCTCATAATTCTTAAGCGTCTATGAAAATGTCACTATATAACATTCTGGTGTCAAATTGCTACAATAGGCACTGTCAAAACCACATTGTTATAAAAAGAAAACGCTTTCTTTACATTAAATCTTAATTTTAATAACTTGTTATAATTTTCTCTTTTAACTTAAGTGTTCGCAAAATAATAATCGAGTTATTTTGCCGAAATTTGGATAATTACAGGAAATCCTAGAATTTATTCAAAATTTCTTTAGAATTTTACAAAAAATCCCTTTGTAACTTATATAATTACTAATTCTTACAAAATTCTAATAATTACTGGAATTTTGTCTGAATTTCAATTTAATGTACGATGATAATTACTGGAATTATGCAGGACTTCCGCTCCGTCGCAATTTCAGTAGTTCTGCCTGAATTCCATTCGGATTCCCATCAACTTTTTGATAATTATCGAAATCACGTTGGGATTACGTTGGAATTTCATTGAAATTTTTGGAGAATTTTAACAAGATTTCACCAGCAGTAATTTAAAACTATGGTAATTATTAGTATTTAACGAAATTTATGAAAAATTCTAATAATTACCAGAATTTCACGGAAATTTCAACGAAATTATGATTGAATTCCAATCAATTTTTCATCGAAACGGCTCTAATTACTGAAATTGTACGGGATTTGAGTCACAATATCAATAATTATCGGAATTCTACAATTCAGTCTAAATTCAACCGACATTGGAAATTTCTATAATTGCCGAATTCCCTTGAAGTTTGTTTCGAATTTTTTTGTAATTCAGACCAAATGTCACAGGAATTCTGTTGGAACTTCAACAATCACTATAATTCCATAGAATTCTCGAAGCATCTCAGTAATTACCGGAATTCCACGGAAATTTCAACGGAATTCTAATTGAATTTCAATTAGATTTCCGTCAGAACGCCGATAATAACTGGTATTATGCGGGATCCAATCTGGAATTAGATTTAGATTAAGTTGGAATTTTTGTTTAATTCTCTGGGAATTCCGAAAACATTTGATAATAATTCAGTTGAAACTTCAATAATTACCAGGATCGTGCAAAACTCATACGAAATTAATCCAAACCCGTCATCAGAATTGGTACAGAGGATCTGAGGTTTGACCTAACCTCAAAATCAATAAAATCGTACTTTTTGTTTGATAGAATCTGACTTAACATTTATACATTTCTAGGATCAATAGAAAGCTTGAGTTATGACTCAAGATTGTCTTGTTTTAGCTTTATCTTAGTTAAAAATCATCGTAGAACAATTTTTAAAAAAGTGTTTTAAAGATCATAATTCAAGCATTCTATTAATCATAGACACATGAATTAGGTCCAACCCCAGATCCCCTGGACGAATTCTAATGGCGGATTTAGATTTAGCGCATCATAATGAATAAGAAAATATAGGTCTACACTGCAAAAACAGATGTCTTAAATTGTTCAAAAATGTCTTAAATTAAGACATTTTTCGTGTCTTAGACACCAAAAGTATCTTAATTTAAGACATTTTTGTCCAATTTAAGACACCATGTTTTTGCAGTGTACCTAAATTAAGGAACTTTATTTTTTTGGTTCGGCTGTGTAATTAATGGGATTCTACAATTCTGCTCGAATTCAAGTTGAATTTTCATCAGATTCTCGATTATTACCTAAATTACATTAGAATTCCGCATGAATTTAGTCAAAATTCCGTTGATATATTACAGTAGGGGAGACCGGGGCTGTTTGGCGCAGGGGCTAGTTGACGCACTTGAGTTTATTCAAAAGTGAAAAGTCGAATTAATTTTTCTCTTCGGTCAAATTAATGTACTTGATAAACTGTAACTTCACACATAATTTCATTATTATTAATTGATTATTCTGGACTATAAATTCAAAAAACCAATTTTGGTACTCAAAAGTAAATTTTAACGCCTTCATTTTTTTGTTATATCTTTTTACAAAATGCAATCAGAAAAAAATCAAAATTAAGGTTTTGTGTTCTGAACAGTTGCTTTTAAGAAACAATTAAAAATTTTTGATTTATATTTACAGTTTTCATAAAAACGAAGAAAATGTATAAATAGTCTCTCCGGGGCTACTTGGCGCAGTAGGGTCGGGGCTGGTTGGCGCGCTCGGAATGCTAGAAGTTTATAAGCTACATCTACACAGAAAAAACTATCTGCGATTTTTGCTGCATGTGATTTTCAGCTGAATGAAATTCTTAAGATTAACTCTGAATCATTGTTAAATATCTCTTTATTTTGATGTTAAATTTACATATATCGTTGACTTTCTGCTGCATTGAAATATTCACCCAAATCATATATTAAATTAACAAAATTTTTTTTCAGTGTAGTGACTAATAAAAATTTATTAAATTCAATGTGGTAACACTTTTATTTTATTATCAGTACCAAGAATAACCCTTTAAGATAAAAAAGTGTTTAATACACTGCAAAAACAAATGTCAACAAATGTCTCAAATATGGGGACACAAGACACATATTGTGTCTCACTCTGAGACATATGGGTCTGAAAGTGTCTCATTTTGAGACATATTGTCCTAGCAATTTTTACAGTGTATATATTATTATTATTATTATAATCTCATAATTTTACGTTTCCAGATATGTGTAGTTTTTAGGTTCGTGAACTTCACTTTTTGAACAAGGTGAACCTTCCATTTTGAATTAATTCACATTGTTTCAAGATAATATTTCCTTAGAAGACTTATTTTAACAATGAAACATATTGCTTGATTATTAATCACACATTTTAATTCATGCGCCAAGTAACCCCGGGTAGTTCGTCAGGCAGCCCCAGGCCGGGGCTGTTTGGCGCACTTTGGTTTTCTCCAAACAGTCTGTTCTAAAAAAAAAAGTACAACTTTTTTTGGAACTTTTATTTTTTGAAATCAAAGCTGAGATGTTAAGCAAAGTTTCTGTACAATATAGTTTTCATGTACACAAAATTGGCAGAACCAATCAACAAAGAGTGAAAAGTGCGCCAAGTAGCCCCGGTCTCCCCTACTTTCTACTCAGCTGCTAGAACAATTTTCACTCAACTAGTTTAGATTTACTTCTCAGGTATATTTTACTCAAGTGAGTAGATTTTTTTCTGCTCTGTATTTCTCAAGGTATCAAAATAATACCTAAAAACCCACATCGATCAGAAGTCTAAAAAAACTCAGCAAACTGTGTATGAAAAGAAATTTTTTTGCCTTATAACCATAATTACCAGATGCAAGTTGGGAAAATTGACCCGCATTCAGCTTAGTAATGAGAGGGTTGTGAACTTGAATTGCAATCATGAGCGACTTGAATCCGACGGGAATGTTGCAATTTTAGATTTCCAATAACCCGTAGATCGAAGGAGTTGGAAGTTGCTCAGGTTCAGGCATAACCTCGTCGTGTTATAATGATCGCTAAGCTGGCAATTACCCAGCGCTCGAATTGAGCGAATTGTCATTCAGCTCGTGCAGGACAATGCCCGTTGTTCACCCGCGCGGCTGACTGGAATATCATATGATTCTCATAACAAAAGTGCTGCTGAGACCGGAGTGTTTCGTGCGCGTATTTCTCACACAAGCACTAAATCAAATTGTCAAAGTGTTGGTAATCTAAGCAGCGGGACTATGCGCCACGAAAACTTGGCTTATGAACGTCAAGGTGAATCGGGAAGTGAGCCAATGCGCCAACAGAATAATTGTGCTTTGCCTACTAGTAGATCAAGCTATATCCAGATTTTTGCGTTGAGTAAAAATCCACTTGGAATCCATGGGAATTCCCCTGTGAAGGACTCATGAAATCACTCTCTCATCGTGAATAGCAGCGAGAACGTTCGCGTGAACCAGCCAACGTCGAAATGCCTCATTTTCGAGCGTATTCAATACCAAGAACTCCACCTGAAGAGCTTGCAGAAGCTTACCGCTCGTTCCGAAGGAATTATGATTGTCGAGAGACTCCCGAGCTTCCTGTATCGAATCATAAAAGGGCCTTCCTGGGTCTTTGAGATCCTTAGTACTCGGCAATCCTATCAAGACTCCGAGGACATGAAAATTCCTTCCACATTTACCTATTTGAGCCAAGGTGCACGCTGCACGTGTACTTGATGCGATACGACGGCACGTTTATTGGCTGCGGGTGTGGAAAAGTGAAATCCTATCTATACGGTTGAAAGCCTGATACCTCTTTACGTTTCCTCTACCCTTGAGAGAATCTTTTCGCTTAGGCAAACAGACTGATAAAAATTTTCTCAAGTCCCAAAGAAATGCAATTTCTATCTATTCAAGATTGCTCTACTTAGGGCTGGCAAGACGAAATTCAATACATAAAGTAAAGATAGATTGTCCAATGTAAAAAATCGAGTTCAATTTTCTTGAAATAAAGATAATTTAAAAGCATTTATATAATTTTCTTAAAGACTTGATTCTAAGTGTCTGTTTATATGAAGAAACATTTTCCAAGGAAAATTTTAAAAGGAAATGACGCTTAAAATAAAAGCACATGTATTTTTCCCATAAATCTTAATTTTTGAAAACTAACTTCAGTATCCCATTGAGCGATCCGAAAAACACCGAGTTATGAGTTTCAGGAAAATCCAATGAATTACAAAAAGTCCGCCGCATTGAATCTGTCATTTTGAATTTTTTAATCTCATGTTAGATTTGTAATCATAATCTCAGTAGGTAAAACATATAGAATAAGGTAACGGAACCTATACCCGATCCGTCATGATTTAATTGGATAAAATTAATTAATAGTTTAATTATATTGTTAAAATTAAATAGCTTGTAATATTCAAACTTGTATTTCGCATCAATATAATTAAACTATTAATTACTTTTATCCTATTAAATCAGCACTGGTCAGGTATAAGTTCCAATCGAGTAGACGTAGAGGTTCATAAAAAAATGTATACGCTAAATAAAACACAAGAAATCTGAAAATTCAAGGTAGCTTTCGACATTAAATAATAATGTATCAACAATAACTATAATCATCCTATCGTAATGTTACCAAGCCTTAATGACAAAATACCTACCTAATATTTTACACCATTAATTTTCTCTAATAATAAATTTATCTTCCCGTGAATAGATTTCCTCTTTTATTTCAGGGTTGCTACGTTTTCAAAATTTCAAAATTCCATGACTTTTCCAGGTTTTCCAGACCATTTTTCTTAAAATTCCATGACCAAATATAAAATAATTAGCAAAATTAACGAACGCCTAAGGTCGCGAGAAACTTTGCATTGATGTTGGTCATTTTAAAACTATAAAATTTTGCAAAGGCAAATAATGAAGATTACGAGAATAATCACAAAACTGAAGCAATTATCTGAAAAATTACAAAAATAATGTACAATTGAAAAAAAATTGGAAAAATGAAAAAAATAATTATAAAATTCTAAGAGAATAACTGAAAATTGAAAAAATTGCAGGAAATAATTGAAAAATTCCAGAAAACAATTAGGAATTGTTAATTGAAAAACTTGTAGAAAATAAATGAAAATTGAGGAAAAAAATGAATAATTAAAAAATGCCAAAAAAATTTAAAAATTTAAAAAAGTATCCGAAAAATGTCGAAAATAATTGACGATTGAAAACAGAATTTGAAAACTAACTAGATTAATAGACACACTGAAAAAAATCTGGTTAGATTATATTTAACATTTCATTCTGGTTAGTCACTCTAAAAACAAGTGTCTTATTTTGTCCTCACTTTTAAGACATTTTGAGGTGTCTTAATTTTAAACCATTGAGATAGTGTCTTAAAAATGCCTGTAAGACGCTTTCTAAACGTCTTATGTCTTAAAATTAGACACTTGTAAGACACCTGTTTTTACAGTGGTTTAACCAGAGTTCTGATTAGCTTAACCAGAATTCTGGTTGATTTAACCAGAACTTTGGTTAAGTTAACCAGAAACACAATTTGAGTGCAACTAAAAAAATAATTGAAAAAAATAAACAAGAATATTAAATTTAAAATAAATTATTAAAAATTAAAGAATGGAATTAAAATGTAATGAATATAATCAAAAATTGAAAAGAGTAATTGAAAAATGGCAAGAATTATTGAATACCGAAGAAAATAACTTAAAATTAAAACTGGAATTGAAATTGGAAAAAAATTTATTTTTAACGAAAATAAGTGAACAATTGAATTTAAAAAAAGTACTGATAGCCGAAAAAAATAATTTTAAAAAGGCGACAATTTTTTAATATTAAACAAAATAATTGACAAATGGAATTGAAATTTCAAGAAAATAATTGAGAATTGAAGAAAACAATAAAAATTGAAGAATTAAATGGAAATTTTAAGAAAATAAAAAAAAATTACAAACTGACAAAAATAATTAAATATTGAAGAAAATAATTTTTAATTGAAAATAAAATTCGAATACTGTCGAGAATATTTTGGACAGCAAGACAATATAATTGAAAAGTTAAAAAATAATTATAAAATTTAATAAGAGTAAATGAGAATTTACAAAATTGTAGGAAATAATTGAAAATTGAAGAAAATAATTAATAATTGAAAAAAGCAATTGAAAAGTAATGAGAATATTTGCACAATTAAAGAAAATATCTGAAAATTAACGTAAATATTTGACAATTGAAAACAAGAATGGCTAAATTAATAAACAATTGGTAAAACTAATTTAAAAAATTAAACATTAAATATTAAATGTAAACTAAATAATTGGAAATTAAGAAATTATACATATTATAGGAATAATTGGTGAAAATAATTGCAAATAGAAAAAAATATTTGAAAAATTGAATTTAAAATTAAAAAAATATTGATACTCGAAATGAATAATTGACAAAAGGCGAGAATTTTTTTAATTTTCAAGAAAATAATTGGATATTGAGAAATTCGAATTGAAATTGGAGAAAAAAAATTAGGTTGTAAAATTGAAGAATTAAATTAAAATTTTTAAACAATTTTTATGTTTGATCAAAATAATTTAAAATTTAAGAAAATAATTTAAAATTTATGAAAATAACGAAAATTGAAGAAATAAATTGAAAATTAAAGAATTAAATTGAATTTTTAAGATAATAACTGCTAATTGAAGGAGAAATTACAAAATGACGAATATAATTAAACATTAATTAAAGAAAATACTTGACAGTTAAAAAATTCGATAAATCGCGAAAATAATCGAGAATAGAATAAAATTATTGAAAAAATTAATTGTAGGAATAATATAATTGAAGAATTGTGTTGAAATTGCAAAATATAAATTTGAAAATTGAAAAAAGGGGAGAATTATTGAATATTGTACAAAATAATTGAAAATTGAAGAAAATAATTTAAAATGGAGAAAATATATTGAAAATTGACAAATGAAATTGAAATTTAAAGAAAATAATTTATAATTGAAAGAAAAATTACAAAATGACGAAATAAGTAAATATTATTAAAGAAAATAATTTAGAAATAAGGAAAATAATTGACAAAAAATACGAAAAAAATGCGTAAATAAAAAGTTAATTAAATTAATTTTTTAAAATAACATTTTATAAAATTCCATGACTAGAAAAAAATTCTATGATACCAGGTTTTCCAGAACCGTAGCAACCCTGCATTTGTTAAAACAAGCTAAACACCTGCATTGTCAAAAAAAAAAATAATGACTAACTAACAAAATAACAAAAGCACAGTTTACCAAGCAAATGGCCATTTTTTAACGATTAAAGGAAATTAGCAGACAAACTGAAGCTTCTAAGTAGAATAATTTTTTAAGAATTTTATTTCAAGATCAGATTTTATTGTTTCCACGATCGTGAATAAGTGGAAACAACTCCGGACACTTCTCCGAAAGACAAATTTTATGCTCGGTCAGTAAATCACCATGTAACTAAGCTTTGTTTCGGGATCAATGCGATGGTCATTTACTTACAATGGAAAGAAAAGGCCATTTTCAGTCAAGAATTATTTTACTTCTGGCCAATCAACAAATTATGTGCAAAGTGTCGATACAACGCCTGAGGAATCGTTAAAGCACGAAGGCTAACGTCGTAATACTCGTCGTTACTCGCACCTTCACTGCGGGTTTCGTGTGGCTGGGCGGGAAAAAATATCCAGTCAAACGATACCGCCCTGAAATCTACATTTACCTCTGAATTTTATAGGCGAAGGGTTGCCGCGATCCCTTTTGCCTTTGATGGCTATTCCCGTAACAGCTAATGTTCGGCCTAACGCGAACAGATCACTTGCGAACTGCTTTTTGCGCATCGATTACGATAGTTTTACGATAGTTAGTCGAGTGTTCTTCGCTCGTAAAGCAACCGATCGTCCTTTCCTAACATTTTACTTCACCAATCGAATAGCATCATTGCAGACTAAAGGTTAAGATTTCTACCTCGAGCGACATGTATTTATCTACTCAATTTACATTTTTAGATCAATTTCATTTAATTTTTCATCATCAATCTTAGTTAGATGAAAATTCAGGCAGATTTATTCACGAAAAACCATATATTTGTAAAAATTGCAGGGACACTGAAAAAAAAGAAGAATAATCATCTTTTTAAATTTGGATTATACTTAAAAGTAAATTGAGTCGATTGTATCCTAAAACGAATTTAAATGAACCAACTAGTTTAGTTTATGAATAAGAAATTTTGTTTGAATGTAAAATGAACACAAATATGAGACTAGGTTTTTTGTGTCCACTCTCTAAATCCTGCAACATTAACAGAAATTAAGAGCCTAAATTGTTTTAAAGCCAGGTTACGTTGCTATTTTTTATGTGAATTGATACGTATACGCTTTTGTTTTTTTATCATATTTATTGAATTGCTCATATTTCTTGTTTATTATTACTTACTATATTGATGAAAGGATTTATAATATGCGACGCTCCACGAAAAAAGGGACCTAACGCGGAAAAATCAATTTTCATTTTTTTATGCTAAAAGATAATTTTTGAGTTATTCTTTCATATCCATGTTTTAATTTTTTTAATTCCACTTTTTGTTATAATGCTTTAAACCTAAACGGGCTAAGTGCATCGCACTTTTTGGATTTTCTTTGAACGACCGTCCCGTAAAACTGGCTTTTATTGTTTTCATTTTTTTATGGTAATTGATAGTTTTTGAGTTCCAAAAATCAAAATTTGATTCGTGCAATTAGTTTCCTTGTTATGAAGCTTCAAACATGGACATGTTAAGCGTCTCGATTTTTCTCTCTTCTGTTCGACCGTCAGTCCTTTAAAGTTTGCTTTTTCCGCGTTAGGTTCTTTTTCTCGTGAAGCATCACATATCAACATTTCTTTCGTTTTAATGATTACTATGTTTGTTTTATGATAAATTTATGTATATTTATGTATATTTTTATGTATGTTCTTTAAGCTCATAAGCTAAACATTGTACTTCTTATTATTGTTCCTATGGTATTCTACTCTCTACTAAATCTGAATTTGTAAAAAACTACTAATGAAATTATGAAAAGTCATCCACTAATTAAATTTGTAAAAATTTCTACTAAGTTTTAGTGAAATTTCACTAATTGTAAGTAAAAAAATACAAATTGATAGTAAAAACTTCAAATTCAGATTTGTAATAGTTACTAACTATTTGTAGTAAAAACTACAAATACACATTTGTAAGAGTTACTAATGTGAATTTAAAGTTTTTTTACTATGAATTTGTAGTTTTTCACTAACAATTAGGGATATTTCACTAATTCTTAGTGGAAATTTTTACAAATTTAATTAGTGGACGGCTTTTGATCATTTTATTAGTAATTTTTAACAAATTCAGATTTAGAGAAATAGGAGAAATATAAGTAACCGATTTTTCTATAATTCATTAGTAGTAGAAAATCAGTAATTCGGATTTAGAGTAAGAATAAATTCAAACGTATTCAGGAACCGCTTGTTAAAATTGTTTTCTTAGTGTCTATAGATTGAGTTAGTTTAAATTGACATAGATACTAATTAAAAAAAATTTTAATTGGCCCTAATTTAGATCAAAATAAAGCAATAAGATTAATTTAGACACGAACTTCAATTTACTCAATTAATACAAATATCCACTAATTAAAACTTATATAGATATAAATTATAATAGAACATAACTTCAATCGATTTAAATTTAAATGGAAACAAATTGAAATTTGTTTAAAATTAAATTAATTTTTGATTCTATTGATTCTACCTTCAAATCAGATAAAATAAAAATATTCTGCATTTCAATTGAAAGAATTTAATATAACAAATTAAATTAAATCTAATTTCAATTGAATAATTTAGACAAATGTCAATCAACTGCTCATTTAAATTTTAGTCGATCATGCCTTTCAGTATTATAAAATAGCATTGGCAGACATTTGAATAAGTTTTAATCTTAATTTATTACAAATTCAATTAATTCTATTTTAATGACATCTTAAATATTAATCAAATAAAATTTTAAAACAACCTAATATTAAATGAAATAAATTCAATTTATTTCTAGTTTAAATCATAGCAAATTTTAATCATTCGAAATTATGACACACACAAGTTTTAAGAATTGAAAATATTAATAAATAAGGAATGAGAAAATTGTCATTTGTCATTATTTATTTATTTTATTTATATAACTTACAAGTTCCTAGGACTGAGTGTAGCACTTCAAGGAACCAAAATATACAGTAAATAAATGTAAATTATAATTAGATATAATATTAGATTATAAAAGGTTTAATAACAATAATTAGCAGTTAAGTATATAAATAAGTTATAATAATTTCGATTAATCCGATTAATCAGTAGTTAAAATTTACCAGAATAACCGTAATGTTTCGTACGTATTACCTTTTTATAGAAATATTCGTTATTTGAACTGAGGAGGTTCACTTTTGATGCGATTCAAATTAAGTAAGCATACGCTATTCAATTTGATACCAGGATTTTTCTGAGCAATCGATCCTCAATTAATTCGCAAAAACAGATCAACTAAAATAAAGAATAAAAATATGTAAGACAATGTTTAGAATTTCAAGAATTGCCGACATAAATCTTCACGTCTTGAGTACAATTTCGAACAATAAAATGGGAACATTCGCGAGAGACACTTCGCATCGTCTGGTAATATTCTCGCAGAAGTCTGCTGAGAGACTTATCATCCATTCTTGCTTGGTCAAGCATGCTTGAATAAATAAATAACTCGTATGAATAATACCCTGTAGAACATTGTCTGGTAAGAAGAGCGTCATCTGCGAAGATATATCGTCGAGCATCGATATTCGCGAGAACCTGAGCAGCAAACGCATATCGAGTGCTGTTAAAGTCTCTCTTTAAAGAATATAAGAAAACGAGCGTACCAGCCATCCCGCAAGTTAAGTATCGCTTGTGCAGAGAGGGGGGTTACAAAATTTACAGAAGCTCGCATTTGCCACGCTCAGGATTGAGAACCGGCAATTTGACGAGGGATAGGCATACCACTGCCACTGGAGAACACATTTCGACCTTTTGTTTGTTTGAGTTAAGGAACTGAAACGCTATTGAGAATGGAAGCTCATGATTATGTTGACCAAGACCAAAGTGCTGGGTTTCACGACTGAGAGTTAAGAAGGGAGAGAGAGAAAGAAAGAAAGACGTGAAAGAGTAAAGGAGTAAAAGAATAAAGTAGCAAAGGAGAAAAGGGGTAAATGAGTAACTCTGACAAGAGAGTAAAGGAGCCAGCAAAATAAGAAGCACGAATCAACGCGAAAGTAACAAGAGAGAAACGAGAAAAAAGGAAAAGAACATTATGAAATTGGCATTCCTTGTACAACGATTAACACTCAAATGAGCTGCTGAGTCGGACCCTCGGCTTTCCTCTACTCGAGTCCACTTGATCCGCTCACAAACTCGCACTTTCCTTTGTTACCTTTCTGGATTTGCTAGACAATGGCTGCGCGGCTATTCCGCGCCAATTTTTCCGGCAGCCAAATAAAGGAGAGAGTCTAGAGCACCTCCAAGAAGGATAATTCTCTGTAAGTGGATAATGTCTTGACGGGGCTTCTAGCGTACGCATCAAGAATCTCTCTCATCTCTTACGCTACTCTTCCAAAGTCTCACCAAACCACCACTACCCCCGACTGGGTCCGATCTTGTCTCAACTATTGTTGCTCTTGATGGAAGCGCCTACATCGCGAGAGAAGAACATCTATGATGGAACCACTCAGCTCCTTCTGTCTGATAGAGATAGATAGTAACGCATTCAGCGTAGAAGGTACTCTGGACATAACGCTCGGAATTTGCCTTTTTTCTGTTGGATTTTATCGCGAAAGATCCCTTTCCGCCGTTCGCGGCTCCTCCTCAATTATCTCTCATGCAGAGCATAACGTTGGAAGGTTATTATTACACAATACTTTGGACCAGCTCCACCCGAGGCCTATTTTTTGTTGGTTTCAAAGAATCGGTCGTTAGGGGGTGACTAGTGGTGTCCTGGCGGTAAATCAGTGCGCCACCAACAAGGATAGATTGACGTAATGTATAATAACGAGGAGCGAAAGCGTCTTGATAAAAAGAGTATTGGAGGTGTTATTCTTCAAGGTGCATCATTTGTGCTTGGGACTGATATTATACTGAGAGCTTGGAAATGTATCATTCTTAGTTATTTCTGCAAAAATGGATATTGGAAATATTTACGTCTAGCTTCGCCGCATTCATTCATTTCTCTTTCATCTCTCGTGTACATTAATTTGACGTATCAAAAATATTCCCCATTCAAGAACAGTTATTCATCTCTAGGAAGTCATTACTCCGAAAAAAAATTTATTATTCGGTACATAAAACCGAGAAGTCGAATTTCAGCCCATTAACGAGCGCAATTTCTCAAACTTTTGGATGTAATTGGAACATACCATAACATTTCTCTGAATGATTCCAGGTCCCACACCGAAAAAAATAATTCAGTTATTTTTACATAATTATTATTTAGGATTTGAGGATACAGACATCTACGGAACTTGGTTCTGTACATGGAAAAAATGAATTCAATGAATTTTACACAACTGTTCTAGAATACCGCATGCACAACCTTTTACGTAACTGAGTTCTATCTGTAATATTCACCACATTTTACAGAACTCAGTTACACGGAAAGACTTTCGATTTTAATACTTAATATTATAGTATTTATTTTTACAAAATTTCGATAGGAAACCAGGATATATCGTTATATTTTCAGAATTTACTATTTCTATTTAATATTTACTAATTTCGATAGGAAATGTTAAAAGAAACGTGAATCGACATTTTGTTGGGAAAATTGCTATTGAGTTTTGGAATTAGTAAAATCGAGATTAATAAGTAATTCCTATAAAAAGGCAAATAAACCGATCTTCATGATTATTATATTATTATAGGTTACCTGTGGTAATTGAAATCCTATATATTTTTAACACTTTTTTATACATATAAACACAATCACCGTCACAAACGAAATCCTAACATAACCTAAACACTAACGATAATACGCACGCACATATATATGCTTAACGAATCGCACAATACATATAACGTTTGAAGGGAAAAGTTTTCTTATATACTAATCGACATAATACATTACCACTTTTGAGAAAAATCCACAAAAATCACAAGTTTCCATCTGTGAACAATAGTTGAATTTTCCAATTTTCCAATAATTAATGGAATTTCAACAAAGCATTATTTTGAAATATAATCTTTTTAATAGTAAGATGTTCAAGATGAACTTATTTTATTGTTGCTTCCTATTGAATATAGTAATATTTTTAACCTATTTTTGTAAATATTTTTATAAAAATTATTATTTAATAAAAATTAAATAATTTTAATTATTTTTTTTAGATTATACTTTTTCCTAGTTTCATTTTCCTTTTAAAAAAAGCAATCTTTCCAGTCTTAAATAGTAAATTTTAATTTCAAAACATATAAATATTAACTGTTAAAAAAGTATATTCTTCTAGTCCTGTAGTATAAAATACCATTTTACAGTTATATCCTGATTTACAATCGAAATTTTGTAAAAATACATATTATAATATTAACTATTAAAACCAAAAGTTCTTCCGTGTACGTAAAAGGTTGTGAATTAAGGTCGCCATAAAGCAGAAGTCAGAAATTTTATGCTCTTACCCCCCAAATTTGTTATAAATTGAAAAAAAGTTACCCCTATTTTTATTTTGAAATCGGTCCATATTCAGAGGTGACTTAAAGTCCATGAAGTTTCCCATGTATTTTGCATGGGAAAAACGCACTTTTCCGTAAAATGCAATAAAATCGTAAATGTGCGTTTAACATTACGATACCACATCCTGAATTTCACATTCTAGTTTCTACATCCCACATTTTACATCTTATATTATAAATTTCATATTCCAGATTTTTCATTCCAGATTCCCAATTTCACGTTCTTTATCTCAAATTCCATATTCCTAATTCTACATGTCACACACTCCATATCTAAGATTCCAGAATCAAAATCCTATATTTCAGACTCCATTTTCTAGATTCTACATTCCCTACTACACATATCAGATTCCTAATTCCGCATTCTGGATTTCACATTTCAGAATTTGCAATCCAGATTCTATATTCCATGATTTAATAGATTCACATCCCAGGTTCTGTATACCGGATTCCAAATCTCATATTCCGGTTGCTACATTGCAGATTCCAGATTACACATTCCACATTCGTTTAAAAAGAAAATTGGAAAACCATTTTGGTGTTAAAAAAAAGAAATGTAAAAGTTTTGTTTTTGTGAATTTAACAATAAATATTATATTAATTAGGTAATTTTCAAAACGTCTTTTATATAACTTTATTTTCATTTCTGCAACACTGTTAAAAAAGATTTAAAGATTCAATAAGTTTTCAATTACATGACTTCTTGGATTTTAATTGAATGTAGATTTGAATAAAAATTCAAGAATATGCTATTGAAAATTTAAAACTGATTTCAAAATGGCTGCGCGTGTGCCATATGATATATCAAGTATTGTGAAAAATGTTCTTATTGTATATTAATACAAATAGTAGTAGGGGAGACCGGGGTAAATCCGGTCACTAGCGATTTGACGCTATGAACTCAACTTAAGAAGGAAATATTGGTACTGTATATAGTACTTAACATTCAACTTATGTTAACAAACTTTTGTTTAGTTTCATGAATTTAACTTGGAATCAGAAGCGGTTAAGTGTTTTTATAGGTTCCAGCAAAAGAAAACGTTTTTCGGATTTTTACGTTTTTCGATCATTATTTTTTAGTCTTAATTTATTTGGATAAGTTTTTTCGATGTCCTTTTTCGAAGTACATATATATAGTTATGTTTAGTTTCTTAAAGATTTAATTCAAATTATTCTAAAATGTGAGAAATATATTCGGGGTAATGTCGGTCACGTGACGTCGGGGTAAAATCAATCACATTCCAAGTATTACATTTTACGAATTATAAAATTTATAACTTGTTAGATCCAAAATAGTAACCATATTTCACTTTTTACATACTCTTACACTGCAAAAAAATGGTGTCTTAAATTGGACAAAACTGTCTTAAATTAAGATACTTTTGGTGTCTAAGACACGAAAAATGGCTTAATTTAAGACATTTTTGAACAATTTAAGACACCTGTTTTTGCAGTGTAATAAAATATAACATTATTTGAATCCATAGTTGTATTTCATGAAACCTATATTTATTATTTATTAAACCAATATTTATTGTTTATAAAACTCATAATTTATCAATCATAAAATCAAAATCAGATCCTACATAAGACAAGAATAAGGCGAATTTTAATATTTAAAAAATAAAACCGTTGGGGTTACCCTAAGTTTTTGAAAAAATCAAGTGACCGAATTTATCTTGGAAAATTGTGATTTTGAAACTTGGTATATGTGAATTAAAAATGATCTACAAATAAAACTAAAAAAGAAAAATTAAAAACTCTTTTTTAAAGTAGAAATGATAAGCTGTCGAATGATATAAATTAACTTGGATTTAGAGAATAATTTTCTAGATTTTTACCTATCTGACCAAAAGTGACCGGATTTACCCCGGTCTCCCCTACATAAAATAAATTAGTAAATTAATTTCCGACAATAAAATTAATATCTTGCCAATAAAATGATTCGTGAATGTGATCAGTTCTTTGTAAGTAAAAGTGTTATATTTGTGCCAGTTACACACAACTAAAAGATTAAAATATATCAAATTAACATGACAATTAATATACAAAATCGTTTACTTTTATAAAAATGTGGATTTTATTGTCATGTGTTTCAAGTTTTATGTTCTTAATAAGAGAAGCACAATCTGAAAATTTGTAATCTCTTTAAGTATCTGAATTTTTAATAACATGGCATTAAATTTTCAACAACATGTTATTGAGATTTCAATACCTAATTATTGAAAATTCAATAGCACGAATTGTAAAAAACTTCACATACAATTAGTGAAGCATCATATCTATATAGATTTTTCTAACAGTGAAAATAAGTAGTTTTATTATACAATTTATAATTTGGTGTTTTTTAAAATTAATTAGCCTAATGATGACAGCGAACCAAGGCGGCGAAATGTCGCAAAAGAATATGAAATTTTGGGTTTTCATTTATTGTCTGCCTGTATCGTATAAAAAGCTTTTAACAAATAAAATTAAGAAAGAAAAAACTATTTCTTTTTTAATAGATATTACAATTCATAAAACTTATTGTGATTAAACCAATTGTATATGAAAAATGTGGAATCTACAATATGGAATCTGGAGTGTGGAATCTCAAGAACAGATTCCAGAATGTAACACTGAGGTACAGAAACTGTGATGTGGAATCTGGAATTGTATGTAGAAACTAGGATATTGTGAAATCTCTGATATGGATTCTAGAAATGTGGAATTTAGAATAAGTTAACTAAACTAGCCTCTAACAAAATCCAAACTTGAAACCAAGTCAACAAAAAAAAATAAGTAAATCGAGAACTAAGAATGCATAATCAAGAAATCAGAATTCTTTCTTTCTACTTCTTCAGATTGGAATGAAATTCTCGAATCGATTAACGATTAACGCGTGAAACATCGCCACCTGTTGTTTTGACGTGGAATAATAAAGTTTGTCTTTAAATCAAAGTATCGATTGTGGGCCTAATCTGTTAGTATGCCCAGATGGCGTGGGAGTTAAAATCCAAGTTTGAATAAATTACGCACGTACTTATGACCGCGCGTACACTCCGAGACACGAGGTAGGTCTACAAACCTCGTCATAGCGATAAGTTAAGCGGTTCACGTACCGGTTGGTAATTATGGATGCGTTTAAGTCGCGGCAGTTTCGGAAACTAAATAAAATAATATACGTGAGCCGGGGTTTTTATTGCTGGATTAAGTGCGCTTCTCCTCCGTGCCAGGCCTATCTGTCCGCTTAATCTTGCTTGAAAAAAATAACTCAGACCAACAGTCATCACCTCAACATAATTCTGACAAGGAGGGTATTTCCTTCGTGTCATCAGTGACCTCAGTACCAAATATCTTGCTAAAAAATATGAAACTATTAATCGAGATTAATTACCTAAAAATTTTTCGTCAATCCGAATCTATTAGAAAATTTTATAAGATTCCATAAATTCTAATCTGACTTAAATACCAAGTCTAGAATATTATTTTCAAAATTCAAATTGACAAATAAGGATGATTATATGTAAAGCTCAGCTCAGAGGGCATAATCGCAAATGTTTTTGGCGCAATATTTTAATATAAAGAATTAATTATATCAATTTCGTTAAAACAAAAAGTTTATTTTTTGATGAAATTAATTAAGTATAAACCTATTAATGTAATTGTAACTCATACACCACAACTTTTAGATTTTTTGCTTCCTCAAAGACGAAGTGTTGTATTCGTTTAAATTTACAAAATTTTAAAATACTTCAAATTAATTTTCCTCTATCTAGAAATGTGTTTTCTGAATTCCTGATCAAATGTCCGGATATAACTTTTTTGTGAACATGATAACTCGAGAACGCTTTTACGGATTTAAATAAAATTTGATTTGGTTATTTTCACTGCTAAAAGCTAAAATCAGACACAAGGTTTTAAAAAAATAACAATTAAACAATTTATTTAACTTTAATTTTTTGAAAAATTTGTTTTAAAAAAAAAATTTGTCAATCTATAAATTTAACTTAATATATAAAAAATCATATTCCTTACTTTAAAATAAATCGATTGGTCTATATAAAGTTTATATTTTTTTCCAAATTTTAAAGAACAACTTGCAATTTTCAAATTTTTTAAAAATTGAAATTTTATAAATTATTAACTTACTGCTACCTCCACGAGGAAGCAAGTTTTTTTGCTTACGTGGAAGTAAAATGTTCATAATCCTCGGCTTGTTTTTAAAATCATTGACATTTTTTACATAACCTAAAAATGTCTAAATATTGGTGCTACTGCCTACTGGAAAAGTTTATCAGTGACCATACCCATGTATCCAAATTAAATCTATAAGTACGACAATTATAGCTAGAAATTCTTGACTAAAAAGAATTTACCCTAATCCGCATGAACAACCATATCCATTCTAAATCAAGTGGAAAAATAATTTGAAATAACCCAACGAATCCGAATGGATGTTCCAGGTAAACTGATCAGACCAATTATGTCTTCAAGATTCAAATTTAAAAATCAAGAATATACAAAGAGCTTTGGAGAAACGGATGTGATTATCTGTCTAACCGTAGGTGGAGCTTGTAAAATCCAAGTATCAAAGTGCGGAATCATGAAAATTCAACGTCAACCTATAACGCATCAGATGGTCTAACGATTCCTTCAATCGAGCATCTTTTCTTTGTGACACTCATCATCCTCTCGCTTCCCTCAATTATCTCAACTGTCTCTGCTCGTCTCATCCCACTCCTCGTCTTTTCATCTGTTTCTCACATCACAGTCGATCTCAGAAATAATATTCCCAAGTCTTTTTTTTTTTAGCAAGACGAGGAGTATATCGGGACGAGGCCGTTCCAGCACAGAGAATTGAAAATGATGATTGGCGGTAAGCGGATGGTGAGAAAGGAGGAGGAAGGGAATAGAGTGAGAGGGAAGAAGGAGAAATGTAAGGGTAAAGAAGGTAAAGGAGCGAGAGAAAATGAGGGAAAAGAACGGGAGAAGAGAAGGGAAAAGAGTGAGAGAAAAGAGGAGTGAAGAGGGTGAGAGGAAGCAGCAATAAGAGTATAGAAAGAAGGTGGCAGAGATCGGTAGGACGAGGCCGACGCAATCCGTCCAAGAAGGGAAAAGGTGGAAGGCAAAGAAAAAGAGTCAGGAGCGCGCGAATTAAGTCGATCGTTGTGCGTGGAACCACATCCCGCGCCCGATACTTCCAGATACGGCTTTTCTTTTGTCCTTCTTTCTCTCGAAAGCCAGCGGCGAGCACCTCTTCTTTATTATCGACATCAACAGTCGACTTTTGTTTTATAATAACCGCTGTTGCGGTCGCCAACACCTCGTCTTCGTTTTGCGATGCCAATAAAGCAGTGCACCAGGCTCCCCTCAACGCGACGAGGTCGCCCGCAATCGACAAGTAACGAGAAAAACTCAGATTTATCCCTTTTGCTCCGAGGGGGATTTTTAATTTTTTTTTTCTCCTCTTCCTTGGCATTGTTTTCAATCGTAAAGTCTTCAAGTTCTCACACCTTATTTAATCATTTGCGAAACGAGCAGAGAAATCAATGGATCTGAGAAAAACAGTTTGATAAATTAATTGGCAAAAACAAAAACTGATGATTCTTTCTGAAATGCTCAAAGTCACGAAAAACTGGGTATAATTCTCGCTGAGTTTACTTTTCTACTCAAGTGTGATTATTATTGTTCCGGTTCGTTGGAGTTGCTTTCATAAAGCTCCGAGAATTAAATACAGTAAATTGAAATTCGACAATTTCAAATTCATTTAATTATTTGGTTTAATAATTTACGGTTGTATTTAATTATATAAAGATTGTTTTCTGTTCTTTGGTTAATAAATAAGCTACAGAGAAGAAGAGAAAAAGGGTATGCTTAAAAATTGAAGGGGTACGTGTTTAAAGAAATGAAATTCTTATTCAGAAGAAAAATTACTTTGTCAAGCTGTACGAGTCCTTAAGAGGAGCAAAGCATCAAAGAGTGGAAATGAGGGATTCTCGATTGAACGGATAAGAATAATAAGTAGATGTAATGAGTAGTTTTTATAGTTTGGTGGTATGCAGCAAAGTTGGAGTAAATATGCATGGGCAAAGTATTTATAAACACAGGCATGTTCCGAAGAAGGAGACAGAAAGCGGTAATCGGTTCGAAGCAGATCCGGGCTAGGTCGTTCAACTAACCAACCAACGATCCAACCATCGACAAGTTAGCGAGGACCTTAGAGTTGGTACCCCACGAGTGGTACCAACTACAGGGATCGTGCGCGTGTTCACGTGTACACGATGGTCCAGTGTAAATGTGAACGGGTCCACCAGCAATCATACAAAGAAATCAGCATGTGTGACATTATGTTCAGAGAACGATACACACAACTCTACAGTTCAACATCGACTCACACTTGTGTGAAGGGGGCGTTCACAAATACAGTCTTATAAGACCATTCCAGTATTAATAACGTCACCAATACCACGATTTATCGGCTCCATGCATTTATTTTTAGATGTTGATTTATTCCCTGTACTGCTTTAACTCCCTTGGATCCATTTTAGCAAAACATATCTATGTGTTATACTTTTAAAATTGTGTACTGTAGAGAAGAACTATTTTTTTATTTTCATTATAAAAAGCATTATACACTTACACGGTTATTGCGATTTTTTATTTCTAAACACCACAAAAATTTTTCCTACCTGACGATAATTTTAATAATTAAAAAAATTGAAAAGTTCATTATGATTTTCGTGGGGTGAGAAATTATAGAAAAAATGGTTGATGGGTAATCTTGGAATCTTTCTTCCATAATTTTTTCAGCAGAGGAGGATCCATTAGTTTGCATTGAAAAAATATTCTATAGTGCATTATCATTTAACTCAACTAATTTAATAAGAAACCTACCTATTTTTGAAAATTCCATTCTCCATTTAAGAAAAGAACAAAACAAAAGAACATTTAATTTTAATTTACAAAAAATGATTAGAGGAACCTATGGTCTTTTCAGGATTTAACGATTGATTAAAGTAAACGTCTTATTTTGTTTTCCAATCAAACGCTTTTAGAAGAGTGTTTGTGTTTGGAAACGTGAATTCTTTTCAGTGCGCAAAGAGTCAAAATTAGTTGTATTGAGCGGGAAATTGCAGTATCGATTGTACAATCACCGTGGCGTAGTCACCCTTATTCTCTTTTACGGTTCTTTGTTTCTTGAAAGGTGCTTCAGAATACTGTACTCGAATGAAGTAGGTACTCGGTATTCAGTGACGCAGGTCGCACGCGACCCAACAACGAAGTCAAAACATGTCCATGTCTTGACTCGGCATAGTGGACGCAACTACACTGCTAATTTTAATTTAGCGAGGAGAAAATATTTGGATTTTTGAAAATATCAAACACGTCTCCACTCTCAAGAATTTACAATAAAGTTTTCGTTTTCTTATTTCAATCTTCTCTTTTAAAAAGTAACTCATGATGGACGGTTCAAGAAACAATTATTTTAAACCATTTAGAATTCAAGTCTCGTCATCAAAAGTAGAAAAATCCAATTTCAATTTAAACGAATGCTTCTTAAGCAGGTGAATAATGCTAGTGGCATGTAATTATTTAAGGCTATACTTTTAAGTATTAATTAAACAAGATAAAATTTAGGAATCTAAAATGGGTTAAATTAAAATTAACAAAAAAAACTCACCGATTCGAAGAAAGACAATGCTGGTTTTCTCAACCACTGAACAAATTTAGGATTAAAAGTGAGCTTCGTAGATGACGTCACCTTTTATGTCGTTTAGTATTGGCTCAATGTAAGATGCATCATAATTGAGCACAGGTATTTTGATCTGCAACTAAAATAAGTTTAAAAAATAATTTAGAGGCCAGACTTATATAATTAGAGATAATTAAAAACTCTCGTTGATTAAACAATTATTAAATCTAAAATAACTATGGCAGTAATATAAAAAATACAAATATGACAGTTTTCGAGAATAAAAACATGTAGAAGAATTATTATTTGAATTGATGGATCGATGAAAATTTAGATCACAGAAAATTGTTTTAGATTGAATTAAGCTGCAACGCTATTTTTTATACCAAATTGAATTTAAATAATCTGAAATTGGCTTTAAACAATCGCGCTGCAGATTATTCATCTAAATTTTACTGTTCTTTTTATTTTACTTTAAAACAAAACAAAAATTAAAGCTTTCGTATTTTAATAAAGAAAATCATTTCTTATAAAAACTTGAAAAATTCCAGATTGAAAATAAGCTTCTGGGTTATTTTCGGACCCCAAAAATTTCCTGCTCTGAATTAAAATTTTTTTAATTATAAAGGATTCGAGAAAATAACAATTGAATGGGCATAATTTTACAAGATAGTTAGTTAAAACATTTTGCCTTAATTGTAAATGAACATAAACATTTTCTTTAATCTGAAGGGCAAAGAAAGTAATACCCGTGATAGGCCAGATAAAATTTCATTTTTATTGCTTAAAAAAATTAACATTAAAGGTCCCATCGTGGCACGCCATGTGAATTGTATACTTTACATTAATAATATTAAAAATAAATTAATTAAAGACTTGATTTTTTTAAACTATGTACCTTCCATTAATGAGCAAGGCCATTCTCTAATGCTAAATTAGTGGTTTTTCACTAATAAATAAGAGGAATATCGGCCACTATTAAATAGTGAATAATTCACTAATGTTTAGTAAAAAACTACTAATTATTATTATCACTAATTCAGATGAAGAGAGCATGGCGCAAATTTTTGGGGATAGCATTTAATTTCGATTTCTTTTTGCTTCCTCGTAGAGAAGACTTTATTATCGTTGCGATTATCGATTTTCCAAAAATAAGTTTAATCGACTCATTTTCATTTAAAAAGCTAAAATTTCCATTTTGAACAAATTTCCGGATGTATCTGTGTGTGTATGTAGTAAGTTTTTTGCAGCTAGGATATCTCGAGAATCTTTTAAAGGATATCAATAGAATTTGTAAGATTATTAAACAACTCATATATATCTAAATTTTTACACAGAGGTTTACAAAAATATCAAATCAAATTTTTTAAAAATCTCTTTTTTCATTTAAAAGTATCGCTTTTCAACAAATATTGTTTTCGTGCAAAAAATGAATCTTAATAAGTCAAAAAATATATTTCGTGTCTCAAAACGAATCAATTGACTTATAAAAAATATATAATTCACAAAAAATTCGTACAATAATTCATGTTTTTTCAGTTTTTTTTTACATTTAAAATTCTCTTTCTTACTATAACGTTCCTTCACTGTAAAAACAGGTATCTTACGGGTATCTTATTTTAAGACATAATACATTTAAAAAGCGTATTCTAGGTTAATTTAAGTTATTTCATTGGTTAATGATTTTGTAAGACGCTCTCTGATTGGCTAAAACAAAGACATCCAAAAATGTCTTAAAAATGACCACATAAGTGACTGAAAATAAGACACCTGTTTTTGCATTGTTCAGAAAAATAATTTTAGATTGAAGAATGAACCAATTGATTTATATAAAGCGTATACATTTCATTTGAAATTTGTAGAAATACTGGAGATGTTTAATTTTTTGTGAATTTTAATTTTTTTTAAACTTCTCTTGATTGCCTTTTTTAGCGATGATTTCTTTGGAAATAATATTCTACAATAAAAAACGAATCGATTGATTACTATGAAGTATATTTTCCCGGAAATTATTAGAACACTGTAAAAAGAGAACATTAATTTAAGATGTGTCTTACATTCAGCAAGTCCTGCTATATAAATGTTTATTATGTAAAAAATATTATCTTAAACAAGATGAATTTACAATTATCATAAATTTACTTTTCTAAATTGATTAGTGCTTCATATTTTTATGCAAATTTGAAGTGTTTAATTTCTTTTGTGCACAGTTTAAAGCAAAAGGAATATCTGTATAATCAGCTAAAGCTGTCTTAAAATTTTTGCGTCTTACTGTCTAAATCTGAATTAGTTAAAAATGACCATTTAGGGGTTCAAATCGTGAACGAGTTTTATCTTTTTCAATTAGTAAAAAATAACTAATTAATAGTAAAAAACTACTAATTCAGCAGTTAAATTTAACTCATTTAATAGGAAAAAATAACTAATGTAATTAGTAAATAGAAATCTACTAATTCTTTTAGTAGTTTAATATAACCTAAAATTACTTTGACTAATTAAATTAGTAATTTTTTACTAAAGTATTAGTAAAAAATTACTATTTGAAATGGTAAACGAGTTTTCACTGTTAAAATGGTAGTTTTTAAGCATTTCAGATTTAAAGTGTAAAACAAGACTGCTTTTCTACCTTAAAATAAGACTTTTTTTTTACAGTGAATCAATGCATATTTTTTTACAAAAACGAAATTTCATAAACATAATAAATTTTTTGAGTTTATTTTCTGTGAATAAGCAGAAATAATTTCTTGTTTTACCAAGGGAAAATAAGGACACATTTCAGTTACATTTCTGTTCGACTTGATGTTAAAAAATCAGGATAATCAATTTGCGAAAAAGAGGATAAAAAATATAAAGCGAGAAGAATTCAGCAGTTCTTAGAACAATTTTCTCACACCCCTCTTTTTTCACCGGGTGAGCAATTGCTAATTTGTTTCTAGATCACGACGTCAAGGCAGGCCACGTAGAGGCTTCATAATCGACATTAACGATCGCTATCGGTTTGTTCTCACTCTCTCCTCTTTTATCTCACTTTCCGTAATTTTATCTTTAGTTTGTTTCCCGTCTCTAGTATTGGAGCATCTCTCTTTTTCTTGCGCGTGTCTCGTTTCTTCTTCGTCGATGGCATTTCCGTCTTTGTCACTCTCATTCTCGTCCTCATCATAATCATTATCGTCATCATCATCATCATCATCATCCTCGTCTCTCTCGTCCGGTTGATTGTATAATTGGGTGGCAGCAACGAGTGACGCACGGAGCTCGATGATTTACCCCCTCTCCATCCCCTACCACCGGTCAACACGGGCTTCGGTCAATCACGTCGTAATTACTTTTAATGCTGGACGATTCGACTGACACAATATCTAACCCGTCAACGGCTCGTCCCGTCTCGCTAACTGCCCGCGCTCTGCATACTTCGCACGATCGAATTAATTGGTAATAGACCGCGATCCTCAACTGAGCAAATATTGCGCGATTAATATTGATGGCGATACTTTGCTTTTTTTTTAAAAAAAAAGACGGAAAAGGCAGAGAACAAACAAGATAAGAGCCCGTGGGATTTTTCAACTTTCTTTTTTGCATTTTTGATAATTCTAGACGGCGAACAGGAGTCTGTAATCCTAAGTCTGTACAACCAGCAATTAGGGACAACTTTCGATCGACTAGGTGCCAGAATTAACCTTAATTTCGTTTTTCAGATTATATGCAGGAGTAATTTACATAGGAATTTATGTTAATAAATATTCTGATGAATAGCTCGGGATGGGGAGAGAAATATGATTGGTATGCAGAATGCTTTGACACTGAAGCTATAATTGATGAATTCAGCGTGTTTGATTGAGCACCACTGTTGTTAAGTGAAATTGATACGTTCTTCGATTTTTTTATGGAACTTGTTCCTAGCCGTACATTGTAGTTGAGAATTAATAATTAATAACGGCCAGTTACTCACAATATTAATTTTTGCTTGTCATAATTTTCTTCAAACCCTATAGTGTCATTTGAAATCAATTTTTTTTTTTTTATTTGTAGTTTCTATATTTCATTTATTACATTTCTAAAGCTAAATTAATAAAAACTCGCCTACTAATTCAAGTTAATTAAAATTTAGGGTAATTTTTAATAATTTATTAATGAATTTTTAGACATTTTTCTTACCGAAACTTCAGTAAAAAATTAATAAAAACTACCAGATCAAACAATGCATTTTTACTGAAAAATTGTGGGCATTTTTGTGATTTTACATGACTGCTACACTCTTTATTAATTTAGATTTATAGATATCAATTTTATTTTTAACAAAATTATAATTTAGGTAAAAACGATGTACATGTAAGGATAGAAATACATAAAAAGACCGGAAAGATTTAATTTCTGATTTATAACGGTACCCATTCTTTCATAATTAGCGCCAATGACACTTAACTTTAATACAAAAAACAACATAATTGGATATTTGGTGACTCTACTAAAAACCCACTTTTCCGAATTAAAAAGTTTATTAATTAAGCAACTTCCTGTGGAAGACTGCTTCCTGAAATGATTTATTCAGATTGTTTGTAGACGAAAAAAGGTTTCGTGACAACTATGAATCAGAAAGTAGTCTTATTATTTCTATTTACAGTTACAAAACAGTTTTCTTTTGAAATACATTGCAAATTAAAATTTCTCTAAATTAAAGACAATTTTAAAAACTCGTGTAATCTTCTTAAAAATAACGCATTTCTGCGTTATTTTTTCATCAGAAAACATTTCTTTCTTTTAAATTTTCAAGTTCAAAATTAAACATCTTTACGTACAGTTTCGGTTTGGAAAAATTATTAGAAATAACCACTTATCTTCGCGTAAAAAATTTCCAGAGAATGCTTATTTCGTAGAATCTTTTTGCGTGGGTTATAAATATAACAATACTGAAATATAGTACAATTTTTTATTAAAGTTATTTAAAAAAACAACCCCTTAGTCAATAACAAATAAATTTAAAAAAAAACTAAACTAAACAGTAGACTTTATTTGTACATAAAAGTCTTGCGAATTTTTCCACAGTGTTAAAACTAATCAAGCACACTCATCAACTTTGATTGATTTTCAACAGATCATGTCGTGATTTGATTAGAAAATAGAATAGAGTGGTGATGATTCAGGTTAAGGACAATCTGTTTCAATACATCAAAGAGTCGACTTTGAACAATGTCGATCACTGTAACTGACCCAGAGATGCACATCAAAGAGTTAATAATCTTTATAATTAGAAAACAATATATCACTTTTTTATTAGTGCACTTTTATTACTGTTAATAGGCAAACATTAGAATTGATCCCAGAAATAGACACTAAAATAAATTCTACTCTACGGACAATGAAATATTTATTGTCAAAATTAATTAATTATAGTAAAAAATAAAAATGAAGAAATAATATTAAAATGTATTCAATGAGTAAAAAAAGTTAGATTCTAGGAATAAAATGAATTTAGATTCAACGATAAATTAAGTGAGTTTAGATTCAATGATAAATTAAGTGAATTTAAATTCAATGCTAAATTAAGTGAGTTTAAATTCAATGATAAATTAAATGAATTTAGATTTAACGTTAAATGAAATGAATTTAGATTCAATAATAATAAATTATATTAAAAACTAATTATGAATAAAATAAATTGACAAATTTATTGTTTTACTCTATAAATCTGAATTAATAAGAAATTAATAACTTAATAATAAGACCGTAAACGAGTTTTTTCTATTCCAATTAATGAAAAATAACCTCGAAAATAACTACACTGCAAAAACTGCTGTCTTTTAAGTGTCTTATTTTAAGACATTTTGATGTCTTTTTTGTATCTAAGACGCAAAAAATGGCTCGTTTTAAGACATTAATTGCGTCTTAGACACTAAAATGTCTTAAAATAAAACACTTTGAAGACAGGAGTTTTTGCAGTGTAATTATGAGTGGAAACATTTTTTTTCCTAATTTTCTTAATTAATGAAAAATGTGTACCAGTGACTTAAAATCGCAATTTTTAACTAAATTATTAGTAGCAAAACCGTATACTATTTATTACGCAAAACGAGTTCTCACCATGAAATTAGTAATCGTTTACCAATTGAGATTTAGAAATTAAAATTTTAATTATAATTTAGATTTCTCTATTGATTTAAATAAAACTTCCGTTGAATAAAAATTAGGTCAAACAAGACTTTAGTTAATTAAAAAACTTGTGCAGTTTATTTGAAATGTACACTAATAGTAATTTTAAGATTTGAACAATCCAGAAGAAGTTCGGCTCAATGAATCTATATTTTAGGGAACATTCTTCTTTGTGATTTAACGATAAAAATAAATTGTTTTCTTGACTCATAACAATCGCATGTTTGACAGTTAGCAAACCGGGAAGTTTGTGGATAAACAGGGTTTAAAAAATACCTCGTCTTGGAGGTTAGAGAAGCAATCCAGCACCGTCGAAGTCGTCGTCGCCACATTTATTGGAATTATAAAGCGTGCAGAGGAAGGAGGGCAGGAAAGAGAGATTTGTTTGAATTATTCAAATTAGATACGAAATTGAATGCGTGCTCTGCTCGTGTGCAGGTAATGACGGCACTTGCATATAAATGGTAATTATTGTCATTATTCTGACCGGTCGTTGTGTACGCGCATCGTCGTGCCTGCTGTAATGCCGTGTGTTCCCATACACTAATTGAGATAATTATCAAAATTGTTTTATTGTTGATATAATTACGGGGGACATGCTATATGTCCTTTTCATTTTCCCTTCTGTTTTCCTCGCCTCATCTCTTGGTTAAGGAACAGGGTTAAACTACATTTTCAAACATCTTTGTTTCTGCTCTCAAATTCGACTTTTTTATTCTACTTTTTCTAATTCTATTCATAACGTTTGTTATTTAAGATTTGACTGATTTAGCAACTGCATGAAAGAAAATAGTTTGTTATTGAAAAATATATAAAAATTTTTTTAATTATTTGCATAATTTTAAGTATGGTATAATAGCAAATTATGTATGAAAATGAATAACCAAGAAATTTAAAAAATACATGGTAAACAAGCACCAAATTTTTTAAATCTATTCATCGAAATTTGCGGTTCAAGAGCAGAAGCTGACAGTAAACGAAAACAGAATATTTTAGCGAAATTAACGTTTGCCTGTTCTTTTTGCAGATTTATCACCCCCCTTTGAAAATGTCGGTAATTGTTCACCGTCACGAGTAACACCAGCAAGTAAATTCGTGACTGTCAATGGTCGTTGTGGTGCTCTCGAAATTAATAATAAACCTCGAAGCGGCAGTGGCATTGAGTCCGAAGCCCTCTTGTCGTAGATTTAATAAGAGCAAAAGGGTGAGGGGAGAGACAGGAGAAAGAGAAGGAAAACGAAAAGGAGACCCAAAAAAAAGAAAAAGTGAGTGAGAGAAAAAGAGAAATAGAAAAGGAGAGAGTAAAAGAGAAAGAAAGAGAGAGAGAGAGATGAGTAACACAAAGCAGACTCTCTTAAGTCCGAAGCTGCTGGAGCAAGGGCCACTCTTGGCTCGGAGGACAAAATCATAATAAAGCCAATAATTAAGCCACAATATAGCGACCGGCAAAAAATGATGGGTTAAGGGGGCGAGGGGAAGGAAAGCCCGAGTGGTTCTCATTGTCCGGTCGGTTTGAAAAGACGACCAAGATACGAGACCACGCGTCGAAGACCTTTTTTCCAAGGAAACAATAACTGCGACAAGATCGCACAATACAGGAATTATTAGCTTTTCCTCGAAATAAAACTAGTAATGACCATTGACTCTTATCATAGTAACCATCATCTCTTTTTTCCTCAGCTTATAATTTATCCTTCATTCTCTCTCATTTTCCACCCTCTTTAGTTGAAAAGAATAATGTTTCATCTCATCACAAAAAGAACGCACAAATAAACTGAGACAAGACAATGTTTTATTAATCTTTAATCTCGTATGAACATAATAAAATGGATTAATTTAATTAAAAATTGTTAGAAGTGGATATTTTTAAGGTGTTAATTTAAGTCAAAATATTTAGCAGATTGAAATCAAATGGCCTCTGATTAAACGTATTTCACCCTTACCACAAAAGGGATAAATCTGCTACTCATTTATCACTAGCATAAAAAGAATTGGCTTTAGTCCTTAATTTTTGGGCGTTGATTGATTTCATTGAAAGTGGTCTTATCAGAGAAACAATGTCTGAAATCTTATCCATCGGTAAAGCGGCAAATAAATGATTGATTTCCCGACAGGCCGCGCCATAAGAACAAAACCAGCGTGTGATCGTGTCGATCGAGGGACCTGGTCTAAGTAATCGAAGTCAAGGATCATGTGAGTATTCAGAGTAGATGTAAGAGTGAAAGATCGTCATAGAATTATGTGTTTGAAAGACAGTAAGAGGAAAGATGCGAAAGAAAAGGAGTAACGACGTTATCAGACACGACCAACGATTCATCAAGCCGATAAATCTTTTCGGTCATTCAATTTTCTACCTCACGATCAAGGAAGGATAAAGGAAATCTAGACCATCATGTACATTCCGCTTAGAGAGAGAAAAAAGCAAGGAAAAAAGAAACTGCAAGACTTTTTCGAAAGCGTCGACGCGTTACGAGGTTCCTTCTTGCCCGTTCTATTACTTCAATTCCGTAATCTGAAACTTGTTCTCACGCTGGCCTATGATACCACATCCCATTTCAGTATTATTATTTGTTCGCTTCTTTGTCTTTCTGCATATCTTTGGTGCGGATGTTGCTCCAGAGGGGAGAAAACATTTGTACGGTTCTGCTTTTTCTAAAGGTTCATTGTGCATTGTGTAGTCTCTTCAATTACACCGAATCAGATGATACAATTTGTAACTAATTGATAATAATCAATTACTTTATTATTATAGGTATCTTATCTATTTATCTGATTTATTATTATATATCTTTCACTTTATTATTATACTAATTTCTCTTGCAAACTTTTCAGACAAACAACCAAAACACGTTTTGATACTTCTATGTAAATCAATCATTTTATTATTTAAACAAAACTTTTTTTCTTTGAAAAGAATCGAATAATAACTAGGTCAAAATTATGTTCATGACATGGACGTTTTGCTTCCACGTACTCTCTAAATTTAAAACAGGGCAAAGTATACAGCTATTTCAAAACAGCGTATATACGCTGGTGAATTAGTGAATTTCGCTGTTAATCAGTGAAAAAATCGCTTTTTGATCAGCGTATATACGCTGTTTTGAAACAGCGGTATACTTTGGGCTGGTTAAGCAGCGAATTTTCGCTGTTTCAAATTTAGAGAGTAAACAAAAAAACTCTTCCTTATAGAGGAAGTAGTAAACTAAATACGAATTTTTGATAAATTATAAAGTTTATATAGGTCAATCTCTTCGTCTTGAGATACACTCTAAAAACAAGTGTCTTATTTTGTCCTCACTTTTAAGACATTTTGAGGTGTCTTAATTTTAAACCATTGAGATAGTGTCTTAAAAATGCCTGTAAGACGCTTTCTAAACGTCTTATGTCTTAAAATTAGACACTTGTAAGACACCTGTTTTTACAGTGTAAGGAATATGATTCCTTTATTCCTTAAGTTGTATTTTTACACTGTAAAAATGCATTGAAGTTACTTATAAGACGTTTAAAGTATTTTCTGTTTCATCTTGCATCTTAGAAAACTAATGCATTTAAGATCGATACTTTTGCTAACTTTTCGAAAATAACTTAAAAGTGACTACAAATATGTCTTATAATAAGATGCCTATTTTTTGCAGTCTGTACTCTTTAAATCTGAGTCAGTTAAAATTTTCCCGATTCACTCAGTGCAAGTATATATTTAACTAAAAATTCAGTAATCTTAGGGTTTTTACTGGTACCTTAACCTATAAATCAAACGTAATTAAAAAGATGCCTTACAATTTTTAGATTTTTATAACTCTTTAAATCTGAATTAGTGGTTTTCTGCTAATGAATTAGCGAAAGGTGAGCTACTATTAAATTAGTAAGAATTTTACTATTTTTTAGTAGAAAACTACTAATCTTTAGTAGAAAACTACCAATCTTTAGTAGAAAACTATTAATTAAATTAGTAAAAAATCTACTTATTTTAAAAGTCAAGTTTCACTATTTCAATTAGTAGTTTTCTACTAAAAATTAAAATTATTTAAATTCTTGGCTCACTTTTCACTAATTCATAGTAGAAAACTACTAATTGATAGTAGAAAACTACTAATTCAGATTTAGAGAGAATACTTCATATCCAAGGATTTTTCGGATCGCTACTTACCAATCTGAAGTCAGTTTTTAAAAATCCAAGATGTCTGATCTAATATGACGGATGAATTTTACAAAAATTATTCAATTTTTATGAAACTTGATATTTAAGAGTTTTTGAAGACTCTGATTAAGAATCTGAAGGCAGTTTCAAAAATTAAGAGACTAAACAAAATAATTTATTTTGCAAAACGTACAAATACGGGTGTACTCTTTTTGGATCATATTTCCGAAAATACTTGATTTTTTCATGAGTGCAAAATTGTATCGAACGTTGTTGTACTACGAAGATAAATGTTATTTTGTACTCCTATTAAAATAAAAAAATTTAAAGTTAAAATGGCTGATTCCAGAAAAAAATCGAAATTGATGTCCTTAATGATTTCTGAAAATCAGGATTGTTGGTTATGAAAAGTTATTTTTTTTAATAATACTACTATACTAGATGTACGAATTTATGAAACAAATTTATTTCTTATATGATAAACAAAGAAGATATGTCCAAGAGAGTACCCTGAAAATCATTCCCTCACTATGTCCCAACTGCTGAATTCGAAGAGAATCATTAACTTAAAACGTAAAATTCCTTACTAATTGTTTGTTATTTTATTTTTTATTTATATAAGATAGTATTAATTGTATCTACACGAGTTTATAATTTAAAAACAGCGAATGGAAGTATTTTTAAATATACTTCAAAATTTGTCCTTGAAAAACTTATCATTCCCTCACCGCTTTGAAACAGTGTGATTGCAGCAAAGTTTTAATGCCTACCAAGTTCCACCTTAAGTTTTTTGAAAAATGGCAACATTGTTATTGACAACCTATACTGCAGCAAACGTTTGTAGAAAGGATATTTTGTTAAAACTAATTTATCAATGAGATTTTTAAAAAATACATTTCTTCACGTCATTCCCTCGTGTTGATTTATAAATAGGTAAACACATTTTAATTTACTAATCATAGTGTATTTGCACATGTTTCCAGTGTTTATATCGCATTGTTCACAGTGCATAGGGAAGTAAGGTTATGTTTCTGAGGTTATGGTCATTTTGTTTCGATTCGTCATTCCCTCATCATCATTCCCTCACTAAATTTTACCTTTATATTCCATTGAAAAATATCAAACTCAAAACAGTTGGGGACCATTATAATATTTTAATCAAATAAGCCATAAAATACGGCTTGAGAAAAAAAAATTCAATAATGAGTAAAAAAAAAATTGATGGACTCGGTGAAGCCATTTTCGATTTTTTTCTGGAATCAGCCAAATATTGAATAATTGAATTTACTTGGTTAATTAAGAATTTTAATATTGATTTAATGTATTAAAATCAATTCTTTATTAGATAAAACTTACAAATCTTTTATTTTACAAGGAGTACAAAATAACATTTATATTCAAAGTACAATATAACAATTATCACAAAAAATTTTGTGTCAAAATGATGCGGACCCCGGGTAGAGTGCGAGTCTTCCGGCAATATGCATATGTATAAATAAATGTCATGTTATAAATATGTGTGTTATAAAATAAAAGAATAGACCTATCTCAAAATATAGTTGGAAAATATTTTTTAAAATACGACTGGCCTTTTAAATCTTCATCATTTTTTTTAAGTTTAGATGCTTTAAAACTGAAAATTTTTTGATAATGAAATTTATTCCCAAATTGAATAGTACTATATTAAGTAATTGAATTTGTTACTAGTGTTCAACTATTTCATTCAGTAAGTTGTAACTGATTTTCAGTGACTGACTTCTTGGTTCCTAAATCAGTTATTTTTAATTGATTTAGATTTACAGAGTAGTATAAAAACAATTTTTGTCAAAAAACGATATTTTTTCGATGAAAAAAGGTGCTTAAAAAATTTGATTAGGTATTTTCAAAAATCCCTCTGTTCAAATTTAGATATTTATAAGCTTAATAAGCCATCCAAATTTTATTGAAATCCGTTGAAGCGTTCTTGAGATATCCTGGCAGCAAAAAAGTTAATACACACACACATACACCTGGAAAATTTCTTAAAAATGAAAACTTACGCTTTTTAGATGAAAATAAGTCGATTAAGACTGTATTTGGAAAATCGGAAATCTTAACGATCACAAAGCTTCCTCTATGAGGAAGTAAAACGATAAAAATGGTATCAAATTCAGGGTACTATCTTTACTTAGATATGAATCAATTATTTATTGATATGTCGGTCCTTCGAATTTGCAATAGAATAAATAATAAAATAATATCAACATTGTTAATAATAAAATTGAAAAAAAATACAAATTAATTATTCAATGCGTAAATGACTATTTTGGAACAAATATCAATTAAAAACGTGAAAAGTTTTCATTAATTCAAAGGTTCTAAAGTTGCTTCAATTAATCTTAATGTTGAAATCGTAATTAAAAAAAAAGATCCCGTCACTTTTAATATTTCCTCAAACAGGAAGAAATTGAAAGGCAGTATTTTCTTTGCTCCTGTTAGAAATGCTGTTTATAGGAAGTTTTTCTCGGCATTATTATTCATCGCCTAAATCGTGCTTTCCCTTTTAGGAGCTTTTTCACGCAATGCTGAACTTCGGTCGACCATTTCCCGCCTCTTCCATCTCTCATTTCTGCAAGAAAACGGTTAAAAATTGTCTAAAGACGTCTACCGTTGCTTCTTTTAAGGGAGGTGGGCTTAAGCCCCGAAACCATTTCCCTAAATACGCCACGCTCGCAACGCCAAGCATAAATGGAGACACTGAGCGCAGTAAGGAGCAATAGAAGGAAGGGTGGAAGTGGTGATAAAAGTGGAAAAGGGTGAGAGCCAGAGAGGTGTACTGTGGAGCTGCAAAAACCGATCTCGTTTCAGTAGAACGGAGATGAAATGACAAGCCGTTCGCTGCTATCGTCTAGAAAAGAGAAAAGCAGACGGGTGAAGGTCTGCGAGGGAAAATTGGCAAAAGTGCGAGAGAGAAAAGGATGCTAGTACGTGTGGTTAAGTGTAGACGATGCCAAGTGTGGTGACAAAGTATAGGGACTGGAAAAACTGGCAAAAGGAGGAAATAAAAGGCGATCGCGTATGAGCGGCAATTAGCTCCTCTAATGGTGCGCGAAACAAAACAAAAGATCCACTCAACCTCGGGAACAATAAAACTCCCAACATACCATCACCTTAGGCCGAGAGAGACAAAGAATAGCGGGAACAATCGTTCATGCGCTGCTACCACTGATTTCTGGTTTTGCGACACCTCTTCACTACACATTACACTCGAAATTTATCAGTTAAATTTTATTGACAGTTACTGGGATTGCAATACCTTTTCTCTATAAAATAGATAAAAAGGTGAATAATTTTTTTAAAATAAATGACAAAAATGTATTACACACAATGAATTGAAGTTTTTATCTATTTACTTTGATATTTCTATATAATAATCAGAGTGACCAGCGATTCATAAAAAAAAAAAATCAAGGATTTTTCAAGGACGGAAATTAATTTTTTTAAGATCCCCTTTTGAAAATATTACATTGTTTTTTTGGGATAAACTTTGTTTCTTAATTTTTGATTACTTATGCAGCCTTTTTAATGGTAAATATGTTTATATATATCTTCTGATATATAAACATATTTTTTCTGCTTTTGATTTGATTTACCATTGCGACAGAAATTCTAATAATAGTCTTAATTCACATGGAGGCAAGTTTTTACTCGCTATAAGATCTAAATATCCATCTATGTTATTGTTTTAAACGATTCTTTCATACACTGCAAAAACAGGTGTCTTAAATTCTGTGGCTGAAAAGTAAAACAGCACAATTCCCATTTTATCAAATTTGATATAACATCAGATTTCTATATATGTATTAGATATAATTTTTTAACTTTTATAATTGTAAATTGATTAAAATGTTTATTTACGTAGAAAATATTAAAAAACGTAATCGCATAAATACATTAAAATCGAGAAAAATAATTGATGTTATACTCTGAAACCTTTAAATTTCATTAAATTTGTTAAACAGATCTAAAAACTACATTAGAAAACAGAATTAAATATCAAACATCCAAAATATTTGTTTATTTTTCGATTTTACAGAAAAAAAAAAAAAAAAAAAACACGTTTTACTCGAAACCATGAATATGTCGCTTGTGCTGTTTTACCTTTCAGCCACAGAATTGTTAAAAAATGTCTTAAAATAAGACGTTTTTCGGGTCTTAGACACCAAAAGTATCTTAATTTAAAACATTTATGGCCAATTTAAGACACCATATTTTTGCAGTGTAGAACATATTTTTATTAAATGTCCTACCAATTCTAGCATTTTTATTTTTATCTCGTTTTTATTTACCGCCTAATAGTAATTCAACACATTTTTTTGTAGTGCCGCATTTACGAAAAAATGTAGGTATAATTTGTTTCGGAGGTTTTTATTTGCATTTGTGGTGATTTTAATATCCCGATCGTCTCACTCTCTAAATCTGAATTAGTAGTGGTTTTCTACTAATGAATTAGCGAAAAGCGAGCTACTATTAAATAGTAAGAATTTTACTATTTTTTAGTAGAAAACTACTAATTTTTAGTAGAAAATTACTAATTTTTAGTAGAAAACTACTAATTAAATTAGTAAAAAAATCTACTTACACTAAAAGACTTTAGTAAATAATTTTTACTATCAGGTTTGTAATCTGGGATAATCGTGTAAAACAAAAATTCCCTCTAGCGAATATAGTAAATTTTCAATACATGAAAGGAAAATTTTCTAAAAAAAATGTAAATACTTCTATTCTGGATTTAAATTTTTCTAAAAAAAAATGTAAACATTCCTATCCAGGTTTGAAACTTTATTATTTACGCTGGGAAAAATTTTCTGTTTGCATGATTATCCCAGAATAATAGTTTTTATAGTAAAAATTAATGGATAAACTATAATAATTATTGTCAAAAGTCCTTAAGTGTATTTTAAAAGTAAAGTATCACTATTTCAATTAGTAGTTTTTTACTAAAAAATTATTAGTTTCCTACTAAAAAATTAGTAGTTTTCTACTAAAAAATTAGTAAAATTCTTGGCTCACTTTTCACTAATTGATAGTAGAAAACTACTAATTCAGATTTAGAGAGCATGTTGTATTCAGGATGGCCGCAAAATTTAATTTTCAATATTCCCTGATTTTTCCCTGACTAATTTTCATTTTCCCTGACCACCAATTTTACAGATTTTTTAAATCTTGCTTTGTTTATTTGGGATTTGAAGTAATAAAATTATGATGTTTTAATTATAATTCCTTTAAGAAAAAATTCTCTGACTTCTAAAGATTTTTTTGGAAAATCCCTGACTTTTCCCTGATTTCCAATTTTTCCCTGACCTGCGGCCACCCTGGTATTGATAATGTGAGCAATACCTCTTATACTGCTAACCCTGTTTCATTACGTGATTAGATTGATATAGTGTTTAGAATCTTCGAAACACTTGACTTTTTAAATTTTATACAAATTAACGATTGTACCAATATTTTTGGTAAACTCATAGATTTAATTCTTTATAACGCGCTTTTGGTTCGAGCTTTCCAAATTTTTTGTAAGTTTATTTTTATTTTTATTGTTATCACTTCGTTACTTATTGATTGTTATATTAAAATATATTATATTATAAATCTTAATTAAATTAATTTATCACTATTAGTAACTTATTGTACGAAATGACGCTTTTTTTGCTTTTGCCCGTCTATGTATGAAATAAATAAAATAAATAAATTGGATGTATCATAGTTTTTATGCTTCAAAGTTTAGCATTTTCACCAATAAAATTAGAATTTACTGAAATTTTAATCAATTGCAAATTAGATCGATTGGATTTGAGTTAAGGTTAATTAAAAATATAATAAACTAATATTTAGATCGTTAAAAATTAAAAGAAAATAATTTTCGATCGTTGAGAGTTTGACTGAATTAAATTTAGAGTTTATAAACATTTTATTTAATGAATGTTTAAAAAAATTAAGATTGATTGTAATTTAGAACAATAAAAAATTAATTAAAATTTAAATAAATAAAAGTTAGCAATAAATTATAATTGCCAATCAATGGAATCTCACTCACCACCAAAAAAATAATTGGGATCTACACCTGATAAAATCAGGTACACAGCCAGATGGGATCAGCTATTTTGAATTTCGGAATCCTGACTTTGAATTCGTTATTAAATTCGTAATTAAATAAATGCAATTTTGTAACCCTAGGAGTTTAATAAAAGTAAAAATAAACTTGTTCAAAATTATTATTTAACTATAAGGAATTAATTTGAGGCTAAAATAGTTGTATGCTAATTTGGAAGTTTAGTTTATTAAAAAATGAACCACTTGAAAAGGGGCTAATGTAATTATAGTGTATAAAATTGAGCTAGAAATAGACAAAATTAATCTAATTTGAGTCAAGGCTTAATTTAACCAGAAGGTGTCATCTTGAGTCAGAAAGTTTAGTAGACGTGATAATTAGATGGGGGGTTAATCTGATCCAGAAACTTGTTGGAAAGAATAATTTTATTATAGACGTTAATTTGATTAAATAAAAACTTTTTGAAAGAAAAAATTTATCTGAGAAAGTTTAATGTGAAAATAAACTGTTTTGAAACAAATCAAACCAAAAAAAATTATGTAAAGTGGATAACATGAATAAATTTATAATTTACTGTAAATTACAAATACCAAAAGAATTTATGTTAAATTATTTAAAAAATATTCAATTATACTAATTTTTAGTGAGAAACCTAATCCAACTTTTTGATACCATCGAAACTGCTTTTCGACTGTAGACTTCAAGGATCAGCTTTACCATTAAAAGCTTAACAAGATTCGATGTGGTAAATCTTTAATAAAGTTAAGGAACAAGATTGGTCAAATTTCTTGTCGGGAATTTAATATTAATTTCCTTAGGGATAGTTCCTTAGGCTATGAAAGGTAAATTGCAGTTCTGAATCCTTCCTGGAATGTTTTAATTAGATTGCTTAAGAAATCTTTTGAAGTTTCGTCTACATAGTTTCCTAAAGGAATAGATATAGTTTTCAATGCATCAGTGTTTGGTAATTTTATAAATTTACAATTCCTTTTGAAATATATAAAAGATACCAAATATTTATTTAGAGCGTGGTATTTATACGCGTATATTATGTTCTTTTGTGCCACTTTTAGAGGGTTCGCGATACACGTAAACGATAGCCGTGGCAATGTAAGGAGTAAGCAAAAATAAAAAGCAAAACCCAGTGTTGTTGGCTAAGAGCAGCTGACGCCCCGAGTTCTTTAATTAAAACTGACCGCCTGCTTTTCTTCCTTACTTGAGCAATAACGAGATTTATTTCGTAATGCAAGTTTATATTTTCAAATAAAATCACTAATGACATTTCTACAATCTATCTATAGATCTATTGATTTTATTGTTTATGTTATTTTACTTTTGTATTTCAATTAATTTTTAGCTGATTTCAATGTTTGGCTTATAAACCTTTATTTTTTACCTCTACTTATTTCATTTTTGCTTCCGTTTAAAAAAATTCCCATCCAACCTTTCTGACTAATTTTAAATTTTAATCGGCTTTTCCATTAAAAAACGAGAAGCAGCTAATTTATTTTCAAAGATGTGCAGAAACTTTGATCATCCAATTAAATCGCTTTTCTCGAGTCTGCAAGTTAAACACTCTTTTAAAAAATAAATTTCGTAATCAAGCCTTAAAAGCAGGAAGAAACTGCCAGACGAAATAGAAAATTAAAAAAAAATGTTAATGCTCAAAGGGAAACTTACTGCGAATTCAAGCAGTCGCCGATTTTTTCTGCTTCGCAATTATTCGTGTCAAAGTCGCAAAATCCGAGATACGGTCCGTGAGAAACTTAGTACGAGATAAGCTCGTTCTAGAACATAAAGTAAAGCTTTCGTTTCGTCTATTACCAAAAGCAATTGGATCAGTTGTAATTGAAAAAAAAGAATCAAGTGCTTTGAAAAAAGCATCTCAGAGCAATTTTTCTTGTAAGATACACTTCGTTTAAAAACAAGTTTTTAAAATGAATTTCCTACTAAATTACACGTCAAAGGAATTATAACAACCTCGAAATAATATTTTTCAATTTTGATTCAACAACAATAATGCCAGAGTTACAATTTTTTGCATTGAGAATTGAAATGAAAAAATATAATGAAGAAAAATAATAATAATAATTAATAAAATGAATTAATTTACGAAAAAAACTGGTAAGTGATTTACATTATCTGAAACAATTTTTTATTTATTTATTTTATTGTACTAGGAACGTTACTGCCTCAGTGCAACAAACAAAAATTTCTCTAAACGAACCAATTCGTCGATATAGCGTTATTTTAATATCGAGAGTAGTTTATAATAGTCTATTTTAAGTCACACAAAACATGAGGGGATCAATACATTGCATAATATGATACAGTTTTTTTATCATTCCTCAAAACTGATCTAAAAAATGGTATTTTAATGCATTGTTTTGAAGCCCTCAAAGTTTTTTATGACAATAACAATCATAGAAATAAAGAGAACGAAATTGCTTTTGATTTTTATTAAAAATCGGGACAAAATCACGGATATATTTAGAGATAAAAGTACTTTTAAGAAGGCATTATCAAGATTTACATTTTTATTCCGCAGTTGAACACCTGCTTCAAATCTCTACGAAGGATATATCTTTTTATTTGTTCTTTTAGGTCCTTGCGATTCTCGCCCAAGATTTTCCAGTTGTGAGAGATCATAAAAGGAGGGGAGCCAGCCGGTGGGTAAATTAAGGAAAACTTGTGAAATATGTAGAAAATATTGATTTGTATACTTGAACCTTGCGCGCGCTCACGTTTACATCGAGAAGTCGTCGCGAGCGTCGCGACGCGGAAGTTAGTCGCACTATCTTGAGTGCACTATTAGAATTGGGAAGATGTTGAAGGGGTGGAGGGGGGTCTATCTATGAAGTAACACAGACGTCATACGGTCAAGCTCAACACATCCTTTCCAGTTGCTTTCCTCAAAGCAACAAATCACACCTCCTCCACACAGCTTCCACCAAAGTGAAATGAAATTACGTTACAAAACTATTTCAAATAAATCTCATCTATTTGATTGAATCCAGATTACACTTCAAGGACGAAGAATCAATTTCAAATTCTAGGCAAAAACATAAATCATATAATTTATCGATCAAATAACTTGACGTTATTAATATTAGTTCTCTCCTCTGAATATAAATTTTTCGTTCTCAGGAAGAATAAAAATCTGTTGCAGATTTAAGAGAGTCTCTCCAGATTTCTTTTTTGAAAAAATTACTCATTTTTTAAAATACAATTTTAGTATATTGTCCAATTTATTTCACATGAGTTTTTTCAAAGAAAAATAAAATTAGCAAAAAAGTAACCTCGAGTGCCAAAACCTTTATACGAAAACCGAAGAAATTTCTTAGTTGAAGGATTTGAAAAAATAGGCAAGAAACGCCTCATTAGAAATTAGCGAAATTGATTAAAAATTTGGAGTAAATTAAGACATTTTAATGTATGAGTTAATAACTTCTTGGAATATGCAAATAGAGCTAGTTGCAAATTCTAAATGAAATGCCGTAAACTGTAACAGGTAACCCGGTTGTACAACATTATAGTGATTCAATAAGCGTATCCCGATAATTATTTTAATGGGAACCACTTCATTTCAGACTACATTTATCTCACTCGAGTGAACCTTTCGCCATGCGTTACAGCATGTTACGTGTGCACGTTACAACGTTCGTGACCCCGGACTGGGCGCGCATATTTTATAACTATATATACATACAGGACATTTATCGGTTTATCGCAACAATAGTGAAATTAATAAAAGCAACCGGTCTTCCGATCAGGATAATGGATTAATTCTAAGAGTGTTAAAAAAGTTTGCACTGGTCAACGCACCCGTTATATCCTTCTTTATATTATTCATTTGCATATTTATAATTTCGAGTCCGGGTCGACAAAGAATTCACACCAAAAAGTGTCATCTTTCTTTATGAACTCGAATAATTCGAAATCTGTTTGCTTTTTATAATGACTTTTATTATCCTGCAGGTGCGATTTATTTAAAAATAAAATAAATTCCTAGAAGTAATTAAAAATAATAAGACTAAATAAAGAAATAATAAAAAAGTTTGATAAAGGATAAACAAAAATGAACTAACTAAAAAGAGTAATATTAGTAAAATATCTCTGTTTTTTTTTTCATGTACAAAAGTTATCATAATCACGGTAATTACTGTAAATTGCTGTAGTTATTGTAAATTGACGAGGAACCAAAAGCTGTAAATATATTTATTACGATAGAAGAAATTAATTCTAAAGAATAAAATAATCAAAAACAATGAAGTAACTAAAATTAATACTTAGCATATTAACACGTTCTTCGAAAAATAAGGTTAAATACCATAGAGGGATTAGGAACAAAAAAATGATTCTTTGACTTGAATCTTTATTATACTTAATTGCAGAATATTTAATTTTATTCAAATATTAATTATTGCCTTCAATTTAAATTAGAAAGATCGTTGAAAAATTAATTTCCAGACTTGTCATGACTTTTCTCCCTCGTAAGTGTACCAGCAACACTTTATTCTTAGTAGTAGTGGACGAACAGAGTAAGACGATCCTGTAAGACGAGTCTTATCCTATTCAGCCGTTACTACTTATTACTTTGAAAATCAATTTTTTTCAATGAAAAGCTAATTTATTATGTTCATTATCTGGCCTATTTTGAAATGTAATAAAACTCTTTGAGGCACATATTTTTTCAAAAAATGAAATATATTTTCCTGGTAAAAATAATAACTATATAGTCCAATAAAACCGTTAAAATTAAATTTTGTAAAAAATTACAAAATTACAAGTAAAATCTAAATACTATTCTTTATTATATGAATGTTAAATTTGAATATCCATTAATTCCATTTTTCTCAGTGCAAATTCACAAACAACAGACTAAAAAATTCCTCAGTAAATCTTGTCATAATTATTTTTTATCATCACGGATTCCGATTTTCCAAAAATAAGTAATTTAATCGACTCATTTTTATACACACTGAAAAAATTCTTAAAATAAATAGATTCCGCTTAATTTGATGCAAATTTTCCTCTTATATATGGGCACTAAAGTATTCCTCTTTAATTAAATGGATTTTCCTTTCCTGTGAAGGAATCCTCTCAAATAAAGTGTAATCTTATCAATTTTAGACCAACTTCAAAAGTACCAAATTTATATACATTAACCTTTCTTCTTTATTGTTTAAAATAAAAAGTATGCGTTTAATATTCTCTCTAAATTTGAATTAGTTAAAAATAACTAATTATTAGTAAAAAATGATTTATTGTTACACGTAAAAAAATGCTGTAATTGCATCTACTCCAGGAAACTAGTAGTCAAAATACTCCAGGCTGTGGTGACAGCAGCCTCAACTGTAGTGAATGTAGCTACAGTTATGAGATACATGAGTTGCGTGAGCATGCGCGGTAATGCTCTACTCAGCTGACAATCGAAATTAATCGAAATTGTGTTAACCTTTACTCCAGGCTGTAGCTATCCTATATATTACTATTTTTTGTGATTCCCATTACTCCAGTTGAAGTAAGCTGAACTCCAGTTTTTTTTACGTGTAGTAAAAACATAACTATAAAATAGTTAAATTTTGACTAATTGAATTAGTAAACAGACCTTTACTAAAATATTAAGGTAATGGAACCAATAGTCGATCAACATCTTGAGATAAAAAAGTAAGATTTTCAATAAAACTCAATAAATTCAAAACGAACTATGCATTTTGAATTTTCTTTTTTAAATTATATAGTGGAAGCTCTGCAAATGCGTAACCGTTGACATCGAGTTATTTTGTATAAGTTATTTATTGTAAAATTAAAATTTAAAAAGGACCTTCTTTTGGGGGTTAGGGACCCAATAGTCGATCAGCGTCAAAAATTTCTGAAAACCTTTTGCACCAGTAGTCGATCAATCTTGCACCAATAGTCAATCACACAACTTGAAATACAATTATTTAGTTAATTAACTAGAAAAATGAGTCGTAGTACTTAAAAATTAATGTATTTATAAGTTTTACAAATAAAATTAACAACAAACAAATAAAAATTACATGTAAAGCGCAAATTAATCGACTTATATCAAACTGTATCAAATTAATCGACTATTGGTACCCGATCGACTATTGGTGCCGTTACCTTAGTTATTTGGACATAACCTAAAAATTAATTTGACTAACAATTAGTTATTTTTTACTAAAAGATTAGTAGAAATATAACTATATGAATTAGTGACTAAGTTTTTGCTATCAAATTAGTTATTTTTAACTAATTCAGATTTAGAAAGTACTTTTGTAATAAACATTTGAATAAAACTAATTTATAAAAACACTATTATTTAAGGTAATAATTTAGTGGCAATAATCCTGTGCTGTTCACTATAAAAACGTCATAATTGACAGTCTCATAAATTTTACCTTGCTTTTACCAAATTTTTTTCTCAATGTATATTACTTTCTTTAAATTTCTCCAAAATTTTTAATACTTTGATGATTTCTATAGAACAAAAAAATTTTTTGGATAAAATCATTTATTGTAAATTGTAGTTCTCCGACAAAGAAAATAATGATCCAAATTTTATTATTTTCTATTGATATAAATTAAAATGTTTCAAATTAAAATATGTACATACATTCATGAATTTATTGAATGAACTTTTCACTACTTCTTATTTAGAAATGAACAAATACTAAAAATTTAACGTCAATCATACAAATATAACGACAACTACATTTCAGAATATAAATTTATTAAGGGCATGTGATGGAGTATGACGTCACTTGTATAGGCAAAATTTTTCCGTAACTTTTCTCTTAAAATATTGAATATTTTGTCATAAAACTTGGTAAAATTACTTAAAATGTCATTAGGAAGGTCTCTCAGACCTTCCTAATTGTTTGAATTTGGACTCAAAATTGATTTTTTAAAAATATTGCAATTTTTCGAAAATTTACCAAAATTAATTTTGGGACAAAATTCAAATAATCTCGGGTCTGAGAGACCTTCTTAATGACATTTTAAGTAATTCTACCAAGTTTCATGACAAAATATTCAATATTTTAAGAGAAAATTTACGGACAAATTTTGCCTACACCAGTGACGTCATAACCCATCACGGTGCTTTTTAAACCGATTTAACCTAAAGGTTCTGGCACCTGAGATTTTCTACTTGATTTCGATTATAGATCATTAATACATCATTTTTCAATGAAAATGAAAATCTTCTGTGGAGCCGTTTTTAAAAAAAGTCGATTTGAAAATTCAAAATGACGAAAACTTAACTTTTCTTCAAGAAATATTGATTTGACAAAGAATTTCATCAGATGGTATTTGTAGATATAAAAAAAGAATTCTTTTTTTTATTTTCATCACTTTTCTCTAGAATCAATACTTTACGAGAAAAACGAAAAAGGGGGTCATACATGAAAAAGAAAGAGACATTACTATAGTGTTGTCTCTCTCTCTCCATGCAAATCTAAGTTAGCTCCAGAGGGTGGGAGGTCATGGCCACCATGACCCCTCCCCCGTAGATTCGCCAATGAATTTTAATAATTTTTATCAAAATTTAAAGCATACCGACCTTATTTATAATAAAGTATTCTATTTGTCACACAGTGTAAATTTTAATTTGATTTTCGTTTATCTTTTATTTAGATTAAATTATTTATATGAACAAAAAGCAATTACAACAGGGAAAAAATAATTAAAATAGAATTATTTTAGTTTAACTAGTCAAAAGTGTAAAAAAAACTTAAAATACATGTATAAAGTTGGTTTTTTTAGTAAACTATTGATTCTAGATAAAAATTGAAATAAAAAAAAATTTTTTTTTAATATCAACAAATTCCGTCTGATGAAATTTTTTGTCAAATGAATATTTCTTGAAGAAAAGTTGAGTTTTCGACATTTTGAATTTTCAAATCAACTTTTTTCAAAAACGGCTCCACAGAAAATTTTCGTTTTTGTTGAAAAAAGATGTATTAATGATCCAGAATCGAAATCAAGAAGAAAATCCTAGGTGCCAGAACCTTTAGGTTAAATCGGTTTAAAAAGCACCGTGCCATCACATGCCCTAAATATAGCTACACAAATTTTGAATATAGATATCACATATCACTGAAAATTTTCTTTAATAAGTTATCTATTCTTCAAGAATGACTATTAATAACATTTTCAACTAATTTGAAGTTGCATAAATTCAAAGATACAAATAATTACGGGCAACTTTAAGAATCTGTTATTTGTATAGAGGAATAATCTCAATTTTAAAGGGATAATCTTAAATATATAGGGATAAGTTCAATTACAAAGGAAAACTTAAAAGTTATTTTTTATTTTTCTTTCAAAATAAATATTTAGAGTATAAAACTTGACCTTTACTTTTTTCTAATAAAATTTCTTAAAAAGATACCTATAATAAAAAAATGAAGACGTTTAAAATTTACTTTTGATAACAGGTTTTTCACAGGTCAAGATTTTGTTGCCTTAAATATTACAGTTGATTCTTATAGGATTTTTTCCGTACAATCCGAATCTGACCTTGAAAATATTGCCAATCTGACCAGAATTATTGCAGTTCCACGGAAATATTTTTTTCAGTGCAATCCAATATTTTCAAGGTCAGATTCGGATTCTACGGAAAAAAATCCTATAAGAATCGGCTATAATATTTAAGTCAACAAGAAATTTTTGAAATTTTTTTGGCTTGTAAAATCAGTTATTTCGACCTATAATCCGGAGCAATCAATCAATAACAATGAAACTAGATATAAAGTTACAGTTCATCAAGTACATTAACTTGAGTAAAAAGCGAATTTAATTCGACTTTTTACCTTTCAATAAACTCAAGTGCGTCAATCAGCTCCTGCGCTAAACATCCCCGGTCTTTCCTACAAGCACCTAATGAAATAAGAGAACGTCTATATTTAGGTTTAGAGACAACACCCAATTTCTCAATATGACATTATTTTTCTAATTTCCAACCAAATCAATTGACATGAATCCTCTTTTATTTCTGAAATGAAATCGAGAAAATTGACATTCAAGACAATCAATCTAAAGCTAGATTCACATCACTCAAGTATCCTTAAATCGTTAATTCGGCATTTATCGAAAACAAGGAAATCCCTCTAAATCACTTGACTTTTATTTCCAACTCTGGGCAATGATTGCCTGCAGGAAGTAGCGTATAAGGAATCGCATCGACTAAACGTCTGGCGAAATTGCCGAATCTCAATTTCCCTCTGAGGATCGTGAAATGGAGCGATCGAAGCTTTCCAACCACATTTAAGGTGTATTTTGAGTTTTCACATCGAGTCGGGAATGACATTTTTAGGATAGGAAGGATCTTCCCCGTACCGCGAAACTCTTTCAACATATACGGGGAAGAAAAGTGCGTGCACTCAGCTGTTGTTGCGCGTAAACACGTGCGCGCGTTGGGGTCGTTTAAACACACCAAGAAACGTCCACCAAGAGTGATAAGTGTGCTAATGTGTGTGCGCATGTGTGCCACCGCGTGTGGGTGGCTGTGAGTGTATTGGCGCGTGGTCGTTGTAAAATTAGTGGTATGTGTGCGGACCCAAACGAGGGAGGCAAGCCAGTAGCTCAGACGCGCCGGAGCGGCTAGCAGCCATTTTACCCTATTCCCGTGAAAACGTCTTATCGCACACGTCCACTTTTCCAATTTAGCGGCAAGGGACGACTTTTGCCACGTCTTGAGTTTGAATCGAAATCGCTTGGCCGATTTACGGCGCTGGGGATGGTCGAGGAGTGCAGTGCATTTGCAATGCACCTGACATTTCCGTGACACGTGAGAGCGGCATTTAGATGCACACTCGACACTGGTGTCAAGTGTAAATGTGCACGCACTTGCTGTCACTGGCGAGAGGGAGTGCGAGAACAGTGTGTTTGTGTGGGTGGGTGTGTAGTATTTGAGAGTGAGGTCCTATTGAAAGGGAGAAAGAGATAGAGCGAGATAGAAATAGGAAGAAGAGGTGGGGGTGAGGGACAGCACGGACGACCACGAGGTGAGGCTATTCTCTGCGCAAGACCGTTTAAATTCGCCGCCTGCTTTGCATACCGCTATACCACCCCCAACCAACCCCACGGAAAGTCCTCCGAGAGACCACCCCGCAAACGCCTCTCATTCGACGAATCCCATGCCTGGACGAAAGTCCACCGCTAACCTTGTCAGACGACACTCCAAAGTATTCATTTTCATTTTTCAGGGGCTTCCTTATATACTTTATGCTAATGAATTTTCTCAGTTTTTAAATCAGAAGCATGAATAAACCCTTCAAGTATACCCAGTAGCAAACCCGAATAAAATTAAACATTTTATTTCAACAATTCACACTGAAAAAATAGGTAACTTCTTGGTATCTTAAAATAAGATGTAACACAGTAAATATTATCTTACAAGTAACACTACCCAAGTGTAACTCACCGATTCTCTTGGTACTTGGTATAAATATTCTACATCGAACTATATTTGACGCAACTTGTTTAATATCGACTAAAAAAACTTTTTAGGGGTAGAAATTACCCTTGTAATATTTACATTATACGTAAAGCCAATTAGAACCTATGGGTAAATTATTACCGTATGTATCTTAAATTTTCAGCATAAAATTATTTTATGGCACAGAAAAAACATTATAGACGCAGAATTTTAAGAAGCAATTAGTTTATAAAAAAATTGTTTAAACGAATAAAACAAAATAGGTTTTTCAGTAATGTTTACTGTCTATCGATTAGCGCAAAAAATCCACGGAAAAGACTATTTTGTTTTATTCGTTTAAACAATTTTTTTATAAACTAATTGCTTCTTAAAATTCTGCGTCTATAATGTTTTTTCTTTGCCATAAAATAATTTTATGCTGAAAATTTAAAATACATACGGTAATAATTTAACCATAGGTTCTAATTGGCCTTTACGTATAATGTAAATATTACAAGGGTAATTTCTACCCCTAAAATTTTTTTTTATCCGATATAAAACATGGTACGTCAAATGTAGTTCGATGTAGAATATTTATATCAAGTACCAAGAGAATCGGTGAGTTACACTTGGGTAGTGTTAATTGTCAGAATCATAAACATCTAAGAATAAGATGTTAATGTGAATATTAAGATACTTTATTCCTACTATAGCATTTTAAAATGTAAGACTTTAACTAATAAGTGACTACCATAACATCTTAAAAAAGCTATCAAAACATCGTAAGGGGTCTTCCATAAACCATGTAGCCCACTTTTTTGGTAATTTGAACCTCCCTATGTAGCACACTATTCCATACATTAGTGCCATTTTTTCCTCTTAAGAGTAGCGTTTAGCTTGACCCCCCCCCACCTCTCTAAAGAGCTACGTGGTTTATGGATGACTCCTAAATTAAGATACTTCTTTTAGCAGTGTGCAATCTATTAAGATTATTTGAATCGGGAAATAATTTCTTAATTTTTAACAGTTATTTCATTACACTTTTTAATAAAGAAATCATTACAATCATTTCAAAGGTTTATTTAAATTTTTTCTCAACAAAAAAAGTTAATATCTTTGTAGATGCTAAATGCTGCAATTTTCAGGTTATACAAAAAGAATTTTCTTTCAATATGTCTGCATGTACCACTCTTTTTATAATTCTTTGTACCATAAAGAGAAAAATAAATTTTGTTTAGAGCGAATGAAAAATTAATTAAACGTTTAGCCAGTTTAATTTAATTAAAGAGTAATCTATAATTCCTAAATTAAGACAGAAACTCTCTAATTCGGAAATTAAAACAGTAATTCTTTATAATGAAAAAATTGGATGAGAATTTTTTTTAATTAAAAAGTTAGGAAGTATACGCTTACTAATAAATTGAGGCACCAGCTGGAATTTACAATAAATTGAGAATTTTCTGAAAATTAGAAAAACGTTTTCTGAAAGAAACCAATAGAAAAACTTAATTAGAAAACAGTAATAAAACCAAGTATGCTATAAAATGTGGACATTTTTTTATAAAATTCAATTAGTTAATTAATCAAGAAATTACTTAGAGAACAAATATTTATACTTAATTATAATTAAATTTTTTAAATAATTAAACAACTATTTTCAACAAAATTTTAGTACGTCAATTAAAAAATTACTTCCTTAATTTTTGTGTAATTAATAAAGTTATTTCAGTTACACAGATCAAATAAAAAAGTTTCTCACAAACTACACTGAAAAAATAAGATGACTAAATATAACAAATTTTTGATTAAATGTATTAAGTAATTATTTCGGTCCAAATTTAACATTTCTGTGGATTGATTTAAATTCGATTCTTGAACGCAACCTCCAATTCCTTAGTAATAACACTGTAATTAACATTAATTTTTATATTGTAAAACGTAAATTTCATATTGAAAATTCATTTTATTAATCAAAAGGTAAAGTTCAATACTAATTAAATAGAATTTACTCCTTAACTCAACAAGATTATATTTTATTTCTGTCAAGCAGACGACAAATAAAACAACACAAATCCCTGTGTTAAAAATTAACACAAATTTTGAATGAACCGTTTGAAACTTTTAACCATCAATTTCAATTGTGATGGCAGGTATCTTATTTGTTTTGAACAAAGTCTCTTTAACCAAGCTATTATACTACTACACTGAGAAAAAATTTTGGTAAAAATTCTTGTGCCTTCAATATAAAAACGTCATAATTGACAGTCCCCGAAATTTTACCGTGCTATCTTACAATTTTTACCGGATTTTCTGGTAAAAATGGTAGGAAATCCAGTAAAAATTGTAAGACAGCACGGTAAAATTTCGGGGACTGTCAATTATGACGCTTTTATAGTCAACGGCACAGGAATTTTTACCAAACATTTTTCTCAGTGATATTATAAAATTTTTCACAAAATATTTAAAAAAAAATGATCAAATTTTTAAACAACATTATGAGAGTTATTTATGTTAAAGATGAAGTGATTTATATTTATTCTAGAAAATATGTCTCCAATTGTTTAATCAATGAAGTACTAGGAAATACGCATTTAGCCTGAAATGCTAGAAATATAGTTGCTGCCTAATCATATTTACAAGAATAAACACAAGTTCTTTACATTCACTTACATTATCATAAAAAATGTAAGATTTTCTTGTTAAAATAACTTCGAAAGTTATGTGAAACTACAGAAAATCACTGGATGACTACTGTAAGCTTTTAAATAATTACTGGATCTTTAATAACAATTACTAATATTACTTATAAAACATTACTATAAACATGATAAAAAATAAAATAATAAAGGAAATAATCTAAATTTTAATTACAACTTTTATTACAAATAAATAAATAAAATTCTCAATACACAAAATCTTCCATGGAAATGAATTTACAATAATATAAAAAAGAGGGCAGTCTTTTTAAAGCGTTTTTAAAAATTTGTAAGTAGTAATATAAAGCTTTCTTCATGGGGAGGCGAAATGATTAATTACACCGACAAACAAAAAAAAATTTTTGTCGAAGACACTACAGTAGTGTATTCTTACGAATTGTTTTTCGCTGAATCCGAATCCGAAGTCAGAATTGCTAGATTAGGTTAATTTTTTAAGATAATCTAAAAAAACTAAATTTCAAAAACACAAAAAGAAACACAATTTGGCTAAAATTTTTTTAGATAATTTCAAAAAACTACACAAAAACACAAAAAAGTCGAATTTTAGCCAATCTAGAAATTCTGACAACGGATTCGAATTCAGCGGAGGAAAATACGTAAAAGTACACTAGTGTAGTGTCTCAGCCAAAAAAAAATTTTTTTTTCGGGTGCCTGTGTTACCATTAAAAAATGCTTTATAGAATTGTCAAATCTAACTGGTTATATCAGATAACAGAAAATTTTCAGAGGATTTAGTAATTTTTAACTTATAATAATTAGTTACGTTTAGTTCAATAAATAAATTTATTCCTAAAATTTTAGGATATAAACCTTATTTCCATCAAATAATTTAAGTTTAAATAATAAAAATATTATATATTTAACATAATAACTAAGTTTGAAATTAAACTTTTAGGGAAAAAATGAAATTCAGAAATCACGATTAAATAGAAAACAATGCGTACTTCTTTCAGATTTGTAGACTATAGGAATTAGGAAACCATGGATTCAGAATCAGAGAATAGAAAATAATGAATTCAGAATTGGAGCGTAAAAAGCAATGAATCCAGAATTATGAGTAGAAAACAATTAATTCGGATTTCGAGACTAGAAAGTCTCAATTTTCAGAAAATTCGAGTTACACTGATTTGTCATTTGAGTTGACAGTTCTACGAAACAGTCTGCAGGAATATTTTCCACGAGCTTCTTTACATTTTTTATCAATACAGTTCATTAGTGACTTTCCTAGTGGCAAATTTCAAGGAGCTCACAATCTTTCCCGAGTAATCGCATAAGCGAACAGGAGATCGCGTCGTGAAGAACGAGTCCCTGGGCTCATTACTGATAACTAGATTTTTTTATACTATTTAGATGAAAGTTTAATCCTTTTGAAGTTTATTACTAACTAAAGTCCGATTTATAAATAATATTATTAGGTACTTTATGGCACGCTAAAAAGATTCTGATTAAAGACCAATCCGTTGAATTGAAATAATTCAAAACTTATTTTCATTTAAAACATTTCATTGGATTTTAAATTACCAATTTTGACTATTCAATAAAAACTATTTGAATATTGATAAATAAAATAGTATTTTTACTATATTCAAATTTCAATTATGAATTCTTTGATAAAATTAATTTTTATTTTAGCATTCTCCCATTCCTAATGAGATGGAATTATTGTTTTAAGGCTTTCTAAAAATATATGATCAGCAGAATTTTCCGGGTCCAAATTTACTGAGATTTTGTCTCAAAAATTATTTTGGCAAAATTTTTAAATTTTGTCTGAACTTACTTCTATGATGCAAAATCTTAACAAATTCCGATCAGACAGTCTTGCTCATATTTTAGTCAATTCTACCAAGTTATATTTTAAATTTTTAGTATTTTAAAAGAAAACTCTCAGAAAAGTTGTGTCTGTATCAATGAGGTCATCTTTGAACACATGTCCCTAATGATCCTTTGCATTGTTTTTTATCATTATTTATTACTATATTATTACACTCATTATTGTATTTATCATTGTTTTTTAATATTCCTTAATTATTACAGTATTAATTCTAATTAAACATTTCTAATATTCTTAAATTTTCTAACTATTTTAATTATAAAATTATTATTTATTTTGAAACCCTGATCCACTTACTCTGTTCATTAATTCAAATTATTTTTAAGCAGCAAACGAGTAGAAACACCGACGCATATTGTATGCGAAATTGCATCGTCATTTTAATACTGACTTTGAATTATGAATTGGACCACAAGCAATCGTCACATTTTCACACAATCGAAACCAAAGGAATATATAATTAGAATAAGTCTGCATAATGATTTCAGTTACCAAGTATCAGATCACAAAGCACTATTCATGTAAAGTAATAATCTTGCATTCATTACTCTAAATAATTTCAAGTTTGCTAATGAAATCAACTATTTCAATAGAATTAAATAAACTATTCTCGGTAAAATTAATTTTTTTTAATTTTTTCTTTATGAGGATCAGTTAATTAATAAAGTTTATATTTCAAGAAAAGGATTTTAAAAATCACTTGATTAAAAATGGATCTAGTCGAATTCTCCGAAAGAAGGGAGAATTTTCTTATTCAAAAATAATAATTTGGATAACATTGTTTATCGCAGTTTACAAACATTTTTACGAAAATGTTTCTCAGAGTTCTTTACAGACGCTTTAATGCTGTCTCACGTAATGAGTAACTTGGCTCCAACGAGCACATATTTTCTTTTACGACGCCTAAATATAATCTTAACGATGTCCTTATGGCCTAGAGTAAGCAACTCCAGTACGAAATTTAAATTTGCAAAAGCACATTTCCATATAAACTTATGCAACTTCATCAATTCGGCACTATTCTAATTTTAATCCTTAGTTTAACAAACAAATAATCAAAGCTTCAATCAACACGGGATCACAAATGAAGATCATCTTTATCTAAATATTCTCTACCACTTTTCGAAAACTTGGGTTAATTTAATAAATTAAATTTCTAAAATTTCCAAATAATTAATTATTAATTAAATATTAATCGATCAAAACTTTAATTGATTGGTGACTACCTAAATTGGTGAAGTAAAAAATATATAAAGAAATGAAAGTGTATAAGAGAAATTAAAAAGTATTTAAGAAAATAAATAAACAAAAATAAAATAACGATTACCTAAATTGGACAACAAGAAGAAATAAGGAGAAACGAGATGAAAGTAGATTGATGTAAACATGAAGCAATTAAAAAAATCAAATTTTATGTACAATAAATTCAATACCTATATTTTTTGCCCTCTTTAGTACACCATTCGAGATTTCTTATACCATTTTTTCGCACCTATTAGGATCAAAGATCGAAGTCACGTACGCGTAAGTTGGCTATCGATAGTCTAACGATCGTCACGAGTGTCAGTGACGACTGGTCGATTTTCCAGAAAACTCGTGTAACAACTTTCGATTGATGGCTTCGACCATTATCTGCAATCTTCATATCTTTCTCAAGACTTATGTCAGACATTCATTGAACTTCATAAACTATCTCGTAAATAAATATAGTAAGATAAACAATTAACCATTTCATTCTTCTATTTAGAATTTATTCGTCAAAAAACTAACTAATTAGATTCAAAATTTGAAAAAAACCCTTCAAAATATTAGTCAAACAGGCCCAATCTTCCAAAAAATCTTTTAAAAAGATTCAATTTTATTCCAATAATTAAATTCAATTCCTCAAAAAATAAAACTTTGATTAATCTAAGATAACCTATCTTCACGATAATAAAAGGAAACACTAATTTAAAAAAAATGAATTCCCATTACACGTAAACTTTTGATAATATCATCATTATTCTAGATTAGCACATATAATTGCTTTTTATTCAAAAAAATCTCCTTTTAACACAATAATTATATTAATCTAGGAACATTAGAATAAAGTTTTTCTGGAATTATTATCAGATAAGCGCCCTAATTCTAATACCCATTGTGGCCTTAAAATTATGATTTCTCTCACAATCTATTTCTGATTCTTTATAGAGATTTGCGAACGACGTTTGTTAGTGGCAACGTCACAAAAAACGCTTATTGCATCACGCCAAAGGACAATTAAGCTTACAAACGAAGCAACCAAACTAATCGTCATCCCTCCTTTTTTATCGTGCTACCTTCTCCTCCTCGCAATCGGGGGTGTAAACCTGTCATTATCCTGATTATTATTCCAGGCTGCTTAATCACAAGCTGTCGTTCGTGTCATTGTTTCCTGAAATTATTATTATTTCTTTCTGTTCAGTATCGCGCCCTCGTTTAATTCGTGGCGCTAGGACCATTAAAAAGGGAAGAAATTAAACTCCAGAACATACACAGTGGGTGGAGTCAAACTGAAATATTTATTTCAATTGAACTTTGCCCGATTGAAACAGAACGAGCTTTATTTCCAAATATAAAGACGAGAAACCATTTCAATCCTTTTTATCTATTGATTTTCAAAGAATTATTTCTCGTATAATTTTATTTGAGGTGATTGTTACTTAATTCTTACTTTTTTAGATTATAAATAATTATCAATTTTCTGAGGTTACATTGAACGCGATTAAGTAATTTAGGGCACTCTCTAAATCTATATTAGTGATTTTCCACTAATGAATTAGAGAAAAATCGGTCACTATTAAATAGTGGATATGTATTTCACTAATGTTTAGTAGAAGACTACTTATTAAAAAAAGGAAATATTTACTCACTGGAAAAGTGAATTTCACTGTTTATTTAAACACATTTTATTCAAACAAATAAAAAGTGAAATATTTACTAATTGAAAAATTGAATTTCACTGTTTCAGTTATTAGATATTTCACTTTCAAATTAGTAGATTTCTACTAAACATAAGTGGAACATTCACTATTTAATAATGACCGATTTTTCTCTAATTCATTAGTGGAAAATCACTAATTCAGATTTAGAGAACAATATAATTATTTCTCATTTTTGTATTCCAAATTTCAAGAGACCCAAATGCAACTAAACACAATTGCAAACATTTCTGATAATAAAACTATTAAGAAACCTGCAGTTCTAAAACTCTGTACTTTTAATTTAAGAAAACTGATCAATTCCTCAGATTAACTTTCTCAAACAAAGAGAATTCTCTGCCAAATGAAATTTCGCTTAATGCCACAACTAATCAAAACTAGCGCTATCAGAATCTTAACTTTGCCAACACAATTTGGTAAAACACCAAATTTTCTAATACTAACAAAAGTGTTGGCTTCAATTACAAAATTATTCTAATTTATTGTCATTTAAAATATTCTACAGAGTAATTTATGTATAAAACTAATTAAAAATTTTGGACGTTTAAATTTTGTTGTTCCAAGAAGAAATTGTAGGAGTTGTTGGTGCAAGAGAATTTTATCGTACAAATAGCAATAAATTGTGTGTCGGTAGTGGCAAACACATCCAAAAGAAAATTAATTAAATTGTACGAGACTTATAGTCATAAAACGAAATCTGGAGATAAGTGACATTAGGATCAAAGGTGTCAGAATAGAAGGTTGATGATGAGAAGGAACCAGACGACTTGACGAATCCGGGGAGAGGGATCTACCGCAGATATATAAAATAGCGTGGCGTGCCGGTTAGACTATATGCTCTAATTTTAGGCGATCGCCTCGCTCCCTCACCAAGGATTATAATTAGATACAGAAATACCCGACAGCCACCCACTCCACACTCACCATCAAAAGCCACGCAAAACACACGGCACTAACACCGCGTTATTCGTTAGAACGCAAGATTGTTCGCATTACCAGGCAGAATTCTAATACACCCGCGATTCTCCCGGCGAGGCTAATTTTAAGGTAGTACGACATCTTGAAATCTGGCCATCTCGTGTGTCATCGAATTTGATTGGCCTTCGATCGAATCATCAAAAATCACATTTGTCTCATTTTTTTCCTCATTGTCACCGGTTCGAAACAAAAAAAGAAAAACAATTTTGTATCTACTGGGTCGTGCAACTTTTTCCAAGTAGAAAACCGACCGTGATTTTACTACGGGACAAAACTTTTATTCACCCAAAGTCTGTTTGGTTTAAACATCAGTTGATCTGAACGTCTATTAACCCAAATTTCTACAAATTCAAACTTCCATTGATTGTAACCGTCATTAATATACAAATTTTCATTAAACAATGTCTATTGATCTAAAACCAAATTCTTATATTAATTAAAGCAACTATCCAAATATCTGTTTATCTAAATTTTTATAATTCATAAATTTTTTTATATAAACATTCATAGATAATAATTTCTATTGGCCCAAACTTCGACTAATCGTAACTATTATTGATCCAAATTTTCATAGATCAAAACTCCTATTTGTCTGAACTTAAAAAGTCCTATTGAATCTAAACATTATTCAATTCAAACTTTCCGGATATGTAAAATACAAAAGACTAATATCTAACGATCCAAACTGAAATATTCCTCACAAAATTAAAGACAAGAAAATTAAAAATAATGTAATTACCCGAAACTAATAAGTGAAAATTATGTTAATGTCATGAACATTTCGCATCTACATAAGCAAAAAAATCTGCTTTTTCATAGAGGAAGCAATAAATTAAGAATATAAAAGTCAATTGGAGAAGTTATTAAAAAAAATTATTTTAAATGCAAAAGAAATGGAAAAGCATGAATTATTTATTATAAACTTTATATGGGTCTATCGATTTTTTTTTAGGTAAGGAATATTGTTTTTGTATTCATTAAGTTGTATTTTTAGCATGGAAAAAAAATTTGTCAAGAAACGATTTTTTTCAATGAAAAAAGGTGCTCTAAAAAATTTGATTGGGGTATTTTCAAAAATCCCTGTGTCCAAATTTAGATATTTATAAGCTTAATAAGCCATTCAAATTTTATTGAAACCCGTTGAAGCGTTCTCGAGATATTTTGGCGACAATAAAAGCTACACACACACATTCACATTTGGACATTTGTTTAAAAATGAAAATTTACGCTTCTTAGATGAAAATGAGTCGATTTAGGCTATTTTTGGAAAATCGAAAATCTTAATGATTACAAAACTTTCTCTATAAGGAAGCAAAAAATAGACTAAAGAACATGAAAAATATTTACAAAGATAAAAATAAATAATACCTAATAAAATTTAAATCAGTTAAAAAAAACTGATTGTCAGTTAATTCTTGACTGACTTCTTGCTTCATCAATCCGTGAAAAATTGTCAAATATGAGTGATAAATCAGTCACTGTTTCTTTCAGTGACTGATTTCCAACTATTGAATTAGTAACTTTCAACTAATTCACATTTGGTCTGTATGAGGCATTCGGCAACAAGAAAAATAATTAAACAGAAAATTATGTTCATTCCATAAACACTTTTCTTCCATATGAGAAAAAATATTTTCTATCTCATGGAGGATGTAATAAACTACTGAAACGATTGAACGAACAAAATTTCAATTAAAATCTTCATTATTTCTTCAAATTTCAGGTAAATTATATACTCTCTAAATTTGAATCAGTGAAATTCCACTGGAAATTAGTAGAAAATAAACGAATTTTTAGTAATTTTCCACTGATCGACCAGCAGAAAAACGATTGATAATTTCAGGAACAGATATTGAAATGTCAGTTATTTTCAATTTGTCAATCAGTGAAAAATTACTGAAAATTTAGTTATTTTTTACTGATTTCCAGTGGAATTTCACTGATTCATATCATGACAAAGAAGTCACTGAAAATCAGTGAAGTTTTTACTGATTCAGATTTAGAGAGTAGACGGAAAAAATGTTTTGTGTAACTTTCATAATTAAAAGATACAAATGCAGAATTTTACTCAAGATTTTACAGAATTATTCTCATACTTCTAGTAATTTTGCTAAAAATTACTAGAAATATGGGAATAATTTTCTAAAATCTTGAGGAAAATTCTGCATTTGTGTCTTTAAACCGAGATCCACCATAAATATGGTGAAAGTTATCCAAAACATTTTTTTCGTGTACTTTATACAAAGAAATTGATAATTTTTTCAATCTAGAATATTTTTTCTAAAATAGTTATGGTAAAAATTAAAAATTTAGAAATTATAGAAAGAGAAATAATTTTAAATATCAAAAAAACTTCATAATTATGAATCATTGTACGAATTTTGGTAAATTATATACTTTACATAACCCAACCAATGTTTTTTTTTTAGAAAAGAAGTATATTTTTGTTTAATAAACTTACATTTGTATAACGAAAATTTTTTTTTTGAAAAAACTATATTTTTAGATGAAAAAAGGTGCGTAAAGAATTAATTGGATATTTTCTAAAATCCCTGACTTCAAATACAGATATTCATAAACTTAACAAGGAATGAAACAGACAGTCTGAAAAAAAGTTAATCCAAATGCATTTTTTTTATTTTTTAAGGGCATGTGATGGATTATGACGTCACTGGTATAGTCAAAATTTGTCCGCAACTTTTCTTTTAAAATATTAAATATTTTTTCATGAAACTTAGTAGAATTACTTAAAATGTCATTAGGAAGGTCTCTCAGACCCGAGTTTGTTTGAATTTTGTCTCAAAATTGATTTTTAAAAAAGTTTGCAATTTTTCGAAAATTTCACAAAATTAATTTTGGGTCCAAAATTTAAACAATTTCGGGTCTGAGAGACCTTCCTAATGACATTGTATGTAATTCTATTAAGTTTCGTGAAAAAATATTCAATATTTTGAGAAAAATGTTGCGGACAAATTTTGCCTATAACAGTGACGTTATAATCCATCACATGCCCTTAACTAGAAAACTTATATTTTCTTGTAATATTTTTCAGTGGAAGTGTGAGCAATTATATTTTTAACATAATGAGTAACTAAAAATTGCAATTTGATGAAAATTAAAAAAAATGCTATGTGCTAGAAATTTACGAAAATGTAACGTTAGATCATCCTAAATTTCTAGTACATCGAATTTTTTTTAATTTTCATCAAATTGCAATTTTTAATTACTCATTATGTTAAAAATAGAATTGTTCACACTTCCACTGAAAAATATTACAAGAAAATATAAGTTTTCTAGTTCAAAAATCAAAAAAATGCATTTGGACTAAATTTTTTTCAGACTGTCTGTTTCATTCCTGCTTAATAATAATTTCACCAAATTTTATTGAAATCCGTTAAAACGTTCTAGGAGATAGTTTGACCACAAAAAAGTTACTACATATACACACGTACCATCCGGCTTAAGAATGAAAATTTACGATTTTAGATGAAAATGATTAAACCTATTTTTGGCAAATCGCGAATCTTAACATTACAAAGCTTTTTCTACATACATATATGGAAACAAAAATGAGATTCTAAACCATTTTGGTTATTTTCTGACATCCTTTCCGTTGATCAAGCTAATTAATTAATTATAAACATTGGTCGAGCTGATACAGATTCGTAAAAAAGTAATAAAGTCTAGGATAGAAGATAATTAAGAACACAAAGGAAATAAATTGCTTTTTTAATTTTCCAATTAGAAGGAAAGAATTCAATTTACTTGAAAAGAAATCTAATAGAATTTACTTGCTATTACATTCGTCTTTCATTCAATCTTTGTGACATACAAAGCCACCGACTATCGACTGACTGGCACGTTAATTTGTCGTAGGGGGAACAAGTGGCCCACATATTCCAAAACGTTTGCAAAATAGGGTAGTGTGAGTGAAAGACAAAATTAAACTTAAGTAACATACGCATCTCCCAAATTTCATCTATTAACTGAAAATTAAATGAAAATCTAAATTAAATTCTCCTTTAGACAAATGCTGATTAATATCCGTAATCAAATTTATTTCCAATCTAATTAATTTCCATGATAATTACCAGAATTGTGCTTACTCATATTCATCTAAAATAATTTTTTTTATTCTTCTTAATTTTGAATTCAACCTGACATCCGAAAATACTAAACTCAAAGTGACTTTAGCTATTTTTATTCGCAATTTGATTAATTGCTTCCTTATGGAGGGAATATTTTATTTCTAATTTTGATGAGATATAATTCAAGAAGCAATTAAACATAAATTAAAAATGGAATTGAATCTAGAATTACAATAATAGTCGTAAAAATATATTTTAAAATTCGAACGAGACGGAAATATTCTATCTTTCTGAAAATTTTGCTGACGATTCTTTGGAAGTTTGGCTGAATAATTAATTGGCCGCCGAACGAATCGTGGTTTGTGCGAGCGAGCGATGAGGCAGCTGTTAGTACCCTCTATTCCCCTGTCAGACGTATTCTAGTCTAATAGAGGGAAAGAAAGAGACAGAGCGCGAGGTGGGGGTCGTCAAAATTCGGGGGTAGCAACCCCCTAATGCCGGAGAGGTAATTATTATACGAACCAATCGATACTTCGATGAGAGACTCAATGAAAAAAAGCACTTGGAACTCTAGACGAGTCGACTGTTTTAACCGTTCGCGCCTTTTCGTTCATTTCAACGACGCATCTTTAGGGTTGTAGGCACTCGTAAATTCGTTAGTCAAAGAGAACCTAACGCACACATACACATTTTTACTTTAGGGAAGAAATCAAATATTTCTGTGAGGCGATTATCACTAGAGTGAAAATCCTAAGCCCTTGTACTAAGGATTTACCTTTTGGATCAACGTATTTCGTCCATAGAATATGCCGAATCGAAACTTCATATGAGGGAAGACTTTAATGCGTCAGCTATCTCCAACTGTCTTAAATTAAAAATAAGCAGTGAAAGTAACAGAGAAAATAAATATATTTATTATATCTTTTTTTTGAATAAAAAATGTCTAGAAACTATTATAACTCTTTGTAAATTAACAACAGAATTGGTTGAATTGTTAGTTAATTTTACTAAACTTGTAATTATTAAACAATTTCTTTGGTTTGTGGCTAATTAATTCAAGACACTGAATTAAAAATTTATTTATATTAAAAAAGAATATTTATTAGTTTCAGTAACAATCAATTAACCTGATAAAAAAACAAGACACGCATTGAAGCATATAAAAAGTTTAATAAATAAAGCACTTTAAGAAAAACTCATTTTATCTCAGAAACTAATTTACTGTTTCAGAGGTAATTAAAAGAAGTAATGTTGTAATTAATTAAGGGACGAGTTTCAGGAACAATTTAAAATTTTCGGAATCAATAAGACTTGAAGTTTACGTCTCACGCAAACGGGCGTTATACCGAGAATCACCCCTCAAGGAATTCCATTTATCGGCATTGACAAAACTCAGAAAAGGGAGGAAAAAGTTTCTTTCTTTATAAAAAAAAAAAAAAAATCAATGCAGGAGTCACATGAATTGTCATCCTTAGTTTTTGTCGTGTTTCCATCTGTTTATTCATTACAAACACAAATGATTTCCATGAATGGATTTATGAACAGATTTTGCTAGAATATTGAAAAAATCAAGAAAATAATTTTTGAAAATTAAATTTTATTTTTACTTTATTTAATTAATTTATTTAAAAAAAAATAATCTTCCTTTCCATAGATTTTATCTACTTTGACATAACCTAAAAATTAATTTAACTAATAATTAGTTATTTTTTACTAAATAGTTAGTAGAAATGTAACTATTTCAATTAGTCACTGAGTTTTTGGTTTCAAATTTGTTATTTTTAACTAATTTAGATTTAGAGAGATATATTTTCTGTGATTTCAGAATAATACGACTTACGAATTGCCTATAATATTTTTTATTAAAAAAATTAAAACCTTTATTAAATGACACAAAAAAAATGTTATTATAAAACAAAACGACAGTTAAGAAAAATTTTCGGACATCTTTCATAACAAAAAGTTAAGAAAATGACTTTTTTCAAGAGTGTATAAAAATATCATTTTATTGTTTTTCACTATATATAAATCTATGATGTACAGACTCAGTATACTTTAAATTAATCATATAAACAAGAAAATTGAGGCTTATGGAAATATTTTGCAAAATAATTAAATGTCTAATAATAGGAGCATATTTTTTAACATTTCCATTTATTAGACTCAATGTAATTTGTATTGTGATTATAAACTAAAGATTGTTTTATATACGAATATGAGTTGTGTATTACCATTAATTATTTTATTACATTATTTTAAAAAATTATTAACTAAATTAAAGTGCGTTGATACGTTCTACATTTAATTATAACCTAAAAATGATTTTTAAATATAAATTTTTTTTAACTTTTAATTATTTTATTCCATTATTTCTTTATTCTTCTTCAGTTTGGAAGATTTTCAAGGCTATTCTTGTTTAATAATTAAACCAAAACATTTGACTTTAGGGGCTGTTCATAAAGCATGTGATGCATATTTTCGTAAATTTAACACCCCCCCCCCCCTACCCCTCGTGATGCTTTTTCCATGCATTAAAATTTTTTTTAACATGTAGCGTGATATTTTGCTGATACCCCCCTCCCCCTTAAAGTATCACATGCTTTGTGGATGACCCCTTTCAAAGATTTTAAATAATTTGATGAGTCCAATAACTGGAGTCTAATAACTGGATTTACAATGTTTTTCGAGTCAAATAACTCTAGTAAGTGACTAATCTTTATATTTGACTTATATTTTTCTTAATATATAGTATTTAACTTCAACAAAAATTTCTATATGTACAGAAAGACTTAATGTATGTATGTTCCAACTAATATCTTTTATAAATATATGTGTAATTCTCCAAAAAGCATTTAATATTCGACGATTTACCACTAAATGTCCAACAACTGGTACCTTTACCCTATATCTTTTTTATTATCCAAACTTTCAACAAGTATTAATTTATTCGAACATTTGAATTTCTAATTTCAAATAAGTTTTATTTCCCTTGCTACATTTTTTAATATTTATTTATTTTTGCTTCCTCGTAAAGAGCTTTTGGAAGATTTTCGGTTTTTCAAAAATAGTCTCTAAATCTGAATTAGTTAAAATTAACTAATTATTAGTAAAATTCTGAATGAGTTTTTGTTTCTGTAATTAGTGAAAAATAACTAACTATTAGTAATGAAACAAGAAAAACTAAAATATTAGTTATTTTGACTCAACCTAAAAATGAATTTGACTAATAATTAGTTATTTTTTACTAAATGATAAGTAGAAATATAACTATTTGCATTAGTGACTGAGTTTTTGCTTTCAAATTAGTTATTTTTAAATTTAGAGAGTAGGTTTAATCGATTTATTTTTTTTTTTTAAAACCGTAAATTTCCATTCTTAAGCAGGATGTGTGTGTACACTGTAAAAACAGGTGTCTTACAAGTGTCTAATTTTAAGACATAAGACGTTTAGAAAGCGTCTTACAGGCATTTTTAAGACACTATCTCAATGGTTTAAAATTAAGACACCTCAAAATGTCTTAAAAGTGAGGACAAAATAAGACACTTGTTTTTAGAGTGTAGTAACTTTTTTTTTGTCGACAGGATATTTCAAGAACTTTTCAACTCAATTCAATAAAATTTGCTTGGCTTATTAAGCTCATAAACATATAAATTTCAACACACGTATTTTGAAAATACCCACTAAAAAATTTAAGCAGCTTTTTTCATCTAAAAATATTGCTAAAAATGTTTTTCATGTTGGAAATACAATTTTATGGATAAAAATATCATATTCATCGTCGCAAACCGAATCAATTGTATCCCAGACGTATCCAAATTTTAATTGATCGTAACGTAAATTGGTGTCAGTTTTAATAATTTGAATTGAAGCACAATTTAATAAAACGTTTAACAATAAGTTTTGAAAAAACACTGAATCCTTGAAAAGGTTTCAGTCTTGCGACATATTCTTTACAGACGGTCCCACAGCTGGAGTGATTGCCGGTTAAAAAATCAGCCAAGTGTGACAGGAGCCGTTTCTGTGGTCGGAGGAGGACGCAAGTAGAGTAGGAATCATGGTCTCTAATTTTTACGGTGCACCATCGTGGTCCGTGTATATTTACAAGTGCAGCCGGTCATTAAATCCGATAATTAATCACAATCGTCTCTATTAACGGGTGGGTTAATTGCTGTTATCCGCGCTTTCAGACCGCTAGGGAGGCAGAGTGACCAAGCGGATGTCACAGAAGAATGAGACGGTTACGTCCCCTCTTATATATTATCACTGTTTCCTTCGTGTGAACCTAGGATGTCGTTACGATTTTCAATTTCAAAATTTACAATATCGTCCTAAAATACAATCAAACCAAGATCAAATATATGTTTTATAAATATAAATTTTCTTTCAAGTGAATAGAACCACGCGAAATTTATAAGCTGCTCTGATTTACATTGAACCAAATTTCGATAGAAATTCCTAACTCAGTTGATCAAAAAATATTAATTCCCATTTATCCAAATGTTTATAAAAATTCCCACTCAGTCTTTGGATTAACGTAAACTTTTATTAAAATTATCAAGGCGTCTACTAGACATTAAATTAAATGACTTTTATAGAAAGACCATTTCCTTTACCAAAAACTAAAAACAAGCTGAAAACTATGTTCATTTCATGAAGCAAAAATCAGTCAAGTGTGACATTTCCTTTTTCTTTTCTTCCACACCAATTAAACAAATTTTTGTAATATTAAAAACCAGAATGTTCAAAAAAAATTTCTTCTATATGTAAGCAAAAAGTACACTCTAAAAACAAGTGTCTTATTTTGTCCTCACTTTTAAGACATTTTAGGGTGTCTTAATTTTAAACCATTGAGAAAGTGTCTTAAAAATACCTGTAAGACGTTTTCTAAACGTCTTATGTCTTAAAACAAGACACTTCCAAGACACCTGTTTTTACAGTGTACTAGTTGAAAAGAAAATATAGAAAAGTTCAAGGACAAAATTTAAAATTTCAGGACATTCTCGCAGAACGAGTAGACACTGGATAACTACTATCCAGTCAATGCCAATCAAACTAAATGACACAAAACTTTTTTTCCCAGTACATTGTATCAATGTATTAAATTAATAATAGGAGAATAGAGCAGGTATTGAATCACCAAATTTCCAAACAATTTTACCTTGCGCATGTAATCTACGTATCGAATTTTGATGAAAGACATGTTTTTGCTAGAAAGGCATGCATCTAAAACTCTCTGAGAAAACTCGTCAAGTGTACAGAAAAGCTGGAAAAAGCTGCTCTTTGGAGCAGCTTCATGGTGGAGAGAATATGGGTATGTGGCTGGGAAACCAACACATTGGCGATTTCATTGTGAGATACTTAAACCCTCTCACAGAGATCTACAGACACATAAAAATCCAGCAGTTTTCTCGTACATATACGAGTGGTACACGGCCATCTACTTACTTTAGTGGTCAGCGCGGAAGAAAAGAATTAGCTAGACGGGGCGCGTCTCATCTAGGTCACCCACACGCGTTTCCGGTTATCCAATAGGTATACGCTGGCCAGTGGACTAACACATGGAAAGACCCTCATTACGGGCGAGTGGTGGTCAGGGGGTTGAAGCACAAGAGGCGAGCGTTAATTAAGAACAGACTCGCCACCCCCTAAGTAAGGAGCACTGACCAACCGCACCCCCTTACACCCCCAGCCCCTTCTTTAGTCGCCCTCGGTCGCCTCAGCCGCCGCCACAAACACCACTATGACCTCGCACCCTCCGACGCTCAACCTCGAGTAGAAAGAAAGAGATAAAAAAAAAAGAGTTGGAAAAAGTACGAGTGAGAGGAACGATACAGTCGTCTGGAAATCGAGAGAGATGAACAGGAGAGAAAGAGGGAAAAGAAAATTAGCTAAGACCCGGTAATATGCTGTATTGGACGACGACAGTCGCCAACTGAAATGAAAGCCTTTGCTTAAGTTTTCCTATTGGTCGATCGCAGAGATCTCCGATAATGAAACGAATCGGTTCGACCTTTTGAATTTTTACGATGAACTTGCATTTATCGAGGGCATATCAATTTTATTTTATATTTCTTTTCGGATTTTTTCATGATAAAATGGAAGCTTTTCAGAATATAATTTTATCTAAGAGAGTGATTCAGTCGGAAACTTTATTTTTCTCGGTTCAAAGTATTGGCAAATAAAAATAATGAAAAAAAAACTAAAATTGTTACAATATTTTAATTTAATTAACTCAAATGTGATAAATTGTTAAAGGTTCAGTTCAATGTAAATAATAAAATTCTCCAAATATTACAAACTTTTTCATTAAAAGTTATTAAACTTGCTGATTGCTTATCCAATAAATGTGCCATTAAAAGAGCCCAATTTGACCAATTTGATTGCCAAGATAATTGCAATTTTTGAACAAAGGTACAAGTTTTAATGGCTTCAAACTACTAAGATTATTTTTAAGTGAAAGACAGATTCCTTTCCGAATTGTTATATATGTAAGAAAAGAAGATTCGATCCATGGAAGGTAGTTAAATATACATAAACAATTTCATGTTACTTTTTTTTAAGTCAAAGCGACGTTTCGATGAAATGGTTTGGCATCATCAGCAGGATCTTAAATTTATTTAAAACACAAAAATAATGTATTGTCACAAACAAAAAACACAAAATACAGTGGAAACTCTCTATAACGAAACTCCCTATATCGTAAAAATCAGTTCCATTTGGTTGGTTTGTATTAAAATCCGTATATAGATACACTCACTGTAAAAATAGGTGTCTCACTTATGTTTTAAAGCTAAACAATTAAGTGTTTCGTACCTTTGAGGCATTGATTGTGATTTGTTTTGAGTTGTTCGTGTTTCACTTTGAAACAGGCATAATATCTAAATTGAACCAGAAAACAATTTTCGTGTTTTAGACATGTATTAAAACACGAAATCCGTCTTTAATTAAGATTCATAACTTAATTTTAGTCATTTATGATCTTTTACTATCTTAAAGTGAGTCAGATTCAGCTGTGCATGATCACATGGTAACACTTGTTTTGTTTTATAAATGAGAACACAAAACACTTTAAAAGTTTTAAAAGTGAGGACAATCTATCTCATAATAAGATACTTATTTTTACAGGTGTCTTACAAGTGTCTTATTTTAAGACATAAGACGTTTAGGAAGCGTCTTATACTGAGAAAAAATTTTGGTAAAAATTCCTGTGCCTTCACTATAAAAGAGTCATAATTGACAGTTTCCGAAATTTTACCGTGCTGTCTTACAATTTTTACCGGATTTTCTGGTAAAAATTGTGGGAAATCCGGTAAAAATTGTAAGACAGCACGGTAAAATTTCGGAGACTGTCAATTATGACGCTTTTATAGTGAACAGCACAGGAATTTTTACCAAAAATTTTTCTCAAACTACCTGTATACAGGTAGTTTTAAGACACTTTCTCAATGGTTTAAAATTAAGATACCCTAAAATAGTGCTTCACGATATGCCGATATAATATCGATATCGTCTTAGTCATTTATGATCTTTTACTATCTTAAAGTGAGTCAGATTCAGCTGTGCATGATCACATGGTAACACTTGTTTTGTTTTATAAATGAGGACACAAAACGCTTTAAAAGTTTTAAAAGTGAGGACATTCTATCTCATAATAAGATACTTATTTTTACAGTGCTCTCTTTAACAAAGTAGTCACTCTTTAAAATGCAATTAAAAATTCTCAAAATAAAAATTTTTTCTCCCAACTTTGTTTCATTTGTGTACTTCTGTGTCCTATTGCTCCCGAAGAAGATGAAAACCAAAATTTTCAGGGTGACGATATTTTACCATTGAGTGAATTGATTAAGCATTTTAATCCAGAAAACACTATTATACTCATATTACACTCATGAAGACTTACAAAACTGTGCAGAAATAGACTAAAGCCTCTTTACAACGAGTACTCTTTTAGGTAAAGATATTTTTAGTTTATTTTTTAAAAATGACGATGACAAAAAGGACGACAATGAAAAGGAACAGAAACAGTCATAAAATCTTGCAACACTTACTACAGAGCAAGCTATTGATACAGCCAAATTATTACAAAAATGCTATTTGTTTCATGAACATGATTTTAAATTATCTCAAGAAATAGACGAAATACTCTCTAGATCTGAATTAGTCTACTAATGAATTAGCGAAAAGTGACCTATTATAAAATAAGAAAGACCACTGTATTAAATGAATAAAATTTACCAAGATAAAATTAAAATTGTTACATATTGTAACTTGTCGAACAGTTAAAATACTTGTCCGGAAGATACAAGCATTTTGTCAAGACTAAATTGAAAATATTTTAAAATTTAAAGTGTAGTTAAAATTCGAAGTCAGTGAAATTTAAAGTAAACAAACAAAGACAGATATACTAAGAGAGGTACAATCACAATTTCAATCGATTGATTAATGGAAAATAGATTTTGTTCAACTATAAAATACTTCTTTTTTATTAATAGTAAAACCGTGATTTTTTATATGTACCATTTCAAAGAAAAAACGTTTTTTATAATTTGATTCGCGATCAACAATTTGAGCGTTATAAAGTATAAAGGGGATGGTAGATTTTGAAACACTTTACAGTCGATTTTCCGTTGACATAACTAAACTGGAAAATAAAAAGGAAAAAAAATCATTCACTACATCAAGGGAATGAAAACATTAAAGGGTCAATTAAGAAATGTTCTAAATTAATGAAAAGCACTTTAACACAAATCTAGTGAATAATGATTATTTGGTAATTGTGAAACGATTTAAGAGTAAAATTTGCAGAGAACTCGAGCATCACGAAAAGACACAAATGATTAGAGCGTAGCCCTCATTGCGTGATCTAATCAAAGTAATCACATACCGACGCGGACGGTCGATATACAAGCATGCATGCGGTTCCAAGTTTCCATGTGTACTTCCTATAATACTTGAAATACGTAATTCGCTGCCTGAAAGTGCGTGCGATTAAATGCAAGTGCATATATTGTCGCAAAAGCACTCGAAAAATGAACTCTGAGTGCACTTCCTCTAAGTTCCTGCTTGCGAGGGTGAAGCCAAAAATAACTGCATATCGGATTGCCTACTCATAAAAGCAGGAGGGAAACCCATCATACTCTTACACACTTTTGTTTTTGATTCACATATTCCCCTAAAGGCTTCTCATTCACGACACTATATGCTCCATATTCTCACTATCTACACTAAACTTTTACGTCTATTTCAAAACTGTTTGTTAAACGCTTATGAAAATACTTTCATATGAAAGATAAATTTTACATCTCTATTTGACAAGACTTTGTCAAATGGTTTTAAAAAATTGTTTCTATTTTTTCAACTCTGTGATTCCGTGAACCTTTAAAGAGTAATAATCTAAATTTAATAATGAATACAAAATTCTTCTATAGTCTGTGTAGGTATTATTTCACAACTTTATAAAAATACCGTTCTTTGGAATGATAATGCTACATCTTGAATTTCTTCTTATCAAAAGAAATAACACGATCCCAGTAAATTTAAACCCCATTAAGGATAAGGCGATTGCCAGCAAGTAAAATCTAATTATGTAAATATTTATTTACATTATGCAAGAGTTTTCTGTAAAGAAAAATGTAAATTTTCGAGTTAATTTGATCTCTAATTTAAATAATGAGCGAATTGTCGATAAATATTATTAGGTATACTTTGTGTGTATATTTTATATACAGAAAAAAGAATAAGACATTGTAATTTTACATTGAATTGTATTCTTTCAATTGTGAATATTTGTCGACTATACACAGTATATATAGTAGATGAGTTTGCTCTCGAGTGATTTCGCGAGTACGACCATCGTTGATGATCACATGGTGGCAAGAGCACACATGTTACGATTGATGCACAATGGGTGTTCTAGTAAGAAAAAAAGCCATCCAACTGTTCATCCCCCCAAGCAGAATAAGCTGGTCCTGGCCAGGGGCGAGTCAATTGTTTCCAACAGGTTTGCAAGCTTTTGTTTCAGTCGGTTCTCATGCACAACAGGGACTGGTCATTGGTGCTTGGCCCTAAAATGTTTCAACAATGACCTTCGAGCCGTTACATTTCACTCAAAGCTAACGACTCATTATCCATTATGACCTAAGAGGGATAATCAATAAAATGTTATTTTTAACCATCTAGAGACGTGTGAATAGCAGCTGTTAAAATATATGTTTTATCCTTTGACGAATGACTGATTTTATTCCCCTTTTACAAATATTTTAATTGTTCAAACACCCAAGACACACAAACTTTTTTCCGCGCATTTTTATTTTTTTAATTTTAACAAAGACTAGATAAATAGTGTTTCTTTTTATAATTGGTAAATTAAATTAATTCTTTTTGGTTTTAAAAATAATCAAAAGAACAGTTGTACAATTGTTTATATTTTAAATAATCTAAAACTATTATTATAAAATAATGGAGAAGTAGAAACTTTCTGATCTACAATTTTTTATGATTTAGCCTTGAATTTGACTTTTTAATCCGAAAAATGTAAAAAAAACTAGATGAGAACCTCTGAGACTGAACTTACGACAACGGACAAATCCGCAAATTAAACAAACACCTTATTGACGCGCTGATCCTCAAACGGTCTTCGCGCAATAGCCCCTGCGACTCAAAGAATGGGATGAGAAAGCGATCTTCACCCTGGCAAATTTTCTACCAAGGGGTGAAAAGAGAGAAAGTATATGTCCGGTAGGCATTTCTCTTTTACAACAAAAGGAAGGGAGAGAGTGAGAAAAATAGGGACGCTTGAAGACAAGGGCGATCCCGATGAACGAATTGTGCCGCATGCCGGGTCTTAGCAAGACTTAACGAATATTGCCGTCAATATCCAGAGACTCTTTATCTTCTTCTTCTAATTTCTCTTTGTCATTAGAAAGAGCCTGACCATTGACTTTGCAGTCTCTCTCTCACACTATTCATATCACTTCCTCACACTTTTACTTAAAAGAAATTTTGTTAGAAGAAGATTATAAATTTGATGAATTTCTTACAGTCTTTTTGAGTAAGTATCATTTTGACACAAAACTTACTATAAAGATTGTTTTATTGTACAAACATTGGCAAATGATATTTTGAACAACAGATAAAATTAAAGGTTTTAACATTAATCAATTAAATTAATAATAAGGGGCCGTTCGAAAAATACGAAACGCTTTTTTGGAGCTATTTTGATCCCCATTCCCCCAAGTTACAAACCGTAATTTTTTGCTGACCCCCACCCTCCTACCTCAAGGGGCTACGTAATTTTTTCATTGTAGATAATCAATTTGAAAATATAAGATTTTTGCTAAAAGTAAAGTTTGTCTTTATTAAAAATGCTTTCCTCTATGATACATATAATTAATAATTTTACATTAAACTTTAAACATCCAACATTCGTAAATTTATTTTATATTTGGCTTAGTATTTTGTCGTGTAAGTACACTCAAAGACTTTAGATAGTAATTATTATATTTTAGGCATTAATTTTTACAATAAAAGCTTTTAATCTCGGATAATCGTATAAAATGAAAAATTTTCTCAGCAAAGATATAGTAAAGTTTTCATTCGAGGATAGGAATATTTACATTTTATAAAGAAAACTTTCCTTTCATGCTTTAAAAATTTACAATCTACTATGGAAAAAATTCAGTAGCTTTAAAATTAGGGTAGTAAAAATTAATTCCTAAAGTTTTTCAGTGTACTAACCTTTATGAATAGAAAAGGGAACGTTACACTGTAAAAACAGGTGTCTTACAAGTGTCTTATTTTAAGACATAAGACGTTTAGGAAGCGTCTTATACTGAGAAAAAATTTTGGTAAAAATTCCTGTGCCTTCACTATAAAAGAGTCATAATTGACAGTTTCCGAAATTTTACCGTGCTGTCTTACAATTTTTACCGGATTTTCTGGTAAAAATTGTGGGAAATCCGGTAAAAATTGTAAGACAGCACGGTAAAATTTCGGAGACTGTCAATTATGACGCTTTTATAGTGAACAGCACAGGAATTTTTACCAAAAATTTTTCTCAAACTACCTATATACAGGTAGTTTTAAGACACTTTCTCAATGGTTTAAAATTAAGACACCCTAAAATAGTGCTTCACGATATGCCGATATAATATCGATATCGTCTCGATATCGTCTTGAAATTCGAGACGATATCAAGACGATATTCTAAAAAAAATTTCGATACAATATCAATAAAGGACTTTCGAGATTTTCAATATTATCGATATCGACTTTAATGAGAAAGTAGTATTAATCTCAATGATTCAAGATTGAGAAAAAATATGGTTTGAAAAACATATTGATCTTTTAAAGAATTGTTTTCTTTAGAATATAACATACGTTTACCGTATATTAGTAAATTTACGTATTCATTGTGTGTTGGGCATTAGTCAGGTGCTACTCAATGACAACTTTTGCTCAACTATAAACTGTTTCGCTTTAAGGAGTTAGACCACTGTAAAACACGAAAATTAGACCTAATTTTAAGATTTTTTTAAAAGAGCAGAATAAAATGCGAATTAAACCCGGTTTATTTACTATTTTAGTGGAAGAGTGGGTACTTGTATTATTTACAATTTTACAAAATGAGCCGTTAAAAATTCCAATTTGATGAAAATTAAAAAAAATTGACGTTGGAAACGATTATTCAATTTGGGTTACTTTGAACTTTAAATTGAATAATTAAAATTATATCAATTTTTTTTAATTTTCATGAAATTGGAATTTTTAACGGCTCATTTTGTAAAAATACAAGTGTCCACACTTCCACTAAAAAAATGACATCAACTTATGTGTCTTCTATATGGGTAATTCTTCACTGAGTGGTTACTTTTACTTCCCCACTTAATAACTTTCAAAATTATTTAAAAATATATTTAATACTTTGTACATCTATTCTTTGTTATCATTTTTATTAATATCATAACTGAAAAATATTTTTTTTTTACATCAAAAGATATAGAATTGTTAAAAATGACTCAAAATCTGCACTTTTCTAGGTTCTCCACATAGGACTTGTGAGATTTAATACATTTTATTTCACTTAAAACATACTTTTAAAATGTTTTTATCTATTCTAATCGACAGTTTAACTCAAAAACTTTGTTTTTGTTGTATTTTCTTCCAGATTTTATTAATAAATTTTGCGTAAATCATTTTTTAATACTTTCTCCACCTTTTCATTATTTGGAACAGGAGTTTACATTTTCATTGTTTTTCATCAATTTTAATCATTTTTATAGTGCATTTTCACTAACTATTTATGTTAGTAAGATGAACACTTTGACGTATGGATATTAGGGTGGTCCAAAAATACATGGGAATGCAAAAAAGTCGTTTTTTTTATGCTCTCACCCCCTAGGATTTTTCTATGTCGCAAAAAAAAATACCCCTATTTTTTTTTTTTTTTTTTTTTTAATATTTAGGGGTGCCTCAACGGGGTTGAAGTTTCCCATGTAAAATGCATGGGGAAAAAAGACTTTTTCGGAGAATTGGTATAGAATCCATGAAAATGAATATTTTTCAATCGGCCAACTATGTTTCTCTTCAGGAGACTTCAAAGAATGGTGCTACATTGTTTATTTAACAATTTTTTAATATTAACTATTTTTTATAGGGTCCCCAAAAAACCCCATAAATCACAAAATTACGAAAAAATCGTTAAAAAATATTTTTTATTACTTTTATCAAAGTTTTTCTAATGATTTTGAATAAATAACATAAATAATGATTTTTAATCATTATTCCATGTAAATCCTAATTTGTTTAAACAAATTACATTGTTTATAAGTTGTTTATTCTCAAGATTTGCAAAAATTGAGCTACAGAGCTGCAACTTTTTCTTAATTTTACAACTTTTTCAGGCCATTGGAGCTAAACACGAACAAAAAAGTTAAAATAATTATTTTAACAATTGTTTAAACAAATTATATTGTTTATTATCAACTTTTTATTAAATAAAGCTACAGAGTTGTGACTTTTTCTCAATTTTGCAACTTCTCAAGCCCAGTGAAGCCATGTACTAACAACAAACTAAAAATAATTATTTTAACAATTGTTTAAACAAATTATATTGTTTATTATCAACTTTTTATTAAATAAAGCTACAGAGATGCGACTTTTTCTCAATTTTGCAACTTCTCAAGCCCAGTGAAGCCATGTACTAACAACAAACTAAAAATAATTATTTTAACAATTGTTTAAACAAATTATATTGTTTATTATCAACTTTTTATTAAATAAAGCTACAAAGTTGTGACTTTTTCTCAATTTTGCAACTTCTCGAGCCCAGTGAAGCTATGTACTAACAACAAACTAAAAATAATTATTTTAACAATTGTTTAAACAAATTATATTGTTTATTATCAACTTTTTATTAAATAAAGCTACAAAGTTGCGACTTTTTCTCATTTTTGCAATTTTTTTGTTGTTGAGAGGTTGGAATGACTATAAGACATAGTAATTGTGTATAAAACTTTAGAATATTTATTTTTTGAAGATGATAAATACAAGCGTTGGCAATCACGTCATTTTTTCGGATAATATGTTTTTGTTGCAGTTTGGAAATTGTTTTCGATATTCTGTAACAACTTTAATTAAGTACTGCTTTTGATCTTCATCTCTTGTTATCAATTTGTTAAAATCTGATATTAATTTTACGTTGCGCTCTGCAATGTCATTAATCACTTTTAGACTATTTACAATTTTTTTACAAGCGTTATAATCATCATTTTGATGCCATAAGGAGGGATGTTCCTCAAGAAAAGACGTTTGCATTTTGAAACGTAAAAAGAAGTTCATTGAATCTTCATTTATAAATTGATTAACATTTTTTGATCTTATATCTTTCACCGAAGTTGCAGGTAGACGCTTTATGTCGTTTGATGATTTATTTTTTTTAGTAAGAGCTTTTATCATTTTGTTTTTCTCTTGAAATGACAAATCTTCATCGAAAAAAGCCAGTGCCGCAACTTCTGGTGTCAGATACCATAAATGATTCTGAATCTTTTTTAATGCTGCTTCTGAAATCGCAGAATCTATTTTAGAATATTTTTGCAACTCTTTTATTAGCAAAAGATCTTGGTTCGGTGCTTTTTCAGCATTTGCAGCGTTGAACCAATATGTTACATAAATAGATACGATAAAAATGCAAACTTCTTTGCATGATTTTTCATCCTCAGGGTCCATTGAATATTCTTCTCGTAACAAAAACATTTTTAAACAATAAATTGCTTTTGCCATCCATCTTGCTTGGTGCATTGCTCCAGGTCTCCGAAGAAATATTCCTCGTTTTGGAGATACACCAAGAAAGATGGTAGTCAGCTCCAGCAATTCTCTGTAGTCTTCTCGAAAGTGAGATTCTTCTAGGAGTTCTAAAGAAAATGCCAAGGTGCTTGAAATTTTGTTTTTGAGTGCTTTCAAAATTTCTGGATCATTAATTCCAGGCTGAAAATTAGTTTTGTTTAAATCATTCCAAGCATCTTGAAATTTTTTAAAGAAAGGCACACCAGGACCTGATGTACCACCGAATTTAATTTCAAAAACAGCTTTTAAAATAACCTCAGCAATATGATGCCTGCACAGAAAATGTAATAATGATTTATTTAATTTTTGTTCTAGTAATACACAAGCACCGTTCCTAGGTCCGGTATTAACGGCTTCAGTGTCGCAACACACTGCCTCTATATTGCCCTCTATTCCCCATTCACTAAGGCATTCATATATTGCTTCGGCTTCCTGAATCCCTGTGCCACAATCAAGGTAGGGAATTCCAAGAAGAATCTCAGTATCTTTGGACGTAATTATAACTGGCAACCTATCTACCCTTTCATTTGATGTTAGCGCGGGAAGTAATTTTCCATCCCAGTGGACAGTGAAAATTTCATCTTTAATATTTTTATATTTTTCCTGAATTTTTTTAGCGTATTCAGCTCGCGAATCTTCACGAAACCTGTGAACAGAGGATCGACTCAATGTTACGTTATTCACATCCACATCTAGAGCCTCACATGTAGCAAAAAGAATGTGAACAGCTTGTCTGTCGCTCACTTTAGCGACATCTAAAGCAGAAGCAAGTTTTGTAGTCATAATTTTCTTTCTTTTACTTAAATTTTCTTCTGGTGGATTGGACTGTTCCATTAAACATTGATGGCCTCTTGGAACTGCATATTCGGATCCCGACTGACTGTTTAATGTGCTATTGCTAGTAATAGAAGTAGATATGTCATTTGTATCCAAAACCTGACCTGACATTAACTGACTGTTTAATGTGCTATTGCTAGTAATAAAAGTAGATATGTCATTTGTATCCAAAACCTGACTCTGCGACTCCAATGTTTCGTCAACTGAAGCTGCAATTACAAAAAAAATTTCAAATTTTATAATTTGCATTACATTCGATTACATCAAGATATTTTTGATATAGAAAGCGAGACTTAATTTTGTAACATTCAGAAATCGCATTTGTAAAAATTAAAAAATTTGTTTTTCTCTTGTTCTACCTTTTATTTAAAAAAATTTGGAATTTAATTTAAATATTTTTCAGTACTAATTTACATAAGGGATTGTGTAACTTTTTTTTTATCAATTCAAAATTTGAAAAAAAATTTTTTTTTCATTTTTCCGTATAAAATTATATCAAGAATATGTAGTTAAAATATTAGACCGTTATTTGTGCACAAACATAAATTATTTAACTAAATCAAAACTCTTAACTCGTTTTTCTCTAAACACTATTTTTGGTTACCATCATAACCTGAAAACCGTTTGACCAATTTCAAATTTTTTTTTGCATACGATTCTTTGGAAGTGTTTGCTGGTCTTAAACCTCTAATATACTAATATTTAATTTTTTGGAAAGATTTAAGGTAGAAAAATAGTGTTTTTTCGGATATTTGGATTCAAAAGCTTGCCATTTCTTGTACTTTAGATTTTTTTGTATGTAACTAGAGGTTTAGAACCTGTATTAAATCGATTAATTTGAAATACAATTTGATTTTTTTATTTTACATGTAGAAACGGTTTATAAATTATATTTTAAAACTTATAAGCAAAAGTCGTCTTAAAAAGCTCCATTTTAGGCCTAATAATGTTACAAAACCCCTTAAGCTAATAAACATGAAAAAAAGAAATATTTGAATAATCTCATACATCTGTTTCTTCAGTCAATTAGTTTAGAATAAAATAATTATACTTACAATTTTTAACTTCTGCATTACTTGTTGATTTCTCTGGCATCTCTGCAATCATATAACCCGTGAGTCCTTCTCTTTGTAAAATTAAAAACTGTTTATCTTCATCCAAGACGTATTTTAAAGATAAAACATTCGCGTGAGCTATGTCAAATAACATTGAGAAGCTTTTTTTGAACTCCAATTCTTTATTTATCTGGGTTGTTGTCCTACGTTTTCTGTTCTTCTGGAGTAACTTCCACGTTTTATATAAATCTTCAAGTTTTTTAATACAATGTTGATTGTCTCGTGTTGGTAAGCGCGCTTTTTCCCAAAACAAATTTGCTTCTCGTACAGCTAGGGAAGCACTTTCACGAATTTCAAGTTTTACAACACTATGGTTGTAAAAGAAAACTCGAAGAACTTGCAAATTCGTTGGTAATTTGTTGGTAATAATTTGGTTATCGCACTGATCAATCAAATAAAACTGCTGTCTTAAATCATAATTTTTTTCCATTTTTACCAAATTGTGGTAAACTCAGAAAGTTTTATAACTTAGCACTACACAAGATCAACGTGAAGTTATTTAAATAACAAAAACTAATTTTTTTAAAGATATATAAAGTCTGGAGTAAAATAAACTTTGTGTACATGAACCTAAACTTTACTTGCATGTGTTTTGAGGTTATAAAGCATGGCAGTTACTACAGTGCCATCTACATGGGACGAGTATCATTAATTTGAACTCCAGTATCAGACACGAAATTTTTGAATTTCCTGCTGTGGTAGTTTCAACTTTTACATTATTTTTCTGTGCAAATTAAAAATTTTTAAGAAGCTACGTCCTTATGCCACAAAAACTAAATCCAAAATGAGCTCGTTCAATATATCTGTACAAAACGTAAGACCCTAGGAGGGCAGGTAACAAAAAAAAATTGCAAAAATGAGAAAAAGTTACAACTCTATAGCTCTATATAATAAAAAGTTGATAATAAATAATATAATTTGTTTAAACAATTGTTAAAATAATTATTTTTAGTTTGTTGTTAGTACATGGCTTCACTGGGCTTGAGAAGTTGCAAAATTGAGAAAAAGTCACAACTTTGTAGCTTTATTTAATAAAAAGTTGATAATAAACAATATAATTTGTTTAAACAATTGTTAAAATAATTATTTTTAGTTTGTTGTTAGTACATGGCTTCACTGGGCTTGAGAAGTTGCAAAATTGAGAAAAAGTCGCATCTCTGTAGCTTTATTTAATAAAAAGTTGATAATAAACAATATAATTTGTTTAAACAATTGTTAAAATAATTATTTTTAGTTTGTTGTTAGTACATGGCTTCACTGGGCTTGAGAAGTTGCAAAATTGAGAAAAAGTCACAACTCTGTAGCTTTATTTAATAAAAAGTTGATAATAAACAATATAATTTGTTTAAACAATTGTTAAAATAATTATTTTAACTTTTTTGTTCGTGTTTAGCTCCAATGGCCTGAAAAAGTTGTAAAATTAAGAAAAAGTTGCAGCTCTGTAGCTCAATTTTTGCAAATCTTGAGAATAAACAACTTATAAACAATGTAATTTGTTTAAACAAATTAGGATTTACATGGAATAATGATTAAAAATCATTATTTATGTTATTTATTCAAAATCATTAGAAAAACTTTGATAAAAGTAATAAAAAATATTTTTTAACGATTTTTTCGTAATTTTGTGATTTATGGGGTTTTTTGGGGACCCTATAAAAAATAGTTAATATTAAAAAATTGTTAAATAAACAATGTAGCACCATTCTTTGAAGTCTCCTGAAGAGAAACATAGTTGGCCGATTGAAAAATATTCATTTTCATGGATTCTATACCAATTCTCCGAAAAAGTCTTTTTTCCCCATGCATTTTACATGGGAAACTTCAACCCCGTTGAGGCACCCCTAAATATTAAAAAAAAAAAAAAAAAAAAAATAGGGGTATTTTTTTTTGCGACATAGAAAAATCCTAGGGGGTGAGAGCATTAAAAAAACGACTTTTTTGTTTTGGACCACCCTAATGGATATACTTGCATGAAGAAATGGGATATTTAGTTTTAAAATTGAAAAATTATTATTAATTTACTGCGTATTTTAATGACATGTAAACTCCGGTTCGCCAAAAATGACTGAATTGTTTATATTTAAAATAAAATTAAAATAATAGTGATGCAAAGTAGGCAAATCTATGCAGTATTCTGCAAAGGTCTTCTTATTTTATTAAGTTTTACGGCTATAATAATTTATTTTCTTTGATTTGTAAACTCCGGTTCATTATATTAAAAAAGCATGGGAATAGTGTTTTGTTTTCTATTCAAAATATCGTGAACCTGGATTATTAACAAAATATTGATTTTTTTATATATAATTATTTAATTAAATACGTTTATTTTAATTTATAATTAAATAATCCTAGAAAATCATTGGATATTTTAGCGCATCCTCTAACTAACAGAACATTCTTGGGATGTTCGGTTAAGGTAAAAAATTAAACATTTTAAATTAATTTTTTTAACCTTTAAAATTTAAAACTTTAAATTTTCTATGTAAGACTAAAGACATGAGTTTAAGCTCAAATTTTTATAAAACTATTTATCTTAGTAATTGCTAATAAGTACTACATAAATAATATTGAAGAAGAAAGATCTTTAATTTAAAAATTTAATGTTGTCCAAAGTAACCACTTAATGAAGAATCACCCATATCAAAAATCAAAATTTTTCATTTGGACTAACTTTTGTTTTGGTTGTTTGTCCTATTCCTTCTTAATTCATAAAAATCAAATATTTAATAATTATAACCTAAAAATCTTTTAATTTTAGCAGTTGTACAAAATAACATTTACCCATGTATGAACGATATAAAAATCTTCATGATAAGTTTTGTGTCCAAATGGTACTGACTCCAATCTTTTTAACTTAACTTAATCATCAGTGAACCAGTTTTCCGTTGACAGAAGTAGTAATATTTTAATATCAGTGCACTGCAAAAACATGGTGTCTTAAATTGGCCAAAAATGTCTTACTTTAAGACATTTTTAAACAATTTAAGACACCTGTTTTTGCAGTGTGTGGCCAGACATTCTAAAAAATAAAATTCAAAGATTTTTTAAGGTTGTCAATGTGGAAAATAATTTTTTTTGGAATTACACTTGGGTCCCGTTTGAAAATATTTTACTGTCTGAGATAATTTTGTAGACAAAAAAACCAAGCAGTTTTGAAAACCAGGTCAAAAAAATATACCCATACTTATCTACATAAAGGAAATTTTATTAATTTAAAATTCTATTAAACGAACATAGTCCAATAAAAATGATTATTTGTTGTAAGTATTCTAAAAAAAAAATATTATCTAAAATCAAAAGTATGTTAAATAAAAATTAGAATTCAAAGTTTTGTTTCGAAATTCAAAGAGATTTTAGTGTTTCAATGCAAAAAAATGCATAGAGAATTCAAGGTTTTTAAGGACGCTGGACTCCTTGAATTTACAAATTTTGAATAATTGTTTGCATCATATACTTTGCGGGTAAGGAAAAGTACGTAAACTAAGTAGAAGCAGAACGTACAGCGAGACTCGCCACTCGGACTTTACGTCCCTCTTCTACTTATTTTACGGACTTTACTCACCCATTAAGCACATTGTGTAAACGTATTCATTGTAAGTTATGTTTGCTGCATGTTATTTTCTGAAGTTTCAATCTGTCCATTCTCCAACTACTAGCTTATAAATTCAATGTTAAACCACAGCCGATTGGATATTGGACAGTAGACTTTGTTGCATGTAAATTTAACAGTGAATCCTATGTTAAAAGACACGTTAAAACTCAGAAAATTAAAATAGACGTTTACATACTGGTTCACTGATGCTCATTCTCCCTTAAATCTCTTTAAAGCTAGAGGATTCTTAAAAACAAAATTCTTCATAAATGTTTAACGATGATAGCCATGAATCTAATCCTACTAAAAAACAAAAAAGCATAACCCTTTTTTAAAAATTTAGAACATTACAGGTAGATAACGTTTTATATAAATACAAAACGAAAACTTTTCTTTTTGAATCAGTGATATATCAATCACTGAAAATCAAAAAAATTTTTGTTAATTTAACATATGATTTGGGTGAAAATTTCATTGCAGCAGAAAGTCAACCATATGTGTAAATTTAACATCAAAATAAAGAGACATTTAACAATGATCTAAGAGTTAATTTTAAGAATTCCATTCACCTGAAAATCACATGCAGCAAAAATCACAGATAGTTTTTTCTGTGTACTTGGATTAAGAATAATAATTATTCTTGAATTCTTGACTGGACCGAGGACTGGACTAAAAATCGAAAACAATAATTCAAATTAAAGAAAATAATAAAAAAATTAGGAAATAAATTGAAAACTTAAGAATTAAATTAAAATTTGAAAAAATAATTGATAACTAAAAAAAATTACAAAATGACGAAAATAATTGACAATTAAAAATAAAATTCAAACAATGGCTACATTAATACGCAACCTGTAATGGAAGAAAATTATAATTAATGATAGAAAATTAAAATAAATAATTGTCTAAAGTTCTATTATCCTTATAGTCAATAAGCATGTTACAGAAAATGAAAATCATTATATTAGAATTAATCATAATTATATATTATATATCCTACTTGGAGGTCAATATACTCCACAATATTTTATATGAAACATTTTTACTTCAAATTCCGCATTGCAAAATAACTAAACTAAAAGAAGTATTGCAGCAAGCATATGAAATAACACACGTGTGAGCGCTGATGTATAGCGAACACACCCAAGCATACACATACATACACTTGCCGGCATACCATGATAGTGTGTTGTTTCCACACTAATGCATTTTCGAAATGATGAGTTATTTTTCTATTTTTGTTTACAATTATTAAAAACTAAATTTATATGAATACAAAATCATTAATTAAATCAATTGCCTTGACTGACTTCCGATTTCTTAAACAAAATAAATTTCATTAAATTAATAAAAATAAAAATTAGGTGAACAATAATTCAAAGGATTAAATAAATGAGTAATCAAACTAAAAATAAATAAGATGGCATCTATCGCTGGTTGTTGTCATTCCATGCGCATTTTAGCAATAAATAATCGAATAAATTATTACAAGGAGTGAAATTTAAAACCCACACTCTTTGGAAATTCTATTATTTGATTTAGAACTATCTAAGCCTCGAAGTTCAGACCTAAAAAGGAAAGAACATAAGAACAAAGAAAACTAATTTTGTAATATAAAAAAAAAAAATAATAATAATAAAAAGAAAAATGAAAAATAAATTGAATAAATAAATCAGGCTGTGAATTGCTGGAATTATTTCCATCGCGTATGGATACAACGACTAGGAAAGATGATGGGTCATCAAAAATATCCAGGTAGCAACACCACCTGTAACGCCTCGGAAATACAAAATTGCAAATACTGCAAATTTGGCATTTCCTAACAAAAGAACAGAGGCGACTTGTTTGATTAAAGGAATCAACTGGGCGCACAACGAATCGATCTATCAAAGAGGTAAAAGCTCTCGGATACTAAAAGTTGTCTGCCCGTCGTGAGTTCTTAAACGTATTTCTTTGACTTTGATTTTTTAATTCGAGAGTGGCCGCGACGTTCTTTCGTGAACTCGTAAATAAAAAAAATCAAAGTTATTATCGCGTATTCTAATCGTTTTCATTTCGACTTGCAATTTTCATCGAAAGTGGTCGCGATAATTAATCTAACTGTAAAGAAATTGGAAGTCGGGATTAGAATTAAAATCGGTTTTCCAAATTATTTGATTTTTCCGGTTTAATTCGAATAACTAATAAAATCAATTGAAAATTATTCTTTTGCCCTTTGAACTTTTCAAAGGTAGAATTTTAGTTATTTTATTTTTTTGAGAATTTAAAATTTAAGAAAATAAACTAAATATAAAAATCAAATTCAACAACTCATCAATACTGGCGGTATACTGGTAAAGTATAATCTCGTTCCATTCACACTACACGACAAAACATACACACAAAATTGTTCTCTGCTTAACGTTAGACTGTATTTGTAACATTTAAACATTTTTTGGTTGTTTAAATAAATGGTTAAAAATGGTAAATCAATCTTAACAATTTAATTTCCTTCTACTATTCCCAAGATAAATACAAACAGAAAAGGCTTGAATAAATAAGTCAGGAATTCGACTCATTTTACTACTCCGTGATGAGTTAAAACTATATCTTATTTCCACAAACAATAAAATCTAAATAAATAATTTTCTTGTTCGTGACAAATAATTTTGGTGGCAGCGGTGGGATTGAATTTCACTGTTTGTTTTATTTTTGAATAGTGACTTTTAGATTTTTGGAAATTTTGTGACTTTCAAAGAAGGAATTTATTTCACTAACGTTCTGGATACTGTACTCTCTCACATTCCATATTCTAGCAAACTTGGCAATTAATTTAAACAGTTTTTTTATATAAACAAATTTAATTAAACCAAAGTGAAGTGCGGGATAAAATAAAAATTTTAAATTAGATTTTTTTTTGCTGTCTCTAAATGTTAGTCGTTTTTTAGACCATTGAAAGAAAAATGGTCACCTTTGCACTTTGGGTAAACGCAGAAAAGAGACAGCGAGGACAGTAGTTATACTCAGCGTGCTCGCGAGCTCTGACTTCTTTAAAAATACAAAAACCTTCCCCTGAATAACCTTGTTGAAAGTGATTAGCCACTTGAACAAGTGAAGGGGACTAAACAAAAAAAAATAATAATAATAATAAAAAAAAAAAAAGGTTCTCTCGACGCGAATAAAATGAATTTCGTGCTAAACCTATCGTGAAAATTGACGTTTCCTATTTGAGTGTAAAAGTTTTTATATACTAACTGATAAAATTTTTGGTTGCTACGATTTAACTAAAACTGCGCCTCGAAGGCACTTATAGTAGTTAAATCTAAACAATTGTAATAATTTGGCCTTTTATTGGCAGAATAATTGCAATCGCAATCTGAAATTTTACGTTTATAGAAGTTTGGTAAATATTGCTTAAAATTTTAAGAATTTTGAAATTACTAGGATTTAACTAAAACTGCGCCTTGGAGGCACTTATAGTAGTTAAATCTAAACCGTCATAACAATTTGGCCTTTTATTGGCAGAATAGTTAAGACTGCGATTTCAAAATTTAAAGGTATTTTCTTTTATGAAATTTCGATAACGCAATGTAAAGAGGCATTAAAATACACTCCTAATAAGTTACGTTAATCAAAAAAAAAAAAAAACTTTTGGCCAAGATTTTCGTTTCATTTCTTTAAGCTGATCAAATGCAAAACCCTTCGAATCCGGTCCCCTTTTCCAAAGGCAACAATCGTAGATCGGGAAAATTAGTAAGGCAGAGAATTGAACGAGCAATCGAACAACAAAGATCAAAAATCCCTGAGGTACCGGCATACCCGGAACAAAGTAACAAGGCTACCAACCTAGCGTTAGCAGTTAATCCGCCTATAAACGAACTTAGGACTTTTAGGAATTCGAAAGAATTTTCGGAATTCTTTGAAGAATTACTTAATCAAGCAGAAGGAAACATAAAAGCAAAGAGTTCCAAGAATTAAAATTGTCAGAATCGATAACTGAATTTTCTAAATTTCCCTGTTTGACTCTTCAATTAATAAATGAAATAAGGTATTAACATTCTTTCATTTAGGCCATCCACTGCGTACAGGCCAAATTAGAATTATACCAAATCGATTATTTCTTCTTAATCAGTCTGGTTCTTAAGAAATAATAGATTTCCCTTTTTTTTTCAAGAATTATTAAGAATAGTCAGGATGGGAACTCTCGAGAATTTTTAGAATCGATGAAAGGAAAGTAAAACTCCACATTTAGGCCATACATATTGAATTTAGGCCAAATTGGGATTTTATATACAGATTGTTTTGTTAAAGGCTTGTTCTACACAAAATAATCTGTTTTCATTGTTTGTTTAAGGAACAAATGCTTAGAAATCTTATAAGTATCAATAAAGAAAAATTTTAATTACGATGACATGCCTGTTTTACAATGCCTGGTAGTTAAAAAGAAAAGTAAACGTGGTCGTCGAGCCGGTAGAAAGGTTAGGGAAAGGTACGAACGTGCTATTGCTCGTACTTTAAAAAGTGTAGAATCCCTCCCCGAAAAATTTGATACTACCACAGAACAAACATTCGAGGAAATTTTAGACTCAGTCGTCAAAGCAATAAACACGAATTAAGAAAAAAAAAAAAAAAACTATTTTTGGTATAAATCCCCACTCAGACTCCAAATCGAAATCAAATGGCTAACGAAAACGACGATAATGGTGAAGGAGCAGCACCTCCGGTTGATCGGAGTGCATCTTCGGTTGCAGACGTCTATGGCTCGCGTACTGATTTAGGATTTCAACCCAATACGCGACATAGTACAACTAATCCGCCCCAAGATGCTGGTTCGCCCCAAGAGAATGCTGCAATCCAGGTTGCACATTCCATCGCAAGTACGCTCGCTATCCAACAAGCTGCAGCACACATACCAAACTACGACGGTAAAAATATTCCGATTAGAGATTTTTTACAAGACATCGTTAATGCCGCCAGTTATGTCCCAGCGTCGTGCGAATCATCCCTAATCACTGCCGTTATAGGAAAATTATTGGGTCCAGCTCGAGAATGTACCAGAAATAAGTCTTTTAACAAAATCACTGACCTAATCGATCTGCTAAAAGAAAGATTTGCTCCGGGTAAACCGTTCGATTATTATTTCAATGAAATTTACCATATTGTAATGAGGCGCGGAGAATCAGTCAACGAATATTATGATAGACTAAATTCATATCTTAGCGGAGCTCAAGCCGCGTTAGAAATCTCACACACCCGCGAAGTTGCCACTACCACAATGATTCCTATTAGAGACTCTGCAACAAGAGCTTTTGTTAGAGGATTACCAGATGAGTTGTCTGCTTCGGTTGACACGAGAGATCCACTGTCGTTAACCGAAGCATTTAAGTATGCTAAGCATGCTGTTGAAAGACGAAGCTCATCATCAAATTCTTATAGAGTAAACCACCAATCAAGACATGATAATTATTATGATAGGTCGTACCCCCAAGACCCACGTTCTAATCGACATCCAGCCGAGGATGTCCGGTTATACGAACCCGACCAAAGAAATTGGCAACAAAATGGAGCTAGGCGTAATTTTGCAAGTCCAAATCGTTATCAATCCCCCGATCGTTACTCGAGGCAATATGAAAATTTTCCTAGAAACCACTCGGACCCACGATATTTTTTAGAACGCAGACGTTCACCTAATCCACAATATCAACACGAAAATCGTAGATATGATCCCCCAATTCAAGGAATCTTGCGCAGACCAGACTCTCCTTATCGTAGTGAATCATATTCGACACCTAACGATGGTGTTAACAGATCTCATTCGCCACTGCCAACACGAAATGCTGATCATTTAAACTCCGATCGTACTCGTCGGAACGACGCGACGGCGAGTCAACAAGATCAAGAGCGTCCTACGGCAGTCAGATTCTTAGAAAATCAATAGACCATACTACTAATGATAACATAGCTGAATCTCCGGTTATAAAGCTCGATGTCCCAGAATTGACAGCAGGAAACGGTAAATTTCTAATCGACACGGGTGCCGATGTTAACCTAATCAAGGTATCGGAGTTAGATCCCCGAGTACCTCTTAGGGAGAACGAAATTTCGGTTATCACGGGAGTGACCTTGAATCGTGTGCACACTCTGGGAACATGCGAATTATTGATTATGGGAAAATATAGAACTTTTCATGCAGTCCAACCTAAGTTTCCAATTTCGGTGCAAGGTATTTTAGGACGCAATTTCTTACGACAAGAAAGGACTAACATTTCCTTTTATCATAATTCGTTAATTACTAACACCAGACCAATAGATCCTATTCCATTTATTGATCCAGAATCAAATAGAGCCCGGTGTGAATTAGCTCCGGAAATCAAACCTATTCCTAGGATTCTCCATGTTAAAGCAAGGACAAAACAACAAATTTCGGTTCCATTACAGGATAACAGCATTCCGGAAGGTTACCTTCCAAAAATTAGGTCACCTGAGGGTGTATTTATCGGAAATGCTTTAACTTGTAAGAGGGAGGGAAATTGTCAAGTTTTTGCTATTAACACTAGGGAAGACGATATGGAATTTGAAGTTCCTCCACAAGAATTGTTCCCGTTTGATTATGGCCACGATTATAGTGATGATGATTCAATGGAGGGCCAAACTCCCCTCCACAATGCAGAAGAAAGAATTAAAGAAATCCTAAGGAAAATTCCCTCTACCCATTTAAACCCAAATGAATTAGAATACGTCCACAAATGGGTAAGAAATGGACATGATCGCTTTAAACTTCCTTCTGACAAATTGCCTATCACCCCTCTAGTAAAACATAAAATTCCCACGACAGATGAGGACCCTGTGAAAATAAAACAATACCGTCAACCACAACAACAGGAAATTCTCATAGAAGAGCATGTTTCTAAAATGTATGACGATGGAGTTATCTCAGGCTCTACATCACCTTACAATTCTCCGGTCCTAATAGTGCCTAAAAAAATGGATTCCAGTGGCAAGGTTAAGTGGAGAGTTGTAACTGATTTCAGAGCCCTAAATGAGAAAACAGTGGGTGATGCATATCCCCTCCCTCACATAAATTCTATTTTAGAACGACTGGGTGGTGCCCAGTATTTTTCTGTCCTTGATCTGGCTTCAGGTTTCCACCAAATTGGAACTGATGCTAGAGATAGACGGAAAACTGCCTTTTCAACCAGGAGAGGACATCACGAATATCTAAGAATGCCCATGGGCATCAAAAATGCTCCTGCCACATTTCAGCGTTTAATGGATCAAGTATTATATGGCATGCAGTACTCAGAGATTTTCGTCTACTTAGACGACATAATTATATTCTCTGCAACTCTCGAAGAGCATGACGTAATTGTGGAACGCCTTTTGTCTAGGCTTCGTGATGCCAATTTGGTTCTACAACCTGAAAAATGTGAGTTTCTTCGTACAGAGGTAACTTATTTAGGACATATTATTACTAGAGAAGGAATTAAGGCCGACCCAAAGAAATTAGACGCCATAGAAAACTTCCCTACTCCTACCACCGAGAGAAATGTTCGCGAATTTTTAGGTATCGCGGGATATTATCGAAGGTTCGTAGAAGACTTCGGAAATGTGGCTAAACCATTATTCAATTTATTAAAAAAGACCCAACCATTTCACTGGGGGGAAAACGAGGAAATAAGTTTCGGAAAACTTAAGGAAAGACTTTGTCGGGACCCTATCTTGCAGTATCCAGATTTTGAGAAAACATTTCGTTTAACTACAGACGCCTCAGATATTGCAGTTGGCGCTGTTTTAACACAAAATAAGGATGGCATTGATTTACCTGTTTCATACTATTCTCGAGTATTTAATGCAAATGAGCTTAATTACTCTAAAACAGAAAAGGAGTGCCTAGCAGCGATCCACGCACTGGAAAATTTCCGACCGTATTTATACGGACGCAAATTTATCTTGTCTTGCGATCACGAGCCATTAAAATGGGTCGAGGCAGCGAGGACTCCTGTTTGTAGGTTATCAAAGTGGCTATTCCAAATAAAGGACTATGATTATGACTTTGAGTGTAAATCAGGTAAAATAAATCGATGGTTACCAGCAATATCGAATAACCCACCCGATCAGGACCACAACTCTGACTCAGAACTGAATGAGTGTGATTCAATGGAACCTGATACCATAACAAAGCAATTTAAAGCATGCCTTGCAGACAAAGAATTCCCAGCACACGTCCGTTCGTTAGGGATAACATCCTATCCAATTAATACGCATGATCGTGCGGCCAAACAAACCGCGAAAGAAATAATAAAGAAAACGCTAGCACCAAGAAAAGATAGACTAGTATCCGACCCCGGGAAACAGGCTAAAGAAGTTGTTGAAAAGTTAACAAAAAAAAAGACTTCTAAATCTACCCTCGAAATTCCCAAGCAAGTGGGACAACTACCAATTCCTCAACCCATCCCTAGTACATCCAAAAATGTCAGTGCGGGAATCCAAAGGAAACCTGGTAGACCTAAAGGATCTAAATCTAAAATCCCTTCTCTTAAACCAGCATCAGAAACTGACAATACCAGTATAGCTGATAGACTCAGAACAAAAAGGACAATCCCTGACTATCGGGATAACCTTTCTGACGCAGAAGGATCAGGTATAGAAGCAGATAAAAGCAGTGATTCTGAACAGGAGTCTGACACTCCTGTTCAGAGACATAGGTTTAGCTGTCTCCCTAGTTTAGACGTACCGGCAACGGTGCCAACTCGTGAAAGCCCTGTTAGAAATACGCAAATGGAAGATCAAGGTGACAAAAAAAGGGTCGATGAGGAAGAAGTCGCGCGGCAAAATATTTTTCCAGAAACCCTAGAAACGCGGGATAATGCCCAAGAAGTCCTAGAACCTGAGGACATTCTTGTATATGCTAGTCCCCCACCATGTAGTAGTGACGGCGATGATTCGGATGAAGAATTTCCTAATATCACACTAGACCCAGCCCTCGTAAAAAGCATTCAGGAATCCATTAATAAATTCGACAAAACGGTAGGTAAAAATCACCAATCTTGGTACTGGGACTCAAATTTCTTAGATTTGGAACACCCCCCTTCTGATACAGAACCTGGCAAGGGCATCCAACAAGAAAAGGATCCCACAGAATCGGAAGATCGGCCCACGGTTATAGGTTCCCAGATAGATAGCACCATAGACCGTATCACAAAAGAACTTAAAGAAATAGGAGATTTAATGGCCCAAAATGAGTTAGGATCAGTTTTTGACGAAACGGAACATGAATCAAATTGCGAGATCCAGCAGGAAAAAGATCCTACGGACGTTGACACAATTGTACAAAGCGATTCTCCCGATAAATCAATTCTAGCACCCTTAACAAAAAAAGGGGTGACGTTTGCAACCCCAATGCCTAGTCATGGCCCTGTCGCACGTTCTACTCCTTACGTTCAACCAACTGATCAATTAGAACATATTACAGAAGCGACAGACGAAACACAACCGAATTTAACCGAAGTAAGACTTGATGTTAAGAAACCAAAACCAAGACGGTTACAGACCAACGTTCACGAAAATATTACCCAACCATTAATGGCAACCCACAATCCTTCTGAAAGAATTCCTATAGATCCAAACCCCACTAATTTACAATTACAAATGCCTTACATCCATTCTCCCGAAGCCATGGAATGCAACGAGGATAGAAACATCCCAGATTTAGCTACACGAACTAATGTCTTAAATAGTTGTCGCGAATCACTAACATATCAGCATGACAATTTAGTTCACTTTATTTCAAGCGACTGCGAAGTAGTAACTCCCGTCACGAAATTACTTCTGTCAATTGGCAGAATCGACATGAACGAAATTAAAGATAAAAAACCGAAAAAGGGACAAATAATCGTTACAGAAAAAGGAAAAAATAAAATATACTCAGTAGTTTTGAAAAATCAGTATCTCGACTCCACGAATTCAACAGACTTAGAACAAGCGTTAAGGAATTTATTATTTGCTCTAACCCATGATAAAATTGACCAATTTCGGATTGCACGTTTTGGAAACCTATGTGACGACCTCCCTAAAAACACTCTTACTGACTTACTAACGACCATTTTTAGGGACAAGGACATAAAGATTACGGTTTGTTATGGAAACGTAATCACCCCACCAGAAGAATTACGACAGAAAATCATTAAGGAGTACCATTGTAGTACCATAGGAGGACACAAGGGGTTAACAAAAACTTATAGGCGAATAAAAAGTAGGTTTTATTGGACGAATTTAAGAAAGGACATTATTGAGTTTATCCGTCGGTGTTCGGAATGTGCCGAGCAGAAACTTACGCGAGTAAAAACACAAGAGCCGATGCTTATCACAGACACACCCCTAGATACGTTTGATAAGGTCTCTTTGGACACGGTTGGCATATTACCCACAACACCAAATGGAAATAAACATATCCTAACAATGCAGGATCACCTTAGTAAATATTGTATAGCAGTAGCTATTCCCGACATTAGTGCAACGACAATTGCTCACGCCCTTGCAACCCACCTATTTTCGGTACACAGCGCACCCAGATGCATTCTGACCGACCGTGGAAAATCGTTTACTAGTAAAGTTTTGCGGAAATTGGCAAAAATCTTTAATATAGAACAAGTGACCACTTCCGGCTATAGACCTCAAACTAACGGAGCTCTAGAAAGAAGTCACATTGTTCTAACGGAATATATCAGGATCTATGCTAATAATTATGATGACTGGGATAGGTTGCTGCCTTTTGCTATGTTCTCGTATAATACCTCCGTACATGAATCCACGAACTTTACACCCTTCGAGCTGGTCTTCGGCAGGGAGGCTAGAATGCCATCTTCCTTCCCTGAAGAAGAAAAGTTGGAAACGTATGGTTCGTACTTGAGGGAGTTGATCACGAGAATGTATGAAATACGCAAACTAGCTGCTAATAACATCATACAAGCAAAATTAAAAACTAAAGAATATTATGACCGTAAGGAAAAACCCCTTAATGCAAAATTAGGAGACTTTGTTAGAGTAAAAATTGAAGTAAGGTCCGGTAAGCTCGATGCTTATTATGAAGGCCTTTACAAGGTAGTAGGATTCACTGAGAATCATAATGTTATTTTAGAAGCAGAGGACGGAACAAGAATAACAAAACACGCTGACAAACTGAAACTAGCTTACATATGACTAGACCAGTCTTTAAACGTCTCGGAAAACGGATTTCTAATCGATAGGCATGGGTTCATACACGTGTATACCGATGGATCTTGTTTCCGAAACGGCAAGGAACTTGCAACTGCTGGTATTGGCGTATGGTTTTCAGAAAATCATCCCTCTAACATTTCCAAAAGAGCATCAGGCAGACAGACTAATAATTCCGCTGAAATCGAAGCCGTGATATCAGCCGCAACTCAGGCAATAGTTGCTGGCATAAAAAAATTAAAAATTCATAGTGATTCCCGATTCCTAATTGATGGGTATACCCAATGGTTAGGAAAATGGGAATCGAATCATTGGAAAGCATCCAATAACCAACTTGTTAAAAATAAATTAGAATTTTTAGAATTAAAAGAAGCACTTAAAACCTTGGATATTCAGTGGTGTTATGAGTCTGCACATAGTGGCTGTTATGGAAATGAACGGGCAGATGAATTAGCAAAACGGGGCGCTCTATCTTAGAGCCACCCCTCTTCTCCAAAATTTTAATAAATTATGTGTTATTTTCTAGATTAATCATGTTGCATTTGCTGAAATGGATCATCTGGGGAATCCTGCTTTCCAAAGTGAGATGTCAGAAAGCGGCAGCAAACTATTCCAATACCAAATTCAAAACCAACATCGGGATTCATTATGAAAGATTAGGACCCCTGCAACACTCCACGGACGTTTGGCGAGTAGTGATCTATCTAGACACTGCACCTGCACAGAAACCGCTCTCAGATTTCTCGCAACGACTCCACGAGACCATGGAACATTGCCTTGCTATCGCCCAATTTAGATGTTACGAAGAACTAAGCTACTCCAGATTACGAAAAAAATTTGATGCTGTTGCTACATTACAAATCACACTATCGAATGCCGTACAAGAGTTACGTCACCATTCTGAAACTTACGCAGCGGAATCTACACCGATGACGATTCACAGAAGGAAGAGAACACTACCATGGTTTGGATTCATAGGCAAAATCGCCGGACCAACAGCCGGAATCTTAAATTACGAAGATGGTGACAGATACGAAGAAGCCATACACGAATTAAATTTAGTACAAAATAACATTTCAAGACTTATGGGTGAACAGGTACATCTTGTTCGTTCAGAATTTCATGAATTACACGAAAAGGGTAAGCAAAGAGACTCGGAGTTAATGGCATTGAAAACTCAATTAAAATCCTTCGTTAACAATATGACAGAAGTAATTAACACCGCTTCAATCGATATGTACCGTGACTCTTTGCAGAGAATTGCCCTAACCGTCGAATTCTCTATCGACGAACATCAGAAGAGTCTCGAACAGCTCATATCTGTAATCAACACCGCTCAAGAAGGAAGACTTCATCCATCTTTATTGAAAAATGAACAAATCCTTCGAATCTCCAGAGAAGTTCAAGATTTATTATCAGATGTAGAATTCCCGCTACATCCTTATCAACTTAATATAATCGATTTAATTAAAATCTCAGCCGTTTTTCCTAGAATCAAAAACGACAAACTCTTCATAGCCGTAGACATTCCATTGTTAGAGAAAACCTCTTACCGGCTATACCAACTACATCCAATGCCCATCATTCAAACACTTGCCGACAATACCACAACCCGAGCCTATATAAGACCAAGGACTAAATATCTTGCCGTCGGGGAGGATAAACAACAGTATTTTTATATTATGGAAACCACTCTGCAATCCTGCGCTTTCATCAGAGGAAAATATATATGTAAATTTACCCAACCCATCTATGAAGCCAAAGGAGTAAGGTCTTGTGAATTGGAATTACTTCGAAAACCTTCTCTAGACGCGTTAAAAATCTGTGATATCCGAATAACTTCAAATCAACAGCCATTTTGGATGCCACTAAGTACTGTAGGAGGATGGATATATACCCTAATCAAGCCAGAACTAGCCTATCTCACGTGTAGAGGAGAAACCACTAAGGAATTGGAAATCTCGGGAACAGGGATCATACAAATAGCCAGAGGATGCACCCTGAAGACTGATAACGCAATAATATCGGCTTTCAATGTCCTCGAGGATCCACAAGAATACCTATACGAACCAATGATCGATTTAAATGTGAGTGAAATTTTTCCAAAAATAATGGAACATCAAAGGATGTACGGAAGTAATATAAACGAAACTGAAATAGGCCCGCATATCTTAACCTGGGACGAAGAAAAGTCTGATGTCTCGCTAGCAGAACTCGAAAAACAATGGAAAATCCTAAGCCAGCACCAAGTAGAAACGGCACAAAATAATAGACTCACCAATACAACTCTGGGAGGAGGCACTATATTAGTATTGATATTCCTTCTATATGTATTCAGAAAACCAATTGGCAAGCTTACTAAAATCGTGACTTTTTGCAGCGGTAAAAATAAAAATTTAAAGGTATCAAGCCCTATCTTACCCGTTCGTAATCATCATCCTAGTCAAGTGCGATTTGAAAACAACGAGAATCCAGAGCCCACATCAGACGAAACGACAGAGGAACCTCCTGATAGTACTTCCAAAGAAACAAAAACCGAGCATAATTGGCGTGATTTAACGCCATGCCCAAGGACAAGAAAGCATCAAGTGCCACCCCAAGACACCTTAGTGTCTTAGGAAAAAAGAAAGTGAAATCTAGTTTAAGTTGAACTATTGTGAACTTTATAATTAAGTGATTAATCTAATTAGGGAGTAAAAAGGGGACTAAACAAAAACTATGAAAGCAAAATTTTATTAATAATACTAAGAAAATATAAAAAGGGTTAATAATTGTGTAATTTAATCATAGAAAAATAATCTAAATGTTAAAATAACGAACGAGTTTATCGAGCAGAAAGGGATTTACGCATTTTTCGAGCGCAGGTCCAGCAAGGCGAGATCATTTTTTTGATGTGAAAACGGGTCCGCTGAAATAAAAAAAAAAGAATTGTATCATAATACATCACTACAAAAATTTAGTAATTATGCAAGAGAACAGAAATCTTTTCTTACCAAATCAATGCGTAACCTCGTTTTATTCGGTAAAAATTCCAAAACATAGACCAGAATTACGGCAGGCTCACAAGGATAGGCGGGAAATTCAAAGAAATTGCGGGGTAGCTCGTCAAGTGTAACTTCCCGCAATTCGTCGTCAATAGAGAGCCAATAGCATCCCCCCGCTAATTTGGCTGTTTCAGCCATTGGGTGTCGAAATCTCAACTGAAATATATTGAAAAAGAAATTAGTATTTTTCTGATAAAATCATGGTAGAAAATAGTTTTATAGGTAATCACACCTACAATTACTGATAACAGGAATAAAATCTATCTATTTCAGTTTTTTTTTATTTTCCTTTTTTTTTAATAAATTAAAAAAAAAAAAAATTTTACTTTTACACATATTAATTAAATTATTTAATTGATACTAGTAAGACTAGGAATAGTTTGATTAAATAATGGAAAAATTATTCAACAGTAATGTTATCATAAGAAAAACAACTAAAAACATAGACTAAAAGTAAGATAATGAGCAAAGCTAAGCAAAATATATGTATAAATAAATAATAAAAATAATATCAATTTTATTTACATTAAATAATCCAACTAAAAATAAAAAAATTATATCTCTAAATAAAATTGTAATATTAAATTTAAGCTTTATAATAACATAAATTATTCATAATAAGAAAGACAAATTTTATTATTTAGTAAAAATTAAAATAACAATAATGCTATTTAATTTAACTAATGGTTATTATTTAATTATTAATTTATTATTGTTATTATCTCATTAATAAAAGAAAAATCATTTTCAATTAATATTTCCAATACTGTATTTTTATCTTTAAACTATTTCAAATAATTTTAAATTAACGGGATTAAAAATTATTTTTATTCATTTAAATTAAAGTTAAAGTCTAATTTATAAACTGACTTATTTTTATTTTTATCTTATTTGAATAAACTAAAATTAAATCTTAAATTTAAGTCGAAATTAAAATATAATATATAAGAACAATTCAAAAATAATTTTTATAAAAATAATTTTAATATGCAGTTTTAAAAGTAACACCCATGTTACAACGTTATAACATTATGTTATACACAATAAACGGCATAGCTATATCTCACCTGCACCCAAGGAGGGGCTCCAATTAGTAGAAATTTAAAATTGTAAAAGAACTAACCGGGCGCCAGTAACCGCGACATTTAAAAGATCCTACGACCCCACACCAAGTATACTCCTGGGTCCATACGAAACATTGATGAGAAAAATCCGGTCGCATTAACAGAGGGTCGAATGGAACCTTTGGAAACTTTAGGGCCAAAGCTTGCGACATAGGCAAATCCTGCCAATCCGGGATAGTTACGAAGTATCTAAAGAAAATGTTATTAAGTGTCAGCATTATAAGTAAATTTTAGTATCATAACATCGATTGAAAAAAGGGCGATTAATTAAAAATAAATAGACTAAATAGAAATCACCTCATTTCGGTTAAAAAGTAACACCGATGTTACAACTTTATAATATTATGTTATACACCATGAATTACTAATTAATATAAATCAGATTTAAATTTATACTCTCTAGATCTGAATTGGTTGGAAATGGCTAATTGGAAAGCAAAAACTCAGTTACTAATTGAAATGGTTATATTTCTACTAACCATTTAGTGAAAGGTAACTAATTATTAGTCAAATTCATTTTTAGGTTATGTCAAATTACTAAAATTTTAGTAAAATTCTGTTTACAAATTCAATTGTTCAAATTTTAACTATCTTTTTAGTTATATTCTTACTAATAATTGGTTATGTCTTGCTAATTTAGATTTAAGGAGTATGCTAGTTTTAAAATTTAATTATGGTAGACGTCAAAATGAATAATAAACTCGACAAACACATTAAAATATTTACGCCAACTTTAACAACGCGATATAAAAATTTTAACATTACTTAATTGTTTAATAATGGGACCTTAAATTAATTATTCCTAAAAATTTTCACATGAACAACCTTATTTAGCCAAATTAGGATGAAAAACGATATGTTATTATTATATAAAAAAAAAAGGGGGAAAAATTTTATTTTATAGCATGAATAAGTAATTAAAATAAATAAATAAACAAAATACCAAACAAAAACGTAATTAAAGTCCGTAGTAAAACAACTCATTAATTAAATACTCGGTAAATTTCAAATTGAAAAACCGTATTAGCACGTAAGTGTCATTTTCGTTCGACAAAGCTTGACTAACTTCGGCCGACTTCGTATACCTTCGACAGTTTGAAACTTAATTACAACATACGAATAAGAAACCACGATATTCAATTCCAAATCAGAAAAACAACTATTGAAATACTAAAATTTAAATAATATTATATGTAATTTATGTTCTAGAAATCTAATAAGTGGTTTTAATAAAACCATTAATTCATAACGAACTAAATAATCAAAATTTCGAAATTTTAATTTCAAATGAAATCTAAAGGAAATAAGCCGTGCTACAATATGTAAATACAATAGAAATACATAAAAATAGATAATAGATGAAACTAATAACTATACTATCAAAAAAAAAAAGAGACGAAAAAGCGATTATAGAAAAGTAAAATAATAGAAAATAGGCAAAACATACTTACTCATATTTCAGGAACGGTAATGTTAAAACCGTTTTGATCACAAAATATAATTCCACTATGGACGATCTCAGCCGTTCCTTTGATTCGACCCAATACATTAAACTATCCTCGCAAGGAATCTGCATCAACTCACAATTAAAGAAATAATTCCAGCCTTCCAAAGATGTTATTTTACACATCACATCCTCGTCCTCACTAAAAATCACTCGCAATAAATCAATCACCATCACGCAGCAACTCATTTCCAAAACAATGTTCATTTTTACAAAATTTTAAATTGAAATTAATAAAAAGAAGAAAAGATTTCTGTACCGTGCAATGACGAAATGAACACTAAACACTGAAATGAAGCATCCGGCGAAACAGATAACACAAAGATGCAAACGTAGCATTTCTGGACCTGCTCTCAGGTGCTAAAGAAATAAAGTCCCATATACAATTATTAATTCTACTGAACATAATAATATTAACATTATTACAAAATTTAAAATTAGGCGATTAATCGTCAAGGGACGACGATTGAAAAAAGGGGCGAGTTGTAATGGAAGAAAATTATAATTAATGATAGAAAATTAAAATAAATAATTGTCTAAAGTTCTATTATCCTTATAGTCAATAAGCATGTTACAGAAAATGAAAATCATTATATTAGAATTAATCATAATTATATATTATATATCCTACTTGGAGGTCAATATACTCCACAATATTTTATATGAAACATTTTTACTTCAAATTCCGCATTGCAAAATAACTAAACTAAAAGAAGTATTGCAGCAAGCATATGAAATAACACACGTGTGAGCGCTGATGTATAGCGAACACACCCAAGCATACACATACATACACTTGCCGGCATACCATGATAGTGTGTTGTTTCCACACTAATGCATTTTCGAAATGATGAGTTATTTTTCTATTTTTGTTTACAATTATTAAAAACTAAATTTATATGAATACAAAATCATTAATTAAATCAATTGCCTTGACTGACTTCCGATTTCTTAAACAAAATAAATTTCATTAAATTAATAAAAATAAAAATTAGGTGAACAATAATTCAAAGGATTAAATAAATGAGTAATCAAACTAAAAATAAATAAGATGGCATCTATCGCTGGTTGTTGTCATTCCATGCGCATTTTAGCAATAAATAATCGAATAAATTATTACAAGGAGTGAAATTTAAAACCCACACTCTTTGGAAATTCTATTATTTGATTTAGAACTATCTAAGCCTCGAAGTTCAGACCTAAAAAGGAAAGAACATAAGAACAAAGAAAACTAATTTTGTAATATAAAAAAAAAAAATAATAATAATAAAAAGAAAAATGAAAAATAAATTGAATAAATAAATCAGGCTGTGAATTGCTGGAATTATTTCCATCGCGTATGGATACAACGACTAGGAAAGATGATGGGTCATCAAAAATATCCAGGTAGCAACACCACCTGTAATGCCTCGGAAATACAAAATTGCAAATACTGCAAATTTGGCATTTCCTAACAAAAGAACAGAGGCGACTTGTTTGATTAAAGGAATCAACTGGGCGCACAACGAATCGATCTATCAAAGAGGTAAAAGCTCTCGGATACTAAAAGTTGTCTGCCCGTCGTGAGTTCTTAAACGTATTTCTTTGACTTTGATTTTTTAATTCGAGAGTGGCCGCGACGTTCTTTCGTGAACTCGTAAATAAAAAATCAAAGTTATTATCGCGTATTCTAATCGTTTTCATTTCGACTTGCAATTTTCATCGAAAGTGGTCGCGATAATTAATCTAACTGTAAAGAAATTGGAAGTCGGGATTAGAATTAAAATCGGTTTTCCAAATTATTTGATTTTTCCGGTTTAATTCGAATAACTAATAAAATCAATTGAAAATTATTCTTTTGCCCTTTGAACTTTTCAAAGGTAGAATTTTAGTTATTTTATTTTTTTGAGAATTTAAAATTTAAGAAAATAAACTAAATATAAAAATCAAATTCAACAACTCATCAATACTGGCGGTATACTGGTAAAGTATAATCTCGTTCCATTCACACTACACGACAAAACATACACACAAAATTGTTCTCTGCTTAACGTTAGACTGTATTTGTAACATTTAAACATTTTTTGGTTGTTTAAATAAATGGTTAAAAATGGTAAATCAATCTTAACAATTTAATTTCCTTCTACTATTCCCAAGATAAATACAAACAGAAAAGGCTTGAATAAATAAGTCAGGAATTCGACTCATTTTACTACTCCGTGATGAGTTAAAACTATATCTTATTTCCACAAACAATAAAATCTAAAAAATAATTTTCTTGTTCGTGACACTACAAATTACAAATTTTTGGTATGAAGATAGCAAAAAATATTCCAATTTGATCAAACTTTAAAATTTAAATTAATTCAAATTTAAATGCAAATTATTTAATGCAAAATAATTAAATAATATTAATTATTTTGCATATTCAAAATACTTCTTACAATATTTTTAAGAGGCTTCACTTTTTCGAAACTGCTTAATTTTTATCTTATATTTTTTTTTTTACAAAATTTTTAAATTTGTATTCCTTTTACTTTTGATATTTTACTTTTGTATTTGTTGTTTTATTTTAGGATTTTCATTAATATTATTTTTTTATGTAAATTACTTATTTTATAACATTCACTAAACTTTTTATTTCAATAATTTTCGTAAATATTTCCATATTTTTAAAAATAAATTACGCTCATTTTTTTTAAATTTAGTAAATTTGTTTTCACATCTTGTCTATTTTTTGCGAGATTTCTTGCAAACTGACTAATTGTTTCATAACATTTTTAGATTTCGTGTAATATTATAAACATGTTTTTGGTTTAATTTGCCAAAATTTTTTATTTTTAAAAGATTTTTAAATTTATTTTTATTTTATTTTTATGAATTATAATTTTTTAGTAGATTCTAACCAAATTTTATTATTTTTTGTACCTTTTACATTCTTTTTACAGTTCGTTAGATTAAGGAAAAAACATTTCTTAATTTTCTTACTATTTATTTAATTTTCTTGATTTTTCACTATTTTTTTGTCCTTCCTTGATTTTTAATTAATTCTTTAATTTTTGTCATCATTTTTCCACTTCTTAGAAACATTTTTTATTTTTTTAAATTGTTTATTTTTTATTTCATAATTACGAAATTTTTAAAACATTTATTTGCTGCTTTTAGCTACATTTTTTAAATTTCTCATTTTTCAACTTTTTTGAAAACTTTGATTCTTTTATTTTATATTACGTAAATTTAATCTTATAATAAATATTCTCATTTTAACATCGTTTCTTTATTTCATAGAATTTCTTTTCTTTTAAAATTTTGTTCTCTTTAGTAATATATTTTAAAGTTTTTTAATTATCTCCTTATTTTTTATTTTCATTTTTTTAAAACAGTTTCTAGTTTTTATATATTTTTATGCCACTATTTTATTCTTGTGTTGTTTTCTTAATTTTTTCTTCATTCCTTTAATAATGTCCATGAAATTTTTTTAAACAGACTATTTTCTTATCTTCTTACGTTCTTGTTTCTTTATAATTTGTTATTATTTTGCTGCTCTTACCTAATTGTCTTAATTTTGCAATCACATGAATTTTAAGATATTTTTTTTAATTTTCTCATTTTTCCAACATAAATTATTTAATTTTGAATAAATGTTTTATTCTTAATTATTTCTTATTATATATTCTCAGTTTAAAAAATAAACTAATACAAATAAACATTTTTAGGTTTTATATGCTGATACCATGTTCAAAAAAATCAATTTTTGATTTAAATAAAAAAAAGTGCAATTTAAATAAATATAATCGGTTTTTTTTCTTAAATCATGATTTTTATTAGCCAGCCTGTAATAAAAACATTAAAAAAGCTAATCAACTACTTTCTAATATATTATTTCAAAATTGTAGTCTATAATTTTCACTTTTAAAAATCCGGGAAAATTGTGCTCTAACATCCGGGAAATCCGGGAATTTGCCGGGAATTTAAAATTGCCAGTTTGCTAGACACCCTGACTACTTTTGTCCCAAAATTAACCTTTTTGAATAAAAAATTTAATAATTTAATATTTTCTAAATGAAGCAAAACGTATTCGCCAAATTTTAATAGCAAGTAAATTCTATTAATATTAATATTAATCAAATTACATTATCATCTTAAAATAATGTAGTTTAATAAAATTTACATTTTTATAACTAAAATAAGGAAATTAATATTTTGCGTAAGTTTTGATGTATAATTTAAAATAATTTTTTAATTATAGTGTTTTTCGAACAAAATGACTTTCGGTAAAATTGATTTGGGAGCAAATAATGGTTCTGCAATATTAATATTCTGTAAATTTGGTTTTCTGCAAAATCAATATTCTTTCATGTTGATGTTCTTTAAAATTAAAATTCTACAAAAAAAATGTATCAAATTATTCTAACAAATTTGCTTCACAACATTTTTATGCCTCTCCGTATGCAAAAAGGAAGTATATGTTGTACAGTTTCTAATTTTTTAAAATCTATTATGGACATTGCAGAGGATTCACGAATAAAGATGATATAAAATATGTATTTTTAAAAAATGTTACACAAAGTGAAGTTCAATCCTAACCCGGCTGACCTACTCAAAATCGAATTTCACTGTCTATTGCTTTCAAATTTTTAAAGTAAATACAACCTATTAAAAAAATCATCAGACAAGAATTTATTGATTAATTATTATTTATTATTTAAATTAAATATAGTTAAAACTGTAACAAAATATAAAAATATTATTAATTGATTTTTTATTGTCAGTAGAAACGGAAATGGAGAACGAAAAGCCGCCGTACGCTATTGTAGAATTTGAGGATAGTTTATCAATAATTAAAACCATGTGGGCCGTTTTCAATGAGCAAGATAAATTGGTAGCAGCTTACTTTCCTTTTAAAATGACCAAAAGCGAAATTAACAATTTATTAACAAGTGACAATTCGGTCACATACGAAGCGTGGACTGACGAGGAGGGAAAGCCGTATGAAATCCACATATTTCACGATTATGCAAGTAAGTTTCTGTCATATCACAATTTAAAATGCATTTTTTAATTTTTTCACATTTGTTGCTTCCTCATAGAGGAAGCTTTGTGATCGTTCAGATTTTCGATTTTCCAAAAATAGTCTAAATTAACTCATTTTCATCTAAAAAGCGTAAATTTTCATTCCTAAGCAAATGTCCAGATGTATGTTTGCGTGTATACGTGTGTATGTATAGCGTTTTTTGTCGCCAGGATATCACGAAAACCCTTCAGCGGATTTCAATAAAATTTGCAGGCCTCATACTCATGCCACTATTGCCAATTTTTGACACTTTTCTCAGCTAATGCCACTATTTAGCTACTATTTTGAAAAAAATGCCACTAATGACATTTTTTTTTAAAAAAAGACCACTAAAGACACTATTTTTAACTCAGATGTTTAATAAGTCTCTAAGTATTTGCCTGCTCTCCTTTTCTTGATTAAAATTCAAATATAAAAAATGCATTCAATTGGTCGAAATCAAAAAATTATAAAAAATTATTTTCACTGAGACGGAAGAAAATGACCAAAAGACTGAAGCAGAAGCCAAAAAAGGAGGAAACGTATTGTGGTTTATTGTAGGATTTGTTTCTGAACTTTGGGAGGAAATCCATTTTATTATTCTGGAAATTTTCTAATCTTTAGGACTAATTTCCAATTTTTTTTGGAATACGTCCATTTTTCTGAAATACGAAAATATTTTCATATAGAAATAGGATTCATACTTTTTACTTTTGGGGAGAAATCCTTCGTATAAAGACGATTTTCTAATTTTCTGAAAAAAATTTCAATGATTTCATAAAAATATTTTTTCTTGAAACATTGGAACTTTTCCACCAATTCCTGGGACTTACTTACGAATTTTTGGAAAAAATCCACAATGTTCAAAAATTTTTCCAATCTTTAAGAATAATTTCCAATTTTTTTTTTAAACAGGGAATTTTTCCAAACTTTACGAAATAAATCCACTAGCTTGGAAAATTGTGTAATTTTCGGGGAAAAAATTGAAAACAAGAATTCCAAGACTTAAAATAAACCTTAAAATATTGGAGATTATGAAAACATCACAAATCACACAAAATTAAAAAATGGCCAGGTTGATAATGTTCCCATTAGTCCAGATAAAATAGAAAAAAAAAAATATTACTATTCAAGAACTTTTGTAAATGAAGTATTCCATATTTTTTAAATGTAATGTATTTTTAATATATTGTATAAAATAAAAACAGTAATATTTATTATTAATTTTTGTTATTTTTACAACGATAAGATTAAATAAATAAATAAATTTATATATATTTGTTAACAAAAATATGACACTATTTTGCCACCTTCTTGAACAGTTTATGCCACTTTTGAAACTATTTTTCATTGCAAAACTGAGTATGAGGCCTGAATTTGAATGACTTTTTAAGCTCGTGAATATCTAAATTTGGACACAGGGATTTTTGAAAATACACAATCAAATTTTGTTGAACACCTTTTTCCATCAGGGTTGCCACAGGTCAGAGAATTCAGGGAAATCAAGGGAATGTCAGGGAAACTGAAATGGGTCAGGAAAGTCATGGAAAAGTCAGGGATTTTCATCAAAAGTACTGAAAAAATGAAAAAAAATCTTCAAAATGGGGGAAAAATTATATTTTGCTAAAATTTACTAAGTAGAGAAAATTACAAAACAAATTTTTGGAAGGCATATTTCAAACATTACTAAAAATAATTGATGTTTACAGTCTGAAAAATAATTATAATTCGCAATTTATATAATAATTTACAAATTTCTTTCATTCATTCATTCATTCTGTCCACACCTGAAATTTGTAACTAAATTTTTTTTTAAATTTTATATAATTCTTCCCCTTCTTCAAATTGTGCAAATTTTTATACTTATAGCAATTTTAATTCCTTCAAACTTTCATTACTTTAAACTTCCATTAATTAAATTTTCTATTATGATTCCAACTAAAATTCACAAAATTTCATATCATCACTTTTCAATTATTTTCTAAAGTCTTTAAATTATTGTCATTAATATTTAAATTTAATATACCCTTTTTAATTATTTTCTACGAATTTCAATTACTTTCTTCAAACTTAAATTACTTTTGAAATTTTTTAATTACTTTGTTCAAATTTCAATTATTTTTTGAATTTTTCAATTTATTTTCTTCAAATTTAGATTATTTTTTAAAAATTTTAATTCTTCTTCCTCAAATTTCAATTATTTTTTAAAATTTCCATTTTTTTTCTTCAAATTTCAATTATTATATTAATTTTTCAATTTTTTTCTTGAAATTTCAATAATTCTTTTACTTTTTTAATTATTTTATTTAAATTTCAATTACTTTTTAAAACTTTCAATTTTTTTCTTCAAATTTCAATTATTTTTTTACTTTTTAATTATTTTATTTAAATTTTAATACTTTTTAAAAAATTTCAATAATTTTCTACAAATTTTAATTTTTTTCTCAAATTTCAATTATTTTAGAAATTTTTCAATTATTTTTGAAAATTTTCAATTATTTTGTTTCGATCTTTTAATTTGTGTCTTCATTTTTTTATTTTTATTAAATTTTTCAATTAGTTTTGCTATTTTTTTTATATTTTTTTCAAAATAAATTATTTGTGTCATTTTACAATTTTTTTCTTCATATTTCAATTATTTTCGCTATTTTCGAAGTATTTTGTGATTTTGAATTTAATTTTTTCATATATAAGTTATTCTTTTCATTCTTTAAATTATTATCATTAATAATTGAATTCAATATACCTTTTTCAATTATTTTCCACAAATTGCAATTATTTACTTCAAATTTTAATTATTTTGTTTCGATTTTTCAATTTTTGTCTTCTTTCTTTTATTTTTATTCAATTTTTCAATTAGTTTTGTCATTTTTTTGACAATTGTTTTTTTTTTAAATATATTACTTGTGTCATTTTACAATTATTTTATTTATATTTTAATTACTTTTGCAATTTTCGAAGTATTTTCTTTAAATTTAAATGGCTTTTCTGAATCTTTATATTATTATAGTGGATTTATTAATTTTGTACACCTTTTTCAATTATTTTCTAAAAATTCCATTTATTTTCTTCAAAATTAAATTATTTCTACCCCTAATTTTTGAATTTTCAATTATTTCTATTTTTTATTATAACTTTCAAAATTGGTGTCTAAAATTTCAATTTATTTAATACATATTTTTAATTATTTAAAATTAATTTCTGAGATTTTCAATACTTTTATTAAAATCTCAATTATTTTATTTTAGTTCTTAGATATTTTATAATTTTTCAATTATTCTTGTCAAATTTCCATTATATTTAATTTTCTATTTTTTATATATTTTTTAATTATTTTCCCAAACCTTTAATTATTTTCATTTATTTTAAATTAATTTCTAACATTTTGAATTATTTTCCTAAACTTTTAATTATTTTAATTTCTTCAAAAAATTTATAATAACAATTTAGAATAATAATTGACGCAAACACAAGTTTCAGAAATTAATAGCGCGCGTTGTATTATCTACTTTTATAGTAAATGTAGGAAGAATTAGTCTTACAAACTCAAAAAAGGTCAGGGAGAATGGAAAAAATTGGTCTGAAAATCAGGGAGAAGTCAGGGAAATTTGTAATGAAGTATTTATGGAAACCCTGTTCATCGAAAAAAATCGTTTTTTAGTAAAATTTTTTTCCAAACTAATAGTACAAGTTAATGATTGATCAAAAATTCGTAAAATAATTTATGTTTTTTCATTTTTTTGTACTTCAAATTCTCTTCTTTTAATAACTTCTTCAATTAATTAACATATTACTTTAGTTTCGTATAAATAAGTAATATCCATATTTTTTCGTAGCAACATTTGACATCGCCTGTAAGAAACTAAATTTGTTCATTCAACTATCCGAGGTATCAGCAGATAGTGAAAAAAACTCTGCGAGTTTAAAAAAGTCCAGACATAAACGATGTATGACATCAAAGATGTCTGAATTTATTAACAGAAGACAGCCTTTAGGTGAGCTTATTTACTCTGCAGAAGTTGTTATACTATAAACCTGTACTTGGGTATAATTTAATTTTTTTTAATACATTTATGGGTTACTTTAAATTTTTTTGCAAATATTGAATAACATTTGTATTAAGTAATCCTTTCTTTTAATATTTTTTCCTCAATTGTCTTCAATAATCGATACAAATATACATTATACTTAACATAATTAAAGAATGCAGGGTGGCCACAATGTCAGGGAAGTCAGGGAACAAGAAAAATTGTCAGGGAAATGTTAGTGAAAATACATTTTTGTCAGTGAAATTTTTGCTTTTTCATCTTATAATTTCTTATTTTTACAAAATTAGATGAATTTTTTCTCCTTTCACTTTTGATGCATTTTTTTTTGGATTTGTCATTTCATTTTAGGATTTTCTTTAATTTTCTTCTTTTTATGCAAATTATTTAATATTATTTTATACAATTTTGTTATTATAACATTCTCTAAACTTTTTATTCGAGAGATGTTTTGCAAACTTGCTTATTCCTTCAAAATGATTTTAGATTTTCTTTAATTTCTCTAAAATTATTGTAGTATTTGCAAAAACTGTTTTATTTTTAAAGGATATTTAAATTTCTTCTGTGAAATTTTTCTTTATCTTCAAACATACATTTTTCATTTTATTTTTATTAATTCTAATTTTTTAGTAGAGTCTAAGCAAAATTGATATTTTTTGTATTTTTTACATTTTTTTACAGTTTGTTAGATTAAAGAAAGAAATATTTCTCTATTTTCTTCCTACTTATTTAATTTTCTTGATGTTTTACTATTTTTTAGTCTTTCCTTGAGTTCTAATTAATTCTTTAATTTTTGTCATAATTTTTTTATTTCTTTGAAACATTTATCCTTTTACATTGTTTAGTTTTTATTTTATAAATACGAATTTTTGAAAAAATGTATTTAATGCTTTTATCTTCATTTTTAAAATTTCTCAATTTTCTACTTTTTTTAAAGCTTTCATTCTTTCATTTTATATTACGTAAATTCAATCTTGTACTAAATATTTTCATTTTAACATTGTTCGTCTGTAATTTTTCTAATTTTAAAATGTTGTTCTCTTTAGTAATATATTGTTAAATTTTGTTAATTATCTTCCTATTTATTATTTTAATTTTAAAAAAATATTCGTAAATACATTAATTTTTTTAAAAAATTTCTACTTTCTTATATATTTTTATATGACTGTTTCATTCTTGTGTTGTTTGTTAAATTTATTCTTCATTTCTTTAATAAACTACTTACAAATAAACATTTTAAGATTTTATATACTGATTATATTTACAAGAAATCAATTTTTAATTTAAATAAAAAAATCAGATTATTTCTTTTTTAAATCATGGTATTTATTTATCAGTCCCATTATTTATTATAATAAAAAAAAATTGTATTTCATTTTACCTGTTTTTTATTACTTGTAATTAAAATTTTATGTCATAGAAATTTGTAAATTGAGTTTTGTGGCCACCCTCGAATGTTTTCTCTTTTTCTGTACAAAAATATTCATATTTTATTTGTACTTTTGTGCTTTTTATTTTAGCTGATGTAGAGAACACAGTAAGGGGTGACAAAGCAGGAACAGCACCCATAACCAGAAGCTTAAATTCCGGAGAATTTGAAGGTATTAACGTTACGTACTTAAATCACGTAATATTAAAATTTTAAAAATTCATTTTCTACATACGTTACACTTATTTATAATATAATACATGATTTCAGAAAGTAGTCAACATATTACTGATGACCTATTTATGGATACAAACGGTGTGAATACCAATTATGATGCATCGCTACGTAAATATCTACTATTTTCTTTTTTTAATTTGTTTCTTATTACAAATGTTATCAAAATTCCATTAATAATTACAGAAATGCACATGAGTGATTTTTATTTTTAAGGAGGAATCGGACAAACAATCGGATCAAAAGTTAGTCCAAATAAATAATTTTGATTTTTGATATAGAAGACACATAAGTTAATGTAATTTTTTTCAGGGAAAGTGTAGACACTTGCAGTTTTTACAAAATGAGCCGTTAAAAATTGCAATTTGATGAAAATTAAAGAAAATTGACGTTGGAAACGATTATTCAATTTGAGGTTAATTTGAACCACTTTTTTGACAAGGCAAAAAGGGAAAACCAAGCCTGACAGTCAACTATGTTATGAGCCAACTTTTGACTTTTAAAGCAGGCAAACTATTCACAATGGTGGGAAGATCATATAAAAATTAACATTCACGTTGCAGCGTCTCTACGCATTAGTAATTCGTAAGTAATGTTTAATACATTATTCGTGTAAGTAAATATTTAATTATGAAAAAATTACGTTTTATTAAGAGCATGCGATTGATTATGGTGTCTTTATACTCCCATAAATTTTCCCTAGTTATTACTTTTATAATAATGAAGATATTCTTTTTAAGGCCGTTGGAGACACAGAGTCCGCAGAGAATCTGTAGGGGGGAGCAGTGGTTCTCAAAGACTGTCCCCATGCGTTTTGAAGACTTAGGAATTTTTCGCGACAAAGTCCAACACTTTTCCCACAAAAGAACATCGTACTGCAAATTCTATTGAAATAAAGATTCAGAAAAATACTTACTTTTGATAAATCAAGTATTTCCTGAGCTTTAGTGTCTCGAGGAAATTCGTGTGATGAAAACAACCTCCAATGATGTTCCATTGGCAATTTTTTCCAATAAAACCAGACACTTTTTCCGAAAATGAAAATCGTAGTGAAAATTTAAATTTAATTAGCACTTTTTCACTTATTTTGTTTTTGGCATATGAGTTTTTAAATCGCGTCAGTCTCTCGAGGAAATACAAAATCACTTGACACTTCACTCACTGATACCCACTTTGACAATTTTTTTCGGCAAAATCCGACACTTTTTCCACAAATGGTCATCGTAGTGAAAATTTAAATTTAATTAGCACTTTTTCACTTCTTTTGTTTTTGGTATTTGAGTTTTTAAACCGCGTCAATCTCTCGAGGAAATACAAAATCACTTGACACTTCACTCACTGATTCCCACTTTGACAATTTTTTTCGTCAAAATCCGACACTTTTTCCGCAAATGGTCATCGTAGTGAAAATTTAAATTTAATTAGCACTTTTTCACTTTTTTTGTTTTTGGTATTTGAGTTTTTAAATCGCGTCAATCTCTCGAGAAAAGTAAATTTTTTTCAATTTCATCAATGAAAATGTCAAACAATGTAGCAGAATATAGTTTGTCGTGCGCTGTTCTGATACGGCATTTTCGGGTACTATAATTCACACGGCGCCGCCTTTGAAATTATAGACAGGCGTACATTATATTCATTATATTAATCAACCTATTTATAAAATTCAATGTTTAGATATTAATTGTAAAAATTTATTATAAAAAATTAATGTCAAGTTCCAAACATAATTTTGTTAACTTTGTACAAAAAATAAAAGTTGTTTGTTATTTCAAGTGTAATTAGCTCTATTGAAAAGACGCATTTAAAATAATTTAAACCATTCAAATGCAACAAGTACATTATTTATTGTAAATCATGCATTAATAATTTCTAAACAATTTAAATATTTTTTAAAATCTAAGAGTTGAAGCAAGGACTAAAAAACTAGTGTAATTTCAAAAAAATTAAATGAACAGGAAGAAAATGGAGAAATGTTTTTTTCTTAATCTAACAAACTGTAAAAAATGTAAAAAGTAAAAAAGAATAAGTAAGTAAGTTTGTAAAAAAACTCTCAAGAAATAGACAAGATGTGAAAAGAAATTGAAACAATTTACAAAAAAATAAGTGTATTTACTTTTAAAAGTATAGAAATAATTATTAAAATTAACGTAATAAAAAGTTTAATGAATGTATAAATAAGAAAACTGTGTAATATAATATTAAATAATTTTTATAAAAAGAAGAAAATTAAAGAAAATCCTAAAAAGAACAGAGACAAATACCAAAAAAAAAATATCAAAAATACCTAAACGGAGAAAAAATTTTTAAAATGTTGTAAAAATAATAAATTATAATATAAAAATGAAAGTAAAATCTCTTAAAAATCTTGTAAGAATATTACCAAAGGAAGGATTATTGTGAATATGGAAATTAATTAATATTATTGAATTAAGATGCATTGAAATTTAAATTAATTTAAATTTAAAAGTTGGTACAAATTGGAATATGAGTTCATTGATGTTTGGAATTTATATAACTTTTAATGACTTGAAGATATACAAATCTAATATTATTTTTTGATAACTTGATACCAAAAATTTGTAAATTGTAGGTATTTTGATCATCTGTATTAATACAATTTTTTAAATTTTATAACGAATAAAATATTGAAATTTTCAAGATTTATCCACAAATTTCTGTTTTTTTTAATGATTTGCGATACTTTACATGCAATATTGGACATCCGGAGAATTGAAAAGTTTTTTTTTCATTTAAATCAATAACAGCCCTGTTTATAGATTACATTTATTTTATTTATTTCAAGCAATCTATACATATATCTTTGATGAATAATTTGATCTCTGTTTCCGAACTTCTATGTAAGTCGGGTTGCCTTCTTTCTCTGCACTAAATAAACCATAAGGATTTATGATGTAACTCTTAGAATTTGAGAAATAATTTAGCAAAAAAAAAGATAAAATTTTTTCCTACATAAATTTTAATTTGTTAATTTTAAATTATGCAATTCTTTATTACAATATTAAATATAATAAACAAATTAATAATGTTCTAAAACAAGTATTAAAGTAAATTTCTTATTTCTTCAAAATAAAAGAGAGAATTTTTATTACATAATATAAATATTATATAATTTTTTTTTAATATATTGAATGTTTTAAAAATAAAATAAATTAGTTCAAAAATGATATTAGATTAAACTACATATCTTTTAAAAATAAAATGTAACAAAACTACTTGGTAAATAAATTATATTTACTTATTTAATTTTAAATCATACATTTTTTAAACCACGTTTTTTTTTCTTATAAAAAAAGAGATATACATTTGTCTGTGTAGCATAAAATACATACAATTTATTGACAACATTTTCAGAAAAAGCTGTCTCAAATTCGACCAATTCAGATGAAAATTCTAAACATGACAGTTAAATTTCAAAAATATTTGTTAACATGCCCAAGTTATTAAATATTTAACAAAAAAGATCTATAAAAACGATTTAGCTTTCAAGAAAGTGCAACATTCGCAGTTTACAAAATTTTTTCCACGACATTTGTAGAAAAATTTAATTTTTCTTCCGTCAATAAGCACAAAGTTTCTTATTTCTGATCTAAATTTGTTAAATATTTGATAACATGCACAAGTTATTGAATATTTAACAAAATAGACCAATAAGTATTAATTGTATTAATTGTATTAATACAGATGATCAAAATACCTACAATTTACAAATTTTTGGTATCAAGTTATCAAAAAATAATATTAGATTTGTATATCTTCAAGTCATTAAAAGTTATATAAATTCCAAACGTCAATGAACTCATATTCCAATTTGTACCAACTTTTAAATTTAAATTAATTTAAATTTCAATGCATCTTAATTCAATAATATTAATTAATTTCCATATTCACAATAATCCTTCCTTTGGTAATATTCTTACAAGATTTTTAAGAGATTTTACTTTCATTTTTATATTATAATTTATTATTTTTACAACATTTTAAAAATTTTTTCTCCGTTTAGGTATTTTTGATATTTTTTTTTTGGTATTTGTCTCTGTTCTTTTTAGGATTTTCTTTAATTTTCTTCTTTTTATAAAAATTATTTAATATTATATTACACAGTTTTCTTATTTATACATTCATTAAACTTTTTATTACGTTAATTTTAATAATTATTTCTATACTTTTAAAAGTAAATACACTTATTTTTTTGTAAATTGTTTCAATTTCTTTTCACATCTTGTCTATTTCTTGAGAGTTTTTTTACAAACTTACTTACTTATTCTTTTTTACTTTTTACATTTTTTACAGTTTGTTAGATTAAGAAAAAAACATTTCTCCATTTTCTTCCTGTTCATTTAATTTTTTTGAAATTACACTATTTTTTTAGTCCTTGCTTGCGTTTTAATTATTTCTTTAATTTTTACGTTATGTATAAAATATTTATCGAATGCTCTGTTTATTTAATTTTAAAAAATTAAAAGAAACACTTATTTCAGTTCCTATACAATATCTATTTCCCATTTTCTCTGTAAGTCGGGTTGCATTCTTCTGATAAACTAAATCTGTGGCTGAAAAGCATAACATCATAACTAACATTTTATCGAATTTGAGATAACATCAGATTTGAGTTAATTTAGTAATGCTTTTTAAAGTTTCATAACAGTAAAGTGATTTAAATGTTTATTTACGTAGAAAATAATTAATAACACAACAGCATAACTGCATTCAAATCGAAAAAAAGAATTGATATTCTTTTTTAAAGCGTTGATATTTTATTAAAATTGATAAACAGATGTAAAAACTACACTAGAAAATAGGATACAATGCCAGACACCAAAAATATTGGTTGATTTTTCGATTTTACAAAACCAAGAAAATAAACAAAAACAGGTTTTTCTCAAAACTATGAAAATGCAGTTATGTTATTCTGCCTTTCAGCCACAGAAATAAGCTCTACTGTTTTTCCTTCAACTCTTAGATTTTAAAAAATATTTAAATTGTTTAGAAATTATTAATGCATGATTTACAATAAATAATGTACTTGTTGCATTTGAATGGTTTAAATTATTTTAAATGCGTCTTTTCAATAGAGCTAATTACACTTGAAATAACAAACAACTTTTATTTTTTGTACAAAGTTAGCAAAATTATGTTTGGAACTTGACATTAATTTTTTATATTAAATTTTTACAATTAATATCTAAACATTGAATTTTATAAATAGGTTGATTAATATAATGAATATAATGTACGCCTGTCTATAATTTCAAAGGCGGCGCCGTGTGAATTATAGTACCCGAAAATGCCGTATCAGAACAGCGCACGACAAACTATATTCTGCTACATTGTTTGACATTTTCATTGATGAAATTGAAAAAAATTTACTTTTCTCGAGATATTGACGCGATTTAAAAACTCAAATACCAAAAACAAAAAAAGTGAAAAAGTGCTAATTAAATTTAAATTTTCACTACGATGACCATTTGCGGAAATAGTGTCGGATTTTGCCGAAAAAAATTGTCAAAGTGGGAATCAGTGAGTGAAGTGTCAAGTGATTTTGTATTTCCTCGAGAGATTGACGCGATTTAAAAACTCATATGCCAAAAACAAAATAAGTGAAAAAGTGCTAATTAAATTTAAATTTTCACTACGATTTTCATTTTCGGAAAAAGTGTCTGGTTTTATTGGAAAAAATTGCCAAACATGGAACATCATTGGAGGTTGTTTTCATCACACGAATTTCCTCGAGACACTAAAGCTCAGGAAATACTTGATTTATCAAAAGTAAGTATTTTTCTGAATCTTTATTTCAATAGAATTTGCAGTACGATGTTCTTTTGTGGGAAAAGTGTTGGACTTTGTCGCGAAAAATTCCTAAGTCTTGAAAACGCATGGGGACAGTCTTTGAGAACCACTGCTCCCCCCTACAGATTTTCTGCGGACTCTGTGTCTCCAACGGCCTTAAAAGTAATAAACTTCCGACTCCTCTTCATTACTTTAAAAATTTTTTCATGCAGAATATTAAATTTTTTTCATTGAAAAACAAACTTTTTATTGAACGCATACTCTAAATATTAGTTCTCTCTAATGTTCTTAATTTTTAATAGATGTAATGAATATTATGCTGCCGAAAATCACAAATGATTCTGTTTACGAATATGTGAAGAAATGGTTGGAGCAATGTACTAATAGACAGAGGCGTTCAGAGTAAGTAATATGAAACATGTTCCAAATTGAGTCTCAACATTAACATAATTTATTCTACGGCATTCTCATTATATACAACTTTCTTAACTTCAGAAAAAACTCTGGTAATAAGCCCCTAGCAGAAGCTGCAAACGTTGTAAATTTGGAATTTACAAACTCTGCTTCAGAAACTGAGGATAATTAATAAGTCATAATGACCCTTAAAATGAGAGAATAACCCGCTAAGGTTGTGTGAGGTAGAAATAACTATAACTCTGAGGTCGTTATAGGGCAGCCAAGTTTTAAACTTGGCTACATGTGTGTGAGTATATAATTTTTATTTACTACCCAGTGGGCACACATGTCCGAAAGACGTCCCTATGTCGGCCTTTATGTCTAAAAGACGTTCTTAAGATGTCTTTTGGAAATTTTTGCCCACTGGGTAATTACTATTAGTAGCAGAGCAGTCGATGTACAATGAAAAAAAATCAAAATTGCGTGGTCTTAAAATAAGAATTACATACCAAAATGTGTTTGCTAATCTAATGTTAAGAAAAAATCTATAACAAAAAATTTGTATTCCCATGTCAGGAATCAAATTAAAATTGTTTTTCAATGTAAAGATTTGCCAGCTGCTTATTCACAACACAGCCCTACAAAATTCCGTCCATGTCTGTTAATAAAAAAAAATTCGAGTTGATTATTGTAGATTTTTTGAATCAGAATCAGAATTTGATCTTAACAATGGCCCATCACGTCAGGAGTTTTTGTAATATCAGCTTAAGTGGATAAGAAACAGCCACTTTGACAATTTTTGTGAATTTTTTTTGGCTTACCAAAATTTTTGTTTTCATTTTCCTAAATAGTATCGTGTAATACTACTCTGAAGCTTCAAAACTTATTTTTTACAATTATTTAACGATTTTTGAAAAATGAGTTTTTAAGATTTCAATTCTTTTTCTGTAGTTAAATATACATGTTAGGCATTTACTTGTAATGTCAGAAATTCGAAATTCGTCTGTTGAAAAAAAATAAGACTTTGGGAATTTATTGTCCTACCTAGTGCTAATATAACCCAAATTTTTTTTATATTTTTTCGAAAAATAGGTGCAGTTAGAGGGGGTACATTTTATCAAATTTGCTTGACGTATTCTTTCTCAATTTATTTTGTCTTTACATGTAATTGAAAGAATTTCGTCGATTATGTTTTTTAAAAATTTTTTAATGCTCTCTTCATTGATAAATTTTATTTTTTAATATTTTGAAAATTCAGCTTACAGATGTTATAATTAATATGTAATTAGCTATTTTCACAACAATAGTCCACAAAATTATTCGTTTTATTTTACAATAAAGTATTGCAATGGAACGATAAGTTGTGTTTCCTATAAGTATGCCAAATTTGAGAATGCCGTTTTTTCTAGACGTCAAAGAATACGTTAGGGGTCGTTCATAAACCACGTAGCCTACCTTTTTTGGAATCACCCCCCCCCTCCTCATGTAGCACACTATTCCGTATATTAGCGCCACTTTTTCCTCTGATGGCGTGTTGACATCTTCGAAAAAAAAATTTTCCCATAGGAGTTAAGAGGATAGACTGTTTATCTGTCCTGTTTACTGTCATAGGAAAAAATTTTTTTTCAAAGGTGTACACAGGCCATTAGAGTAGCCTCCAGCTTGACCCCCCACCCCCGCTTAAGATCCACGTCGTTTATGAATGACCCCTTACGGCTCATTGCGGCCTTTTTGCATCTCGCAAGCCACGTGCACTGGATGCCGCGATTTAAAGTGATCACTTTGCGAAACTTTTGATTGGAAAACTGAGGTTTTTTAATTTAAAGTAACGGTACATATGGGCGATTCCATGTCAAATTTACAGTCCACATTTTAAAATCGATTAAAACTATTTTTTATTTGTTCCTTATAAAAAAATATTAGATACGTATTTTTTTTTTTTATAAGAGGCCAAATTTTCGAGTTATAAATTTTCTAAATTCTAGATTTTTAAAAATAGACCTTTTTTTAATCACATATAACTCTGAACCTATTGACTTTAGAAAATTTTTGCCAATACAAAAAAAGTTAAGTTTTTCTTCAACTTTTAAATAGTGTTTTCAAAAAAAAGAAAATATATATATTTAAAAAAAAAAACACCATTTTTTAGAAACAAATCAGTTTTTTTTAAATTCGGACCCGAATAACAAATTATTATTATTCAATTATACATACCTCGAAATGTCAAGAACATTTTACAAAAAGATTCCCGTCGGTTAGAAGAGTATTATTACTTTAAATTAATTTTCAAACTCTAGCTGTTATATCTGAGTGCTATTCTGTACCTGTTTTGGTTATATGAATTTGATTTGACATTTAAAAAAAAGAAGATATGCAGCTAAATTCAAGTTAAAACAATTTTTTCAATTTAAATAGGCACAGTACAGCACTTAGATATAACAGCTAGAATTTGAAAATTAATTTAAAGTAATAATACTCTTCTAACCGACGGGAATCTTTTTGTAAAATGTTCTTGACATTTCGAGGTATGTATGAATGAATAATAATAATTTGTTATTCTGGTCCGAATTTAAAAAAAATTGATTTGTTTCTAAAAAATGGTGTTTTTTTTTTAAAATATATATATTTTCTTTTTTTTGTAAACACTATTTAAAAGTTGAAGAAAAACCTAACTTTTTTTGTATTGACAAAAATTTTCTAAAGTCAATAGGTTCAGAGTTATATGTGATTAAAAAAAGGTGTATTTTTAAAAATCTAGAATTTAATAAATTTATAACTCGAAACTTTGGCCTCTTATAAAAAAATAAAAAAATACGTATCTAATATTTTTTTATAAGGAACAAATAAAAAATAGTTTTAATCGATTTTAAAATGTGGACTGTAAATTTGACATGGAATCGACCATATACTCGATGAGTACCTATAGTCGATCAATCATGGTTTAATAAGAAAAAATTAATTAATAGGTTTTTTATATTGGTAAAATAAATCTTGTAATATTCGAAGTAGTATTTGGCATTCAGGGTATTTAGCGATCCGGGAAATTGACGGGAATTTTTAAATAGATCCGGGAAATCCGGGAATTTTTTGGAAATGTCTTTAAAATATAAAAGGTGGCGTGAGCTAGAGCTCTTTAGTTCCAACAAAACATGTAATAATTAATGCATGATTCAATAATAATACTTATTTTACTTATTAATTTAAAATATTTATTTCAGTTCCGACTCCAAGTTTGTGGATAAATCTTAAAAATTTCAATTTAAATATTTTAATGTTTATGAAATGTAAGAAATTGTGTTAATTTGTTTTCACATCTTGTCTATTTTCTGGGAGATTTGTTACAAACTTACTAATTCTTTAATAAAATTTTTAGATTTTGTGTAATATTCTAAAAATGTTTTTGGTTGAAGTTGCCAAAACTTTTTTATTCTTAAAGGATTTAAATTTTCTTTTTTTTTGACCTTTTATGTACCATTATAGGTACATACATTTTTTAATTTATGTTTATTAATTCTAATTTTTTAGTAGATTGTAACCAAATTTTATTATTTTTTGTACTTTTTACATTTTTTTCTAGTTTTTTAGATTAAGGAAAAAAAACATTTCTCCATTTTCTTCTATTTATTAAATTTTCTTGATTGTTCACTATTCTATTGTCTCTTTCTTGCGTTTTAATTAACTCTTTAATTTTTTTCATCATTTCTCCACTTCTTAGAAACATTTTTTCTTCTTTTAAATTGTTTAGTGTTTGTCTTATAATTACGAATGATTGAAAACATACGTTGGATGCTTGTATCTACATTTTTTAATTTTTAAATTTTCTAATTTTTTTACGATTCTTTTATTTTATATCATGAAAATTTAATCTTGTACTAAGTATTCTCATTTTAACATCGTTCTTCTATTTTATAGAATTTCTTTTCATTGAAAATTTTGTTCTCTGTAGTACTATATTTCAAAGTTTTTTTAGTTATCTTCTTATTTTTTATTTTAATTTAAAAACAATTTTCATAAATAGTTTAATTTTTTTAAAAAAGTTTTTACTTTTTATATATTTTTATGCCACTATTTTATTCTTGTGTTGTTTCCTTAATTTTTTTTCCATTTCCTTAGTAATGTCAGTTTAAAAAATAAACTATTACAAATAAACATTTGGAGATTTTATATACTGATAATATTTTGTATAAATTCTTTTTGTTTTAATTTAAAAAAAAGTTATGATTTTTATCAGCTGTGTAATAGAAACATTAAAAAAAGCTACTCAACTACTTTATAATATATTATTTGAAAATTTTAATACATAATTTTAATTTTTAAAAATCCGCGAAAATTGTGCTCTAAGATCCGGGAAATCCGTGAATTTGTCGGGAATTTAAAAGTGAAAGTTTGCTAGACACCCTGGGCATCAGTATTATTAAACTATTAATTAATATTATCAAATTAAATCATCAATTATGGACTATAGGCACTCATCGAGTGTAGGTACCGTTACCTTAAGTGTACTATATTTTAGAATGCCGGTTTCTTTTCTTTTGTAGATAATAGTTATTGAAGAATGGGTTATGGCAAAGCGCGGTCACAAAACTGTCGCGCTGGGAGTGCACGCGTGGCATAATACGAGATGCAGAAAGGCCGTACTGAGCCGTACATATTTTCGATTGACCTATATAACTTTTATAATTAATCAATAATTCGCAAAATAATACATGTTTCCTTCATTTTTTTCCGTTTAAAATGCTTCTTTTAACAACGTCTCCAATTAACTTTAAAATTATTAATTTATTACTTCCTCATAAAGAAAGCAATATTATTTTGCAAAAGTTATTTTGCTTACCTGGAAGCGAGATGTCCATGAAATGGACATACTTGTCACCTACTTTCATTTATTCTCATCATTTTTGAATTATTTCTTTTAATTATTCATTTTTTTCTTCAATTATCAATTATTTTCTACAATTTTTTCAATTAACAATTACTTTTTTTTCAATTTTATAATAATTTTTTTCAATTATTTTACTCTGCTGCCGATTATCATAGACAGTTTTTGCATTTTTCTTGAATTGTCAATTCTTTTCTTACCATTTTCATTTAATTATTTAATCTTCGATTTATTTTCCTTCTTAATTTTTTCTTTCAATTTTAAATTCTATTCTTCAGTTCTCCATTATTTTCTTGAATATCCAATAAATCTCGGTTTTTTTTTAAAATTTAATTCTATTTTCCAAATTTTAATTTCATTCTTCAATTTTGATTAGGTATTTCTTTCGATTTTCAATCCAGTTTTTAAATTTGCAATTATTATTTTTTTTTAAATTCAATATTTCTTGTTAAATTTTTTTAACTATGTTTTTCAGTTTTCTATAAAACTACTCATTTTTCGAATTTTGCTTTCAATTGTCAAATATTAAACATATTTCTCTAAATTTTTCAATTATTCTCCTAAAATTTTAAAATAATTCTTTAATTTTTCCAATTTTTTTAAATTGTTCATTATTTTCGTCATTTTTAAGATATTTTCTTTAATTTTGTAATTCTTCTTGTACTCTTCATTATTTGCATTTGCAAAAATTTATTGTTTTAAAATGACCAACAACAATGCAAAGTTTTTCGCGCCCTTAAGTGTTGGTTAATATTGCTATTTATTTTATACTTGGTAATGGAATTTTAAGAATAATGATTTGGAAAACTTGGATAAGTTATGGAATTTTAAAATTTTAAAAACTTAGCAACCCTGAAGAGTGAGATCTCACTCTTAAAGAATGGGTTTTTTAACCTGATTGGAGTGGCTCAATTTACAATCTTCGTGGAGTAAAAACTCACTCCCAGAAATTAAGAGAGAGACTGTAGTTCTAAATTAAAGAAATCCAAACCTGCAAAACTTTTTCTTGTTTGAAACTTGAGAGTAGTACTATACGATATCTTTTAGGAAAATGAAAAAAATAGTTTCATAAGACACACAAAATTGTCGAAAATGACCAGTTTTTGTCCACTTAAATCTTAAACTAACATTATAGAAAACCGTGACATGATGGGCCTTCTTTAAGGTCACATTGTAATTAATTACAATAACAGAAGTTATGTAATTAATGATTTTCAATTATAAACAACAAAAATAATACTACATTATTTTCCTTTTTTTGCAGGTTCATGGCCAATGAGATCATAACAAACATCACTTAAATTTTAATATTGTTAAATATTATATTAAGAGACATTAACAAAAAGATAAATCATAATATTAAGAAATAAGCTTGTAAAAATAAATTCAAATAAAAAATGTCACTCAAAATTGCCTATGAATTATTAATTAGGATTTTTGCATTTTACAGAATATCCTTTACTTCTCAAAAACCTTGGAAAAATACATACAAGATGTTGTAGTTAAAGAGTTGTAGGATTTCTAGCGTTCGGAAGCGCCTCTGATAACAATTTAAATTCTTCGCAATTACTTTCTTCATCTCAATTTCACAGAATTAGTATTTTTTTTCCAAATTTTGAAGTATATTATGCAATTCACATCAATCACATTTAAAATAATTACATATAAAGTTTAGGTGGTATGTTTATAAAGAATTTATAATCTGTTACACTTTTTTTTTACTAAAATCGTACGTCATAAATTTTTAGGAATTTTGAGGCGAAAGATTACGGAAATCCCACAAATCACGTTTGCACAAATCTTTCAGAGGAAACTTGCCGCAAGCTTGCAGGAAACTTGCCAGAAACTTGCCTGCCAAGCTTGCAGGAAACTTGCCAGAAACTTGCCTGCCAAGCTTGCAGGAAACTTGCCAGAAACTTGCCTACCAAGCTTGCCAGAAACTTGCCTACCAAGCTTGCCAGAAACTTGCCTACCAAGCTTGCCAGAAACTTGCCTGCCAAGCTTGCAGGAAACTTGCCAGAAACTTACCTGCCAAGCTTGCTGGAGACTTGCACGGCAAACTTGCAGCAAGCTTGCATGGAAAACTTACAACAAACCTGCTGGAAACTTGCCTGGCAATCTTGCACGGCAAGCTTGCAGGAGGCTTGTAGCAAGCTTGCATGAGAAGCTTGCAGGGAGCTTGCAGCAAGCTTACATGGGAAGCTTGCCGAAAACTTTCGAGGTAAGCTTGCATTGTGCGGACATTTCACTACTTGCAGCAAGCTTGCGTACTAATTGGGCTATAACTAACTTTCATGAAAATCGTTAACTTTTTAAGAAATTGATCAGCCATATTGGATCCGCCATTTTGAATTTTTTAAAACTGACTTCAGATTCGTAATTAGCGACCTTAAAAATCCCCTATAACTAACTTTCATGAAAATCCGTTAACTTTTTAAAAAATTGATCCCCCATATTGAATCCGCCATTTTGAATTTTTAAAAACTGACTTCAGATTCGTAATCAGTGACCTCAAAAACCCCCTATAACTAACTTTCATAAAAATCTGTTAACTTTTTAAAAAATTCATCCGCCATATTGGATCCGCCATTTTGAATTTTTGAAAACTGACTTCAGATTCGTAATAAGCGACATAAAAAACATGTGATTACCAAGTTTTTATATCAATCGAAGAATATTTTAAGGTTTTCGGCATGTTTTCACGATTCTGCTCCACTGTGAGTCTGTTAGGTATTCGTGTAACTTAAATTTATAGCCAAACCCCATTAAAAAATATTAATTTTAACGAAAGTTATAACATTTTTTCAAAAAAATCAAAAAACAAAAAAAATTAATATTTTTTATTTTTTTACTTAACACTCTTAAACTCTCTGTACCTATAGCTTTTTATCTCGACAATAATTGATTAGGAATAAAAAATTGAATAAAAATTTCTAGTCAAAACCCATTAAAAATTATTTTGCTTGAACGGAAATTATAGCACTTTTACAAAAAAATCTAAAACTTAAAAATTGTAATTTTTTCCATGTTTTGACGGACCACTCCAAAACTCTTTGTACTTAGCTCTTTTATTTTGATAAAAATAATTGAATTGATTCATATTATAACATTAAAAATAAAATGGAAAAATAAATTAGAAATTTGAATTTCAAATTTCTACAAAATTCAAAAAATCAAACATTTTAATTTTTAAAATTTTTTGTTTGTTTAAAACAAAATTTGACAGAGTGTTAGGCCTTGACTTAAGTTGGGTTTATAAATTTACAAAATTGAAAAATATTGATAACAACGGGAGATATACTTTTTTTTCGGAAAATTAAAAAAATCAAAAATTTTTCTAAGTTCAAATTTTCTGATGGACTGCTTTTAAACTTTCTACAATTGAGTATTACATGTGATTTTGTCACATTTTAGCAGAATTTTGCAAAAACTATTATTCTATAACTGAGATAAAACATAAAATTGTTATCTTGATAAAAAAAATCGAAAAAATTATAAGTATATCAATTATACATTGAAGCATAATTGAGGGGTATTGTTGAGGTCTTTGATTAAGATTTTGACGTCGAAAGAATATATTTTAGAATTACAAATTCAAAATGTCAGATTAAAATATTTGAAAGTTACTTAATAGTAAAATTAAGAAATACAAGATTAAAATATTTAATTCAATTATTTGATGGACACAAATCAATACTTAAATAAAAAATTGTACTTAATTGAATTTAATTTTTAAATGGGAGATACAACATAATTTTGAAAAATGTACATTTTTAGATTTATTTCATTTATACAATGTTGCTTAATTGACAGAACTTTAAAAATATTTAAAAAGGGAGATTGAACAATTTTTCTAACACTCTATAAATATTCTTAATTTTATTATTATCTAATATACATAGCTTCTAATATTTTTAACTAATGTGAAATAAAAATTTTATTAATTAAAATTAATTTCATTTAATTTTAAAGATGGAATTAAAGCAGATTTGCATAATATATATTATAAAAACTCTTATGATAAATATAATATAATGTAAACGAAACAATACAAAACTATTATTCTCGTAAGATTTTTGCTTTTTTGGTCCTTTTTAAGTAAAGTATACTTTTGAATATAAATTATCCTGCAATATGCGACTATTCTAAAGAGATTTTTAAATTATTTTTGAAGATGAATGATTGGTTACTTTCACGTGACACATCTTAGAAAGAATAATGTAGAAAAAAACAAAATAAAATAAAACATTTATGAATTTCATAAATTGTAAAGAAGATTTTGAGCAATGTAAAAACAAAAGTTGAATTGTATCAGTAGGAACTAAAACCCGTCGAAGAAGGGTACGACAGCTAGTTTTATAATATTAACTGTTTTTGAATTTATTAAAGAATGCATTTTTATTAAATTAATTCAAAAGTCTAAGAAATTGTGAGATTTTAGCTAAAATCTAAAAATTCATAAACTTTTTTTTCGTTCTTCAAAACATGATATAAATTTTTACAGACTTTAAAAAAGATTGCACTTTTAGCTTTACGTTATTAAGAATTACTTAGACTGATGATTAGTAAAAGTTGATTAATTCGGTTATGTTTTGGTCAAGGATGTCAAGAAACTGGAAAAACAGTAATTCCAATTATTTTACAAGCTATATTTCTATTCCTTATGTTTTATGACACTATTTAAAAGTTGAAGAAAAACCTAACTTTTTTTATATTGGCAAAAATTTTCTAAATTCAATAGGTTTAAAGTTATATGTGATTAAAAAAAGGTTTATTTTTAAAAATCAAGAATTTTGAAAATTTATAACTCCAAAATTTGGCCTCTTATAAAAAAATAAAAAAATACGTATCTAATATTTTTTTATAAGGAACAAATAAAAATAGATTTAATCGATTTTAAAATGTGGACTGTAAATTTGACATGGAATCGTCCATATATACCCGGCAAGAAGGCCAAAATTGAAAAAAATTGAAAAGTTGGATCGCGTCAATGGTGAGAATTGTTCAATCTTTTTAAATTCCATTTCTTGCCTATTCTTTTGTATTCTCTGCTGTGATAGAGTTTTATGGAAAAATAAATCACTATCAATTCCCTTTTAGTGTTTTAGTACTTTAATCTTTTTAATTATTTTCAATTCCATTTAAAATGAAAGAGTCACGACTTAAATATCTCGAAAGTTTAATGGTTATTACAGCCTGAAGTGGCTGGGTGGACAGAGAGTCCGTCTTGTGCGTTGAAAATTCGAGTTCGAATCTTCGCAACGATGGATTTTTTTTCTATTAAAAACTGTAAAGTATAATTGAAAATAATTGGATTTAGCTAATTTTCAGCAGCTTACAAGAAATACAAAAGAATAGGCAAGAAATGGAATTCATAAAAATTGAAAAAATTCAATTTTCTTGAATTTCGGGCTTCTTGCCGGGTAGCTAACCACCTAAGCTTGGAATTTTGTCCGCAAGAGCGCATACGATAACAGGAAACAATCATTTACATTACGTGCGTACTCTCAGTTTCTCTCTGTTCATGTATTACCTTATAACTCAAAATTTCGAAAAAAAATTTGTGCTGAATTGTGTTATTAATCTAGTACAATAAATAAGTCCTATATCATTTTTCACAATGCTGTATCCTGGCACAACTAAACTTTTTTTGAAATTTTAAGTTTTGAAAAATGACAAACAAAATTCTAAACTCCCTACTTTGGAATTATTTGCACAAAATATTGACTTTAGCTCCAAAAAGTTATTAAACTTTTTTGTTCTGCTAGGCTGATTATACCAAACGAAAATTTTTGAAAATTTTTTTTACAGAAGTTATTGCAAAATGAAAATTTTAAACACTTTTTGAATAAAAGCTTATATTTCTTAAATGAGTTTTCCGATTTAAGTGTGCCTTGGATAGAATCAAAAGGCATAAAAAACAGACTTCCACTTACAGGTCGAAAATTGAAAAACAAACTTTTTTTTCGTAATTTGTCTACAAATTGTTTATAAACAATTAATTTTTCAATGTTCTGGACCTTTTAAAAATCGGGAAAAGATATTAAAATACATTTGAAACTCTATGAAGCCGATATCCATTGAGAAAATTTACGAGCGATTTTTTTTTGGGGGCATTCCATAAGAAATTCGTTCGATGGAAAATAGATATTTTTTTTTAGTTTTCTGTTTTTCTTTAGTATGCTAAGTGCTAAATAAGTATACCAAAAAGTTTCGCAACATTTGTAATCACTTATTTAGACCTAATATACTACCAAATGACGAAGTGTAAGCAAAAGCTATCCGAATTTCTCATGGAATGCCCCAAAAAAATAATCGTTCGTCAATTTTCTCAATGGATTTTGATTCCTTAGAATTTTAAGTGTATTTTAATATCTTTTCCCGACTTTTAAAAGGTCCAGAACCTTAAAAAAATTAATTCTTTATAAACAATTTATAAACAAATTATTAAAAAACTTTTTTTTTTAAATTTTCGAACTGTAATTGGAAGTCTATTTTATGCTCTTTAATTCTACCCAAGGTACACTTAAATCGGTAAACTCAATTTATGAAATATAAGCTTTTATTTAAAAATTTATTTAAATTTATTTCGTTTGGTAGAAATATTTTTATAATCAAATATAATAATTTTTTCAATATTTCGATAAGAAAGAGTAACCTTATGCTTATTTAACGGAACCCGACTCTTTTGCTTTTTTGAAAATATGAATTTTGAAAATTGACTAATCAAAAAAAATCTTAGTCCCCAAAGTTGACTTTTTTGCGAAAAATATAGTAGCCAAAATTGAAAAAAGTTTAATAGCAACTTTTTTGAAAAAAAGGTTTTTAAATTCGTTTATAAAAGTAAATTTTTTGGGCATTCCTTTCATTTAATTCCATAAAACTTTCTTAAACGATTGGAGGAATTAGAAATTATTTACACAAGTTATGACTTTTTACAAGACGCTCTTAAAACTTCAAAGCAGTCAATATCAAGAAATAGCACTCTTTAATTTCCTCTCCAAAGTTTCTAGTCCTCTGGATGCACTCCTAAATATCTATCTCAGTTGATTGAAGTATATAGACAGAGGCATTTTACTTTACGAAGTTTACATTCCTTCCAATACACTTTTTTAGGATTGCTTGGGAAAATTTTGCCTATTTAAAAGAATTCAACTTTCTGAATCGTTTTTTATGCCTTGCCAATTGTCGGGAGCTTAAAAGAGCGGCAAATTTAAAACTAAGAAAACTAAATATCACATAAATTTTTGAATCTCTTGTGTAGCAACTAATTTATTTAGATAAGTGTTTTCTAAAATTTTTTATTGATAATAAATTGATTCTAGTCATTTTATATGCAAGAATTCAAGCTAAATTAAAAAGTTTTTCGAATGAAGAAAATGCCTTCAAAACATAACCTCCACTTCTGACAGTTGTGCCACGATACTGAAATGGATTATCTACTGTTTAGAAGTTATACTGATTTACAGAAAGTGTTTAAATATTTATAAATAAAGAAAACTAACAATTGGAAATGGCCTTTATTGTTTCTATAATATTTATTTATATATGTATATATATATATATATATATAAGATTTAATAAGATTCTATAAGATTCCAATTTTGATAATAACGCGTTTGTGAATTTGGAAATTTTTTTTTTCGTAGAAATCCTAAATATATGTCAAGTCAAAAAATTTGTTAACTTTAAAATTTTTTTTCCATTTATAAACAACAATTATTCATATTGTTTCAAAAAATCTTGGTTAGGTAACCTTATTTTATTCCTAAAATCTTATTATGATGAGTTGAATTAAAATTTTTAAACCGTTCTCTATGAAATTAAAATTATCAACTGTTTGCCATTATCTATTGTTAGGTGGTCTTACCTACTTGATCATTTACTTTTAATATTATTTTTTTTGTATCTCTATATTAAAAATAAATCTGAATAAAAAATTACTTTTTAACTGCTTTTTTTCAGGAAAGAGTTCTATTACACAATGACTGCGATCTGACTAAAGAAGAATCGCATCTTTTAATTTTGACGCAAGCACTTTGTCACAATCTACCTGATGTTGCATTACAAAATTCAATAAATGTGGTTGATTGTCACTTGTCATTTGTTGTTCACGGCACAAATTATAAATTTTTAAAATCTTGTCCGGAACCAAATGTCAGTACACACTATTTTTGTCCAAAATGTTGAATTATTATTGATTTTAAAAACCTCAATCGAGCAGAATGTGCTACTTGCGAAACCGAATACGATAGACTACGTTTAAAAAAAGATAGACATTGTTTTTTTTACTTACCGTTAGAACCTCAGTTGAAACAGCTGCTTAATAGCAAAAACTTTCTTGAATTTAGAAAAAAGAGCGACGAGAGTGATGTTATAAATAGTAAAGTTTATCAACGTTTAATTGAACAAAATGTTATTTTAGGAAATGATGTTACAATTCAATGGAATACCGATGGTGTGAGTGTGTCTAATTCGTCGATTCGATCTATTTGGCCAATTTTAGTGATGATCAATGAATTACCTTACAGAAAACGAAAAAATAATATGTTGCTTTGTGGTTTATGGTTTGGCAAGAAAGCACCACCTATGAATCTTTTTCTTCGTCCATTTGTAAATGAACTCATACATTTACACGATAATGGTTTCTTATCAACAACTTTTGGAAATAACGAACCTGTAAAAGCTAAGGTCCACACTTTAGTATCTCCGCTTGACTCAAGTGCGCGTCCGCAAGTGACAAATACTACGCAATATAATGGTGAGTTTGGCTGTTCCTATTGTCTTCATTCGGGAGAAACTGTACCTGTGGGACGAGGGCATACGCGCGTATATTGCGGTGATATGAAGGGATTACGGACAGTAAGTCAACATAATGCAGATGCTAAGAACGCAGAAGGAAAATCGCCTATTCAGGGTGTTAAAGGTTACTCTGTCGTCAGTTTAATACCTTTGTTTAACATCACCAAATGCTTTCCTCCGGAATATTTACATTCTGTTTTAGAAGGTGTCGTAAAATTGCTTGTTACTGCTCTCTTTAAATCCGCAAATAATGATCAACCGTAGTATTTAGGTAGGTCAATGAAAAGCATTGAAGAAAGATTGAATAGTATAAAGCCTCCATCAGAAGTTACAAGAACACCTCGTTCTTTGTTACATCTGGACAAGTGGAAAGCTTCAGAATTGCGAAGTTTTCTTCTGTATTATTCGATAGTATGTTTCAAAGATTTTATGCCTTCTACATACTTAAAACGGGCGGCCTCGAATTGCACCGCGGTTTTCGCGGCTAAATTAATTGCATAACTGAACTGCACCGGGTCCAAAAAGGGTCGCGGTCAGTCAGCAACTGAACTGCACCGGGTCCAAAAAGGGTCGCGGTCAGTCAGCAACTGAATTGCACCGAGTCCAAAAAGGACTGCGGTCAGTCAACAACTGAACTGCACCGGAAAAATGAAAGTTGAATAATATTTAAATTTAAAATTGTTTTATTTAAATTTAAATATTATTTTACAAATTACTATTCTTTTTACAAATAATAATTTTTGAAAGAATATAATTTGTTAAACATAATGTAAATAATAATAATCATTATCATTATTATATGAATATTATGTATTTTATTTAATATTTATATATTATTTTATTTAGTATTTTATTTATTAAATTTGACAATTTAAGAGAATTTGATTTTAAATTCGATTTAAAAGCAACTCTCTGTATATGAATTAAGGTAAATAAACCTTGACCATAGATTTTATAAATAGTCGATGACATTAATCACCTACTACCTTCAATTTATGAAACTTTTGATTTATTTAATTCTGTGTCTCTCTCTGTGATAGTTGTGTTTGGTGATTGTGAAAATTCTTTATTTTATTCATTTATATTTTTGATTTTTATTTGTCACTAAAATGAGTGTGCACTTAATTTATAGCGAACGTGGTCGCGAATTACTTTTATTTGAAAGTCGTAAGTACTATTTTGCTCGAGAATTGGCAAGTACTGGTGATGCCGCTGTAGAAGAGCAATCTCACTTAATGAATACTCTTACTATGAAATATAAAAATTATATTAGAAATAATCTTTACCGGACTAAACGGAAAGGTCAACCACCATTGCCAAAAAATCGTGCAGAAACACTTGCATTTGTTGTAGATTTCGAAGCAGCTATTCATGCTGTTATTTTCGAAAAATGGGAAAATTCGGAAATAGTTGGTTGTAGATTTCACTTGGCTCAAGCTTGGTTTCGAAAAATACAAGAGCTTGGACTCGCAAAAGAATACAGAGAATCGAATTCGGAAATTTCTAACTGGCTCGGATTTTTATTTGGCTTACCGTTACTTAATCCAAACGAAGTGGGGGATTGTTTCGTTACAGATTTTATGTCAATTGCAGTTGCTCGACTCGGAGTACTAATGCGTGTGAATCTTTTCATAATAAATTTAATTCATCCTTTTATGAGTCACATCCAAATATTTTTAAGTTTATAGACGTTCTGTTAGAATTTCAAATTGACACGTATATTAAATTGCAGAGCGTAGAACAAAAAGAAAAGTGTCGTATGCGGGATCCAAAAGTACGGACATCATTGAAGTACGTGTCTGATAAAACCGAACTCTTTGAAAAGCAAAAAATTGGCCGTTTTGAATACGTACGTTTAGTTTCGTACAAATACAAAGTGCACAAATAAAGATCAAAAATTAAATGTTTAATGTTTTTTAATTCATGACAAAACTTTTTTGCCGCTATATTTATTTATGTTTATGTTTAATGTTTTTTAATGCATGACAAAGCTTTTTTGCCGCTATATTTATTTCTGTTTATTTTTAATGTTTTTTAATTCATGACAAGGCCAATCGGCCGCTGAGACAATTTTATTGTTGTGGTTGTTACTAAAAGACAGATCCAACATGTCAATTCTCTCAGCTGACGTTGGTTTTTATGATCTACGGACTCTGTTGCTGTTCATATCTTCAGTAATTTTTAGATCCGGTGCAGTTCAGTTGTTGACTGACCGCAGCCCTTTTTGGACTCGGTGCAATTCAGTTGCTGACTGACCGCGACCCTTTTTGGACCCGGTGCAGTTCAGTTGCTGACTGACCGCGACCCTTTTTGGACCCGGTGCAGTTCATGTGTGCTTCGGTGCAGTTCGTGGACGTCCCTTAAAACATTGGCTTCTGTTCGTTTATTCCATAACAATATTTTCTAAAACAAAAATAACTGAAATTGAATTTTTAAAAGCTAAAGAAGCACTTCGCACATTTATATTAGATATAGAAAATCTGTACGGGAAAGTGTACATGAAGTTCAATGTGCATATTTTACTGCACATACCTCAAGCTGTACTCAACTTTGGTGCTCTTTGGGCTTGGTCCACTTTTCCGTTTGAACATTATAATGGTGTTTTAAAAACATCCTTTCATGGAACTCAGTATATTCCGGAGCAAATCTGCAAATTTTATGCTAGACTTGGTTTCATAAGTTCGGCTTCTGAAATATTCTCTAAAGAAGATTGTATTGAAAGAGGTAAAACCTTATTTCGCACTTTAATGAGAGAGTGTGGAATTAAAAGGTGCATACACTACGACTATTTCTTAAGAATATTTGGTGCTCCAAGATATATAAATTTAAGTTTAACTGAAAAGGTTGTTATAGAAGAAACTCTTGCTTGTGCAATCGATTCGCAAGCTCGTGCATTTACTCGTTTTATTTATAAAAATGTATTGTATCACACGTCAAACGATAATAGATTAATTAAAAGAAATAATAGTACGATTGAAACAATAGATGGCGAATATTTGATCATATCAGACCTTTCAATCGTAAAACTTTTTGACAAAGAAGAATACAGACATATTCTACTTGGAAAACAATTATGTAAAAAAAATGAAACTTTATGTGATGCTCAGATCATTTCTTCCAACGACTTGTCATGCATTGTAACAGAAACTAGCAATATCGTTTTTTGCTTTCTTTCTTCAGTTAAGAGAAAATGCGTAAATGTTCCGTATAACACAAACATTATTGTCATACCTCTTGTAAATCAAGTTGAAAAAGATTAATAAAACTATTGAATTATAAAATATTTCTTCTACATAACTGACATTTACTTTAATTCCTGCATATATATCAATAAGCAGTTCGTATTTTGAAATATAATGATTTATTTTATCAACAGAATATAAATAAATACTGCATTTTTAAATGCCCTTTAATAACGATTAAAAATTTTTTTTCTTCTATAAGCGCGAAAAAAGTATTGGGATTTCTAATACTGAATCCAATACTGAATCCAATACTGAAACCAATACTGAATCCAATACTGAATCCAATACTTAATCCAATACTTAATCCAATACTTAATCCAATACTTAATTTTGATAAGGGTATACAAACAACTTTACAAAATCTTAGTCATGTCTTTCCGGAGAAATTTATGTATTAAACATGACTAAGATTTTCTAAAGTTGTTTCTATAACTACGGTGGCCGAGGGGTTTAAGGCGTACTTAGGCTCAGGTTAGATGGGCTCGAATCCCGTTGGCGAGAATTATTTTTTAATGATATATTAATTTAAAATATTTAATTTAATACTTAGGTGTGTTCGCACATGAGTTCGTACGTGTGTTCGCACTGTTCGTACATACGTACGCAGATGACCCACACAGCACCAGAAATTCCCTGAATTTCCCCTGAATATTGGTCCACATTTCCTGAATATTCGAACCTAATATTCAGGGAAGTTTCGTGGAAGCATCAAAATGTCCGCCATGTGGAATATTGGCGGCGAAATTTCCATAAAAAAGTATTTCTAATTTTCAGGGAATTTCCTCATCTAATATTCCTAGAATATTCAGGGAAAGTTGAAAAAAATTTTCAAATTTTTTTTTGATGTGGTAATTGATGAAAATTATATGTTATATTTGACACCCGTAGGATTCTAGAACATTACCCGGTTGTAAATCCGTGTACAAGATCATCCACTGAACTTGTACATGATTCCGGATAAAATCATGCACAGGTGCATTGACTTGTCTTGTGCATGAACTTGTGAATAGACAGCACGTGAATTTGGAACAACGAACGTGTACATTTTCATGCACGCACAATAAAATCTGATACAAGAACATTTGCATGAACGTGCAAATGTTCATGCACATAATTTTCTAAACTTTAAATATTATTAACAAATGTTACTTGTTTTATAGTGGTCCTCTACCTTCTATAGCCATTAAAATCTACTGCGCAGCCTTTACTCCCATAGATAACTAATGCGCAAAGTTTAAAGTTTAATAAATAATTATCCATTTTCGTGTACAGATTCATGTGCATGTTCGTGTGCATGTTCATGCACATGAAATTATTTGCCTTTAGAAGCGTTCATGGACATGTGCATGTTCCTTTGCACGTTCGTTGTTCCAAATTCCCCTACTGGAAAATCCTATATAGGTTCCTAGTAGAAATCCTATAAGATTTCTACGTAGATTCTTATAGGATTCTATATAGGATCCTATGTAGATTCCTATAGGAACATTCCTATAGGAAAAACACATGTGATTTTGTATAGATATGACATAGGAAAACATATAATATCCTATAGGGTTAAATTTCACATTTCTATAGGAAAACATATATTTTCCTATAAGATTCCTATAGATATAACATAGGAAAATATATGTTTTCCTATAGGATCATATATGAAAACCTATAGGAAAACATATAGTTTCCTATATTGGTTCACATATGAAATCCTATAGAAAAACATATATTTTCCAATAAGAATCTTTATAGGAAACTACATGTTTTCCTACAGGACTCTTACTAAATTGGAGCAGAAATTTATGTTTTCCTATATAGGATCGTACGTGGATTCCTATAGGAAAGCGTGTAGTTTCCTATGACAATCTATATAGGAAACTACATGTCTTCCTATAGGGTTCCTATGAGAGTCCCATATGGGAGTGTATATGGGTCAGCATATAGGAATTTTTATAGGTTCCTAGGTAGGATCCTACATAGGATTTCTGAAAATGACTTTTTTCAAATGCGCATACCTCCGCACTGAGTCAATGTCAGAATTTAAACTTAACTGCTTCAAGCACGTGAGAGCTCTCCCTTTTTATATCTTCTCTATCTAGACTTGTTTGTATGTTTAGGTGAGAGAGCGCACCTAGCGGCATTTCGATGAATCTCTCGTATAGGAATTCATATAGGATTTCACATAGGATCCTATATGTCGACCCATATAGGTGAGAGAACACACCTACCGGCATTTCTATGGAATGAACTCTCTTTTATAAGAATAGATGCTTACCTGTGTGGGTCGACATATAGGATCCTATGTGAAATCCTATATGAATTCCTATACGAGAGATTCATCGAAATGCCGCTTGGTGCGCTCTCTCACCTAAACATACAAACGAGTCTAGATAGAGAAGATATAAAAAGGGAGAGCTCTCACGTGCTTGAAGCAGTTAAGTTTAAATTCTGACATTGACTCAGTGCGGAGGTATGCGCATTTGAAAGAAGTCATTTTCAGAAATCCTATGTAGGATCCTACCTAGAAACCTATATAAATTCCTATATGCTGACCCATATACACTCCCATATGGGACTCTCATAGGAACCCTATAGGAAGACATGTAGTTTCCTATATAGATTGTCATAGGAAACTACACGCTTTCCTATAGGAATCCACGTACGATCCTATATAGGAAAACATAAATTTCTGCTCCAATTTAGTAAGAGTCCTGTAGGAAAACATGTAGTTTCCTATAAAGATTCTTATTGGAAACTATATGTTTTCCTATAGGATTTCATATGTGATCTAGTATAGGAAAGTATATGTTTTCCTATAGGTTTTCATATATGATCCTATAGGAAAACATATATTTTCCTATGTTATATCTATAGGAATCTTATAGGAAAATATATGTTTTTCTATAGAAATGTGAAATTTAACCCTATAGGATATTATATGTTTTCCTATGTCATATCTATACAAAATCACATGCGTTTTTCCTATAGGAATGTTCCTATAGGAATCTACATAGGATCCTATATAGAATCCTATAAGAATCTACGTAGAAATCTTATAGGATTCCTACTAGGAACCTATATAGTATTTTCCAGTAGGGTCGTGTGTTGACCATTCGCAAGTTCATGCACAAAACAAGTCAATGCACCTGTGCATGATTTTATCCAGAATCATGTACAAGTTCAGTAGATGATCTTGTACACGGATTTACAACCGGGTAGAAACTACTGCGCAGCCGTAAGTGTCAGAGAAACCAAGTTTGACCAGTGCGCATCATGTACAGTTAATTTATGAATACTATGAATATTCTAGGAATATTAGATGTGGAAATTCCTTGAAAAAAAGAAATACATTTTCAGGGAAATTTCGCCACCAATATTCCACATGGCGGACATTTTGATGCTTCCACGAAACTTCCCTGAATATTAGGTTCGAATATTCAGGAAATGTGGACCAATATTCAGGGGAAATTCAGGGAATTTCTGGTGCTGTGTGGGAAGAACTCATATAAGAACGCTGTTTCAATTTCATATTGAGTAACTTTATACGCGGCGCATGACGGAACTTAATATAAGAACTTACACGCGTTCGTACCTATGTTCTTACATAAGATCTTATCAGTGTTGCCACTTTCAGTACAATTGTACTAAATCAGTACAATTTGCATAGGATCAGTACTTTCAGTACCCTTTTGGAGTTTTTAGTACTATTAGTTCAGTACAATAGTACTGACTTTATGATTTAAATATTTCCAAAATATTTTTCTCAATAATAGATAGGTATGCGCGAGGATCAAAAATTTAAAGTATTCAAGACTGGCCAATAAGCTATCGCTACATGCAGGCTACATGGGACTATTTCTACTGAAACATAATATTCTGAAATCACCTGATTGGTCAATATTTAAACTGAAGAATATTAATAATTGAAACTTCCTAACCCTGGTTTAAAATCTCGTCGGGTTAATCTTTCTTTTATTCTAGTTTTGTTTATTGTTTTGATAACTGTTGATGATCGTTGGATTGTTGAATTTAATATTACAGTGTGAGTTGACATGAAATACAGGAGCAAAAGTTTTTGGAAAATGGACAGGTAAATAAAATAAATATCTTTAAAAAAATAAACGAGGATAATAGTATAATGAAATAGAAGAACATGTCAAAGTTTATATCATATTTAAACTAAAAAATTTTAGTATTTGATATGTTTGCAAAGAAAAGAAAACGTTGACGTTTAAATTACATAAATGGAAAAGGCATGTAATATTTTGTTTCTATATATAGCTGAAATAAACGTAATAATTTTTTTTTGAAACAAAAATAAATGCAGTACATTATCTAGTCAATCGTTATTTTATTTATTTTAAAAACAAATTATTACAATTATTTCAGCTTATAACAAATTTCACATAATTTTTTCATATTTGCAAATTGAAAACACTAGAAAATTTTTGTTTGAACATGCCATTTTTGGCATGAACTTGTTATAATATTTATTTATAATCAGTAATATTCTATATACTTTTACTTTAAAGAAAACATATTTTTAAAAATTGGTACCCTGATACATTTTATTTTTTTAAAGGTTCGTAACGAGAAGCAAGCCTGACAATCAGTCTAGTTTGAATTGTGCAAATGAGTCATCTAACTTGTTTATTATTGATGAAGAAAACAATAACACGAAACGTTTTGAACCTCAACAAATTATAGGGACTTCCGAAGAGGTATCAGGAAAAATATTAAAATTAATAGCCGACTCTGAGAAAACGCAAGAAAATAATTCTACTAATAAATCGAAAACTAAACCGAAAAATAAGCCGTACACTCAAAAATTTAGTCTACACTGGTTAACTGAATTTAAATGGGCGTCGGATCACAATGGCATGACTGTATGTAACGCTTGCAATGGATTAAAAATTGTTGGAGGAGCATTTCATCTTCGATGACATGGTAATAGTTCCGGTCACATTTTTAATATTAAATAAATGTCAAATTCGCCTAGTATTACCGATTCACTAAAAAAATGACAGTAAAGGATTAATTGTGTAATGCTGAAATGAAAATAGTATGTTAAAGTTGTGAGCATAATCTTTCACTAAGATTAGCTGATAGTATGACGCAAATATTTAACCACATCTTTGATGATTCGAAACTAGCGCAAAATATAAAAATGGGTCGCACGAAATGTACGAATCTTATTTTAAAAAAGTGTTATGTTCCTGCGCGTGCGAGAAGATTAAAAGGAACGAAAAGGATTTTTGTTCAATTCACGGGGGGAGATTAAAACAAGGCGCGTCGTACCTTAAGCGAGAGCCAACATTTTTCCGGCGTCGCGGGGAATTTTTCGGGCGAGCTTTCGATTGGGATGTACAATGTGTCCGGGGAAAACAATTCTCCCGGGGACGGTAGTCCTTGAAGAGGAGAGAAAATAAGTTCCGGAACTTTTACGGGTCGAAAAGTCCTCTCCGAGAGGACCAACGGTGACGGGATAAATGTCGGGTGTGCGGAATGCGCCCTGGTAGATGACTCTGAGTCGGAAAAATCACGAGTGGGAATGGAGGTGGCTACACGTTGCTGGCGTCTCCGCGCCCGTTGACGCGCTCCCTGACCGAGCGTTTTCTTAGGCCGCGAAACTCCGAGAACGTTTTTGATTGAAAATCCCGTGGAGGCGGCGCGCACGCGATACGCGGCTGCGTTTAAGCGGGCACGAAAAGAGAACGCGTTCGACGCAAACTGTTCACGAGACATGGGATTTATGAATGACGCGAAACGATAACGAATCTTGTCCTTGTCGTCCTGCTTTCACAGTTCGTTCAAGTTCAGAGATTAATTAATAAAATGATTAGAAAAAGAAAAATAAATAAAAATAATGCGTGATTTAAGAGAAAAACTAGATAACCTTATAACGCGAACCGCACTGAATTTAGAGAAACACCCCGTTTGAAATCGTATCGAACACAAAGAATTTAAAATAGAGAACTCGCGGGGAAACGAACGACATTTTAAATTCACAATGAATGACAAACAAATTAAAAATAGTTCAATTAATAGATATCAAAACAATGAAATGAAACTGAGACTTGTCCTGAAACAGAGATAAATGAAAGAACAAATTATTAAACAAGATCAGAAATCAGCAGAATTGATTCGGCTGCAGGATTCGACATCGATGACGAAACGTGGAGGCTCGGCAAGGTGAGAAGACGCTGGAACGGCGGCGACGATTTTGGCCATGTTGATCTCTTCACAAATCCCTCAAAAATCAAAGTTTCTCACTCAATATCGAGAATGCACGAGGACACGTAAGGTGAGGATTTGTTTAAAAATCACACTGAATATACGGGGATATAAAATACTTTATTATATAAAAACTCAGAATACTCAAAGAAAAACTGCGGAGCGGTTCGCGGAGTGTGTACGTCAATGCTATCGGAGACGGTCTGTGTCTTTTTCCGCTCGCAGGCAGCGCGCTTGGGCTTCCGTTCGTTTGAGGCCCAGGAGAGAGGGTAGAGGCGGGACTGGCGTTCGGACTTGATTGGCTAAAACGCGATAGAAGAATGTTAGAAACTAAAATAACGTCCGTCTCCCGCTGCCACCTACCGTCCCTCTGGTCAACTAACGAATTGAATGTGAATTAAAATTAAACAATAATAGTCGAAATTGATTAAAGTAAAACAAATAGTTGTAGCCAATGATTTTTAAAATTTAAAAATAAAATAATGCATCTATAAAATGTATATAAAATGTATATAAAATAAAGTATATAAAATAATGTTCATTCGTTGAGATTACAAAAAGGTCGTGAGCGATATAAATTATAAAAATTTCCTAATATCAATAACTTGATATATAGCGTTAAAAATAATATATAAAGTATAATGTACAATTACAACACATAATATACGATATATATATCCCAGAATATAACACAATATATTATGTATAAAATAACATTATATAATATATAGTACGTAATAGACCATGTATAAACTATATCTCGAAACGATACTGTAGCAAATAAAACCTTCTACAAAAAAAAAAGGCCTTATCCATAAAGTTAATACAGAAGTTAAACAAGGTTAAATAAAGAAATAAACAAATTAGGTACATGGCAACGCTGATAATACTAGTCATTTCAATTTAACATTTGATTTGTTCCGGAACTATAAACTAACCTTTGTACTCGATGCACGTTTCCTTTCGAAAGAATACAATTTATCAACATTTATAACGATTAAAGAAAAAAAAAATCTAAAGTAAGCCTGATATTTCCCCAAACCTTTGAGCTTCACATCCCAATTACAGAAATAAATTGCGCATTTTATTTCTGTAGTTATAGGGTGTAACGACCAAAGTTTTCATTCCGGATAGAAAATTGAAAATTAAGGAAAGATAGAGCGTACTGCAAGTAGGAGAGAGAGAGCAAAGAAACCCATGAAACAGAGGGAGAAAGAAAACAAAGTACCGAGACAAGAAAAGGTTCGGGTTACTATCAGGTAAATGTCGGTCAGTGACGATCATTGATGAATCACACTAGTCTGTAGAAATTTTCGGCTAGATTTTCCTTTCGGGAAGCAAGGTCGTTGCACAGATTGAAAATCTGTGCTTATATTATGTCTACTGACATATAACAATTCCATCCTCACCCGGAAAGACCTTGCTTGTCGAAATGAAAATAAAATTACCCTTTTCTTTCGTTTCAGGAACGGTATCGACCTATCCTCTTATCAAATATAAATATATTACAATCTATCAAAAACCTTTTGCTAATACATGTTCTGTAGTTAGTCGACCTAGCAAGGTTGCTTACTTAACTTTATCTCCTGGTTTGCCTCACCTGAGACGCGTACGGCCGGTTCTCTCGGTAGTTGCGTAAGGCTCGTGCCCGCATATCGTAACGCCTCCTGGCGTCTCCTGCATAATCTGGATTCTCAGTTGCGTCAGAAGCGGCACAAGAAATGGGTCTCGCACCGTTCTCCGTTGCTGATGCTTGCAGTGGCGCCGGTTCGGCTACATCAATGAGAGAATGGAATCTCTCACTAGCAGCTGCGATGGAAGCCTCGTCTTCCTCAGGATCTCGGTTAGGTAGCGATTGCCCATCGCTACTTATGTAATCTGGTAACTCACGGCTTATGAGCGGCTGCTGTCGTTGCTCGACTGTTATTTCCTCGGCCTGAGGGAATTGCGGATCCGTTTGAACAATCGGAATGCCATGATTTCTGAACGGGACCAGATCATCCCCGTGCACCTTCTGCTCGTGTCCATCTTTAGAGATGAAATATACCTCGCCTGAGATACATTTGGTTATCGGGTATGGACCGTCCCTCTGCTCTGCGAGTTTAGCGTTGTAACCCGCAGCTTTGTTTGACAGTTGTCGATTTCTGGTGTAGACCAGGTCCCCGACCTGAAACCTAGGTGCGGCTGGTGGGGCAGCATACTTGGCCTGGTACGCCGCTTGGAAACGACGTGCATCTTCCTCCCGTTGTTGACGCTCCTGCGTCAGATCCCCTTTATGAGTATGGGGAAACCTCCATTCGCCCGGTCGAGCGAGGGTCCTCCCCAGTAGGAGTTGACTAGGGGTTGTCCTGGTAGCGGCATTGGTTCTCCTCCTTAAACCAAAAAGGAGAGCAGGCAGGTTCTCGTCCCAGGTACGTTGATTGGCACGGTACAGACGCAACCGTAGCCCCTTTTTTACTTCCTGGTTGCGCCGCTCGGTGGGATTGGCACGTGGATGGTAAATTGGTGTTGTCCAAAGCTCACAGTCCCACTTCTCCGCAGCGTTGGCCCAAACTTGTCCCGTAAACTGGGTTCCATTGTCACTTAGAATTCGTCGTGGGTAGCCAAATCCATCGTGTAAACATATCCGTGACAACCAATATGAACCGATTACCCTTATTTGTGCGTGGATAAGGTCCCATGAGGTCAACTGCGACCGCTTCCCAAGGACTCTGGGTGGATCTAGGGCGAAGATTCGGGTGGTGTTTGCTGTGCACTGGTTTGCAACAGATACACAGGTGACAGCCCGCTACGTAACGACGGATTTCTCGAGTCATTCCGGACCAAAAGAAGCAACGACGAATGTCACGGATAGTTTCGTCCGTTCCCGGGTGGCCTGAAAGTGGTGCATCATGATATTCCCAGAGAACGCGTGCACGTAAAGAGGTTGGGACTTGAAGACGACATTTTCCGTCGGATAATTCGCGGCGCCAAAAAACCGCACTCATCTAAGCGGTTATTCTCAAGGAATATTTGCTCTTCCTTATTAACAACCTGTTGATCAACCAAAGTACGCCAACGACGCGCGTCACGACTTATGATTGGATCCATTTGTTGTTCAGCGATGACCTCTTCGAAAAGGGGCGGGGAATAGATAGCGCTGAGCGTGGGGATTGGGGCCGAAGCATCGTGACACGTATTTGTGGGAGGCAACATTCGCTCAACGTCTGGTTCGCCAGGAGAACTGCATTTTGGGTCAGGATTTCGAGAGAGCGCGTCGGGTAATTCGTTTTCTTTGCCGGGACAATGTTCCACCTTAAATGAAAGATCGCTAAGGAGAAGATGCCATCGCGCTAGTTTAGCGCGAGTGTCCTTAGCCGAATCCAACCAAGTGAGGGTCTTACTGTCTGTCCGCAACGTAAAGGGTCGGTCTTCCAAAAACGGACGGTACCTTTTAATAACCCAGATAACGGCCAGACATTCCTGCTCGTTACAGTGATAACGACTCTCGGCGGGTGAAAACTTAGCGCTGGCAAATGATATAATACGCCGACCATTCGACCCTTCTTGATATAGGACGGCCCTCATACCAATAGCACTTGCATCAGTTTGTAGAACGAACGTCAAGGAAGGATCAGGCCGACTCAAGGTCACCGGTTGCTGAAAAGCCTGTTTAGCAGCTTCAAAACTTGCCTGAAGGGCAGCGGTAATTTTAAAAGGTCGTTTAGGAGAAAGCAAGTCTGTAAGTGGGGCTAAAATTACCGAAGAGTTTGGTACATATTCTTTAACCCAATTACAAATCCCTAAAAACGAACGCATCTCTTTTCGAGTGCGGGGAAGAGCGGCGTCTCGAATCGCCTCGATGTGAAGAGATTGAGCTGTATTTCCGTCTTTACTGATGATATGACCGAGATACGGGAGAGTGGTTTTAGCAAAATTACATTTGCTGAGGGAGACAGTGAGACCATAGATAGCCAGACGTTCGAAAACAAGAGCAAGATGTAGAAGATGAGTATCCCAATCGGGTGAATAAATAACTATATCGTCCAGATATGAAATAGCAAAGATGCCCCATTGTTCAGCCAGGACTTGGCGGACTAAGTTCTGGAAAGTACCAGGAGCATTTTTCAAACCGAAGGGCATAACTCGAAATCGAAACTGTCCTCCTCCAGGAGTTGAGAAAGCCGTGAATTGGCGCGAACCTGGGGCCATTGGAATTTGCCAATAACCACTTTTTAGATCTAATGTGGAGAATACCTTTGCGTTTCCTAAATCTTTCAAAGTCTCATGAATCCTGGGAAGGCATTGGGGTGCGTCGACTGTGATTTCGTTTAAACGTCGATAATCCACGCAAAAACGATAGTCGCCGTTTTTCTTACCCGCGATAACGACTGCGGAACTGAATGGCGAAGAGGTGGGTTCAATCATACCATCACGAAGCATTTCTCGAACTTGAGAGTCGATATAAAGCCGCTTTTCGTCCGAATATCTTCTCGGGGGCTCTCGGAAAGGTCGATAGTCTTTTAATTGAATTTCATGGGACACTGCTGCTCGGGTTTGTTTGAGACGTCCTCCGTTATCGAAAATCGTACTATGTTCCTTCAATAAATTATTAAACCTTTTTGCGAGGTGATCGGGAAATTCGTGTTGAACATCGAGATTTTGAGAAGTTGGTGCGATTTTATATTCATATGAGAGAGGGCTGAGATAAACGCGCTGTCTTCCCTCTTTTCCGACGAAGATGCAGTCGGCCCCGTGATCATGGATAACTTGGTGTTTACGTAACCAAGGTCTACCGAGGATCAGTTCAGCTCGTAGTTCCGAACTAACTAGGAAAGAGTCTGGGTAAGAAACATCCTGTACAACGGGGTTTAACCTCAGGGTACTCTGGAGCTGAAGAGTCGCTCCTACGGCGGCTAAGATCGCGAATGGCGGACCTGGTTGTAGAGAGGAGAGCATTTCTTTGCTTAAAACGGAAGAATTCACAAAATTGTCTGAGGCTAAAGTATCGATCTCGGCGATGACTTTACGATTTTCTATGAGGACTCGCACTCTAGGTACCGCGTCGCGATCCGTATATACGGCGTTTAGGACAGGGGTGCGCCAGGATCGGCAAGGGCTGGCGTTGTACTGGCCCCGGCCGCCTGGCGTCTCCAGTTTTCCGGAACTGTTCGGGAGTACCGTTGTTTCAAAACCGGACAGTCGCTGTGATAATGCCTTTCCGGACAGTAGTGACATGGCGGGGGTGGGCGAGGGGCAGGTCCAGGCGGCCTAGGTTCAGGTGTTGTGGCGGATTGTTTTTCCTTGGGTTTCTTTGGGTTCTCTTTGAGGGGAGCTTCCTCGGCTTCGTCGGCTTCCGCTAACACTGCTCGTTCAAATAATTCCTCAAAAGAACTAATCTGAGCGGCGCGTAAAACTTTACGAATCGAGGGGCGTAAAGATTCGAGCAACAAGAAGACAACACATTCTTCCGACGCTTCGGGACGTAACCGTAAGGCGAGAAGGTATTTCCGCTGTAGGAAAACGCCGATAGTTTCCTTGTCTTCTTGTTTGCCGGAATATAATTTGACAAACAACTTGTTTATTTTAGAGTTACCAGCAAAATGGGCAATTAAAAGTGACCGAAACTTGGCCCACGACAGAGCTAAATTTTTATACGACTCGAACCATTTTTGTGCTTCTCCGGTCAAGGATTCAGTTACCATTCTACCCCAGAATTCTGGTTCGATCGCAGCTCCTATGAAAAATTGTTCGCAATTTTCGAGAAATATGTGCGGGTCTTCGTGATCTAATCCGGCGAATGTGGGGCGAGGTTTATCTGGAGTTCGGAAGGCACGCATGAGCGAGCGCCAATCCGTTGAACGAGAAGGTTGATCGACAGGCGGATTTGTTGGAAAATAATATGCCTGTTCTCGGCCGTTATTCGGACCTACCGATGAAGGAGGCGGTTGCGACATCGAATTTGCCGATGAGTTTAAATTTGATTGGTTTCGAGGGAGGTGAGGAGCTCCCATAGGATACATCGCGTCTGGTCGATTACTAGGGCCCGGTTGTGCATTGTCTCGGACACGTGAAATACTTTGTTGTTGCTGACCAGAAACCAATGGTTCGCTAAATGCAACTCGTGGCTGGTTTTCTGGTCTCGAAGGAACAGAACGGGTTCTTCTTTGTCGTGTTTGCCGTAGATTGTGGTATGGTGGGGGAGGGGATTCTACAGGGCGATCTGCATTTTCCATCTCGGGGTTTTCCGCGGGCGCCACCGGGTTTTCTTGGTTTAACCCGGAACCAGGGTTTTGACGCGTATTCATTCGAGGGGGTCTACCACGACTACGCGTTGATAATGGATTTGGAGAGCGAATCATGACTCAGGGTGTACGGTTCTTATTCTGACGACTGTCAAAATTCCAAAAGGAATATCTTTCTTTTAAGAAAAAGAAATAGTTCCGAGAAGAGCCCCACGTTTTGGGCCGCCAAATTGTTATGTTCCTGCGCGTGCGAGAAGATTAAAAGGAACGAAAAGGATGTTTGTTCAATTCACGGGGGGAGATTAAAACAAGGCGCGTCGTACCTTAAGCGGGGGCCAACATTTTTCCGGCGTCGCGGGGAATTTTTCGGGCGAGCTTTCGATTGGGATGTACAATGTGTCCGGGGAAAACAATTCTCCCGGGGACGGTAGACCTTGAAGAGGAGAGAAAATAAGTTCCGGAACTTTTACGGGTCGAAAAGTCCTCTCCGAGAGGACCAACGGTGACGGGATAAATGTCGGGTGTGCGGAATGGGCCCCGGTAGACGACTCTGAGTGGGAAAAATCACGAGTGGGAATGGAGGTGGCTACACGTTGCTGGCGTCTCCGCGCCCGTTGACGCGCTCCCTGACCGGGCGTTTTCTTAGGCCGCGAAACTCCGAGAACGTTTTTGATTGAAAATCCCGTGGAGGCGGCGCGCACGCGATACGCGGCTGCGTTTAAGCGGGCACGAAAAGAGAACGCGTTCGACGCAAACTGTTCACGAGACATGGGATTTATGAATGACGCGAAACGATAACGAATCTTGTCCTTGTCGTCCTGCTTTCACAGTTCGTTCAAGTTCAGAGATTAATTAATAAAATGATTAGAAAAAGAAGAATAAATAAAAATAATGCGTGATTCAAGAGAAAAACTAGATAACCTTATAACGCGAACCGCACTGAATTTAGAGAAACACCCCGTTTGAAATCGTATCGAACACAAAGAATTTAAAATAGAGAACTCGCGGGGAAACGAACGACATTTTAAATTCACAATGAATGACAAACAAATTAAAAATGGTTCAATCAATAGATATCAAAACAATGAAATGAAACTGAGACTTGTCCTGAAACAGAGATAAATGAAAGAACAAATTATTAAACAAGATCAGAAATCAGCAGAATTGATTCAGCTGCAGGATTCGACATCGATGACGAAACGTGGAGGCTCGGCAAGGTGAGAGTTCGCGGAGTGTGTACGTCAATGCTATCGGAGACGGTCTGTGTCTTTTTCCGCTCGCAGGCAGCGCGCTTGGGCTTCCGTTCGTTTGAGGCCCAGGAGAGAGGGTAGAGGCGGGACTGGCGTTCGGACTTGATTGGCTAAAACGCGATAGAAGAATGTTAGAAACTAAAATAACGTCCGTCTCCCGCTGCCACCTACCGTCCCTCTGGTCAACTAACGAATTGAATGTGAATTAAAATTAAACAATAATAGTCGAAATTGATTAAAGTAAAACAAATAGTTGTAGCCAATGATTTTTAAAATTTAAAAATAAAATAATGCATCTATAAAATGTATATAAAATGTATATAAAATAAAGTATATAAAATAATGTTCATTCGTTGAGATTACAAAAAGGTCGTGAGCGATATAAATTATAAAAATTTCCTAATATCAATAACTTGATATATAGCGTTAAAAATAATATATAAAGTATAATGTACAATTACAACACATAATATACGATATATATATCCCAGAATATAACACAATATATTATGTATAAAATAACATTATATAATATATAGTACGTAATAGACCATGTATAAACTATATCTCGAAACGATACTGTAGCAAATAAAACCTTCTACAAAAAAAAAGGCCTTATCCATAAAGTTAATACAGAAGTTAAACAAGGTTAAATAAAGAAATAAACAAATTAGGTACATGGCAACGCTGATGATACTAGTCATTTCAATTTAACATTTGATTTGTTCCGGAACTATAAACTAACCTTTTTACTCGATGCACGTTTCCTTTCGAAAGAATACAATTTATCAACATTTATAACGATTAAAGAAAAAAAAAATCTAAAGTAAGCCTGATATTTCCCCAAACCTTTGAGCTTCACATCCCAATTACAGAAATAAATTGCGCATTTTATTTCTGTAGTTATAGGGTGTAACGACCAAAGTTTTCATTCCGGATAGAAAATTGAAAATTAAGGAAAGATAGAGCGTACTGCAAGTAGGAGAGAGAGAGCAATGAAACCCATGAAACAGAGGGAGAAAGAAAACAAAGTACCGAGACAAGAAAAGGTTCGGGTTACTATCAGGTAAATGTCGGTCAGTGACGATCATTGATGAATCACACTAGTCTGTAGAAATTTTCGGCTAGATTTTCCTTTCGGGAAGCAAGGTCGTTGCACAGATTGAAAATCTGTGCTTATATTATGTCTACTGACATATAACAAAAGATTTCTCCTTATGTGAAAAAAAATTAGCATCCGAATTACAAAAGTCTATTTTGCATTATTTCCATGTTAAAAACGTTTGATTTATTGTAATTTGTATGTTTCCTTCTTTTAGTTAACATAATTTTTGTTTAACCAAATATTTTTAAACAGAATTTTTATGAATCTGTATGTTAGTAGTTAGAAATATTGAGTAAAAGAAATTTCAGTTATCCTATCTCGTGTAAAAATTTTGTCTCGGTTGCCAATAAGACTTGACAAGAATTTTTTATTTAAAGACGTCACTGTGTATCCAACCGAGGCGCCGATTGGGAACACCTGGGAAGTTATTACCAGAAGTCAAATTTCAGAGGAATAGTGATTATAAATGGAAATTTTGCTTTCTAAAATTTCTGATAAGGGGTCATCCAGAAAGCATATGATACTTAAGGGAGGGGGGGGGTATCAGCAAAATATCACGCTACGTGTTAAAAAAATTTTAAATGCATGGAAACAGCATCACGAGGGGGAGGAGAGGTGTTAAATTTCCGAAACTATATTTAATTAATCTTTTATTGACACTAAAATTAGTGTTTTTCATATGTTTCTCAACTCCACGTTGAAAAGGCATGTAAACATATTTTAAACTCAAATATTGTTAGTATCATTTTTTTCAGTCATAATTAATAGAAAGGATGCAAAAATAGTGTAATTTTTACAAAGGTAAAAAAAAAATTATTTTTAAAAGTGACCATTATCCACAGAATCACCCATATGACTAATGTTTGCATTCGACTAAGAATTGTAATGCTTTGAAAAATAATTCTTATTTTTTTTTTTAGAAAGTTACAATAATTGAAGATTTAATTTCAAAATTCAAGGAGATTTTAAGGTATGAATTCGAGTTTTACAAGTTTGCTAGATACCCTGCAATTGCATAGGTAGTCAATTTATAAAAAAATTTAATTTTATCAAGAATAAAAATTCTGAAATTGTTAACAAAATTTTAAGTTTTTATTTTTGATATTAAAGTATACTGGTAGGTATTATTAATTATTATAGAGGAGAATTTGATTCCCCAGAAGAAAGGTAATTTTGAGAACTTAAAATTTTACAGGATACAACAAAAAAAGAACTAAAAAGCGATTTTTTTATAAATCAATAGAAATGTGTTGAAAAAATTTATTTTCTAACTTTTTTATAATAAGTTTATTATTGCTACCATATTCAAATATATTGATAAATAAAATTTTATGCACTCTCGTTTATTTATTCCGAGAATTAGTACTTGGTCCAATAACCACGATTATTGATAACAGCATTCAAACGACTTGGCATTGAATAAATGCAATTGCTCACGAATTCGGGTCTCTCTGTCAAAGCCGTCCAGGATTCATGGACATGTTGTGTTAGTACTTGCCTTGTTCTGGCACGTCCTGATTCCCATGTCTTTACCATATATCCCCAGCAGTTCTCTATGGGGTTCAAGTCCGGAGATTTTGGTGGATGAGGCAAACGTGTTAATTCATCGTGTCGCTCATACCAGAGTTGAGTTACATGCGCTCTGTGGACTGAACTGTTGTCTTGAATGATTTTTACTTCTTCATATTCCGCAGGTGGGAACATTCGCCGAACATTTGGAAGAAAATGATTTTGTAGGATATAAACATATTGTTCGGCATTCATTCGTCCAGGTACTTCCACGATTGTACCACATCCTCTTGTTGTTATAAATCCCCAAAAACTACATGATATTCGTCCGCTATGTTGCTTTTGGACCACAAATTTCGGATTCATACGTTCTCCCCTTGGTCTCCAAACCAATAAGCGTCCATCTTCGGAAGAGGAAAAATTCTTTTCATCCATACACACTACATTGGTCCAAAATTCTCGAGGTTCTACTGAATATTGTAAAGCATATCCTAGCCTTTCTTGTAGGTGATTATTAGTGACAGCGGTTTTCTTTTCAGGTCTACAGGAATTAATGCCCATCTGATTTAGACGTCGCTGAACAGTTCGATTGGATATATTCGGCAACACTTCATTACAAATTTGTTGAGATGGAATAAACGGATTGACATGAACGATATAATTTCTAATTGCCTCATCTTCCTGTGCTGTAGTTTTTTGATTTCCCCCATTATAAATTCGATGATCTTTTAGGCTGTTATTTCCTCCAACATTATAAGCTTTAATCCATTTACGTACGGTTTTTTTTCGAACATTCAACTTCAGCTGCAATCTTGTCAACAGGGAAACCGACTTCGTGTAGTGTCACTATCCTGCTCCGTGCTGCTTCTAAAAAATGTTTTCATTTTTAGATTTTAAAAAGAGGATGAAGCTGTAACTAATGATACATTATATAACTAGGGGGCCTTCGTCCCTTTTCGCACTTCGCGCGTTAACCCCACGGTGTGGAACATCAAAAATTGGGACATGACTTGACTATAATGAGATGAAAGCACTACCATAGCAGAGTAAAATCCTCAAAGGGTTCTAAAAAATTAGTGACCATTTGGTTTTTATTGTAATTTAAATTGTTGATAATTTAGTGTTTTATTGAAAAACCGATCTAATCAGCTTTTGGCCAGTTAGTCGTGCATTTTTGAGAATAGCTTCTTACTTTCTTGAGTAAAATTGTAATGTTTATTTCAATAAACAAATTTTCTCCACGTACTATGATTAAAAAATCACTTTTAGGTGACGTTTTGGGTCAAATTATTCGATTTTTCACATAACTGAAATTAACTATACATTGCTCCAGCAATTAACATAAAAATAATATTTTTTTTTTTTTCTAGACTAATAGATGCCTTGAGAATAAAAACAAAAGTTAAAAACGAACGTGCCCCTCGGAACATCCGCAAATCACCCACTAAATTTGCAAAAATTTTAATTTTTAATACAAAAAATACTAAAAAACAAACCAGAGCCCAGACCAAATTTTCAATCGCTTTGATTTAAAGCCATAGATGTCCAAGAAGTGTCAAAAAAACTTTGGAACCGGTATCGCTTCGGAACATCCCCAAATCACCCCCTAAATTTGCAAAAATTCCAATTTTCAATACAAAAAATACTAAACAACAAACTACAGCCCATACCACATTTTTTATCGCTTTGACTTAAAGCAATAGATGCTCAAAGAATGTCAAGAAACATTAGAACCGATCTCGAATCTGGATCATCCCTAAATCACCCAAAAAATTTGTAAAAATTCCAATTTTCAATAAAAAGAATACTAAAAAATAAGCTAGGGTCCTGACAAAATTTTTTATCTCTTTGACTTAAAGCAATAAATGCCCAAAGAATGTCAAGAAAAATTAGAACCGATCTCGACCCAGAAACATCCCAAAATCACCCCCTAAAAATCCCACTTAATTTTTAAGTTACAATGTAGTTAAACCAAATTTTATATTTCTCAAAATAGTATTGAAAGAAATGACTATGTATTGAATATTGAAGAAATAAGAATTTAAAGAATGTTAATTTTTGATTGACTTGAAATTTAATAAAAAATTTATATTAAATTTCAAATTTTATTTTTGTATTTAAATTTTCACGAATTAAATTTTCATCTGATTTACATTCCGATTAATTAAATTTTGGATTTTTCAGACTTAGATTCGTTAGAAAAGTTAGAGAAAATAAACTGGGATTAATTAAATTTCTATTGAGAAAGGTGGATAAAAGAATCCTTGTTTCATGAATTAATTTAAACTTAAGAATTCTGTTGCTTCGTATAATGAAAAAATGGGTATTTTGTTGTAGTTTTTATGCCCGATTGCAAAAATCCAAATTCTAAAAGTAAAAGATTTCTAAAAATAAAAACTAACATCCAGACCAACCTTTTTTTATTGGATTATTCAAGGCAATCGTTGCGCCAAGGATTATAAATTTTTTTCTTTACAAATTGTAAGAAACAATTAAACAACTTCGAGGGAAGATTAAAAATCTAAGATGTAGAGAAAATATTAGAAAATTTGAAAATGTGTTAATAGATCAAAAGTAGAAAAACCTTAATATTATTTTAGCAAATATTGAAATTCAAAACAAGGATTATTTCTTCTTGTAGATTTTAATATTTAAACAATTAATAATTTTTATGTATATTTTATTCTTACATATATGGAAAAAAAAATTCTACTTTTATTTATTTTTAACTATTTAAAAAATAAACAACAATGTTTCAAAATGAAAATTTTGTATTTCTTTAAAATTATTAAATTTATTATTTTTAAATGAAGTTAGTATTTCAAAATAAATACAGTATGTTTTCAAAGTGCGCATATTAAATTTATTGGATAATTTGGGGATGTTCTGGGAGGATCTTGGTCCCATGGTTTTTTGACATTTCTTTGAGCATCTATTGCTTTAAGTCAGAGCGATAAAAAATTTGGTTTCGTCTTTAGTTTGACTTTCGGCATTTTTTAAAATTGGAATTTTTGCAAAATTATGGGAATGCTTTTAGGGATGTTCCGGGGGCAAGTTCAATTTTAACGTTTGTTTTTATTCTCAGGGCATCTATTAGTTTTGAAATACAAAAAAAATTATTTTTTTTTTGTTAATTGCTGGAGCAATGTTGTTAACTTCAGTTATGTGAAAAATCTAATTATTTGACCCAAAACGTCAATTAAAAGTGATTTTTTAAGTATAGTATGTGAAGGAAATTTGTTTATTGGAATAAACATTACAATTTTACTCCAGAAAGTAAGAAGCTGTTGTCAAAAATGCACGACTAACTGGCCTAAAGCTGATAAGATCGATTTTTCAATAAAACACTGAATTATCGAAAATTTAAATTACAGTAAAAACCAAATGGTCGCTAATTTTTTAAAACCCTTTAAGAATTTTACTCTGCTAGGGTAGTATTTTTATCCCATTATAATCAAGTCTTGTCCCAAAAAATTTTTCTAAAATTGTTTCACTGCGTTATTCGCTAGACACTCTGATAAAATAAAAAAAGGAGAAATAAAAAATAATTTTTTTGGTGGGGGGCAAAATTTGTGTGTGCTTCAGGCCCGTGACAACCTTGATTTGGCCCTGCAAGTAAATTTTCTATTCCTAGCTAGGGTTACCCAAGAAAATTTCTCAAGAAAAAAATTAAAAATGGCAAAATTTTAACTTTTATAATTTTCATAATTCTAACCTTTTTAATTATCTGGAAGGTCTTTTAGACTCCAGTTTATTTTAATTTTGCACAAAAATTATTTCACAGAATTTTTATGATTTTGGGAATTTTTTCCAAAAATAATTTTTTGAACTTAAAACAAACTAGGTTCTAAAAGACCTTTCAGATAATATTGTAAGTAATACTACAAAATTTCATTTAAAAATATTCAGTGATTTAAGAGAAAAGCTGCTGAAAAATTTTGCTTATATGGGATATGCGACCAACATCATTTTCCATAACATGCTCTTGATTTGTTAATTTTTTCATTTCAGATACTACAAAATACTTACCGGACAAACTTGCAAAACGATGCCTTGGTTCCATTGAAGAAAGCTTTTTAATATTTTTTTTGAATTTCACAAAAAATATTTTATTGAATATATAATCTAGAAAAAGTATTTGTATACAAAATATTCAATGACGGTAAGTAAAATATTGGTTTGTTAATAAGAGTATATTGTGTTGCTAAGAGACAACTTTCAATTGTTTTACAACGCAAATTAAAAATAAACAATATAACCTATTAGTTTTAATGTCAAATTTATAATAAGAAAATAAGATATGGACATTAATTTCATTAAACTTCTTTTGGAAGAAGTAAAGGAGTACCCTATTTTATATGACAAAAAAAATTGGACTGCAAAAAGAGCAAACAGTATTATAGAGACATTTACGCATTAATAGCAGTTCAAATAATTGAAAAAGAAAATAAATTCTTTTACATATCTGGTAAGAGATATTTAAGTTTATATATATTATTATATATGAATATTTTGTTTGAATCTTCTATTGTAGTTTAGAAATTTAGTTTGCTTTTAAAATTAATTAGTTTAAATATTGAATGTGAAGAAAGAAGGTATTGTTTAATAACATTTTTTCAGCCGGTTTAGTCGAAAAGACGTGGGACTGCTGTAAAAAAAAATATTATCGACTTTTGCGAAAAAACAATATGTCTTCAAATGAAGACAAAGAATTCATGGATGCATTTAAATGTTATTTAAAATATCTGAAACCACGGAAGTGAATTTACAAAGAAATTGAATAGAGATATTGAAAATATATTGAAAATGTTATAACTGTTACGTCCTCGTAACTTAATTCTATGTACGTAAAACACTTTTTATACTGGACAAACAAAACCATTACCAGATGCATTTCCTTAATTGAAAAAGGTTGATTTAACATTAATGTCACACTATTTTACCTGTTGACGAGGTAGCAACCCTCTGATTTCCGTAACGGGGGTGTCTCCCTAAGTTTTTCCACCCTCTGACTTTTCACATTTTGGGGTGTCTCCCTAATTTTTTTCACCCTCGTCGAGAGAGCCAAACCATTCTTCGAGAGAGCGCCATTCTCCAAGAGAGTCAAGCCGCCCCCTCGTCGAGAGAGCCAAACCATTCTTCGAGAGAGCGCCATTCTCCAAGAGAGTAAAGCCGCCCCCTCGAGAGAGTTCGACAACCCCTGCGGAAGTGAATCTAGTCCCCACGAAAAACAAGGTCACCTTCGAGAAGGGTCAAGCTACCCTTGTAGTCATAGGTAACTTCGTGTCTATATAAGAAAAAAATTGGAAGTGGGAAAAGTTAGTCTATAGCCGATCTCCGAACTAATCGCATTATCAAGTTCATAATCAACCCCTGGACGAATCCAGTCATTGTCAGTCTGTGCTCTTGCTCTGCTGGTCAAAACTCTTTTTCACAAATCCCAGTGTTTTGAACCAGCCAAATCTTTCTTTGTCGAGACGAGGACAAGGATCTTCATACCTATCACCAGGGGGTCTATTCTGCTTCACTAGAAGGAAGACGATCCGCAGACTCCGGATTTCCAAAGCAAGGAAACCCGTCAATCATCCACTGACCAACCTCTACGATCTTAGAAAAAAGTGAGTACAATACAAATTGAATCTTCCATTACCCTCCCTTTCCTTCTCTCTCTATTAAACTCCTTTATTAACAAGTTCACTTTCTTTCAGTGGACTCTCACTTTACTCTCTACAGACACCTTCCTTCAAGGATTGCTCAACCTTTCAACAGGAGTTTTCTCAAATGGTCACATCAGTGTATTTTGAATAAATTAACTTTATTTGAAACTACTGTCAGTTAAACTTTCTTCCTGCTCCCTTAGTCCTAAGGCTTTCCGCCTTAAAAGATAAATCAGGGGTTTTATAAATAAAAATTTAGATGGGTTTTGTATGTCCCTTCTGGACGTTACAGAGTCAATTTAAAAATTTTTGGTGCATCGGCCGGGAAACCAAAGAAAAGAAAAACTGACTTGACCACTGAGAGAAACTACTGTAATCTTTAATACTAATCTTGCATAACTACTAATCCTTCCTATTTCAGTATAAACTATATTTCCTGAAAGAAAAAAAATCCTTTTCCTCAAAAATCAAGTACAAACTTCAAAATCTCGATTTCTATCATATACGAAATCTATGAAAAATCTATAACAATCAATTGTAAACTCAAAATTTTCCAAATCTATCATATTTAACATTAAAGAAAATCTGTAACAAAATCAAGTTTGAATTCTATACCATCCTACAAGTTTTATCCTAAGTGTGATTAATAATCAAGATCATCCTTCTTTTACACTTCTTATAATCATGTGTGAATAAATCTGAAATTCTTTGTCTTTTTCTAAACCAAGCGTGAACTTTATCTTCAACTATCTTTTTATTTTTCTTTTCTTAAATCACGTGTGAATAACTTTTGAAAATCTCTGTTTTACTCTCTACTAAGTGTGAACTATAACCTTAAATTTATAGGAAAAATTTGTTTTATTTATATGGGCTATATCAAAACTTTCATTTATTAATATTTCAAGTACTAAACAAGTGTTAAAATTATCTTCTTTTAAAACCAGAATAGATTAATTTCGGAAATTTTTATTTGTTAATTTTTTTTTTGAGTTAAACAATTTGTAAAATTATTTTCTTTGTATTGGAAAAATATAGAAACGTTTTTAGCCTTTCGGCAGACAAAACGTTTTTAAGAATCTTTTGAGGACTCGCCTTTCGGCCGCGAATCAAAAAATTCGAAACCTTCCTTCATTTAAATATGGAAAAAGATAGAAACATTTTTTAGCCTTTCGGCAGACGAAACGTTTCTAAGAGTAATTAAGGACTCGCCTTTCGGTCGTGAATTAAGAGCTCAAAAAACTTCCATATTTGAATTTTTTTTTTTGTGTCATTAAAATATCTGAAAACTTTTTTTTTATTATTTCTTTTTATTCATTGAAAACAAAAATTTCCTCTTTGAATAAAATATTTGGAGAAATATTTCTCTTTAAAGATAACTTAGTCTTTGAAATTGTTTTACAAAAAAAAAATCTATATAATAGTTTTAATAATGATAATAAAAAACGAAAAAATATTTTCCAGTAAAAATGCCAAATGAAAAACAAGGAAAACCTTGGAGACCACGAGGTGGAAAGAAAGCCTTAAAACGATTCAGCCCTACTAATGAAGCAAATCAAATTAAAATAAAACCTTTTAAATCGCAGGAAGAATTTTCCAAACATTTTGAATATTTGCTAAACAAAATCGAGTTAAACATTAAGAAAAATTGAGTTGTAGAAAATAGACCTTTTAAAATAAATATATTATATATTTTAAATCCATTCTCTTTTCTTTATATTTTTCCTTTCTTTTTTCCAGTGGATATAAATAAGGATGATTTTGAATTTTTGACACAAAAATTTAAAGGAGCACTAGAAAACTTAGAAAGGACGATAGCTCTGGTAAAAACTAGAGGCCCTCTTTTTGATAAAAAAATCCAAAAATTATTATTTGCGTCCGACAAATTGCTCAAGGATTTAGAAAATATTAATTATAAAAGGAAAACTGTTAAAAGTAATAAACTTATTAAACATATTGAAAAATTTATAAAAGCAGCAACGAATATGATGGATTAATAAAACAAAATTTAATCAATAAGGTTTAGCAATCACTTCTCCTCAAAAATCACCTGTATTTATATATTATAGGTTAATTTAATAAATTTTTTACTTAATTTTAATAATATCTTTATTAACAAATTCCAAACTATTCAGCTTTAATAAAATGCATTTTTCTTAATTTCAAATAAACAAAATGAGTACAAACCACATGCGAAAATTAATTATAAATGTTCAAACAGTATTTAACACTTTAGAAAAATTAGTTTTTCAACTAGACAAGCAAGGACAATTTGCTAAGGAAATTAAAGATATTTTAAATGAATCAGAGAATTTGTTACAAAATATTAAAAACTTTGTTTATGGTAATGCATATTTAAACACTAGAGGTCTTGATTACCACATTGATAATCTTTTAATTACTTTGGAAAACCTTTTAATCAATTTAAAAGAAAATTAAAATTTCTAAAAAATCAAAATATAACTTCAACCAAATTATATTAAACTTTTTCCTTAATAATGTTAAATTTTAAAGGTTATGTCAGACAAAACGAATTCTTATTATACTAGAAGTAAGGCTCAGGAACAAGGTTTCTTTAACCCATTTCCAAAGGTTTGTCATAGTCCAACAAATACTCCAAGTCGAGATCAAAATCAAGCTAAAAATCTAGTTGACAACGAAGCAAAAGATAGTGCTTTTCAAGATTTATCGGGCTCAATAAATTCTAAAAATAGTACAATTATTAATCCGAATTTAAATAAAAATACGAAACATTCTACTTCTAATAATAGTACAAACACTGAATCGATAGGAAGTAAAACCCCTAAAACAGAAAAAACGCTAAAAGATAACACTTATACACATCTTAGTAAATCTCAAGCCGAAAAATTTGAAAAAAGTTTAGAATTAACGTCTCCGGAATCAGAAAATTCTTTTAATCGAACCATTACCGGTTCCTGTTGAAGAAGACGGAGTATTAGGATCTGAATTTTTTACAGACAATAATGTTAAAATCAATTATGCTGAAAGACATTTAGAGGTTAATAACAAATTTTATCCTTTTTCACCACGTGATATAATCGTACTACCACCAAGATCGATCTCAGATTTATTTTTAATAATAGAAAATAATGATATAAAGACAGGTTATGTTCCACTTTTAACAATTAAGCAAGGTGTTTATTTAGGAAATGCGTTAGTAACAAACAATCAAGGTAAAGCATATGTAAGAGTAGCAAATACAAGATCAGAACCAGTTGAAATTCAAATTCCAAAAGTCACTTTAGAAGAATATAGAGAAGATCACGGTGAAACCAAAGTAGTAAAAAATATAACAGCCGAAAAAATTTTAGATTGTTTTCAAAATAATGAAGAATTTTACCCAAAATCAGCTAAATTTTATAGAATTTCAGGAAAAGAAAGATCAGAACAAATTTTAGATTTATTACGTCTAAAACATTTGAATCGTGAAGAATTATCACATGTAGAATCTCTAACTTTAAAGTATAGTAATATGTTTCATTTGCCTGGTGAATCCTTGTCTGCTACCAATGTTCTCCAACATAAAATTTCTACCAAAGATGAAGAACCAGTTTTTACGCGTCAATATCGATTTCCTCCGGCGCATAAGGAAGAACTTTTAAAACAAACTAGCGAATTATTAAAAAATGGTATAATTAAACCCTCTGAATCCCCATACAATACACCTCTATGGATTGTTCCTAAAAAAAATGATTCTCAGGGAAATAAAAAATGGCGTATGGTCTTAGATTTTAGAAAAATTAATGAAAAAACTGTCACTGATTTCTTTCCTTTGCCAAATATCCACGAAGTTCTTGAAACTTTATCGAATGCCCGATATTTTTCCGTTTTCGATTTAGCTTCTGGTTTCCATCAAATAAAAATGCATCCAGATCATTCTTATAAAACTGCTTTTTCAACCCCATATGGTCACTATGAATTTCACCGAATGCCATTTGGTCTTAAAAATGCTCCTAGTTGTTTTCAAAGACTTATGAATGCTGCTCTTTCTGGTTTGATAGGAACTGAGTTATTCGTTTATTTAGATGACATTGTTATTTTTGCAAATACTTTAGAAGAACATCAAATCAAATTCGATAGTTTAATGGAACGATTAAGCGCTGCAAAGCTGAAACTACAACCAGACAAATGCAAATTTCTTCGACCGGAAGTAGTTTATTTAGGCCATATTATCGATAAAGATGGAGTACGTCCAGATCCAAAGAAAACAATTGCCGTTGAAAATTTTCCAGTACCTAAAACAATAAAAAATATAAAACAATTCTTAGGTCTTGCAGGTTACTATCGTCGGGTTATAGAAAATTTTTCGAAAAAATCAATTCCTTTAATCCAACTACTAAAAAAGGATGTACCATTTAAATGGACAGAAAAACAGCAATCGGCTTTCGATATATTAAAAAAGGAGCTCTGTAAAGAACCTTTATTACAACGGCCAGATTTAGATGAACCATTTATTCTTACAACTGATGCTTCTGATTTTGCCATTGGTGGAATCTTATCACAAGGTAAAATTGGAAAAGACAAGCCAGTAGCTTACGGATCTAGATCTTTAAATGAACATGAAGTAAAATACGACACATATAATAAAGAAGCTCTAGCCATTGTCACTTTTGTTGAACATTTCAGGCATTATTTATATGGAAGAAAATTTACAATTGTCACAGATCACAAACCTTTACTTTGATTTCAAAAATCTAGTGATCCCTGTTCTCGAGTCACTAGATGGAAATTAAAATTGTCCGAATATGATTTTGATATAGTTTATAAAGCAGGAAAAACTAATGTAAATGCAGACGCATTATCAAGGAATCCAATAAACATAGCAAAAAGAATTACTCCAAAAGCATTTTATGATAATGAAATAAAAGCAAAACAACTTGTTAACTTCTGGGCAGAAGATTCAGATGATGAAACGCCAGAACAATCAGTCTGGGAAGAAATAAATATCAATAATAACCATGAAGAAGAATCAAATGCATCAGAACCAGAACTACAAGTAGGAGAAATAAATGTTGTTAACGAAGATGAACTATATATAACAAGTTCAGAAGAAGAAATGGATGAAAGAGAAGATGATCTAATTTGTAACGAAGAATTTGATTATGAACTTTTTGAAGAATTATACGATGTAAAAGGAAATAGTAATAACAACCATGATAAAGAAAATGAGGAAATTTATGCAAGTTCTGAGGAGGAAACAGAAGACAAAAAAGACGATCAAACGTATGAAGAGTTTGATTATGACCTTTTTGAAGAATTATATACTAGAGAGGAAACTTTTAAAGTCGTAACTAGAGGAAAGCTGAAAAAATCAAATCAAGAAAAGGATAAAAGTCCAAATGAATCGGGTGAATCAATTAATAATTCTAAGTCGGTGAATACTAAGTCGGGTGAATCAAGTAAAATCCTAAGTCGGGGAATACTAAGTCGGGTAAATCAAGCAAAAATTCTAAGTCGGTGAATACTAAGTCGGGTGAATCAAGTAAAAATTCTAAGTCGGTGAATACTAAGTCGGGCGAATCAAGCGAAAATTCTAACTCGGGTAATATTAAGTCAAGTAAATTAAGCGAAGTTCGAAATCCAGTAAATGAAAATTCTAAGTCGGTTAATGGTAAGTCAGGTGAATTAAATCAAAGTCGAAATCTAGTAAATAAAAATTCAGAATTGGGTACTAAATCAAGTGAATCAATGGAAAATCAAGTTCAAGAATCCAAGAAATCTCGAAATCCAAGAAATCTAAAGTCAGATACAACATGTCCAGTGTATGAAGAAGACGTAGAAGAAGAAGAAGAAGAAGAAGAAGAAAAATAATAATTAAAAAGAAAAGAGGTCGTCCAAGAAAAGAAATTGTTCAAATTCCGTTTATTAATGAAGAAGAAATTAAAACATTAACTAAAAAGAAAAGAGGTCGTCCAAGAAAAGATAGGTCAATTGAACTAGTTGAATATGGAGATGAGAATGAAATCGGATTTGAAGATAAAAATGAAAGCGAAAACGAAGTAGTGAGTAAAGAAAAAACGATAATCAAGAAGAAAAAGGGGCGTCCGAGAAAAGAGAATAAAAATCCAGTTCCATTTATCAAGAAGAAAAGAGGCAGACCAAGAAAATAAGCTAAAGACATAATAGAAGAAAGTAGTAAGAATGAAGATAGTGAAAATTCCGAAGAAGACTCTGATCCAGAGTTTGAACAAAATGAATTATATGATTCAGATTATGAAAATTTTCATAACAATTCCAGTAACAGTGATTCCGAAGATTATGATGAAGAAGTATTTGAAGATGAAGATATTGAAGAAATAAGCGAGGAAAACAGTTTAAATAATAATGTAGGTTCCAGTTTAGACGAAAGTTTTTTCGAAATACAAGATGTTAATGATAACCTTCCTGAACCAACTCCTATCGATCCATCAGAACCTGACCCACCCCAAGAAATCAACGAACATAACCCCACCCCATCTAAAAATATAGTAGAATGCAAAGACCAAATGCGTATGCGTAAAGACAACTACGCGTAGTTTATTTCAACTCTAGGAGTCCCTATGGATAACGGTAAAATATTAGCTGAAAAATTAAATTTAAAATCAATTAGTATTGCAAAAACGGGTCAAGTCATGCACATGGAATGGTCAGAAGTATTAGCAATTTTTATAGAAACATTTCGAGAAACTAATGTGAAAGTAATAGTTTGTAAAAATTATACTCAATACGCGACTACAGAACAAAGAAAAATTTTAATTGAAGAAGCACACTCTTCAGCGCTAGGTGGTCATAAAGGTGTGACCAAAACTTATACTCGTATTAGGCAAAAATACTTTTGGGAAAACATGAAACTAGATATTTAAAAGTATATTCAAACATGTCTTCAATGTCAATTGAAAAAGTTAGTTAGAGTAAAAACAAAAAACCCCATTATTATTACAGACACCCCTGGCGTTGCATTCGATAAAATTTCTATGGATATTGTTGGTCCATTGTCAAAAACTAAGTCAGGAAATGAATGCATTCTTACAATCCAATATAATTTAACCAAATATTCTTTAGCCATACCATTACCTAATCAGCAAGCAAGTACAATTGCGGATGCGTTTGTTAGGAAATTTATTTGCATTTTCGGATCACCTAAAAGTGTTTTAACTGACCAAGGCACAAATTTCTTAAGTAACCTTATAAAACGGTTAGCTAAACTTTTTCGTATTCGACAATTTAAAACCACATCTTTTCACCCTCAATCCAATGGGTCTCTGGAAAGATCCCACCATGTTTTGGCCGAATATTTGAAGCAGTTTATAAATAAAAACAATCAATGGGACGATTTGCTTGAATTAGCTATGTTTTCTTATAACACGAGTGTTCATGAAAGTACCAAGTGTACACCTTACGAACTTGTATTTGGGCGTTTACCAAGATTTCCTTCAAGCCAACCATTATTACCGGAAGAAAAACTAGCCACTTATGAGGATTATCTAACTAATCTGATTTCTAAACTACATAATGTACAAAATTTCGCTCGCAAAAATCTAATCGAATCAAAAGAAAAATCTAAAATATATCACGATCAAAAAATAAATCCTCAAGATTTTAAAATAGGTGATAGTGTCTTTCTACTCCAAGGACCAAAACCCAAAAAGTTAGGCGATCAGTATACGGGACCTCATGAAGTTTTAGAAATTTTGGGCAAAGGAAACGTTAAAATCAAAATAAATAAAACACCCAAAGTAGTTCATATAAATCGATTAAGAAAATCTCATATTAAGCATCCTATGCAAAGTTATAACCAATAGAATAATACTTAATGTTCGATGTTTAGCGTTCAATGTTTGATGTTCAATGTGTAGTGTTAGATTTAAATCAAAACCATATTGTAAATACCCCCTCTCCTTTTTCAGGAGATGGATTAGAAGCTCCTTTTCGCGGTTTTATCCATCGGATTCCTTTTCTCTCATACGATGGTACATGCGATCGTGGGATATGACTGCGCTTCTAATAGATTGAACATAACTACCCTTTCTCTGCTTGAAGTAGGAGAATGTCCAACCCCAGACATCAAAGTAAATTTAACTGAGACTTACATCCAACTGATTCAATTTAGTGGAATAACAACTACTAAGGTAATACAATGTCAAATTGAAATTAGACGTTCAATAAAATATTGTGGTATGCATTCACATAATTCAGAGGTAGTATTTAATGGCGAAGTTGAATATTTACGTAAAATATCATACGAAACTTGCAAAAGCATCCATAGAACAGGTATATATGAGCACGAAAATGGCATCAAGATCTCAAATATAAAAATGAATAGTACTGTAAGTCATCCTGCAACATTTAGAGGCACTGTAAAAACAAATGGAAAATGTTCAGGGATCGATTATAAAGGTTCCTTTGGTAGTTGAAAAAATGTTATAGTTATTGGTGTAATTAGAATAAAAATGTATGAACAAACAGCTATTGTAGATTTAGACGCAAATAGAATTAGACTAAGATCTGGAGTAACTTGCCCTTTATCTGCAACAAATTGTATTGACATAGAAAATGGCTATTCTTTTTGGGAACCCTTACCCAAGGACATTTGTAATTTCAAAAAATATCAAGTACTTTATGAAGGACACGCTAACAAAATTTATGACCTTAAATCTCATGAAACTCTTTTTTCTTTTGTGTCTCAAGAACTGACTTTTGTTTTAGCTCAGACTGGACAGTTTTCTATTTGCCAATACATATTATATCGTACAGAACATCCTAAACTTTTTGTTTTTCAAACAACACGAGGACATACATTTTTGAGTAGAGAAGACCTTACAATTGAAAGTATGGACATTTTTACATACGTAAACTCTAAGTCTGTTTATGTCGAAAGACACATTCGTACGGAAATGAATAAACTATACCAAGACGTACTTTACCAACGCTGTACTTTAGAAAGACAAGTTTTTAAAAATTCTTTGATTCTTGCGACTCAAGCTCCAGACGAATTTGCTTTACACCTCATGAAAGGCCCTGGCTATATGTCCATAGTAGCTGGAGAAGTAGCACATATTGTAAAATGCGTACCTGTTGATCTTATCCATAGAAAAGTTAAAGAATGCTATTTGCAACTACCAGTCTCGAAGGCAAACGATTCATTATTTCTTAGCCCTAGAACACATATTTTAACAAACTTAGGAACCCAAATAGAATGCAATGCTTTCCTTCCTTCAGTGTACAAAGTAGGAGATTTTTGGTATAAAGTATCACCCTATCCTGTCGAATCAATACCACCAGAAATCATGAAACCTATGACAAAACCGACTTGGAGATATACAAATCCCGCTTCACTTGCAGTAAGTGGAATTTACTCTCAATCTGATTTAAATAAATTACGCGATCATATTATGTTTCCTGCAGAGAAACCAATGATGATAAACTCATTGGTTTGGGGTATGATGGGCCACTCAGTATCCTATAGTGGAATGTCTTTATCAAATATAATTGATCAAAAAACTCTAGATAAAATTGTAGCTTCGACTTGGACAAAATTTTGGACTATGTTTACAGGCTTTGGAACTGCCAGTGCTGGCATAATTGGTATAATTATTCTTATTAGAGGTATCAAATTAATCGCTAATAATTTTATACATGGCTATGCGCTTCATAGAATGTTTGGCTGGTCTGTGTATTTATTAGGCGCTTTATGGGATTCTGTGACTAATTTGCTGTTACATATTGGCAGAAAACCACCTGCAGAATCCAGTGCGAGTAGAGTAGAAACCCAGCTTCCAGATTGCATGTTACCCCCTCCACCTTCACGCCAGACTCACCAGAACACAAAACACCAAATAATCTCACAGGTAATTGGAATAATCATCAAACACAGCCAATATATCCAAACCCACACTTCGATAATAATTATATTACGCATGTTTAATAAAATAATATAAAATGTATCGAACATGCTACCTTTTTCTATTACAAGATTTCTTAAAGAAATGCTCCTTACCATCCTTTAACCTCAAAAACCATAAGTTTTCCAAACCTGGCAAGCCAGCTTTTTCCTGCACGATTAAACATTCAAATGACACAATTATCGCAACGGGAAAAAATTTGAAAGATCTTAAACAAGTAACATCAAAAGCTCTTTATACTATCTTAACAGAAAATTTCAACATTAAACAACTAAATCAAACAACTACAAATGAAATTTCCAATCTAAACTAACTTTGTTATACACATCAATTGCCTTATCCTACTTATACCTTTCTTCATATTGCCAATGGACAAAATTCATTTTTTATTATCATAGTCAAAATTTTAGAAACAAAGAAAACAATAATAGCACAAAATCCTTTCAATGGAAAAACCAAAGCAGCTTCATTAATGAATTTAACCATTAAGCAAATTTTAGCTTCATGGGAAAAACCGAATGTATATACCCCATATGTCAATAATCCTTTTCAAAATTTACACAACCTGATTGATGCGCAATTTGTTCCTCAACCATCTTCCTCAAATACCTCATACAACAACCCCTTTTCATTACCCAACCTGATTGATGCGCAATTTGCCCCTCAACCATCTTCCTCAAATACCCCATGCAACAACCCCTTTTTATTACCCCCACCACCAATTTAATTCCCAAACCTTCAAACACGACAATTGCCTCATTCTTTAATATCCTTACAAAATCAAGCTTTTATTTCACCCTACACTATAACAGCAGGTCCACCTTCCAATTTCCAAAATAAGAAAAAAAATAAAAAAAGGGTTAAACGAATAACTTCTTCTAAAAAAACATTCTAATTGAAGAATTAAAACAAACTGAGAATTTTTCTCTCTCCTACTCTCAAAATTATAGAACTGTATATAAACATGGAACTAATACGTTCGTTTTCTTGTTTCAGGTAACCGAGAAGCAACATGTTATTTATATACCTTTTCCTTTCTTCCTTTTCTTATCCTCTCATTAACACCAAAGAGACTTCGGAAACTAACTTACCCCTTTCTAAATTTCCTGCCCTCTATTTCGAAAATTTCGGAACAGCGAGATTAATCTCCGATAAATGGGATATAGTAACTTATCTAAATATAAATGAAATTATTGATATACAAAAACAAATTGATAATGTATTAGATGACCATCCCTGTAGAAATAAAATAACACCCTGTTTCGAACTAGAAATTTCTATTTACAAAAGTAAAATAGAAAAACTAATCGCATCCATTAAAACTATTCAAAGAGAGATAAACAGAACGAGTGAACACATGCTAAACCAACAAAATGAAGAAAATTACAATATGCGTAGAATCCTATTTGATATTACAGAAAATGGTTTTTTCGATGCTCGCTGGAATCAATTCTCATTGCATGTCTTTACATCTAATTTCTACAACATTTTAAATAAATTTCAAGTTCTAAAAATAACTTTAAATCATCAAGAAATCTCACAAAATCTTCCATCCCTTCTTCGATTTATGGATCAATATATTTCAACCCTAAAGAAAGTACATAACTCACTAGTTAATTCGATAAATAATATTTGGAATCCATCCTTGCTATCAGAAGATTTTTCCCCCATCTCTAAACAGATTCTTTCCATCAAAACAGATTCATATCTACCGGGTAACCTTACGTTGTCAGATCTCATAAGTTTAACCAAACTTAACGTAATGCAAATTAGGGATTTCACAATTTTTCTCTTAACTATTCAACTACCGTCTAGAATGAAATATAACATATATAAAATACACCCCATTAAAGGACCTTCAAAATTAAGAAAAGACTTCGAAGTTTTAGCAAGCATAAATAATCCTTCTCATTTTATAGCTCTAGCCGATAATAACGAAACGTATTTCTTACTTAACAATCAATATTTTCAAGCCTGTTTAACTTTGAATGAAGATTATATATGCAAAGAAACAATAACAGTAAAAAATACAGTTTCCGAACCAACTTGCGAAAGCTCACTTTTAAACCTAGGAATACCTCAAAAATGCGAATTTTCGATCTATTTTCTAGTTAAATTCAAATGGATCCCTTTACGAAAAAATAACACTTGGCTATACACTTCTTTACCTACCCAAAATATTAAAATTTCTTGCCAACCAAATTCTTCTAAAATAATTAACATCAAATGTAACGGAATTTTACAAGTAAATCCTATGTGCAAATTAGTTCAACCAAAACTTCAAAACAATGGAATCAATAATGCTGTCTTAAAACATCCTTCGGTTTATACTCCCATTTTGGACTCAGTTAGTCCATATTTAACTAGTTTATTAGAAAAAAACTCATCCAATTCACAATTTATATTAAATAATTGTTTTGATCAAATAAAAAGAAGTGGAAAAATTACCTTAAACGAATTAGAATTCTTTGCACAAACCTTAGAAAAAAGTAACCTAGACATAGAAAAAAATTCCCTAGACCACTCTTTATTTTCTATTACTTTTATTGGTATCATAATTATCATCCTAATACTAATAGTATTTGTATTTAAATTAGACAGAGATTTACAAAAGAAATCATTTCGCCCAGACGAAATTTCTTATTGGGCTAACCTTTTCGAAACAAACACCCTAAACAGAAATTTAAACCAAATATATGCACAACAACCTAATCTCAATCCTATAGTACATCCGTGGAGACCAATGAGTACTATAATAGAAGAAATACCAAATTCTAGTTCAATAAACAACAGTAGCCAAACTGCTCTTTGAATATACTATACAGTAATATGTCCAACCTGTCTTACAGTAACGCATAAATATGAACGCCACAAGAGCAGAAATTATAATACAGACTATACATGTCATCTGTAATGCACAAGAAAACCGGGAAACCCCAAGTAAAAATTTGAATTTCATCTAAATAAATTCTAAATATCACGTGAAAATCAAAAAACGCAATTAGAACCGCGAGGAACACCGCCTTCATCAATTTAACGCACGGCCTCATATCAAGGCATAGAGATAGCCCAGCGACAACGCGGCAAGCGGAGACGCGTGCATCCCTACCATAAGACTCCGGTATAAGACGCGCCTACCTTTTCCTTTCACTTTTCCCTCTCCCTTCAGACTTCCACTCTCGTACACCTTGGGTCTGACATGTACCTGCCTGTACTACCGTAGCCAAACGATGGAACCCGGACAGACTATAGAGCTATACTCTTTACTTTCGTCGGAAATAATTATGCAAATTAAAAAATATATATAGATACAAATTCACAAATTAAAATAAAAATCCAAAAACGTATCTAGAACCGCGAGGAATTAACCGTTTAGGAATTGACGCATGGACCCACACGGAGGCACAAAGAGAGCCTAGCTGTACGCGGTGCGCTGCATCACATGCATCCCCACTACAAATCGCCGATACGGGACTCGCCTTTCACTTCTACATTCTCTCTCTCTCTCTCTCTCTCTCTTTCTAACCCTTTCATTCAATCAATTTCATCCATATTCTCTCTCTTTCTCTCTTTCTCTTCTAACCCTTTCATTTAATCACATTCTTTCATACTCTCTCTCTTTCTCTTTCTAACCCTTTCATTCAATCAATTTCATCCATACTCTCTCCCTTTCTCTTTCTAACCCTTTCCTTTACTCAACCCTGTAATAAGTCTATCAATAGTTATTCATAAGTGAATCTAATGCGCTTAAATAAATGTAGAGATACCAATTAATACTTTTGCCCAGTTTTCGATACTTTTAAATTCATGTATTCAATCAATTTTAACAACAGAAAATTAAAATAAATCATTTGGAGATCAAAAGACGCGATACTTGAAACTAATCGTCAACAAAAATGTTTTCATATATATGCAATAAAATTTTTTTGCCTATAATATTGACGTGTTATAATTGGTGCATTTACTTATTTGAATGAAAGTAATTTTCAGAAATTGATTGATATTCCAGAGATTAAAAGACGTAGAAACTGAGACAATAATAAGTATCGATTTCGATGAATATTTAATCTACTAAATATTAGAACATACTTTTGTATAGTTTTATATATGCAAAATTGAAATTTTTAAAATAAAATCACTTGATTTTTCAGTCAACATGATTTCACTTTTAGTCTATTTAAATCTCTCTAGTCTTTTGTAAATGTATTCAAATTGTGTTCAGGAACACTACGAAGTCAACGAGTTTTAATGAAAGAATTCTTTTTAAAGTAGTGGATAAAGCTAAAATATTTTTTGACAAACAGTTGGCAATTTTTTAAATTTACTCAAGTGTTGTCATAAAAGTAATACAAACAAACCGATTGGTATTTGAGAGTTTAAGAGGCTTGAGCTTATAAATTAATAGAAAACATATTTGGAAACCAAGTATCCCGAATACTAAACAATTTCTCATTTTTTTGTCACTGATTAATTGTGAAAAAAGATTATTTTTCATCCCACATGCACGAACACGACGCTATGTTATGCCTCGAAGTCGGGTCGAATCGGAGCTCATTTCTCCTGAGCGGTCTAAAATAATTTCTTGTTGACGCAAGGGCCAACAAGAAATTGATTTTAGCCCCCTCAGAAGAAATGAGCTCCTTTCGCCCCGCCTTCTCGGCCTAACATGCGTCTTGTTCGTGCATTAGGAATGAAAAGCATCGTAAGCTACACGGTTAAAATTTGCCATTGTTACAATGACAATTTACACGACAACTGTCGGCAAATGTCGGCTTTCGTCGGCACCTTCGGTGCCGTCTCAGCCGTCAGTTGCCTCAGCTCAGCCGCGCAGTTAACATGGCAAGCTTTTAACCCTTGTAGCTTAATATACTATTATCGCTCTTTAATTTTTTTTTTTATAAAGGGTGGGTGCTTTTCTAACTATTCATAATAATAGCGGAGCATCCACAGTAAATTAAATTAATTATTGAAAATCAATTTTTATTTGAATTAAAAATGTTATCGCTTACAATAACTTTAAAATAAATAAAATATAGAAATATCTCTAGATTAGAAAATATTAATTAACAACAAACAATAATAACTAACTGCAATAAAATACATGAAACGTACAATATTTGTCGAATTGCAAAATACGCTCAATCTTAATATTCCAAGATAATTGCAAATAACTTACAAAATATGTTCAACAGGGCTGATATATGATTTTTTTTAAAAAATCTGACTTTTTTATTTAAATTGGATTTTTTTGATTTAAATCAAAAATTGATTTTTTTAAAATATAATCAGAATATAAGAACATTTAATAAGATATAATGAAGAATAAAACATTTAATCAAAATGAAATAAATTATGTTGAGTAAATGAGAAATTTAAAAAAAAATATCTTCAAATTCATATGATCGCAAAAATAAGAAAATTAAGTAAAAGCAACGAAAGAATAATAAGTTATAAAAAAGAAACCAAGAACTTGAGAAGATAGAAAAACAGTCCATTAAAAAAAATAAGAAAATTCTTTAAAATAAAAAAAAAACAATGGGCATTATTAAAGAAATTAAGAAAAATTAAAAAAAAAAACAACACAAGAATGAAACAGTGACATAAAAATATATAAAAAAGTGGAAACTCTTTTCAAAAAATTAAACTCTTTACGGACATTTTTTTTTTAATGAAAAAAAATAAATAGGATAATACTTAAAAAAACGTTAAAATATATTTCAAAAGAGAACAAAAGTTTAATATTAGAAAAATCAGAGAATTATTTTACAAATTGAATAAAAAGACAATTAAATAGGATATAATGAAAAAGGAAGAAAATGGAAAAATGTTTTTTTCTTTAATCTAACAAACTGTAAAAAAATGTAAAAAGTACACAAAATAAAATTTGGTTAGAATCTACAAACAAATTAGAATTAATAAAAATATAATGAAAAATGTATATATAAAGACAAATAATAAGTTCATAAAAGGAATTTAAAAATCCTTTAAAAATAAAAAAATTAGACAAATTAAACCAAAAACATTTTCATAATATTACACGTAAAACAAGAAAATCTAACCATTTTATGATAAAATAAGTAAGTTTCCAGAAAATCTCGTAAAAATAGACAATAGGTGAATTTTTGAATATTTCTATTAGTCCAATTTTTTAAATTTTGTAAAGATTAAAATATTAAAATTTAAAATTTTAAGATTTGTCCATAAATTTGTATGTTTTAAATCATGATTTAAATCAAAGTGCTTTAAATCAATAACAGCCCTGATGTTTAATAAAGATTTTCTACTTTTCATATATATTTTTTCATGTTTTAATTCATGTTTAGTTTTTAAAATGTATTCCTTTTTTTTTTTTTTTTTTTTTAATAATATGCAGAACTTTTGTTATTTTAAAGATTTTTCTTAATTTTTGAGAACAGTTTTCTTATCTTTTTAGATTTTTATGTTTTGCTTTTATAATTTATTATTTTATTATTGCAATCACCTAATTTACTTCTTAATCTTGCGCTCATAAGAATTTAAAGATTTCTTTGGAATTTTCTTATTTATTTATAATTTGTTTGATTTTGCTTATATGTTTTCTCTATTTTTTTACTAATTATCATTAAAGGTTCTTAGTTTAAAAAACAAATTACTTGAAAACAAAGTTTTGAAAAATTTTATGTTCTGACTTTATGAAATGAAAAAAATTAATTTTAGATTTCAATCAGAAAAATTTGATTTAAATTTAAAAAATCGGAATTTTTTCATTTTTTTTTTTTTAATCATGATTTTTATCAGCCCTGCTCCATAACCTATTTTCTTACATGTAACTAATTACGAGACAAAAAAGCTGCCAATTAATAAGTGAGAGGAATGTTTAATTTTCGAAGTTGTTTCGACAGGTCAGGGTGGCCGCAAAATTTCATTTTCAAAATTCCCTGACCAGCAATTTTACAGATTCTTGAAATCTTGCTTTATTCAGGGTGAACACTTTTTTATTAAATTAAATTCCCGGTCATTTACCGGTTTATCCCGGCCAATTTTTTGGATGTCCGGTCACAAATTTTCGAACAATTAAAACAGTATTTTGAATTTTGTGAAATCCTCTATTATAATTAAAATATAACTTTATATTTAAATTTAAAATTTGCAGATTTTTATAATTATATTCTTATTAATTATAATTAAAGCTTAAAAAGTTTTATTATTACAAAAAAATTGAAATCAAAATTTTTTTACAATTTATCTTAAACATTTAAAAAGAATTACGTATTATAATTCCACTAGCAACATTAAACTTTGCAAACTTTACATTGTTGTGGGTCATTTAAAAATATAGACTTTTGCAAATTCAAATAATGAAAATAACGAAATTGAAGAATATATCTCAAACATAAAGAAAATAATTGATAGTTGAAAATAAAATTGGAAAAATGGCTACATAATTTCACGATTGAAAAGAATAGTTTAAAAATTTAAACAATAAATATTAAATTTAAACAAAATAGTTGAAAATTTGTAGGAACAACTGTTGGGCATAATTGAAAATTGAACAACTGGATTGAGAATCGAAAAAAATAATTGAATTTGAAGAAAATAATAAAAATTTGAGGAAACAAATTAAAAATTTAAGAAACAAATTAAAATTTCAAAAAATAATTGATAATTGAAAAAAATTACAAAATGACGAAAATCACTGACAATTGAAAACAAAGTTCAAAAAACGACTAGATTAATAAACAACAGAACAAAAGAATTGAAAAAATCAAAGAATAAATATAAACTTTTAAGATAATAATGAAAATTTGGCAACATTGTAGGAAATAATTTAAAATTGCGAAAAATAATTAATAATTGAAGAAAATAGTTGAATAATGACGAGAATAATTGAAAACTGACGAAAAAAATTGTCAATTGAAAACAAAATTCGAATAATGATTAAATTAATAGACAACTGAAAAAAATAAGTGTGAAAATTAAACAAGAAATATTAAATTTACAGAAAATAATTGGAAATTCAAAAAAAAATAAATGACAATTGATAAAGCAATTAAAAATTGAAGAATGGAATTGAAATTTAAAGAATATACTTAAAAATTGAAAAAAAAAGTAATTGAAAAAAGCCGAGAATTAATGAATATAGCAGAAACAATTGAAGCCTGAAGAATGGGAATAAATTTTAAAGAATGGAATTAAAAATTAAAGAAAATAATTGAACAAGTGTATTTAAAACTAAAGAAAATTAATAATAATCGAAAAAAAATAATATAAAAAAGCGGTAATTTTTTAATATTAAAGAAAATAATTGAAAATTGAGAAATGGAATTTAAATTTGAAGAAAATAACTAAGAATTAAAGAGAATAGTTCAAGAATTGAATAATAGAATTGGAATTTTAAAACAATTTTTATGAGTGAAAAAATTAATTGAAAAAATCCAAGAAATATTGAATATTGAGGCATCAATTGAAAATGGGGAATAATAATTAAAAATGAAAGAAAATATTTGAGAATTGAAGAAAATAATTAAAAAATGAAGAAATAAATTGCAAGTTAAGGAATTAAATGGTGAGAATAATCGGCATTCAAACAAAAAAATGTTTAAAACTTGGTGAAAATTATGTCCATTTCATGGACATTTTGCTTCCAAGTAAGCAAAATTATTTGCTTTCTCATAGAGAAAGCAATAACTTAATAATATAACAATTAATTGGAGAAGTTATTCAAAAAAATTTTAATTATGGTTTCTTTAAGAAAAAATTCCCTGACAATTAAAGATTTTTTTGTAAAATCCCTGACTTCTCCCTGATTTCCAGTGTTTTCCTGACCTGCGGCCACCCTGCAGGTTTATATGCGTTACAGGACGCGGTTTGTCAATATTTATAATGATCTTCATACAAAACGTGCTCGGAATATCTTGATCCTAAAAAGTAAAAATCTCTGTTAGTGAATTCTGTGTCTCATATTCATATCATTAAATACAAATGGACTGCGTTTGAATGTAATTGAATAAATTCGTGCAAAAAAAAGCATAAGCATAATTCATATATATATAATTGATCCTATAACTAAAATTATAGCATTAATTTGGAACAGTACTGAATAAAAAAATCATTTTTTTAAAATTCAGAAATAGGATTTCTTTATGCATTTGGGATCGCCTTACATGATTCCGTGATCGCATATTTTTACACACCAGAGAATTCAAAATAGAGACTTTTTGATAAGATAGAATAAAAAAATCACAAATTATTTTTTATAATCATAATATTTAACCAAAGCCATTATTTATACATGAAATAAATTGGCACAAAGTGGCAGAAACTGTCTGAAGATTAAAAATATAGTTTGGTGAAATTTGAAAAAAGATTAAAAAATTTGGTACATATTGGAGAAAACTTTATCTTTTTAATAAAATTAATGGAACATGTTATATTAAGGTCTTTTGGACCGCTGATTAAGAAACTGTTATAACTTTTTCAGAATTTAAATTTGCGGATTCAACATACCGGAGAAAATACAAAACACAAAATTTATTAAATTCAGTGCATTGTAATTCAAAATGGGCATCCATATTGAATCTCACTGTTAAAAATAAAATCTGAACACGGAATTTTGTAGAACGATTCGAAGAATATAAAAACATTCTTTTCCCAAAATTTAGAAAATAAAATTTGAATGCGTTCAACTTAGAATTAAATAAAATTTTCATCACTATAAATTTACGCATATAAAAATTAGAATTGATTGAAATTTGTAAAAATTAAAATTCGGCTACATAAAAATTTGTAATTTGAATTAAATTTAATTTAAAAAAATTGAAAATAAAATTAATTAAGATTAGAATACAATTTTGAAAATTTAAGTTTAAATTGATTTAAATTTGGATTAAGTAACTTTTTAATCAATAAAAATTGTGACTTAATAAAATGTTAAAATTCAGATTGATAAAGCTTGGAAAAATTAAAAAACTGTAATTTACAATAATTGAAAGTTACATTAACCAAAATTTTAATTCATAGTAATTAATAACTCAGTTTAAATTCAAATTGATTAAATTTTGAATAAATATCCATTTTATTAATTCAAATTATTAAATTTCAAATTTGGATAGTTTGAATTTCAGTTGAAAAAAATTAGAACGAATATGTAAATGTAGATTTAATGAAAGAAATTTAAGTTTGGTTAGAATTTTTTGCATTAAATGTGTTTCTCGGTTATGACTAATGATTATAATAAAGATTAATTCAAATTTTGTTAGACTAAAGTTCTCTATAATTAAAATTGTTATGGAATAATTGTATGCCATTAATCAAAATTATTATGAAATGGAATTAGAGTCAATTGGATTTTAAATCAATTAAATTAAATTTAGAATCACAACTGTAAAGTTCTTTACTAATAATTTCAATTTTATATTAAAACGAATTGTTTACCTGACTATTAAGTTCCTTACTTTTTGAAAGAAAGACGAATTTTGATTATCTTATTAATTTTCATAATAAAATACAAATAAACATTAACCATAAATTTTATTTGACATTTGATTATTATTTATATATATATATATATATATATATATATAAAATAATAAAATACAACAAAATTATATTAGATATTTGGAAGGAGCAAAAATTTCCTATTTTCGATTTAAAAGTTTTGAAATCTACAAACCTATGTAATATTTTACCGAATTGTGTAGTTTTATTAAAGAAAACATTTTTAATAAAAATAGTAATTTTCGAAGAAAAATTGACTTATGCTGCTTCTACACGAACTTATTTAATTACACTTAATTATTAATGTTTTGTTATTTTTATACTTTTATTTGAATAGTTGGAAATTCTTTTTGGCCTTTAGACAAACAGCTTTTGAGATTCGTGATCAAAGGCCGCAATAATCTAGCTATAAAAAAAGAAATCTCTTACCTGTTAAAAGATAAATTAACAAATACATTTTTAAAAAACCTTCAAACATTCAGAAATATGGATTACACTTTTATATTCAGTTTTCCTTCAGATTGGAAATTGATATTTAATCATTTCAATGTGAATTTCTAATGCAATCAGCCAATCGTGTTTATTTTCCACAAAACTTCACAAAAACAAGTCCATACCCTGCTAAGAGTGAAAAGATAAAAAGGGAAACAAATGTGAGGATAGGAAGAGATTACACTTTTTCTATCCCTTCCATATATCTACTTTGCATTCCCAAAACACAATATCTTTCTATCTCTAAACTTCTACCTCTTTATATCTTTTCTGTATTCGCTTTGAATATGTATCCGGTTCTATTCCCTTTCTATCATCTTCTAAAATAAATAAATCTCTTTCTATCTCTTCGTCCATCAACTATTTTTATCTCTTTCTATCCCTTTTCTATCCCCTTTTTTTCCTTTTCTATAAAAAGTGAATCTCTTTCTATCCCCTTTCTATCCTCTTATTTAAAAATTTAATCTCCATCTATCTTTTCGATTATCTACCATTTTAAATACCCAATTGCTTTCGTTATTTTATATGGTATATATCTATATATACTGAAATTAATCTGATATTTAACGCGTATAATACTGAAAAATCGTCAGCTATGATGGAGCGATCCCCTAACCTCGTGCGCATTGACCTAAGCACATTGCCAACTGAGCTAACGAACGATACACTACAGATCACTCCTTTACTTGACTGCCTTTTATCACTCTTACTCCCATCTATTTAATCTTCCTCTTCTATCTTTTTCTATCCCACATGGTATTTATATTTTTGAAGATCCATACTGGAAATAAAGAGATAGAAATCTTATCACTTTTTATCTTTTCTTATCTCTGTTACAGAAAGAGATACAGAAAACGTAAAATTTTCAATATTGACCTCAAACCTCTTTCAATCTCTACCATAATCATAATTATCAGTTTTCGTCATTAATCACCTTCTCCCTATAACTTTCAATCTTTAATATTTACCATCCTTTCCCTTTCTATTGCCTTCAATCTCTTTCAATCTCCTTTTTAATCATAATGATCAGTTATCACCATTAATCACTTTTTTCTTATAACTTTTAATCTCTAATCTATACCTTTCTATCCTGCCCTATCCCTACTTCAATGGACATAGCAAATTATCGCTTTTAACCATCTTTTTCTATAACTTTGAATTAATGTTTGATCCTTTCACATCATTTCCAAACCCCACCTGAATGAACACTATGTGCTTTCCCTTTTAATCACTTTTCATCTATAATTTTCAATAACCTATGTCATATACACATATTTTTTGCTATTCTTCTCTTAACCAGCATTATCGGTTTATGGCTTTTAATCACTTTCCTTCAATAACTTTTTATCTTTGACCTATCACTTTCTATCCCTTTCTATCCTTTTCTATCCCTTTCTATCCCTTTCTATCCCTTTCTATCCCTTTTTATATTTTCTTATCCCACCTGTATTAACATGATCATTTTTCGCTTTTAATCACTTTCCTTTCATTACTTTCAGTAATCTAGTGAGTGATCATCTTCTTTCAGTTGGTGATGGGAAAGTTTAAGTAGGGATAGAAAGAGATTAAAAGGGATAGGAAGGGATAGAAAGGGATAAAAAGAGATAGAAAGAGATAGAAAGGGATAGGAAGGGATAAAAGGTGATAGGTGTAAGATTAAAAGTTATAGAAGAAAGGTGATTAAAAGCGATAACTGATGATGTTGGTTAGAGTGAAATAGCAAAAAATATGTAGATATGTTATAGATTATTGAAAAGTATTGATGAAAAGTGATTAAAAGGGAAAGCTCATCATGTTCATTCAGGTGGGATTTGGAAATAATATGAAGGTATTAGAAATTAATTGAAAGTTATAGAAAATGGTGATTAAAAGCGATGACTCGCTATATCTATTAAGGTAGGGATAGGACTGGATAGAAAGGTATAGATTAGAGATTGAAAGTTATAAGAAAAAGGTGATTAATGGTGATAAGCTGGTCATTATGATTAAGGTAGAGATTGAAAGAGATTGGAGGCAATAGAAAGGTATAGGATGGTAAAGATAGAGATTAAAAGTTATAGGGAAAAGCCGATTAATGGCGATAAGCTGGTCATCGTGATTAAGGTAGAGATTGAAAGAGATTGGGGTCGATAGAAAGATATAAGGAGATATAGAGTCGAGTTTGAAAATGATAGCTTTTCTGCATCTCTTTCTATAACAGGGATAAGAAAAGATAAAAAGTGATAAGATTTCTATCTCTTTACTTCTAGTAGGGATATACACGGAAATCTGAAAAGAAACCACAAGAAACTCGCTGTTTATAGGTTGAGTTGGTTACTTCTCTTTTCTCTTATAGATTCAAAATTACATAATTATATTACAATCTTTCTGTAAATTATTCTCACTTAATATCAACACATTTCATTTTCAATCGAATTGAGTTTATTGCCTCATTTTTTAAAATTAATAAACTACATGTTTTTAAAAATATCAACAACAGTGTCGGTTGACAGTTCCCAGTTTTATTCCGCGTTGGTCTTGTCAATGTGGGCAACTGGGCACGAAGTATATACTTCATAGAAAGTGGTAAAAACAGCGAAAATAGTCGCCTTTCCTGAGGGAAGGCATCGTTGACGTCTACTGTACGTGGTATGCACAGCAATTGTACTCTGGTTATCTGGATATACATTACAGTAAGGTCGTGGTAAGTGTCCACTCCTCGGGACCAGCGATTTCAGTAACTGTCTATTCCTTAAGCCACGCCCCAGAATCTTTTCGGGGGTTAAAGCAGGAGCATAATCTGCGTTCGAGCAAGTGGGTTTTGAAATTGTTCAAAAGTTTCGTGCCGCAGCGAAATAGACAGCACTGACGGTAGTAGTAGAGGGAGGGACACTTTCTGAAACATGCTCCGGGACACTTGCTGAAATAGACAGTTACTGAAACGGACACTTACCGCGACCTTACTGTATATGTACATTTGACATGTAAATTACCTAGGTTTCTACGTTTTCTACATATATTACGTCGGAAATGCGCATTCCAAGGAAATTACAAACTGATGAAGGTAAAGAATTTTACAATTCGCTACTTCAAGAATGAATGAATATTCATAAGATCAACCTATATTTAACCTATATAGTAATCTCAAAGCATCAATTGTTTAGAGATTTCTTTCAAAGAAATTAAAGTTAACTTTCGGAAAAGTTAAAGTTAACTTTTGGAAAAGATGAAGTTAACTTTTGGAAAAGTTAAAGTTAACTTTCAGAAAAGTTAAAGTTAACTTTCGGAAAAGTTAAAGTTAACTTTTGGAAAAGTTAAGTTGTGGAAAAGTTAAATGTAATTAACATGTAAATCCTATAAGAATTTAAGTTAACTTTCGAAAAAGTTAAAGTTAACTTTCTAGAAAGTTAAAGTTAACTTTCGAGAAAGTTAAAGTTAAATTTCGAAAAAGTTAACGGTAACTTTTAAAAAAGTTAAAGTTGACTTTCGAGAAAGTTAAAGTTAACTTTCGAAAAAGTTAACGGTAACTTTTAGAAAAGTTAAAGTTAACTTTTGTAAAAGTTAAAGTTAACTTTCGAAAAAGTTAACGGTAACTTTTGGAAAAGTTAATGTTGGCTTTTGTAAAAGTTAAAGTTAACTTTCGGGAAAGTTATAAATAACTATCTGAAAAGTTAAAGTTAGCTTTTGAGAGTTTCCATACCAAAAAGATCAAAGTTGCAAGTCAAGTTTTTGATTTTGATCAAAGTTGGTCAATGTGTAGTATTTAGGGGTAGTAATAACTTAGTCAAGTATTTTTGAAAAATTTCCAAAATTTTAGGAATTACGTCACTTTGAATTTTTTACCCTTTATTTTTTCAAATTCTTGTCATTTAAAGAGTTTTTAACCGATTTCAATGAAATTTATAGGGTGTATGTAAAAAACTATAAGGTTTTAAATAAATTTGAAGTAGATTTAAAAACTTCAAAAATTCATGTAAAAAAACACAAAAAAAATATTTAACCTTTTTTTCTATGTGTGCTAATTCCTATTTTTTATTTTCGTCACAATACAATGAAAGCTTTTTATTTTACCTTTATTTTAAAAAAAAATTGATGGAGGGTCTCTTAGTTCTCGAGATATCGGCAAAAGATTATTACGCTTCACGTCTTCTATTCTATGAGCATAACGATTTTTGAATTTTATTTGTTTTTAAAAATATTTTAAATGAATAAACTACAATGATTTATTTCTGACTACTATCTATGAATATTATAAGAAATAAATAAATCATTATGAATAAATAACCAATGGTAGTGTCAAAAAGTTTCAAAGTAGATTTCATTTAATTAATTTTACCGCAAGTAATACAGAAATTTAAATGCAATTGAAGGTGATAAATTTGCAGATCTGAATTAATAGTTTAATAATTGTGAAACAATGAATAATGTATTATACAAATTTTTCTTTGTCGACAGTAACAGGTACGTAGCTAGGGAGGGCCCCCCCGAAAATTCTTTTACTTGTTGAAATTTTGTTTGCTATGCGAGCTTCGGGCATGGAATTTTGTCCCTCCCCCCCGACAAAAATTTCTTGCTACGGGCCTGGACAGTAACTCAAAAAACTGTAAGGCAAAAAAAGCGTTGCAGATTAATTTAATCTTACTTTACTAATAAACTCCAATTATTGGTTTTTTGTGACTTACACTTTAAGCCTAGTAGTTATTCCTATTAATTTATTTTTAAAAATTGAAAAAAGTAAAAAGAAAAAACTGAAACAATTTTCTGGTTTCGCAATTTTGAAGCTTATCAATACTACGTAAATTATTGTTAAAAATAGATCAAAACGTATTTACAACTATACATATATATACATATTTACAAGATTATTCGACTTCATGTGGTTGCCGGGACTATTTCATCGTTTTCTTTTATAGAGCAGATTTCTGTATATCTACAGAGTTTGTGTCAATGAAAGCAGAAAATCGTTTGCAGAGTATCTTGGAAAATTTTTAGCAATTAATTTTCTGCTTCCATTGATTCAAAAACTGTAGATATCCAGAAATCTGCATTAAGAAAGAAGGTTGCTTGAAAAGCAAAACGTTAAAATGGTCTTGGTAACCACATTAAGTCGAATGATTTTGTAAATAAGTATATAGTTATAAATGTATAGTTGTAAAAATTTGTTGGTCTACTGCTAACAGTTATTTAGGGGAAATATCTATCCACGATATTAAAATATACTAATTTTAATATCTGGGTATTATGTTTAATGATAGAACGTCCAAGGCTGCGTACTGCCGGTAGGACGCGCTTTCACACAGTAAACGTCCTTCCGGAAGGACAATTAATTTTTGTGAAAAAATATTTTAATTTCATATAATAATCATCATCATCATCACCATCATCATTATCATCATAATTCATCATCTTTATCATCAAAGGAATTGAGTTTATTATTACTTTTGTAAATATTGTTATAACTAACGTAATGGCGGCCGGTGGTAAATGGCTCAGGCGCGAGTCCCTCGAAATCGCTCTATAAAATCAATATGGAAGCAGATAAGTATAAAAATGAATATATGGTTTTTAGGTAATGAAATAAGCTTTCAGATGACGTAAATATTGATTTTTTAAATTTATGTACAAGGGCTAGGTAGTCTTTTTAAAAAAACGAAAACGTCCTGCCGGCAGTACCGCGCGTCGTCTTCTTGTGACTAAAAATTATGTGAATTTTTGGAAAATTTAACTTCTTTTAGCTACCAAGCTCCGGGGTTTAAATTTAAAAGTTCCATGTTTACATGCGCTGAAAGCTTGATTTTTTACCTTTCCAACGATATATACTACTTTTTGTTTACCTGAATCCATGTTAATTTTTTAACGCGATTTCGTACGTACTAGCGGAAGGCTTTTTTGTCCTGCCGGAAGGACGTTGGACGTTCTATCATTAAATATATAAATCCTAAGTTTCAATATGTGGATGCTAAATTTAAATATCCACGACTATCCATATTTTCATGCCTTACAGTTTTTTGTGTTACTGTCGACAAAGAAAAATTTGTATAATACATTATTTATTGTTTCACAATTGTTAGACTATTACTTCAGATCGGCAAATTTATTACCTTCAATTGCATTTAAATTTCTGTCTTACTTGCGGTAAAATTAATTAAATGAAATCTACTTTTAAACTTTTTGACACTACCATTGGTTATTTATTCATAATGATTTATTTATTTCTTATAATGTTCATAGATAGTAGTCAGAAATAAATCATTGTAGTTTATTCATTTAAAATATTTTTAAAAACAAATAAAATTCAAAAATCGTTATGCTCATAGGATAGAAGACGTGAAGCGTAATACTCTTTTGCCGATATCTCGAGAACTGAGAGACCCTCCATCATTTTTTTTTTTAAATAAAGGTAAAATAAAAAGCTTTCATTATATTGTGACGAAAATAAAAAATATGAATTAGCACACATAGAAAAAAGGTTTAAATTTTTTTTTGTGTTTTTCTACATGAATTTTTGAAGTTTTTAAATCTACTTCAAATTTATTTAAAACCTTACAGTTCTTTACATACACCCTATAAATTTCATTGAAATCGGTTAAAAACTCTTTAAATGACAAGAATTTGAAAAAATAAAGAGTAAAAAATTCAAAGTGACGTAATTCATAAAATTTTGGAAATTTTTCAAATATACTTGACTAAGTTATTACTACCCCTAAATACCAGAAATTGACCAACTTTGATCAAAATCAAAAACTTGACATGCAACTTTGATCTTTTTGGTATGGAAACTCTCTTTTGGAATAGTTGAATATAATTATCATGTAAACCCCATAAGAGTTAATATTGCCTTTCGAAATAGTTAAAGTTAACTTTCGGAAAAGTTGAAGTTAAGGAAAAACAACTTGTAGCAAAAAAAAAAAACAAAAGTTAGTGATATCGAGTGTTTTTGAGAACATTAATGAAGAGTTATCTTAAAAGGTTAGGTATTAGTTTTCCTGAAAAAAAAAACAATTTTTACTTTTATCCAAAGTAATTTATATTGATTAAATATTATATTTTTAACATTTAGAGAATAAAGAAACTTTTGGTTGTTACTATACACCAACTTAACAAAATAAAACAGTGCTATTTAACCACAGTACTTTTTTCTTCAGAATAGATTCCAGGACATTTCAGGACTTCGAGAATGAGTAAACATCCTGAATAATCAACTCACGAGTAAAGTAAATGTTAAGTTGCAAAATACGTCTCATCATATTCAGCGCACTTCAGATAAAAATTTTTATAAGAAAAATCTGAATATAATAATGTATGAGTAAAGATTGTATATGCAAAATCACTAATGTTTTTCAAATGATAGTTCAAAAGAATAATAGGAATACCTGCGCACAATGTAAGTGAAACGAGATCAGCTCAACTGCACGTGAATGTGACGCGCGGAGAGGTAGAGATACGCGCCTTTCGTCACAAAAAAACGCAATAACTTCGCTTTTAATTGCGGGCCACAAAATTTTAAAAAAGGTGTTGAATTGACATAAAATATCCTATGCAATAAAATTTGAACGAAGCTTCTAGGACGTTGAGAACATTGTTAATTTTGCAATCACAATGATTAAATATTAACAATTAAATTTTTTTTATTAATTATTATTATTATTTTTTCAATTAAGCACTATAAAAAACTTCAATTGTTTATAACTAAGGTAAATTTAATTTTTTCGATAAATCCTTTTGACCATTTAATAAGTTCATACCCTACTGAAAAATCCTATATAGGATCCTACATAGGATCCTATATAGAATCCATATGGATTCCTATGAGAATCCACGTAGGATCCTATATAGGTATTGTCCTATAGGAATCCATGTGGATTCTCATAGGAATCTATGTGGATTCCTATAGGTCGCCTATAGGACAAGTCCTATATAGGATCCTATGTGGACTCTCCTATAGAAATACATGTAGGATCTCATATAGGATCCTGCATAGGCGTCCCAAAAAATTTTTGTACACCCTCCTACATATGATCCTACGTAGGTTCCCATATAGGATCCTATATGGGAACCCATATAAGATCCTACATGGGTACCCCCAAAAAAATTTTTTGTACCCCTTCCTCATGCGCAGTCGTCTTTTACGTATTCTACAATACTTACGCCTGCGCAGTAAATATTTTTCGTCCTTATAATGGTGCTTAATGTATATTTGAATAAAGTTGTTAAAAAAAAACAATTAATTCTGTGTACATAATTTTTTTTGGGCGCCCATAAAAGATCCTATATAGATTCCTATATGGGAACCTACGTAGGATCCTATGTAGGGGGGTGTACAAAAATTTTTTTGGGACGCCTATGTAGGATCCTATATGAGATCCTACATGTATCACTATAGGAGAGTCCACATAGGATCCTATATAGGACGTGTCCTATAGGCGACCTATAGGAATCCACATAGATTCCTATGAGAATCCACATGGATTCCTATAGGACAATACCTATATAGGATCCTATATAGGATTCTACGTGGATTCTCATAGGAATCCATATGGATTCTATATAGGATCCTATGTAGGATCCTATATAGGATTTTTCAGTAGGGTAATGACGTTAAGATTTTTCATAAAGCCGAATTAATACAATAAATTTGAAAATTAGCCGTTACACTTCAGGAATTTTGACTCCTCTACTAATATCAATGTGTTTTTACTACTTTACCTAATTCTTCACTTTCTAATAAGAAATTTATAAGTGAAATATTTATTTATCGGACCGAATATTTTCATCATAATACGTTAAAATTTACTATGTGTTACATAAAGCGATTTATTTCCATCGTGTCACAATACCAAATGCAATGCAATTTTTTACGGTTCCAATGCATTTTCTGTTGGTGGAGAATAAATTATGTATTTTACAACTGTAAAATTTAATACATTTGTACTAAAAGGAGAAGGTAAATTTTAAAACGATGTGGCCAAGAAGTTCAAATTTTGAACAAGTTTGACAATAAAGCTTAATGTTTCATGCTTATCATTGCATGCTACTCTCCTTGTCCCTTTCTATTTCATGCGTCATTACATGCGATAGAGGAAGAGAAAAAAAAGCAAAACTCTTCGGCTTAGGGGGATCGTGGACCTTTCTTTTTTAGGCTAGACTGAATATACATTGCTTGAGTATCCGTTCATATTTAATGGCTATTGGACCTTCGGGGGCCTTTGGTAAAAACCAACCAAACCAACTAAACCGAGTATCCGTTTACATTGGCCACGCGCATCTTGTTGCGCACCATGCGTCAAGTTAGGCCCAACGCGACCCACCCTCTAATCCACCCGCTACTCTCGCGCGGTATTTCATGATTATACGGTCTCTCGCGGTTTTCATTATGATTTTCGAAATTTGAGATCATATATGCAAAAGTGGGTGGTATGTAGTATTTTTAAAATTTTAGTCACAATAGATTAGTTTCGTAGGTGGGTGGTGGGTGGTGCTGGGAATAGAATAGTTGCTCTGGAAACATACTTAACGGGTGATTGGTGGGTAGGGGGGGGGGTTAGGTATATGATACATACATTAAAAACTTATACTAGGTGGACAGTGGGTGGTAGGTTGTGGGTGGTAGTACCAAAGACATGTAACTTATTTCTAACATAAATGTTAACAACAATTTATTGTTTATGCAAATTCTACAGATGGATGGTATCATAAAGACATGCAAACTAGTCCTAAGGTAAAACTTATCAACAATACGCAGTTTATGCAATATAGAAAGGTTATGATTTTAAGTTAAACTTGGCGCGATTCGATTGCAGCGCCATCTATGGAGAAATCCCCGGCTTAAAAAACCTAAAAGTAGAAGTAACTTTTAAATTTCTACGCAAAATTAGGGGTAAAAATCAACATGACGTAGGAGAATCCCCAAGACAATGCCGACATATGGTAATACCGACTAAGGGTAACCGATTTCGGAAATCTACCTTACCGTCGAGCAAGCTAGTAATCCGCATTACCGACACAAGGTAACACCATATGGTAACACACGCGAAATCTTCATTACCGACAGACAGTTATTTATCAACAAAACTGTTAAAAATCCACTGCAGATATGTGGGAATTTAGGTTAGGATTACGGATAATAATCTTCACAGAAGGAATTCTCCACTTAACATGTTCTTGATAAATTGATAAACCTCACTTCTTAAATTTCTTAAATCATAATTTATTTCTCGTCTGGCACGATTATCACACCGCTTCATACGAAGTTTAACTTTTACACGTCTGCACAATTCAAATAACAAAATATGTCTGCCGGTTCGCTACCAGCTGCGCAACTTGCGTGATATACGCATGACGTCACATCGCTAGAAAGAGAAAGAGATATGCGGATCACCACATACTCCCCCCCGAGTGTCGGAGACACGAAATTTACATTTCATTATTTACTGAAGTCACATGCAAATCATTTCGTTGTACAATATAATGGATTGAATAAAAAATAATGAATTTTTTTTTTTTTTTTTTAATCATTTTTTGCGTTGGACGTCATAGTTATCGAAGTTTTGTACATTATATAATAACAGTTTATTTTTAGTCGTGATAGAAAATATATCGCAGTCTTTCGTATATGATTTTAGATTGAAATAATGTTTTTTGCTTATAAGACTTATTTGATAAATACATTTGTTTTAATACTTTTTCTTTTTTACTTTTGAACGTTCAGTCTTTTATTTTGTTTTATTTTAATTAAAAATTAGAAATAAAAAATAGATATTTATAAAATATATAGAGATAATTTATATAACAAATGTTTCTCGTTCTCGAGCACGGAAACTTTGATTAGTTATGGTAAAATCAAATAGATTTCTGTCAAGTTCAAATTACTTTTGACGATTATACTTATTTTACATTAGTAGTAATCGTTTTCTTTTTATTTACATAAGTTCTGAGTGTCGGTTGAACCCGAACTTGATTTTGATCGCCAACGTTACTCTCTGAGGTGGGGATACAAGCTGTAGGGGAAGGTGCGCCGCCCGGTCTCGTGTTCTCGATGTTACTACCGATCGGCAAATCGTCAGGTACAAAGTATGCTGGTTTGATATTTTCGACTGACACGCGGCGTTTACCAGACCAGAATAGGGACATTCCAACGACTCTTTTATAGTGCCAATCTTCAAAAAAACGTGTGAACAAGAATTTAAATCCTTATGAAAGAAAATTTTCCTTTTATGTTTATGAGTTACGGGTACGGGTTTCACTTGGCGCATGTGCTCGCGAAATTCCTCTAAAAAGTAATGACGATCGGGAGTAAACTCTTCTGGAATCACGAACTCTCCGGAAAGCGTCAAGGCCGTACCGTAATGATATTCAGCGGGAGATGCACCGTTGTCACCAATACTGCCTCTGAGACCCAACATGACCGTGGAAAGAACGTGAAGCCATTGTTCATTCGAATAACACATTATTGCCGCTTTTAGGGTACGATGCCAGCGTTCCACCATTCCGTTTCCAGCTGGATGATACGGAGTAGTTCGAATTCGACGACAACCGGTTAACTGAAGAAGAGAAGTGAAAATTTGGGATTTAAATTGACTTCCCTGATCGGACGTCAATATTTGCGGGACACCACAACGTGAAATCCAACCGTCTACGAACGCGCGGTAAATCGTCCTAGCCTCTATATTTTTCATGGGAATAGCCTCGGGCCAACGGGAAAATCTGTCGATAATCGTCAAACAGTATTTGTATTCTTCACATACGGGTAAAGGACCTATTATATCGACATGAACGTGGCGAAATCTTCCGTCTGGAGCCACAAAATGTGAGGGTTGTAGAATAGTGTGGCGCGAGACTTTCGCTTTTTGGCATTCTAGACATTTTCTACACCACTCTTTGATATCTTTATGCATATTTGCCCAGACGTAAGATCGACGAATCAATCTATCTGTGACTCTTGCGCTCGGGTGAGCTGGATTATGTAACCCACACAGCACCGGAAATTCCCTGAATTTTCCCTGAATATTCGTCTACATTTCTCGAATATTCGAACTAAATATTCAGGGAAGTTTCGTGGAAACAGTCAAATGTCCGCCTAGAATAATATTGGGCGCGAAATTTCCTTGAAAATGTATTTCTAATTTTCAGGGAATTTCCGCATCTAACATTCCTCCAATATTCATAGTATTCATATATTCACTTAACTTGATGCGCACTGGTCGAACTTGGATTCTATGACACTTACGGCTGCGCAGTAGTTTTTAATTTTCTAGAATCCCACGGATGTCGAATATAACATATTTTTTTGATCAATTACCAGATTAAAAAAAATTTTGGAATTTTTTTTTAACTTTCCCTGAATTTTCAAGGAATATTAGAGGCAGAAATTCCCTGAAAATTAGAAATACATTTTCAGGGAAATTTCGCGCCCAATATTATTCTAGGCGGACATTTTACTGCTTCCACGAAACTTCCCTGAATATTAAGTTCGAATATTCGAGAAATGTTGACGAATATTCAGGGAAAATTCAGGGAATTTCCGGTGCTGTGTGGGAATATGCGAAAAAGACGCTCACGTAAGGATAAGGGAACACAAGGGCGAATGATCTCTCCTGATAAATCGCACAGTACCGGGGTGTGATCAGGACCCCACAACATGCGTTTCAAATTGAGATCTGTCGTGTTATTTTTATATAAAGCCACGATTTCTGGGTCGACCCATTGGGCTTCCGAGAATTCTTTTAAATTGATGTTCATAGCCAATCGTATGAGGTCAATTCGAGAAAGACCGTCTGCCACCACATTTTCCTCGCCAGGTATAAACCTCAGGTCAGTGGTGAACTGTGACACGTACGACAACTGTCTCAATTGGCGAGGAGAAGCTTTATCAGCTTTCTGGTTAAAAGCGTAAATCAGAGGCTTGTGGTCTGTTGCCACGTGAAATTCGCGACCCTCTAGAAAGTGTCGAAAATATTTAATTGTTTCGAATATAGCCGTGAGTTCTCTATCGTAGGTACTATACCTTTTTTGAGTCGACGTAAACCCGCGCGAAAAAAATGCTAAGGGTTTCCAGGAATTGTCCTGGAACTGTTCTAAGGAACCTCCCATGCCCGTATCTGACGCATCAGTGATGATACGTGTCGGTGAATCACAGTTAGGATGCGCGAGAAGTGCAGCGTTTGCAATATCCGCACGACACTTCTCGAAAGCTTCAACTGCCTGAGGAGTCCACAGAACTTCACGTTTGTCATTTTTACGTGACTCGTGAAGATAGGAATTAAGTAAACTTTGTGTTTCCGCTGCGCGAGGTAAAGCACGTCTATAAAAATTTATCAGGCCGATAAAACGTCGTAGTTCGACTATAGTTCGTGGTTTAGGAAACCTCAGGATGGCTTCAACCTTTTCCGGAGTTGGTTTAATGCCATCTTTGTTAATCAAATGACCTAGGAATTCGATTTCGGTGGATGCAAAAACACATTTGTCGAGATTTAAACGCAACCTTGCGTCACCCAATCGTTGGAAAACAATTCGCAGATGCTTCTCATGTTCTTCTGGATTAGAAGATGAAATGAGAATGTCATCTATGTAGGTAGAAACATATTCTAAGTCACCCAGCGTCCTGTTTAGGTAGCGTTGGAAAGTTTGACCAGCGTTTCTGAGACCAAATGTCATGACCGTAAATTCATAGAGGCCAAAAGGCGTTATTACGGCTGTTTTTGGAATGTCTTCAGGAGCGATTGGGATTTGATTGTATGCCGCGTGAAGATCCAATTTCGAAAAAATGGTCTTTCCGTGAAGTGTAGCCGAAAAATCTTGCACTTACGGTACCGGGTATTTGTCTGGAATTGTGATGGAATTGAGACGACGGTAGTCACCACACATTCTCCATTCCCCATTTTTTTTTGCGGGTCATATGGAGGGGCGATGCCCATGGGCTACTCGACGGTCGACAGAGTCCGGATGTTTTTAACTCTTGAAAATAGGCTTTGGCTGCCTTCAGCTTATCGGGGGCCAATCGACGAGCTTTTTCAGCGACCGGAGGACCAGTTGTTAAAATATGGTGAGTAGTACCGCGTTCTTGGATGTTATGAGATTGAACTACACCGGTAATTGATGGAAAATCAGCTAAGATTTTTGCGTATAAGGATGATTTAGCGATCGTGCTAACACCGAAGATCGATGCCTTTTTCATTATGCCAAAAGATTGACATTTTGATAACGAATCAATCAGTCTACGACCACGAAGGTCAACGAGTAAACCGTATGCTGCTAGAAGATCAGCTCCTATGATAGGATAGGGAACTGATGCAAGGCAACAATTCCAATCGATATTTCGCCGGAGACCAAGATCCAAGGTCAATCGACGTTCACCATATGTGTTTATCAGCGAGTCATTCGCTGCATAAAGCACATACTGGGAAGGTCGGAGCTTGTGCTTGTTCCCGGCAGGAATTAAAGTTACATCTGAACCTGTATCGATTAGGAATATGAAGCCCGTATTTCGATCTCGAATATGGAGACGTTTAGAACTGATTGTTACGCAAATCTCCTTAATTTGGAACGGCGGTTTTAGTTTCCTGAATCTGGTGCCTTAAAAGAACACGGTTGCTGACATTTTTTCGCTTTGATCCCGTATTTGTTGTGATAAAAACATTTATCGCTTTCCTCTGCATCACGATCTTGAGATTTATTATTCTGATTTTTATTTTTAAATCTACCGTGATTTTTTGATTTAGTTTGCGATTGAAAACTAGAACACGCCAAAAGCTTTTCAACTTTTGAGGTTAAATTGTCAATTTGATTTTTCAAATCTTTTTCAGAAGAAACTGCTGCAATGCTACCACTAGGCGGATTATACGAGATGATTCTATCAGCTATAGTTGCTAACTGCGAAAGATCATTTGTTTCCACGACTGCTAAAGCTGTACGACAATTTGCGGGAATTTGTTTCAAAAATATGGACTTAATTATCTCGTCACTACAACGGCCGCGACTCAGATGACGAATTTTGTTTAAAATCAGAGAAGGTTTATCGTCAATATCGATCTCACCTTTAAGAATGCTTCTAAGTTCACTTTCCGGAGCTACCGAAAAATTTTGTATAATTCTTTTTTTAATTTGATTATAAAGATCGACGACGTTTTCGTTGTTTGTTAATAAATCTCCGATTGATTGGATTACGTCGTAGTCCATAGCTGCCATGATAGCGCCAGCTCTGGCCCGTTGTGATTCGAGACGCGCATATTCGAACATTAATTCGGCTTGTGAGAACCATAATTTCGGATCCGAACGAAAAAATCCCGGAAGTTTTGGAATGCGATAATTTGCATCGACTCGACCGGCATTAGGAACAAAAGGTTGAGCTGTTCCTCCGAAAGCTCCTAAAAAAGTTGTTGGAAGGAGCCCTGTCGTTTCCGTCGCCTTATCATTACTAGTACTACCACCCTGATCACCGTTTTCGACCATGATATCAATTATAAAAAATCAGAAAAAAATTAATAAAATTCAAAAAATGGTAAATTATGCAAAAATATTTTCTGCAATTTAAAATAAAAAACTTTAATTCACCGGAAAAAGACCCGAAAGCAGATGACGCACCTTACCCGGAACTCAACTTGGATCTAAAAAGTTTTATTTGAGGTTATGTCGCTAACTGTTATTCTCGCGAAAGTCAATAATGCTGATAATATTCGATAAGCAAAAAACATGACAATTATAAAAATAATGTTATCCACAAACAGTGGTGTTGTTAATACAATACGCATTTTCAAAAAACGAAAGAAAATTACAATGTCATTTTTCGTAATAATTCTAACAAAAATAATTTAGTTGAAATTTTAAACTAATTTTATAAAACTATTTGCAGTAATTAATGTTTCGCTTATTAATATTTTACTAGAAAATAATTAAATTTGAAAAAAGTTAATTTCACAAGAATGAAAAAATTTTTTAATAGAAACGAAAATCACTTTTACTAAATTCAAAGTTATTTAATAAATTTTTATGCTAAATCAAGTAATTGTTTTTCAAAAGATTATTTGATGAAAATGAATTTATTTAATGTAAAATTGAAAATTTACGAAACGTTTGATTTGAACTGTCACAAAAAATTTTAAATTTCAATAACTTACGACAAGTAATATACAGTCATACTGAGATACATGATGAAAAATGCGAAAGTGACAAAACTTTCCTCGGCGATGATGGTGCAGGAAGCTCTAATCCGAAACTCCATGTGGCAGGAACAAAAGGCAGCTATGTAGTCTCGAAGTGATGAATTGTTCACCAGGAAGTTGAGCTTTGTAGACGACGTCCTCTCGAGAATCATGAATTTCGTGACGTATGAGAGCATGAAAAAAATGTACTCATGAGCGAGTAGAAGAGGCTGGATATCACATGACTTCATGAAAAAGGTTGAAACTGAAAAACGTACCTTTTGCATGGGCTATGAATTTGCCCATGCGTCCTTTTTACCAAGCATTCGAAAATACATCCGCATAAAACCTCCGGCATACCAGCGCACCAGGTCCCAAAATCGGAGCAAAGGCGGTCAAAATGTCGGCTGCAGGTGTCCGGAAGTCGTCAATTGTTTTTCTTTTTTCATTTGTTGCAGAAACGTGTTGATACTGCATGGAAAGCAAGCGTCGTTCCAAGTCTGAGAAGCGGAGTCACGTGGTCCAGCAATTTTTCCAAAAATTGGAAAAAAAAATCCAAAATATGTCGAAAATTTAATTATCGACATAAGGCTTGATTTTTTCTTGACACAATGAGTCCAAAAAAGTCCTTGGTTGCACTCATCCTAGCCGGATGTGGATCGATTCAAAAAATTAATTGCCATGAGGCATCACGTCGGGGTCACCAATGTGGGAATTTAGGTTAGGATTACGGATAATAATCTTCACAGAAGGAATTCTCCACTTAACATGTTCTTGATAAATTGATAAACCTCACTTCTTAAATTTCTTAAATCATAATTTATTTCTCGTCTGGCACGATTATCACACCGCTTCATACGAAGCCTAACTTTTACACGTCTGCACAATTCAAATAACAAAATATGTCTCCCGGTTCGCTACCAGCTGCGCAACTTGCGCGATATACGCATGACGTCACATCGCTAGAAAGAGACAGAGATATGCGGATCGCCACAGATAACTGACTAGGGCGCCACCTGGTGGCGGAAATCGGAACTGTGTGCTGGTGCGCCCATAGCTATACTACTAGCTCACATGATATCTTACTTATGGTAGGATAAAAGTATTCTTTTTAAACTTTTTTCTGCACTGAATTTTAGTCAATATGATCTACTTCCGTTTACAACTTTAAAAAAGACAAATTATAAGCTTAAAAACAGATTTTGTTTTTACTGTGAACATGGAATTGAAATAAATCATATTTTCTCTTGTATCGCGAAGTTGATGTGAGAGTAAAAAAGTATTACCAAAAATTTTAATTTTCTTTCTTTCCAATAGAAATGAAGTTTTTTACACCTTTTTAAGTTAACAAATTTATTTTCATTGCAAAAATGCTTCAGAATTGCAATTTTTCGGGTGTACCAACCTTGACTCAAGCGTCGTTTAGCTTCATATCACACACACACACCATGAATGCTTTATACAAACACTAAATTACGTTCCACATTTTCGTATAACATCTTAATGAATAACTTTAGTCAACTCAATTTGTCTTTGGCATATTTCTTCCACATTTAATTCTCTAATTTTGAAACTACAAAAACCAGGCCCGGATTGGCCATTCAGGATACCGGGAAAAATCCCGGTGGGCCGCCGCCAGGCGGGCCGGTATTTTTGTAGGTCTAATTAATAATTTAATTTATGTAATTAAATTTCATTTAACTTTCAATTACTCTTTTCTATTTTCAATTAATTTTACAACATTCAATCATTTTCGGCTTCTTTCTATGTTCTTTTCAATCACAGAAATTGTAGAATTTCAATTAAATTGTTCAATTCTACAACTATTTTTTACAATTCTTATTTATTATTATCTTCAACTTTCAATTCCATTCTTCAATTTTCAATTCCATTCTTCAGTTTTCAATTATTATTTTTTTCTATATTCAAGAATTCTAGACATTTTCAATTACTTCTTTCAATTTTTAATTACATTTTTTAAATTTCCATTACATTCCTCAATTTTCAATTATCTCCTTCAATTTTTTCAATCCTCAATAATTCTCAAAAAATTTTATAACTAATCTTTAACTTTTTAAATTATTTTGTTCTCTTGACCATTATTTCTTAGTGCTTTACGATATCAAGACGATATCATATTTGAGCAATATTGATATTGATCTCAAAATCTCTTGACCATCCAAAAATGTTCTCGAGTTGATAATATCGACCTAAAATAACTAAAAAATGACGAAAATAATTGACAAATGAAAAAAATTGGAATAATGACAAGATTAATAAATCGACAATTGACAAAAATAATTTAAAAAATTAAAGAACAAGTACAATATTTTAAAAAAACAATTGGAAATTAAAAAAGGAAAAAAACTACAGAAATAATAATAATTGAAAAAAATTTTAATTTTAAAAAATTGACCTGGATTGAAATTTGAAGAAATAATCACAAATTGATAAGAAGAAAATAATATTAAAAATTGCCAGAATAATTAAAAAATGAAGAAAATAATTGTGAATTAGACAGAAAAATTGAGAAATTAAGGAGTTAAATTGAGATTTCAAAAAAATTATTGATAATAAATAATTTACAAATTACTATATTAATAAATAAATAAATAGTATGAAAGAGTGAAAAAGCCCAGGATTGGTGAATATTTAAGAAAATAATTGACAATTAAAAACTGAAGAAAACTGTAGGAATAATTATAACAAATAATTGAAAATTGAATGGGATTTCAAAAAGTTAAAGTTGGTTGAAAATCGAAGAAAATAATTTCAAATTAGAAAAAATAGTTGAAAATTGAAGAAAAAAATTCAAAATTAAAGAAAATAATAATTGTGAATTTAAGAGGATAGTTGAAAAATTGAATTGAAAGTTCAAGAAAAATATTGTTAATTGAAAAAATCATCGAAAAAAGCCGAGAATTATTAAATATTGAAGAAAATAATTGCCAATTGGAACAAATTCTAAACATGGCAAGATTATTTATTTATTTATTTATTTATTTATTAACACAATACTTCCCGCGGCCCAAAAGGACCATAAATGGGTTACAAAATAAAGAGCAAAACACATATACAATGTAAAAAGAATAAACTTAAAATATAAAATTAAGTATCGCATTTAATTAACTTAACTAACATAACTTAATTTAATCGTGACAAAGACCGACTTGAAGCATTCAATAACGATAAACGACTGTTTGAGTTTCCCAATTAAAACAACAAAAACTTGATTACGCCTTACAGTGCAGATAATCTAAATATTTGTTTAAATGTTGGACAAACGCACCGCTCGAAGAACAAAATAAGTCAATATTAATGTCCAACAACAAAAACATCTGGTTAATATGATTGGCGGCAAAATATATAGGCGCACAATATCCACTTCTAGAAGACGGAAGATCCAAGTGAAATGGAACATAATATCGCGAAGCTAATCTCGGTATTCTAAATAACGTTCGCGTAAGTAGTTCAGTTATTAAATTAAAAACTGACAGAAATAATTTTAAACAGAAAAAGATAAACATGAAATTAAAAAAAAAACTAAAAAAGAAAGAAAATGATAGGAATAGTTCTAGAAACAATTGAAAGTTTAATTGCTTTTTGAAAAATTAAACTTTATTAAAATTTGAAGAAAATACTTCCAAATTGAGAGAATAATTGAAAATGAAAAAAAGTATCAATAAAAGACAAGAATTGTGATTGGATACAAATAATTAAAGAATTAAAGAACTGAATTGAAATTTCAAGAAAATGTTTAATAATTGAATAATATGAAAGAAAATAATTGAAAAAAGACGAAAATAAAGGACAATTGCAAAAAATTCGAAAAATTGCAACATTAAAAAGTTTACATTTCAACAGAATTATCTTAAAAGTTAAGAATGTAAATTAAAATTTAGAACAGAAATAACTATGAATAAAAATTGAAAGAAAATTACTGTAGTAATTGTAGAAAATAATTGTAAATTTAATTGGATTATAAAAAATTGAACTGGATTGAAATTCTTGGATAATAATTGCCTACTGAAGGAAACAAGTGAAAATTTAAAAAATAATTGAAAAAAAATCGAGAATTATTGAATATTGACTGAAATAATTAAAAATTCAAGTAAATAATTGAAAACTGAAAAATAATTGAAAAAATGAGAATATTTTAAAACTGAAAAAGTAATTGAAAACTGAAAAAAAATAATTGAAAAACCGACAATATTTGAAAATCGAAGAAAATAATTGAAAACTGAAAAAATAATTGAAAAAACGAGAATATTTGAAAACTGAAAAGAATAATTGAAAAAAACCGAAAATATTTGAAAATTGAAGAAAATAGTTGAAAACTGGAAAAACAATTGAAAAAATGAGAATTATTGAATATTAAAGAAAACAATTGAAAATTGATAAAAATATTGAAAGAAGCCGAAAATTATTGAATATTAAAGAGAATATTTGAAAATTGAAAAACATGATTAAAAATTAATTAAAATAATTGTGAATAGAAGAAAATAATTGAGATTTGAAGAAAATAATTGTAAATTAAAGAAAGTAATTGGGTATTCAAATATTGAAAAAATGATTTTCAGGTGAATGAAAGCCGACTTTTTTTATGCTAAAGGGGGCAAAGTAGATAGAAATTCATTCTGAGCGATTTTTAAAGCCGGGGAATTCGCTAAAAAACTTTTTATTATATTTGTTTAATAGAAGTTGTCCATTTTTTGTCCTTTAAAATTGGTTAAAACCAGATTGAGGTGTTCATTAAACTAAGAAATTACTGCTGCTTTCGTACAAATGGCAGTAGAGAATGCTACTGTTCAAGAAATTCCAAATAATTAAATTATTGATAAGTTTAAATAAAATAATTTAATAATTTAATATTTTTATATTTTAGTTTTAAATGTTAATAAAAATTTTCATTTATATAGAAAGGGGCCGCTTTGAATATCTTTCCCGGGCCGCTTTTAATTCCCAATCCGGCCCTGACAAAAACGTTTTTTGCTGAGCGTATAACACAGAGTTGCTTAATACGTCTATATATAGTTCGCACACTTCACTGCAATCCATGTAAAAAGTTTGCTGTCATTATTAACAAGTACTTACACACAAAGACATATGGATCTATTGTGATAAAACAAAATTATAGGTAATGTTATAATAACAAAATTGTGTAAAATAATATTAAATGATTTGCATATAAAAAAAAGAAAAGTAAAGAAAATCCTAAAATAAAAAGACAAATTAAAAAAAATTAAAAGTAAAAAGGAAAAAAATCTTAAAATTTTGTAAAGATAAGCAGTAGGTAATAAGATAAGAATTAAACAGTTTTGAAAGAGAGAAATTTTTTAGAAATATTGTAAGAATTAAAAAAAAGATTATTGTGAATATGAAAAATAATTAATATAATTTAATTATTTTGCATTAATTAATATACATTTAAATTTAAATTAATTAAAATTTAAAAGTTTAAACAAATTGGAATATGAGTCAATTGACGATTAAATTCATTAAGTTTATAAGGACTTGAAGATATAGAAATTTAATACAATTCTTTACTATCTTAAAACCAAAAATTTTTAGATCTAAGGTATTTCGATAATCGGTATTAGCACAATTTTTTAAATTTTAGAAAGAATAAAATATTAAAATTGAAAGTATTAGATGTGTACAAAAACTTGTTTTTTTATGGTTTGAGATATTTTACATGCAATATTAGACATTCGGAGAATTGTAATATATTTATAATTTTATTTTATTATTAAGAAATATATATTTAAACGTTTTTTAATTAACTTCTTATTTACACCCTCGCGGTTTGGATTTACCGAGATTCGACCGAGTTCAGTCGCTTTCAGTCGCTTTCGGTCGCATTCAATATTTTAATGTTTTATAATGAAAAATGACAAAATAAACTATTTGTAATGATCAATTAATGTTTGTAGAGTAGATTCGTGTAATAATTGAGATATTTTAAGTGTGAAATAATTAATAATTCGAGAGAAAACCCTACTCCAAAGTGTGCTTGCTTTGTGATTTGCTAGAAAATAAGTCATAAACGGAAAATCGCCCTAAAAAGCAATTATTATCAAAATATATGCATTTTTAATCGAAAAAATAAAGATTCCGAAGAATAATTGATAATAATTGACAAAGAAAAACCAGAAAATATTGAAATCACGCGATTCAGGATATTTCTGCTGGAGCGTTGACATAGACAACTTGACAACCAATCAGAGGAGATCACGTGATTCTCGCACCAAATTCAAATTACTCCATTTGACTTAAACAAACAAACTTATAATTTCAATATTATAAATAAATTAATTAATTATTATCAACATTAGTAAAAGTCAACCAACTTAATTTCTCATGACCGAAAGTTAATAAACCCCCAAAAACCACCCCTAAACATATAATAAAAAATCAATCTAACAAAATTTATCACAATCAACAAAAAAGTTATAATGAAATGGTAAAATCATTGAAAGTCCTCAGGAACATGCCCCCTACTTTTCCCAATTGAAAAAAAAATAATGAAACCTCAAAAAACCACCCCTAAGGAAAAAAGCAGAAAAATATTTTAAAAAAAACATAAAATCTACGAAAAAATTAAAATACAGCACTAAAATGATGGAAAATACTTAAAAATATCTCCCCTAATTTTCTCAATCAAAAAAAAAAAATTATCAACCCCAACAAACCACCCTTAAGGAAAATTGCAGAAAAAGATCGATAAAAACATCAAAAAATCTACAAAAAAATTATACACTAGTTCTAAAAATATTAAAAATATTCAGGAATGTGTCCGATAATTTTACCAATCGTAAAAAATAATTAACAACCCCAAGAAACCACCCTTAAGGAAAAATGCAGAAAAAAATCAATAAAAAAATCAAAAAATTTAAAAAAAAAATACACTCAAGTTCTAAAATTATCAAAAATACTTAGGGATATGTTCCCTAATTTTACCAATTAAAAAACATTATTAACAACCCCAAGAAACGACCCCTAAGGAAAATTGCAGAATAAGATCCGTAAAAAAATCAAAAAATCTAAAACAGAATTATACTCAAGTTCTCAGATTATTAAAAATACTCAGGGATATGTCCCCTAATTTAACCAATAGTAAAAAATAATTAACAACCCCAAGAAACCACCCTTAAGGAAAATTGCAGAAAAAGATCGATAAAAACATCAAAAAATCTACAAAAAAATTATACTCTAGTTCTAAAAATATTAAAAATACTCAGGAATGTGTCCGATAATTTTACCAATCGTGAAAAATAATTAACAACCCCAAGAAACCACCCTTAAGGAAAATGGCAGAAAAAAATCGATAAAAAAATCATAAAATCTACAAAAAAATTATACTCAAGTTCTAAAATTATTAAAAATACTCAGGGATATGGCCCCTAATTTTACCAATCGTAAAAAATAATTAACAACCCCAAGAATCAACCCTTAAGGAAAATTGCAGAAAAAGATCCTTAAAAAAATAAAAAAATCAACAAAAAAATTATACTCTAGTTCTAAAATTATTAAAAATACTTAGAAATGTGTCCGATAATTTTACCAATCAAAAAAATAAATTAACAACTCCAAGAAACCACCCTTAAGGAAAATTGCAGAAAAAAATCGATAAAAAAATCAAAAAATCTACAAAAAAAATTATACTCAAGTTCTAAAATTATTAAAAATACTCAGGGATATGGCCCCTAATTTTAGCAATCGTAAAAAATAATTAACAACCCCAAGAATCAACCCTTAAGGAAAATTGCAGAAAAAGATCCTTAAAAAAATAAAAAAATCAACAAAAAAATTATACTCTAGTTCTAAATTTATTAAAAATACTCAGGAATGTGTCCGATAATTTTACCAATCGAAAAAAATAATTAACAACCCCAAAAACCCACCCTTAAGGAAAATTGCAGAAAAAGATCCTTAAAAAAATAAAAAAATCAACAAAGAAATTATACTCTAGTTCTAAAATTATTAAAAATACTTAGGAATGTGTCCTCTAATTTTACCAATCAATAAACATTATTTACAACCCCAAAAAACCACCCCTAAGGAAAATTGCAGAAAAAGATCCTTAAAAAAATAAAAAAATCAACAAAGAAATTATACTCTAGTTCTAAAATTATTAAAAATACTTAGGAATGTGTCCTCTAATTTTACCAATCAATAAACATTATTTACAACCCCAAGAAACCACCCTTAAGGAAAATTGCAGAAAAAAATCGATAAAAAAATCAAAAAATCTACAAAAAAAATTATACTCAAGTTCTAAAATTATTAAAAATACTCAGGGATATGGCCCCTAATTTTACCAATCGTAAAAAATAATTAACAACCCTAAAAAACAACCCTTAAGGAAAATTGCAGAAAAAGATCCTTAAAAAAATAAAAAAATCAACAAAAAATTATACTCTAGTTCTAAAATTATTAAAAATACTCAGGAATGTGTCCGATAATTTTACCAATCGTAAAAAATAATTAACAACCCCAAGAAACAACCCTTAAGGAAAATTGCAGAAAAAGATCCTTAAAAAAATAAAAAAATCAACAAAAAAATTATACTCTAGTTCTAAAATTATTAAAAATACTCAGGAATGTGTCCGATAATTTTACCAATCGTAAAAAATCATTAACAACCCCAAGAAAGCACCCTTAAGGAAAATTGCAGAAAAAGATCCTTAAAAAAATAAACTAGGTGAGAATTATGTCCATTTCATGGACATTTCGCTTCCAAGTAAGCAAAATAATTTGCTTCCTCATAGAGGAAGCAAGAAATTAATAATATATAAGTTAATTGGGAAAGTTGTTAAAAAAAAACTTTTTAATGCAAAAATAGTTATGTAAAAATATAAATTATTTTACGAATTCTTGATCAATTATAAAAGTAATATAGGTTAATCGATTCGTTCTGAGATAAGGAACATGATTTTTGTATTCTTTAAGTTGTATTTTTAGCATGAAAAAAATTTTTGTCAAAAAACGATTTTTTTTCGATGAAAAAAGGTGCCCAAAAAAATTTGGTTGGGTATTTTCAAAAATCCCTGTGTCCAAATTTAGATATTCATGAGCTTAATATGTCATCTAAATTTTATTGGAATCCATTAAAGCGTTCTCGAGATATCTTGTACACAAAAAACGCTATGCACACACACACACACATACATACACACACACACACACACATACATCTGGACATTTGCTTAGGAATGAAAATTTACGCTTTTTAGAGAAAAATAAGTCGATTTAGACTATTTTTGGAAAATCGAAAATCTTAACGATCACAAAGCTTCCTCTATGAGGAAGCAAAAAATTAACAAAAAAATTATACTCTAGTTCTAAAATTATAAAAAATACTTAGGAATGTGTCCGATAATTTAACAAATCGTAAACAATAATTAACAACCCCCAGAAACAACCCTTAAGGAAACTTGCAGAAAAAAATCGATAAAAAAATCAAAAAATCTACAAAAAAAATTACACTTAAGTTCTAAAATTATTAAAAATACTCAGTGATATGTCGCCTAATTAAACCAATCGTAAAAAATAATTAACAACCCCAAGAAACCACCCTTAAGGAAAATTGCAGAAATAGATCGATAAAAAAATAAAAAAATCTACAAAAAAATTATACTCTAGTTCAAAAATTATTAAAAATACTCAGGAATGTGTCCGATTGTTACGATTAAGTAACAGTGCGTGACCAAAAATGTAAGTTTTGATTTTACCCTCGGAGTTGTTTTAGCTTTTTCGCACAAGTTGGTAAGGCTTGTGTATTTTATTTAAGTAAGATACTTACTGCTTCAGCTCTACGGGAGCTGTTATTACTTTGTTCTTGATTAGGAAGTTTACAATAATAAGGATTTATAAATAGTAGGAAAGAGATAAAATAGGAATAGAGTATAATAAATGTTTATTATAAAGGATAATAAAAATGAGATACAATAATAGGTGTAAGTTTTGGTGTTATAACATAATCATAAATCTTATCTATACGCAGCAAGGATGCGCGTAGCACAACTTGAGTTTTGTTTGTTGAACTCGCGGCGAAAATTATTGTTCGTTATCGTTGCCGAAATTTAACAATTTAAAAGCCGTAACCAAGTTCAAAATTTTTACGTCTACTTGCCGTCGGATAATCTATTTGCAATGGTTGAGATGATCCCCTTTGTTAAAGCGTTTTTCTTATATCGCGTTGATCAAAACCAAATTCTAGAGTATCGTCGCGTAGGGCGTTACCGTCGACGGGATAAGAAAACCGATCTTTGCACGTCAAAGAACTGGAGAAATCTGATCGGAGGGCGTGGAACATCCTCCAACTTTTATAGAAATGAAATCTGCATTTGTGTTGTCAATATATGACAAGAAAGAGTGGTTGAACCCGGATCAGGTCATTTCTAGATAAGTAGGAGGGGTTACATCTCCGTTGACGAATGAAAAGACGTGCACCATTTAATTACGTTGGTACTTTAACGTTTTGTATCGTCGCGTAAAGTATAAACCTTCGAAGTCGTTTGGAACGGTGTGCTAATATCCCTTATGATCGGGAAATAACGTGAATACGTGACCGAAAAGAAGGCTGCACGTGCATCCGAATGCAATCATTTGTGCTCTAGTTTTATTTCTTCTCAATTGATTATGTTCTGTCTAGAAGTTGTAATTCTTTTACAGATTGTATCTCAAATAATATTTAAGATTTTGTATATAAAGAATACAATTACTTATATTTATATATAAGTAAGAATAAAACAACAACAAAAAAATATAGTCCAATCGTAACACCGATAATTTTACCAATCGTAAAAAATAATTAACAACCCCAAGAAACCACCCTTAAGGAAAATTCCAGAAAAAGATCGATAAAAAAATCAAAAAATCTACAAAAAAATTAAACTCTAATTCTAAAATTATTAAAAATACTCAGGAATCTGTCGCCTAATTTTACCAATCGTACAAAATAATTAACAACCCCAAGAAACCACCCTTAAGGAAAATTGCAGAAAGAAATCGATAAAAAAATCAAAAAATCAACAAAAAAATTATACTCTAGTTCTAAAATTATTAAAAATACTCAGGAATGTGTCTGATAATTTTACCAATCGTAAAAAATAATTAACAACCCCAAGAAACAACCCTTAAAAAAAATTGCAGAAAAAAATCGATAAAAGAATCATAAAATCTACAAAAAAAATTATACTTAAGTTCTAAAATTATTAAAAATACTCAGGGATATGTCGCCTAATTAATCCAATCGTAGAAAACAATTAACAACCCCAAGAAAACTCCCTTAAGGAAAATTGCAGAAAAAGATCGATAAAAAAATCAAAAAATCAACAAAAAAATTATACTCTAGTTCTAAAATTATTAAAATTCCTCAAGAATGTGTCCGATAATTTTACCAATCGTAAAAAATAATTAACAACCCCAAGAAACAACCCTTAAGGAAAATTGCAGAAAAAAATAGATAAAAAAATCAAAAAATCTACAAAAAAATTATACTCAAGTTCTAAAATTATTAAAAATACTTAGGGATATGTCGCCTAATATTACCAATCGTAAAAAAAAATTAACAACCCCAAGAAACCAGCCTTAAGAAAAATTGCAGAAAAAGATCGATAAAAAAATCAAAAAATCTACAAAAAAATTATACTATAGTTCAAAAATTATTAAAAATACTCAGGAATGTGTTAGATAATGTGACCAATCGTAAAAAATAATTAACAACCCCAAGAAATCACCCTTAAGGAAAATTGCAGAAAAAGATCGATAAAAAAATCAAAAAATCTACAAAAAAATTATACTCTAGTTCAAAAATTATTAAAAATACTCAGGAATGTGTCAGATAATGTTACCAATCGTAAAAAATAATTAACAACCCTAAGAAACCACCCTTAAGGAAAATTGCAGGAAAAGATCGATAACAAAATCAAAAAATCTACAAAAAAATTATACTCTAGTTCAAAAATTATTAAAAATACTCAGGAATGTGTCAGATAATGTTACCAATCGTAAAAAAGAATTAACAACCCCAAGAAACCACCCTTAAGAAAAATTGCAGAAAAAGATCGATAAAAAAATCAAAAAATCAACAAAAAAATTATACTCTAGTTCTAAAATTATTAAAAATACTCAGGAATGTGTCCGATAATTTTACCAATCGTAAAAAATAATTAACAACCCCAAGAAACAACCCTTAAGGAAAATTGCAGAAAAAAATCGATAAAAGAATCATAAAATCTACAAAAAAAATTATATTTAAGTTCTAAAATTATTAAAAATACTTAGGGATATGTCGCCTAATTAATCCAATCGTAGAAAACAATTAACAACCGCAAGAAACCACCCTTAAGGAAAATTGCAGAAAAAGATAGATAAAAAAATGAAAAATCTACAAAAAAATTATACTCTAGTTCAAAAATTATTAAAAATACTCAGGAATGTGTTAGATAATGTGACCAATCGTAAAAAATAATTAACAACCCCAAGAAACCACCCTTAAGGAAAATAGCAGAAAAAGATCGATAAAAAAATCAAAAAATCTACAAAAAAATTATACTCTAGTTCAAAAATTATTAAAAATACTCAGGAATGTGTCAGATAATGTTACCAATCGTAAAAAATAATTAACAACCCTAAGAAACCACCCTTAAGGAAAATTGCAGAAAAAGATCGATAAAAAAATCAAAAAATCTACAAAAAAATTATACTCTAGTTCAAAAATTATTAAAAATACTCAGGAATGTGTCAGATAATGTTACCAATCGTAAAAAATAATTAACAACCCCAAGAAACCACCCTTAAGGAAAATTGCAGAAAAAGATCGATAAAAAAATCAAAAAATGTACAAAAAAATTATACTCTAGTTCAAAAATTATTAAAAATACTCAGGAATGTGTCAGATAATGTTACCAATCGTAAAAAATAATTAACAACCCCAAGAAACCACCCTTAAGAAAAATTGCAGAAAAAGATCGTTAAAAAAATCAAAAAATCAACAAAAAAATTATACTCTAGTTCTAAAATTATTAAAAATACTCAGGAATGTGTCCGATAATTTTACCAATCGTAAAAAATAATTAACAACCCCAAGAAACAACCCTTAAGGAAAATTGCAGAAAAAAATCGATAAAAGAATCATAAAATCTACAAAAAAAATTATACTTAAGTTCTAAAATTATTAAAAATACTCAGGGATATGTCGCCTAATTAATCCAATCGTAGAAAACAATTAACAACCCCAAGAAACCACCCTTAAGGAAAATTGCAGAAAAAGATAGATAAAAAAATCAAAAAATCTACAAAAAAATTATACTCTAGTTCAAAAATTATTAAAAATACTCAAAAATGTGTTCGATAATTTTACCAATCGTAAAAAATAATTAACAACCCCAAGAAACCACCCTTAAGGAATATTGCAGAAAAAGTTCGATAAAAAAATAAAAAAATCTACAAAAACAATTATACACTGAGAGAAATGGATATTCAAACTTACTATCCTAGATATTAAAAAATATTAATTTTAATATCTGGATATTAAATTTAAATATCTAAATATTAAGTTTTAATATCTGGATGTTAAATTTTAATATCTACGAACATCCATTTTTCTCAGTGTATTTAAGTTTTTAAATCATTAAAAATACTCAAGGATATGTCCCCTAATTTAACCAATCGTAAAAAATAATTAACAACCCCAAGAAACAACCCTTAAAAAAAATTGCAGAAAAAAATCGATAAAAGAATCATAAAATCTACAAAAAAAATTATACTTAAGTTCTAAAATTATTAAAAATACTCAGGGATATGTCGCCTAATTAATCCAATCGTAGAAAACAATTAACAACCCCAAGAAAACTCCCTTAAGGAAAATTGCAGAAAAAGATCGATAAAAAAATCAAAAAATCAACAAAAAAATTATACTCTAGTTCTAAAATTATTAAAATTCCTCAAGAATGTGTCCGATAATTTTACCAATCGTAAAAAATAATTAACAACCCCAAGAAACAACCCTTAAGGAAAATTGCAGAAAAAAATAGATAAAAAAATCAAAAAATCTACAAAAAAATTATACTCAAGTTCTAAAATTATTAAAAATACTTAGGGATATGTCGCCTAATATTACCAATCGTAAAAAAAAATTAACAACCCCAAGAAACCAGCCTTAAGAAAAATTGCAGAAAAAGATCGATAAAAAAATCAAAAAATCTACAAAAAAATTATACTATAGTTCAAAAATTATTAAAAATACTCAGGAATGTGTTAGATAATGTGACCAATCGTAAAAAATAATTAACAACCCCAAGAAATCACCCTTAAGGAAAATTGCAGAAAAAGATCGATAAAAAAATCAAAAAATCTACAAAAAAATTATACTCTAGTTCAAAAATTATTAAAAATACTCAGGAATGTGTCAGATAATGTTACCAATCGTAAAAAATAATTAACAACCCTAAGAAACCACCCTTAAGGAAAATTGCAGGAAAAGATCGATAACAAAATCAAAAAATCTACAAAAAAATTATACTCTAGTTCAAAAATTATTAAAAATACTCAGGAATGTGTCAGATAATGTTACCAATCGTAAAAAAGAATTAACAACCCCAAGAAACCACCCTTAAGAAAAATTGCAGAAAAAGATCGATAAAAAAATCAAAAAATCAACAAAAAAATTATACTCTAGTTCTAAAATTATTAAAAATACTCAGGAATGTGTCCGATAATTTTACCAATCGTAAAAAATAATTAACAACCCCAAGAAACAACCCTTAAGGAAAATTGCAGAAAAAAATCGATAAAAGAATCATAAAATCTACAAAAAAAATTATATTTAAGTTCTAAAATTATTAAAAATACTTAGGGATATGTCGCCTAATTAATCCAATCGTAGAAAACAATTAACAACCGCAAGAAACCACCCTTAAGGAAAATTGCAGAAAAAGATAGATAAAAAAATGAAAAATCTACAAAAAAATTATACTCTAGTTCAAAAATTATTAAAAATACTCAGGAATGTGTTAGATAATGTGACCAATCGTAAAAAATAATTAACAACCCCAAGAAACCACCCTTAAGGAAAATAGCAGAAAAAGATCGATAAAAAAATCAAAAAATCTACAAAAAAATTATACTCTAGTTCAAAAATTATTAAAAATACTCAGGAATGTGTCAGATAATGTTACCAATCGTAAAAAATAATTAACAACCCTAAGAAACCACCCTTAAGGAAAATTGCAGAAAAAGATCGATAAAAAAATCAAAAAATCTACAAAAAAATTATACTCTAGTTCAAAAATTATTAAAAATACTCAGGAATGTGTCAGATAATGTTACCAATCGTAAAAAATAATTAACAACCCCAAGAAACCACCCTTAAGGAAAATTGCAGAAAAAGATCGATAAAAAAATCAAAAAATGTACAAAAAAATTATACTCTAGTTCAAAAATTATTAAAAATACTCAGGAATGTGTCAGATAATGTTACCAATCGTAAAAAATAATTAACAACCCCAAGAAACCACCCTTAAGAAAAATTGCAGAAAAAGATCGTTAAAAAAATCAAAAAATCAACAAAAAAATTATACTCTAGTTCTAAAATTATTAAAAATACTCAGGAATGTGTCCGATAATTTTACCAATCGTAAAAAATAATTAACAACCCCAAGAAACAACCCTTAAGGAAAATTGCAGAAAAAAATCGATAAAAGAATCATAAAATCTACAAAAAAAATTATACTTAAGTTCTAAAATTATTAAAAATACTCAGGGATATGTCGCCTAATTAATCCAATCGTAGAAAACAATTAACAACCCCAAGAAACCACCCTTAAGGAAAATTGCAGAAAAAGATAGATAAAAAAATCAAAAAATCTACAAAAAAATTATACTCTAGTTCAAAAATTATTAAAAATACTCAAAAATGTGTTCGATAATTTTACCAATCGTAAAAAATAATTAACAACCCCAAGAAACCACCCTTAAGGAATATTGCAGAAAAAGTTCGATAAAAAAATAAAAAAATCTACAAAAACAATTATACACTGAGAGAAATGGATATTCAAACTTACTATCCTAGATATTAAAAAATATTAATTTTAATATCTGGATATTAAATTTAAATATCTAAATATTAAGTTTTAATATCTGGATGTTAAATTTTAATATCTACGAACATCCATTTTTCTCAGTGTATTTAAGTTTTTAAATCATTAAAAATACTCAAGGATATGTCCCCTAATTTAACCAATCGTAAAAAATAATTAACAACCCCAAGAAACCACCCTTAAGGAAAATTGCAGAAAAAGGTCGATAAAAACTTAAAAAAATCTACAAAAAAATTATACTCTAGTTCTAAAATTATTAAAAATACTCAGGAATGTATCCGATAATTTTACCAATCGTAATAAATAATTAACAACCCCAAGAAACAACCCTTAAGGAAAATTGCACAAAAAGATCGTTAAAAAAATCAAAAAATCAACAAAAAAATTATACTCTAGTTCTAAAATTATTAAAAATACTCAGGAATGTGTCCGATAATTTTACCAATCGTAAAAAATAATTAACAACCCCAAGAAACAACCCTTAAGGAAAATTGCAGGAAAAAATCGATAAAAGAATCATAAAATCTACAAAAAAAATTATACTTAAGTTCTAAAATTATTAAAAATACTCAGGGATATGTCGCCTAATTAATCCAATCGTAGAAAACAATTAACAACCCCAAGAAACCACCCTTAAGGAAAATTGCAGAAAAAGATAGATAAAAAAATCAAAAAATCTACAAAAAAATTATACTCTAGTTCAAAAATTATTAAAAATACTCAAAAATGTGTTCGATAATTTTACCAATCGTAAAAAATAATTAACAACCCCAAGAAACCACCCTTAAGGAATATTGCAGAAAAAGTTCGATAAAAAAATAAAAAAATCTACAAAAACAATTATACACTGAGAGAAATGGATATTCAAACTTACTATCCTAGATATTAAAAAATATTAATTTTAATATCTGGATATTAAATTTAAATATCTAAATATTAAGTTTTAATATCTGGATGTTAAATTTTAATATCTACGAACATCCATTTTTCTCAGTGTATTTAAGTTCTCAAATCATTAAAAATACTCAAGGATATGTCCCCTAATTTAACCAATCGTAAAAAATAATTAACAACCCCAAGAAACCACCCTTAAGGAAAATTGCAGAAAAAGATCGATAAAAACATCAAAAAATCTACAAAAAAATTATACTCTAGTTCTAAAATTATTAAAAATACTCAGGAATGTATCCGATAATTTTACCAATCGTAATAAATAATTAACAACCCCAAGAAACAACCCTTAAGGAAAATTGCAGAAAAAGATCCTTAAAAAAATAAAAAAATCAACAAAAAAATTATACTCTAGTTCTAAAATTTTTAAAAATACTTAGGAATGTGTCCGATAATTTTACCAATCGTAAAAAATAATTAACAACCCCAAGAAACAACCCTTAAGGAAAATTGCAGAAAAAAATCGATAAAAAAATCAAAAAATCTACAAAAAAATTATACTCAAGTTCTAAAATTATTAAAAATACTTAGGGATATGTCGCCTAATTAAACCAATCTTAGAAAATAAATAACAACACCAAGAAACCACCCTTAAGGAAAATTGCAGAAAAAAATCGATAAAAAAATCAAAAAATCTACAAAAAAAATTATACTCAAGTTCTAAAATTATTAAAAATACTCAGGAATATGTCCCCTAATTTTACCAATCTTAAGAAATAATTAACAACACCAAGAAACCACCCTTAAGGAAAATTGCATAAAAAGATCGATAAAAAAATCAAAGAATCTACAAAAAAAATTATACTCAAGTTCTAAAATTATTAAAAATACTCAGGAATGTGTCAGATAATGTTACCAATCGTAAAAAATAATTAACAACCCCAAGAAACCACCCTTAAGAAAAATTGCAGAAAAAGATCGATAAAAAAATCAAAAAATCAACAAAAAAATTATACTCTAGTTCTAAAATTATTAAAAATACTCAGGAATGTGTCCGATAATTTTACCAATCGTAAAAAATAATTAACAACCCCAAGAAACAACCCTTAAGGAAAATTGCAAAAAAAAATCGATAAAAGAATCATAAAATCAACAAAAAAATTATACTCTAGTTCTAAAATTATTAAAAATACTCAGGAATGTGTCCGATAATTTTACCAATCGTAAAAAATAATTAACAACCCCAAGAAACAACCCTTAAGGAAAATTGCAAAAAAAAATCGATAAAAGAATCATAAAATCTACAAAAAAAATTATACTTAAGTTCTAAAATTATTAAAAATACTCAGAGATATGTCGCCTAATTAATCCAGTCGCAGAAAACAATTAACAACCCCAAGAAACCACCCTTAAGGAAAATTGCAGAAAAAGATAGATAAAAAAATCAAAAAATCTACAAAAAAATTATACTCTAGTTCAAAAATTATTAAAAATACTCAGAAATGTGTTCGATAATTTTACCAATCGTAAAAAATAATTAACAACTCCAAGAAACCACCCTTAAGGAAAATTGCAGAAAAAGATCCTTAAAAAAATAAAAAAATCAACAAAAAAATTATACTCTAGTTCTAAAATTATTAAAAATACTCAGGGATATGTCCCCTAATTTTACCAATCGTAAAAAATATTTATCAACCCCAAGAAACAACCCTTAAGGAAAATTGCAGAAAAAAATCGATAAAAAAATCCAAAAATCTACAAAAAAAATACTCTAGTTCTAAATTTATTAAAAATACTCAGGAATGTGTCCGATAATTTTACCAATCGAAAAACATTATTAACAACCCCAAGAAACAACCCTTAAGGAAAATTGCAGAAAAAGATCCTTAAAATAATTTTCTCGTGGTGGAGGGGTTTTATTAGCTGTGAAATCGGATCTCCGTGTGTCATTAATTGACACTAGAATTACATCCATCGAACATATATTTGTTAAATGTTTAATAAACTCGGAAGTTTATATTTTTGGTACATTTTATATTCCGCCTAATTCAAATATAGATCATTACATTATAATGCGGCAAATTTTAGAGACTCTAGTTTACACGTACTCCTTGGCTACATTGTGCATTGCTGGCGACTTTAATGTACCGTTCATACAATGGCAGATTAATCTGAATTCTGATATACCGCACGAACCAATTGTGGGATCATCGCTAGCACAACGAAATATTACCAATGTATTTAATGAATTATTAGATTATTCAAATTTAAAACAAGTCAACACATATGTCAATGATCGAAACTCAATATTGGATCTCATTTTTCTTAACTCATTTATTTATACGATAAATTGCGTTGCAGAGCCGATTGTTCCGGTTGATTCCTTGCATCCTTTACTTGTGATCAAATTATTTATCGAATCTAGACGATCATTAAATGTTCCAAGTTTACGATCATTGAGGTATGATTATAATAATACGAACTTTGCTGGTCTTTCATCTTTTTTGCTTAATATTGATTAGGAGACATGTTTGAACGGACTTGATATAAATAATGCTGTGAATAAATTTTATGAACTGGTATTTAATGCCATTGAGTTTTTTACACCAATTAAAGTTATAACCCACTCTGATTTTCCACCTTGGGTTACTTATAATTTAAAGCGGGTTATTTGTTTAAAAAAAATAGCACATCTGAAATTTAAACGAACAAATTCTAGGGCTGACTATAATAGATTTTCTCTACTTAGAATGGAATGTAAAAGATTGTCAAAATATTGTTATAATAATTATGTACGCAACGCTGAAAGTTCATTAGAAACATGCCTAAATAAATTTTGGAATTTAATACGAAATTTACGGAATGATGAGAGACTACCAAAAAGTATGAAGTTACACGAGATTGAGGCTAGCAATGATAAAGAGATTTCCGACTTGTTTGCAACTTACTTCAGTAGTGTGTATAATAGATCGGATTTAGGAAGCAAACGCACAGATTCTGATTTCTCAAATACAAATACTCTGAATTGTTTTACTATCAGCAGATCAACTATTATTAACAAATTAAAGAATATTGATATTAACAAAGGAGCGGGTCCCGATGACATACCGCCCTCCCTATTAAGGACATGTTTTATTTCTTTCGTGGAACCTTTGTATCATATATTCAACCTGTCTCTCAGGTCTGGTATGTTTCCATATGAATGGAAAAAGGGAATTATTGTCCCTATTCATAAAACAGGTAATAAAAATATGATCACAAATTATAGACCGATAGTGATTCTTAATTCCATCACCAAGATTTTCGAGAGTATTGTGTACGACGTAGTATATTCTCACGTAGCTCACTCGATTATTTCCCAGCAACATGGTTTCATGAAAAATAAATCAATTTTAACAAATCTGGTCCCCTACTCTGAATTTATAAGTAAAAACCTGGAGTGTGGCTTTCAAGTAGACGTTGTCTACACAGACTTCTTGAAGGCCTTCGATAAGGTCGATCATGGGGTACTCTTGTCAAAACTTGATTCTTTTGGACTATCGAATAACTTAATCAACTGGTTTAAGAGTTATCTCACAGATCGTTGCTTGTCAGTAAGAGTCAATCGGGATTATTCAATTCCGTTTTTTGCGATATCCGGTGTTCCACAGGGCTCGAACCTTGGCCCTCTGCTATTCTTGCTTCACATTAATGATATAGGAAAAGTCTTTGTAAATAGTGATTTCAATTTATTTGCGGATGATTTGAAATTTTATAGAGTAATAAAATCAATGAATGATTGTGGTCACATTCAGACTGACCTGAATAACTTGTTACAATGGACTATTGATAATAAACTTAATCTGAATATAGATAAGTGCCAAGTCATATCATTTTCTAAGAGAAGAGAAGGTATTGAATTTGAATGTGACTACGCTATAAATGATGTAGGGGAGAGTGGCCATCAATGTACCAGTTTTTTCAATGAACCATTTCAATTTTCTCAGAAACAATTAAATAAAAATTCTCCTAATTTTAAATATAAATAAAGTTTGCGTAAACACACTACGTCCATAAATTTGAGACGTGTGGATTTATTCTTTACACAGAAAACTGGAAACAACTGTTTTTGATGTACTGAAGAAAAAATTTACCTAAAATACGAACACGTTTTTTAATTGAAATAAGGCCATTTAAAAATAAATGTACTTACGATTTATTTTGTTTTGGGCCTTAACTACAATATTCTAATGAGATAAAGATTTTGAAATATTGGATTAAGTTATAAAAAACCATTTTTGTTGCAAATGTCATGTTGATTCAATGTACCGGGGAACAATGAACCACCTGGAATTTCAGTGTATTTTCGATTTCCAGAGTGGTATGCTTGATTATAAAACTAGGCATGCATACAGCATGTTACAGCGATTGTTATCAGTACTTTTCTCAACATAGCAAAACTAAAATGCCATTTTAGCTAGTTAACTTAAATTTGAGGTATATTTATGTTATACATTATCAATTAAAAAGTGTTAAGTAACAATTTTTTATAGTATTTGATAGAAAACAAGTTTTTTTACAAAGTGAAAATTGCAATATTATTATTGTTGAACATTTTTAGTATTTTTATAGAGGTGGTTCATTGTGTACCCAGTTTGATGAAAATGAAAATAGCTTGTTACTTTAGAAAAATCCTAAATTTTATTATTTAATCAAAATAAATCGTGTAAAATATGTGTGCATTACCTAGATAAGTGTTGTAGTTTTATATTGATGCAAAGAAGTGCTTGAAATTGGTGAAATTCAATAAGTACTATGACCTTGAAAAAAACCCGGTACATTGATAGCCACTCTCCCCTACACTTGCAGAGAATCCACACTGTTCGAGACTTGGGTGTCACTTTCTCATCCAACTTTACTTTTAACACTCATATTGCTGATACAATAAGCAAGGCTTTAAGAATGCTTGGTTTCATCTTTAGAAATACGCATTCGTTCAGCAATATTGCGGCTCTAAAGTCACTTTATTTTTCTCTAACTAGATCTATTCTGGAATTTGCTGTGATAGTATGGATGCCTCATCAGCAGTCCCAACTACTCAGATTGGAGCGTGTCCAGAATAGATTTCTCAGATTCTTAGCACCACGGGCGGGAGTTCACCATGATCGATTCAATCATGATTATACAGACTTGAGAGCGAGTTTATCGATGCCAGAATTCTCGCAGAGATTAATTTTTATAGATTTGGTGTTCTTATTTAAAGTAATAAATGGATTAGTCGACTGTCCACTTATTTTAGCCTGTTTGAATTTTGTAGTACCAAGCAGATCTTTGAGAAGTCAGGATCTGTTTACGATTAATTCCAGGAGAGCAAACTACGCTGTGACTTCTGTGATCGAGCGCTTATGTAAAAGGGGAAATTATTACAGTACCGCTCTAGACTTTTTTGGAGTTAGTCTGTGCCAGTTTGTTACTAGTGCACGTAGAATTGTTTTTTTATAGACAGAATTTTCGGCAGCCACAATTGTGAAAATAAATCTTTTGTGATATTTATTTAGATATAAATTATTTTGTTACCATATATTATATGAAAGATTTAGATAGTGTGTATTCTTTTTATATTTTTATACGACGATTTATATTAGCGCCTAGGCGCAAAAGGGCAATTTTTTTTTCGCACTTGTATGCCCGTACACTGTTGTAATAAATAAATAAAATAATGAAAAAATCAACAAAAAAATTATACTCTAGTTCTAAAAATATTAAAAATACTTAGGAATGTGTCCGATAATTTTACCAATCGTAAAAAATAATTAACAACCCCAAGAAACAACCCTTAAGGAAAATTGCAGAAAAAGATCCTTAAAAAAATAAAAAAATCAACAAAAAAATTATACTCTAGTTCTAAAATTATTAAAAATACTCAGAGATATGTCTCCTAATTTTACCAATCGTAAGAAATAATTAACAACCCCAAGAAACCACCCTGAAGGAAAATTGCAGAAAAAGATCGATAAAAAAATCAAAAAATCTACAAAAAAATTATACTCTAGTTCAAAAATTATTAAAAATACTCAGGAATGTGTCAGATAATGTTACCAATCGTAAAAAATAATTAACAACCCCAAGAAACCACCCTTAAGGAAAATTGCAGAAAAAGATCGATAAAAAAATTAAAAAATCTACAAAAAAATTATACTCTAGTTAAAAAATTATTAAAAATACTCAGGAATGTGTCAGATAATGTTACCAATCGTAAAAAATAATTAACAACCCCAAGAAACCACCCTTAAGAAAAATTGCAGAAAAAGATCGTTAAAAAAAATCAAAAAATCAACAAAAAAATTATACTCTAGTTCTAAAATTATTAAAAATACTCAGGAATGTGTCCGATAATTTTACCAATCGTAAAAAATAATTAACAACCCCAAGAAACAACCCTTAAGGAAAATTGCAGGAAAAAATCGATAAAAGAATCATAAAATCTACAAAAAAAATTATACTTAAGTTCTAAAATTATTAAAAATACTCAGGGATATGTCGCCTAATTAATCCAATCGTAGAAAACAATTAACAACCCCAAGAAACCACCCTTAAGGAAAATTGCAGAAAAAGATAGATAAAAAAATCAAAAAATCTACAAAAAAATTATACTCTAGTTCAAAAATTATTAAAAATACTCAAAAATGTGTTCGATAATTTTACCAATCGTAAAAAATAATTAACAACCCCAAGAAACCACCCTTAAGGAATATTGCAGAAAAAGTTCGATAAAAAAATAAAAAAATCTACAAAAACAATTATACACTGAGAGAAATGGATATTCAAACTTACTATCCTAGATATTAAAAAATATTAATTTTAATATCTGGATATTAAATTTAAATATCTAAATATTAAGTTTTAATATCTGGATGTTAAATTTTAATATCTACGAACATCCATTTTTCTCAGTGTATTTAAGTTCTCAAATCATTAAAAATACTCAAGGATATGTCCCCTAATTTAACCAATCGTAAAAAATAATTAACAACCCCAAGAAACCACCCTTAAGGAAAATTGCAGAAAAAGATCGATAAAAACATCAAAAAATCTACAAAAAAATTATACTCTAGTTCAAAAATTATTAAAAATACTCAAAAATGTGTTCGATAATTTTACCAATCGTAAAAAATAATTAACAACCCCAAGAAACCACCCTTAAGGAAAATTGCAGAAAAAGATCGATAAAAACATCAAAAAATCTACAAAAAAATTATACTCTAGTTCTAAAATTATTAAAAATACTCAGGAATGTATCCGATAATTTTACCAATCGTAATAAATAATTAACAACCCCAAGAAACAACCCTTAAGGAAAATTGCAGAAAAAGATCCTTAAAAAAATAAAAAAATCAACAAAAAAATTATACTCTAGTTCTAAAATTTTTAAAAATACTTAGGAATGTGTCCGATAATTTTACCAATCGTAAAAAATAATTAACAACCCCAAGAAACAACCCCTTAAGGAAAATTGAAGAAAAAAATCGATAAAAAAATCAAAAAATCTACAAAAAAATTATACTCAAGTTCTAAAATTATTAAAAATACTTAGGGATATGTCGCCTAATTAAACCAATCGTAGAAAATAAATAACAACCCCAAGAAACCACCCTTAAGGAAAATTGCAGAAAAAGATCGATAAAAAAATCAAAAAATCTACAAAAAAAATATACTCTATCCTAAAATTATTAAAAATACTTAGAAATGTGTCCGATAATTTTACGGATCGTAAAAAATAATTAACAACCCCAAGAAACAACCCTTAAGGAAAATTGCAGAAAAAAATCGATAAAAAAATCAAAAAATCTACAAAAAAAATTATACTCAAGTTCTAAAATTATTAAAAATACTCAAGAATATGTCCCCTAATTTTACTAATCTTAAGAAATAATTAACAACCCCAAGAAACCACCCTTAAGGAAAATTGCATAAAAAGATCGATAAAAAAATCAAAGAATCTACAAAAAAAATTATACTCAAGTTCTAAAATTATTAAAAATACTCAGGAATGTGTCAGATAATGTTACCAATCGTAAAAAATAATTAACAACCCCAAGAAACCACCCTTAAGAAAAATTGCAGAAAAAGATCGATAAAAAAATCAAAAAATCAACAAAAAAATTATACTCTAGTTCTAAAATTATTAAAAATACTCAGGAATGTGTCCGATAATTTTACCAATCGTAAAAAATAATTAACAACCCCAAGAAACAACCCTTAAGGAAAATTGCAAAAAAAAATCGATAAAAGAATCATAAAATCAACAAAAAAATTATACTCTAGTTCTAAAATTATTAAAAATACTCAGAAATGTGTCCGATAATTTTACCAATCGTAAAAAATAATTAACAACCCCAAGAAACAACCCTTAAGGAAAATTGCAAAAAAAAAATCGATAAAAGAATCATAAAATCTACAAAAAAAATTATACTTAAGTTCTAAAATTATTAAAAATACTCAGGGATATGTCGCCTAATTAATCCAATCGCAGAAAACAATTAACAACCCCAAGAAACCACCCTTAAGGAAAATTGCAGAAAAAGATAGATAAAAAAATCAAAAAATCTACAAAAAAATTATACTCTAGTTCAAAAATTATTAAAAATACTCAGAAATGTGTTCGATAATTTTACCAATCGTAAAAAATAATTAACAACTCCAAGAAACCACCCTTAAGGAAAATTGCAGAAAAAGATCCTTAAAAAAATAAAAAAATCAACAAAAAAATTATACTCTAGTTCTAAAATTATTAAAAATACTCAGGGATATGTCCCCTAATTTTACCAATCGTAAAAAATATTTATCAACCCCAAGAAACAACCCTTAAGGAAAATTGCAGAAAAAAATCGATAAAAAAATCCAAAAATCTACAAAAAAAATACTCTAGTTCTAAATTTATTAAAAATACTCAGGAATGTGTCCGATAATTTTACCAATCGAAAAACATTATTAACAACCCCAAGAAACAACCCTTAAGGAAAATTGCAGAAAAAGATCCTTAAAATAATTTTCTCGTGGTGGAGGGGTTTTATTAGCTGTGAAATCGGATCTCCGTGCGTCATTAATTGACACTAGAATTACATCCATCGAACATATATTTGTTAAATGTTTAATAAACTCGGAAGTTTATATTTTTGGTACATTTTATATTCCGCCTAATTCAAATATAGATCATTACATTATAATGCGGCAAATTTTAGAGACTCTAGTTTACACGTACTCCTTGGCTACATTGTGCATTGCTGGCGACTTTAATGTACCGTTCATACAATGGCAGATTAATCTGAATTCTGATATACCGCACGAACCAATTGTGGGATCATCGCTAGCACAACGAAATATTACCAATGTATTTAATGAATTATTAGATTATTCAAATTTAAAACAAGTCAACACATATGTCAATGATCGAAACTCAATATTGGATCTCATTTTTCTTAACTCATTTATTTATACGATAAATTGCGTTGCAGAGCCGATTGTTCCGGTTGATTCCTTGCATCCTTTACTTGTGATCAAATTATTTATCGAATCTAGACGATCATTAAATGTTCCAAGTTTACGATCATTGAGGTATGATTATAATAATACGAACTTTGCTGGTCTTTCATCTTTTTTGCTTAATATTGATTAGGAGACATGTTTGAACGGACTTGATATAAATAATGCTGTGAATAAATTTTATGAACTGGTATTTAATGCCATTGAGTTTTTTACACCAATTAAAGTTATAACCCACTCTGATTTTCCACCTTGGGTTACTTATAATTTAAAGCGGGTTATTTGTTTAAAAAAAATAGCACATCTGAAATTTAAACGAACAAATTCTAGGGCTGACTATAATAGATTTTCTCTACTTAGAATGGAATGTAAAAGATTGTCAAAATATTGTTATAATAATTATGTACGCAACGCTGAAAGTTCATTAGAAACATGCCTAAATAAATTTTGGAATTTAATACGAAATTTACGGAATGATGAGAGACTACCAAAAAGTATGAAGTTACACGAGATTGAGGCTAGCAATGATAAAGAGATTTCCGACTTGTTTGCAACTTACTTCAGTAGTGTGTATAATAGATCGGATTTAGGAAGCAAACGCACAGATTCTGATTTCTCAAATACAAATACTCTGAATTGTTTTACTATCAGCAGATCAACTATTATTAACAAATTAAAGAATATTGATATTAACAAAGGAGCGGGTCCCGATGACATACCGCCCTCCCTATTAAGGACATGTTTTATTTCTTTCGTGGAACCTTTGTATCATATATTCAACCTGTCTCTCAGGTCTGGTATGTTTCCATATGAATGGAAAAAGGGAATTATTGTCCCTATTCATAAAACAGGTAATAAAAATATGATCACAAATTATAGACCGATAGTGATTCTTAATTCCATCACCAAGATTTTCGAGAGTATTGTGTACGACGTAGTATATTCTCACGTAGCTCACTCGATTATTTCCCAGCAACATGGTTTCATGAAAAATAAATCAATTTTAACAAATCTGGTCCCCTACTCTGAATTTATAAGTAAAAACCTGGAGTGTGGCTTTCAAGTAGACGTTGTCTACACAGACTTCTTGAAGGCCTTCGATAAGGTCGATCATGGGGTACTCTTGTCAAAACTTGATTCTTTTGGACTATCGAATAACTTAATCAACTGGTTTAAGAGTTATCTCACAGATCGTTGCTTGTCAGTAAGAGTCAATCGGGATTATTCAATTCCGTTTTTTGCGATATCCGGTGTTTCACAGGGCTCGAACCTTGGCCGTCTGCTATTCTTGCTTCACATTAATGATATAGGAAAAGTTTTTGTAAATAGTGATTTCAATTTATTTGCGGATGATTTGAAATTTTATAGAGTAATAAAATCAATGAATGATTGTGGTCACATTCAGACTGACCTGAATAACTTGTCACAATGGACTATTGATAATAAACTTAATCTGAATATAGATAAGTGCCAAGTCATATCATTTTCTAAGAGAAGAGAAGGTATTGAATTTGAATGTGACTACGCTATAAATGATGTAGGGGAGAGTGGCCATCAATGTACCAGTTTTTTCAATGAACCATTTCAATTTTCTCAGAAACAATTAAATAAAAATTCTCCTAATTTTAAATATAAATAAAGTTTGCGTAAACACACTACGTCCATAAATTTGAGACGTGTGGATTTATTCTTTACACAGAAAACTGGAAACAACTGTTTTTGATGTACTGAAGAAAAAATTTACCTAAAATACGAACACGTTTTTTAATTGAAATAAGGCCATTTAAAAATAAATGTACTTACGATTTATTTTGTTTTGGGCCTTAACTACAATATTCTAATGAGATAAAGATTTTGAAATATTGGATTAAGTTATAAAAAACCATTTTTGTTGCAAATGTCATGTTGATTCAATGTACCGGGGAACAATGAACCACCTGGAATTTCAGTGTATTTTCGATTTCCAGAGTGGTATGCTTGATTATAAAACTAGGCATGCATACAGCATGTTACAGCGATTGTTATCAGTACTTTTCTCAACATAGCAAAACTAAAATGCCATTTTAGCTAGTTAACTTAAATTTGAGGTATATTTATGTTATACATTATCAATTAAAAAGTGTTAAGTAACAATTTTTTATAGTATTTGATAGAAAACAAGTTTTTTTACAAAGTGAAAATTGCAATATTATTATTGTTGAACATTTTTAGTATTTTTATAGAGGTGGTTCATTGTGTACCCAGTTTGATGAAAATGAAAATAGCTTGTTACTTTAGAAAAATCCTAAATTTTATTATTTAATCAAAATAAATCGTGTAAAATATGTGTGCATTACCTAGATAAGTGTTGTAGTTTTATATTGATGCAAAGAAGTGCTTGAAATTGGTGAAATTCAATAAGTACTATGACCTTGAAAAAAACCCGGTACATTGATAGCCACTCTCCCCTACACTTGCAGAGAATCCACACTGTTCGAGACTTGGGTGTCACTTTCTCATCCAACTTTACTTTTAACACTCATATTGCTGATACAATAAGCAAGGCTTTAAGAATGCTTGGTTTCATCTTTAGAAATACGCATTCGTTCAGCAATATTGCGGCTCTAAAGTCACTTTATTTTTCTCTAACTAGATCTATTCTGGAATTTGCTGTGATAGTATGGATGCCTCATCAGCAGTCCCAACTACTCAGATTGGAGCGTGTCCAGAATAGATTTCTCAGATTCTTAGCACCACGGGCGGGAGTTCACCATGATCGATTCAATCATGATTATACAGACTTGAGAGCGAGTTTATCGATGCCAGAATTCTCGCAGAGATTAATTTTTATAGATTTGGTGTTCTTATTTAAAGTAATAAATGGATTAGTCGACTGTCCACTTATTTTAGCCTGTTTGAATTTTGTAGTACCAAGCAGATCTTTGAGAAGTCAGGATCTGTTTACGATTAATTCCAGGAGAGCAAACTACGCTGTGACTTCTGTGATCGAGCGCTTATGTAAAAGGGGAAATTATTACAGTACCGCTCTAGACTTTTTTGGAGTTAGTCTATGCCAGTTTGTTACTAGTGCACGTAGAATTGTTTTTTTATAGACAGAATTTTCGGCAGCCACAATTGTGAAAATAAATCTTTTGTGATATTTATTTAGATATAAATTATTTTGTTACCATATATTATATGAAAGATTTAGATAGTGTGTATTCTTTTTATATTTTTATACGACGATTTATATTAGCGCCTAGGCGCAAAAGGGCAATTTTTTTTCGCACTTGTATGCCCGTACACTGTTGTAATAAATAAATAAAATAATGAAAAAATCAACAAAAAAATTATACTCTAGTTCTAAAAATATTAAAAATACTTAGGAATGTGTCCGATAATTTTACCAATCGTAAAAAATAATTAACAACCCCAAGAAACAACCCTTAAGGAAAATTGCAGAAAAAGATCCTTAAAAAAATAAAAAAATCAACAAAAAAATTATACTCTAGTTCTAAAATTATTAAAAATACTCAGAGATATGTCTCCTAATTTTACCAATCGTAAGAAATAATTAACAACCCCAAGAAATCACCCTGAAGGAAAATTGCAGAAAAAGATCGATAAAAAAATCAAAAAATCTACAAAAAAAATTATACTCTAGTTCTAAAATTATTAAATATACTTAGGAATGTGTCCGATAATAGTTTTACCAATTGAAAAAAATAATTACAAACCCCAAGAAACCACCCTTAAGGAAAATTGCATAAAAAGAACGATAAAAAAATCAAAGAATCTACAAAAAAATTATACTCAAGTTCTAAAATTATTAAAAATACTCAAGGATATGTCCCCTAATTTTTCCAATCGTAAAAATAATTAACAACCCCAAGAAACAACCCCTTAAGGAAAATTGAAGAAAAAGATCCTTAAAAAAATAAAAAAATCAACAAAAAAATTATACTCTAGTTCTAAAATTATTAAAAATACTCAGAGATATGTCTCCTAATTTTACCAATCGTAAGAAATAATTAACAACCCCAAGAAACCATCCTTAAGGAAAATTGCATAAAAAGATCGATAAAAAAATCAAAAAATCTACAAAAAAATTATACTCCAGTTCTAAAATTATTAAAAATACTCAGGAATGTGTCCGATAATTTTACCAATCAAAAAAATAATTAACAACTCCAAGAAACCACCCTTAAGGAAAATTGCAGAAAAAAATCGATAAAAAAATCAAAAAATCTACAAAAAAAATTATATTCAAGTTCTAAAATTATTAAAAATACTCAGGAATGTGTCCGATAGTTTTACAAATCGAAAAAAATAATTAACAACCCCAAGAAACAACGCTTAAGGAAAATTGCAAAAAAAGATCCTTAAAAAAATAAAAAAATCAACAAAAAAATTATACTCTAGTTCTAAAATTATTAAAAATACTTAGGAATGTGTCTGATAATTTTACCGATCGTAAAAAATAATTAACAACCCCAAGAAACAACCCTTAAGGAAAATTGCAGAAAAAAATCGATAAAAAAATCAAAAAATCTACAAAAAAAATTATACTCAAGTTCTAAAATTATTAAAAATACTTAGGGATATGTCCCCTAATTTTACCAATCGTAAGAAATAATTAACAACCCCAAGAAACCACCCTTATGGAAAATTGCATTAAAAGATCGATAAAAAAATCAAAAAATCTACAAAAAAATTATACTCTATTCTAAAATTATTAAAAATACTTAGAAATGTGTCTGATAATTTTACCAATCGAAAAAAATAATTAACAACTCCAAGAAACCACCCTTAAGGAAAATTGCAGAAAAAGATCCTTAAAAAAAAAAAAAAATCAACAAAAAAATTATACTCTAAATCTAAAATTATTAAAAATACTCAGGAATGTGTCCGATAATTTTACCAATCGTACAAAATAATTAACAACCCCAAGAAACCACCCTGAAGGAAAATTGCAGAAAAAGATCGATAAAAAAATCAAAAAATCTACAAAAAAATTATACTTAAGTTCTTAAAGTATTACAAATACTCATGGATATGCCCCTAATTTTACTAATCAAAAAACATTATTAACAACCCCAAGAAACAACCCTTAAGGAAAATTGCAGAAACAGATCCTTAAAAAAATAAAAAAAACAACAAAAAAATTATACTCAAGTTCTAAAATTATTAAAAATACTCAGGGATATGTCCCCTAATTTTACCAATCGTAAGAAATAATTAACAACCCCAAGAAACCACCCTTAAGGAAAATTGCAGATAAAGATCCTTAAAAAAATAAAAAAATCAACAAAAAATTATACTCTATTCTAAAATTATTAAAAATACTTAGAAATGTGTCTGATAATTTTACCAATCAAAAAAAATAATTAACAACTCCAAGAAACCACCCTTAAGGAAAATTGCAGAAAAAGATCCTTAAAAAAATAAAAAAATCAACAAAAAAATTATACTCTAAATCTAAAATTATTAGAAATACTCAGGAATGTGTCCGATAATTTTACCAATCGTAAAAAATAATTAACAACCCCAAGAAACCACCCTGAAGGAAAATTGCAGAAAAAGATCGATAAAAAAATCAAGAAATCTACAAAAAAAATTATACTTAAGTTCTCAAAGTATATAAAATACTCATGGATATGCCCCTAATTTTACCAATCAAAAAACATTATTAACAACCCCAAGAAACAACCCTTAAGGAAAATTGCAGAAACAGATCCTTAAAAAAATAAAAAAACAACAAAAAAATTATACTCAAGTTCTAAAATTATTAAAAATACTTAGGGATATGTCCCCTAATTTTACCAAACGTAAAAAATAATTAACAACCACAAGAAACCAACCTTAAAGAAAATTGCAGAAAAAGATCGATAAAAAATCAAAAAATCTCCAAAAAAATTATACTCTAGTTCTAAATTTATTAAAAATACTCAGGAATGTGTCCGATAATTTTACCAATCAAAAAAAGTAATTAAGAACCCTAAGAAACCACCCTTAAGGAAAATTGCAGAAAAAAATCGATAAAAAAATCAAAAAATCTACAAAAAAATTATACTTTAGTTCTAAATTTATTAAAAATACTCAGGAATGTGTCCGATAGTTTAACCAATCGTAAAAAATAATTAACAACACCAAGAAACCACCCTTAAGGAAAATTGCAGAAAAAGATCGATAAAAAAATCAAAAAATCTACAAAAAAATTATACTCTAGTTCTAAAATTATTAAAAATACTCAGGAATGTGTCCGATAATTTTACCGATCGTAAAAAATAATTAACAACCCCAAGAAACAACCCTTAAGGAAAATTGCAGAAAAAAATCGATAAAAAATCAAAAAATCTACAAAAAAAATTATATTCAAGTTCTTAAATTATTAAAAATATTCAGGGATATGTCCCCTAATTTTACCAATCAAAAAACCTTATTAACAACCCCAAGAAACAACCCTTAAAGAAAATTGCAGAAAAAGATCGATAAAAAATCAAAAAATCTACAAAAAAATTATACTCTAGTTCTAAAATTATTAAAAATACTCAGGGATATGTCCCCTAATTTTACCAATCGTAAGAAATAATTAACAACCCCAAGAAACCACCCTTAAGGAAAATTGCAGAAAAAGGTCCTTAAAAAAATAAAAAAATCAACAAAAAAATTATACTCTAGTTCAAAAATTATTAAAAATACTCAGGAATGTGTCCGATAATATTACCAATCGAAAAAAATAATTAACAACTCTAAGAAACCACCCTCAAGGAAAATTGCAGAAAAAAATCGTTAAAAAAATAAAAAAATCTACAAAAAAAATTATACTTAAATTCTAAAATTATTAAAAATACTCAGGGATATGTCCCCTAATTTTACCAAACGTAAAAAATAATTAACAACCCCAAGAAACAACCCTTAAGGAAAATTGCAGAAAAAAATCGATAAAAAAATCCAAAAATCTACAAAAAAAATACTCTAGTTCTAAATTTATTAAAAATACTCAGGAATGTATCCGATAATTTTACCAATCGAAAAATATTATTAACAACCCCAAGAAACAACCCTTAAGGAAAATTGCAGAAAAAGATCCTTAAAATAATTTTCTCGTGGTGGAGGGGTTTTATTAGCTGTGAAATCGGATCTCCGTGCGTCATTAATTGACACTAGAATTACATCCATCGAACATATATTTGTTAAATGTTTAATAAACTCGGAAGTTTATATTTTTGGTACATTTTATATTCCGCCTAATTCAAATATAGATCATTACATTATAAGGCGGCAAATTTTAGAGACTCTAGTTTACACGTACTCCTTGGCTACATTGTGCATTGCTGGCGACTTTAATGTACCGTTCATACAATGGCAGATTAATCTGAATTCTGATATATCGCACGAACCAATTGTGGGATCATCGCTAGCACAACGAAATATTACCAATGTATTTAATGAATTATCAGATTATTTAAATTTAAAACAAGTCAACACATATGTCAGTGATCGAAACTCAATATTGGATCTCATTTTTCTTAACTCATTTTTTTATACGATAAATTGCGCCGCAGAGCCGATTATTCCGGTTGATTCCTTGCATCCTCCACTTGTGATCAAATTATTTATCGAATCTAGATGATCATTAAATGTTCCAAGTTTACGATCATTGAGGTATGATTATAATAATACGAACTTTGCTGGTCTTTCATCTTTTTTGCTTAATATTGATTGGGAGACATGTTTGAACGGACTTGATATAAATAATGCTGTGAATAAATTTTATGAACTGGTATTTAATGCCATTGAGTTTTTTACACCAATTAAAGTTATAACCCACTCTGATTTTCCACCTTGGGTTACTTATAATTTAAAGCGGGTTATTTGTTTAAAAAAAATAGCACATCTGAAATTTAAACGAACAAATTCTAGGGCTGACTATAATAGATTTTCTCTACTTAGAATGGAATGTAAAAGATTGTCAAAATATTGTTATAATAATTATGTACGCAACGCTGAAAGTTCATTAGAAACATGCCTAAATAAATTTTGGAATTTAATACGAAATTTACGGAATGATGGGAGACTACCAAAAAGTATGAAGTTACACGAGATTGAGGCTAGCAATGATAAAGAGATTTCCGACTTGTTTGCAACTTACTTCAGTAGTGTGTATAATAGATCGGATTTAGGAAGCAAACGCACAGATTCTGATTTCTCAAATACAAATACTCTGAATTGTTTTACTATCAGCAGATCAACTATTATTAACAAATTAAAGAATATTGATATTAACAAAGGAGCGGGTCCCGATGACATACCGCCCTCCCTATTAAGGACATGTTTTATTTCTTTCGTGGAACCTTTGTATCATATATTCAACCTGTCTCTCAGGTCTGGTATGTTTCCATATGAATGGAAAAAGGGAATTATTGTCCCTATTCATAAAACAGGTAATAAAAATATGATCACAAATTATAGACCGATAGTGATTCTTAATTCCATCACCAAGATTTTCGAGAGTATTGTGTACGACGTAGTATATCCTCACGTAGCTCACTCGATTATTTCCCAGCAACATGGTTTCATGAAAAATAAATCAATTTTAACAAATCTGGTCCCCTACTCTGAATTTATAAGTAAAAACCTGGAGTGTGGCTTTCAAGTAGACGTTGTCTACACAGACTTCTTGAAGGCCTTCGATAAGGTCGATCATGGGGTACTCTTGTCAAAACTTGATTCTTTTGGACTATCGAATAACTTAATCAACTGGTTTAAGAGTTATCTCACAGATCGTTGCTTGTCAGTAAGAGTCAATCGGGATTATTCAATTCCGTTTTTTGCGATATCCGGTGTTCCACAGGGCTCGAACCTTGGCCCTCTGCTATTCTTGCTTCACATTAATGATATAGGAAAAGTCTTTGTAAATAGTGATTTCAATTTATTTGCGGATGATTTGAAATTTTATAGAGTAATAAAATCAATGAATGATTGTGGTCACATTCAGACTGACCTGAATAACTTGTCACAATGGACTATTGATAATAAACTTAATCTGAATATAGATAAGTGCCAAGTCATATCATTTTCTAAGAGAAGAGAAGGTATTGAATTTGAATGTGACTACGCTATAAATGATGTAGGGGAGAGTGGCCATCAATGTACCAGTTTTTTCAATGAACCATTTCAATTTTCTCAGAAACAATTAAATAAAAATTCTCCTAATTTTAAATATAAATAAAGTTTGCGTAAACACACTACGTCCATAAATTTGAGACGTGTGGATTTATTTTTTACACAGAAAACTGGAAACAACTGTTTTTGATGTACTGAAGAAAAAATTTACCTAAAATACGAACACGTTTTTTAATTGAAATAAGGCCATTTAAAAATAAATGTACTTACGATTTATTTTGTTTTGGGCCTTAACTACAATATTCTAATGAGATAAAGATTTTCAAATATTGGATTAAGTTATAAAAAACCATTTTTGTTGCAAATGTCATGTTGATTCAATGTACCGGGGAACAATGAACCACCTGGAATTTCAGTGTATTTTCGATTTCCAGAGTGGTATGCTTGATTATAAAACTAGGCATGCATACAGCATGTTACAGCGATTGTTATCAGTACTTTTCTCAACATAGCAAAACTAAAATGCCATTTTAGCTAGTTAACTTAAATTTGAGGTATATTTATGTTATACATTATCAATTAAAAAGTGTTAAGTAACAATTTTTTATAGTATTTGATAGAATACAAGTTTTTTTACAAAGTGAAAATTGCAATATTATTATTGTTGAACATTTTTAGTATTTTTATAGAGGTGGTTCATTGTGTACCCAGTTTGTTGAAAATGAAAATAGCTTGTTACTTTAGAAAAATCCTAAATTTTATTATTTAATCAAAATAAATCGTGTAAAATATGTGTGCATTACCTAGATAAGTGTTGTAGTTTTATATTGATGCAAAGAAGTGCTTGAAATTGGTGAAATTCAATAAGTACTATGACCTTGAAAAAAACCCGGTACATTGATAGCCACTCTCCCCTACACTTGCAGAGAATCCACACTGTTCGAGACTTGGGTGTCACTTTCTCATCCAACTTTACTTTTAACACTCATATTGCTAATACAATAAGCAAGGCTTTAAGAATGCTTGGTTTCATCTTTAGAAATACGCATTCGTTCAGCAATATTGCGGCTCTAAAGTCACTTTATTTTTCTCTAACTAGATCTATTCTGGAATTTGCTGTGATAGTATGGATGCCTCATCAGCAGTCCCAACTACTCAGATTGGAGCGTGTCCAGAATAGATTTCTCAGATTCTTAGCACCACGGGCGGGAGTTCACCATGATCGATTCAATCATGATTATACAGACTTTAGAGCGAGTTTATCGATGCCAGAATTCTCGCAGAGATTAATTTTTATAGATTTGGTGTTCTTATTTAAAGTAATAAATGGATTAGTCGACTGTCCACTTATTTTAGCCTGTTTGAATTTTGTAGTACCAAGCAGATCTTTGAGAAGTCAGGATCTGTTTACGATTAATTCCAGGAGAGCAAACTACGCTGTGACTTCTGTGATCGAGCGCTTATGTAAAAGGGGAAATTATTACAGTACCGCTCTGGACTTTTTTGGAGCTAGTCTGTGCCAGTTTGTTACTAGTGCACGTAGAATTGTTTTTTTATAGACAGAATTTTCGGCAGCCACGATTGTGAAAATAAATCTTTTGTGATATTTATTTAGATATAAATTATTTTGTTACCATATATTATATGAAAGATTTAGATAGTGTGTATTCTTTTTATATTTTTATACGACGATTTATATTAGCGCCTAGGCGCAAAAGGGCAATTTTTTTTTCGCACTTGTATGCCCGTACACTGTTGTAATAAATAAATAAAATAATGAAAAAATCAACAAAAAAATTATACTCTAGTTCTAAAAATATTAAAAATACTTAGGAATGTGTCCGATAATTTTACCAATCGTAAAAAATAATTAACAACCCCAAGAAACAACCCTTAAGGAAAATTGCAGAAAAAGATCGATAAAAAAATCAAAAAATCAACAAAAAAATTATACTCTAGTTCTAAAATTATTAAAAATACTCAGGAATGTGTCCGATAGTATTACCAATCGTAAAAAATAATTAACAACTCCAAGAAACAACCCTTAAGGAAAATTGCAGAAAAAGATCGATAAAAAAATCAAAAAATCTACAAAAAAATTATACTCTAGTTCTAAATTTATTAAAAATACTCAGGAATGTGTCCGATAGTATTACCAATCGTAAAAAATAATTAACAACCCCAAGAAACAACCCTTAAGGAAAATTGCAGAAAAAGATCGATAAAAAAATCAAAAAATCTACAAAAAAAATTATACTTAAGTTCTAAAATTATATAAAATACTCAGGGATATGCCCCTAATTTTACCAATCGTAAAAAATAATTAACAACCCCAAGAAACAACCCTTAAGGAAAATTGCAGAAAAAAATCGATAAAAAAATCAAAAAATCTACAAAAAAATTATACTCTAGTTCTAAAATTATTAAAAATACTCAGGGATATGTCCACTAATTTTACCAATCAAAAAACATTATTAACAACCCCAAGAAACAACCCTTAAGGAAAATTGCAGAAAAAGATCGATAAAAAAATCAAAAAATCTACAAAAAAATTATACTCTAGTTCTAAATTTATTAAAAATACTCAGGAATGTGTCCGATAGTATTACCAATCGTAAAAAATAATTAACAACCCCAAGAAACAACCCTTAAGGAAAATTGCAGAAAAAGATCGATAAAAAAATCAAAAAATCTACAAAAAAAATTATACTTAAGTTCTAAAATTATATAAAATACTCAGGGATATGCCCCTAATTTTACCAATCGTAAAAAATAATTAACAACCCCAAGAAACAACCCTTAAGGAAAATTGCAGAAAAAAATCGATAAAAAAATCAAAAAATCTACAAAAAAATTATACTCTAGTTCTAAAATTATTAAAAATACTCAGGGATATGTCCACTAATTTTACCAATCAAAAAACATTATTAACAACCCCAAGAAACAACCCTTAAGGAAAATTGCAGAAAAAAATCGATAAAAAAATCAAAAAATCTACAAAAAAATTATACTCTAGTTCTAAAATTATTAAAAATACTCAGTGATAAGTCCACTAATTTTACCAATCAAAAAACATTATTAACAACCCCAAGAAACAACCCTTAAGGAAGATTGCAGAAAAAGATCGATAAAAAATCAAAAAATCAACAAAAAAATTATACTCTAGTTCTAAAATTATTAAAAATACTTAGGAATGTGTACGATAATTTTACCAATCGAAAAAATAATTAACAACCAAAAAAAACCCCTAAGGAAAATGCTGAAAAAAAAATGTAGGAAATTACACTAAAAAATTTTCTCTTAAATATTAATTATTTTCCATATTTCTAGATTTAATTTCAAACTTTTTTATCTATTAACAAACAAAATTAAACAAAAATTAAACTACTGCGCGTTACTTTTAACTTGTCAAAAAATGAATATTCAATCAATTTTTGCCTCGCCAGAAATATTTGGCAAAATACACTTAATATTTTCAGTCAAATATCAATTATTTTCCATATTTTTAGATCTAATTTTAAAATTTTTCATCTATTAGCGAACAAAATTGAACAAAAATTGAATAACTGCGCACTACTTTTAACTCTGCAAAAAATGAAAATTCAATCAATTTTTGCCTCGCCAGAAATATTTGGCAAAATGCACTAAAAAATTTTCAGTCAAATATCAATTATTTTTCATATTTTTAGACCTAATTTCAAACTTTTTCATCTATTAGCGAACAAAATTGAACAAAAACTGAATAACTGCGCGTTACTTTCAACTCGTCATAAAATAAAAATTCAATCAATTTTGGCTCGCCAGAAATATTTGGCAAAATACACTAAAAAATTTTTAGTCAAATATAGAATATTTTCCATATGTCTAGATCTAAATTCAAATTTGTTCATCTATTACGTAACAACATTGAACAAAAATTGAAGAACTGCGCGTTACTTTCAACTCGTCAAAAAATGAATATTCAATCAATTTTTGCCTCGCCAGAAATATTTGGCAAAATACACTTAATATTTTCAGTCAAATATCAATTATTTTCCATATTTTTAGATATAATTTTAAAATTTTTCATTTATTAGCGAACAAAATTGAACAAAAATTGAATAACTGCGCACTACTTTTAACTCTGCAAAAAATGAAAATTCAATCAGTTTTTGCCTCGCCATAAATATTTGCAAGATACACTAAAAAATTTGCAGTCAAATATCAATTATTTTCCATATTTCTAGATCTAATTTCAAAATTTTTCATCTATTACGAAACAAAATTGAACAAAAATTGAATAACTGCGCGTTACTTTCAACTCGTGATAAAATAAAAATTCAATCAATTTTGGCTCGCCAGAAATATTTAACAAAATACACTAAAAAATTTTTAGTCAAATATCGAATATTTTCCATATGTCTAGATCTAAATTCAAATTTGTTCATCTATTACGTAACAATATTGAACAAAAATTAAAGAACTGCGCGTTACTTTCAACTCGTCAATAAATGAATATTCAATCAATTTTTGCCTCGCCAGAAATATTTGGCAAAATACACTTAATATTTTTAGTTAAATATCAATTATTTTCCATATTTTTAGATCTAATTTTAAAATTTTTCATCTATTAGCGAACAAAATTGAACAAAAATTGAATAACTGCGCACTACTTTTAACTCTGCAAAAAATGAAAATTCAATCAGTTTTTGCCTCGCCATAAATATTTGGCAAAATACACTAAAAAATTGTCAGTCAAATATCAATTATTTTCCATATTTCTAGATCTAATTTCAAAATTTTTCATCTATTACGAAACAAAATTGAACAAAAATTGAATAATTGCGGGTTACATTCAACTCGTCAAAAAATTAAAATTCATTCAATTTTTGCATCACCAGAAATATTTGGCAAAATAAACTAAAAAATGTTCAGTCAAATATCAATTCTTTACCATATTTCTAGATATAATTTCAAACTTTTTCATCTATGACGAGGCAAAAATTGATTGAATTTTCATTTTTTGACGAGTTGAAAGTAACGCGCAGTTATTTAATTTTTGTTCAATTTTGTTCGCTAATATTTAAAAAAGTTTAAAATTAGATCTAGAAATATGGAAAATAATTGATATTTGGCTGAAATTTTTTTTGTGTATTTTGCCAAATATTTCTGGCGAGGCTAAAATTGATCGAATTTTCATTTTTTGACGAGTTGAAAGCAGTGCGCAGTTATTCAATTTTTGTTCCATTTATTTCGCTAATAGATGAAAAAATTTGAAATTAGATCTAGATATATTTGACTGAAAATTTTTTAGTGTATTTTGACAAATATTTCTGGTGAGGCAAAAATTGATTGAATTTTCATTTTTTGACGAGTTGAAAGTAACGCGCAGTTCTTAAATTTTTGTTCATTTTTGTTCGCAAATTGATGAAAAAGTTTGAAATTAGTTCAAGATATATGGAAAATAATTGATATTTGACTAAAAATTTTTTAGTGTATTTTGCCAAATATTTGTGGTGAGGCAAAAATTGATTGAATATTCATTTTTTGACAAGTTGAAAGTAACGCGCAGTAGCTTAATTTTTGTTTAATTTTTTTCGTTAATAGATAAAAAAGTTTGAAATTAAATCTAGAAATATAGAAAATAATTAATATTTGAGAGAAAATTTTTTAGTGTAATTTCCTAAATTTTTTTTTCAGCAATTTTTCTTAGGGGTTTTTTTGGGTTGTTAATTATTTTTTTCGATTAGTAAAAGTAGGGGACATATCCCTGAGTATTTTTAATTATTTTAGAACTTGAGTATAATTTTTTGGTACGTTTTTTTTACGGATTTTTTTCTGCAATTTTCCTTAGGGGTGGTTTCTTTGGGTTTTTGATAATGTTTTTTGATTGGTAAAATTAGGGGATATATCCCTGAGTATTTTTAATAATTTGAGAACTTGAGTATAATTCTGTTGTAGATTTTTTGATTTTTTACGGATTTTTTTCTGCAATTTTCCTTAGGGATGGTTTCTTGGGGTTGTTAATAATTTTTTTCGATTGGTAAAATTAGGGGACATATCCCTGAGTATTTTTAATAATTTTAGAACTTGAGTATAATTTTTTTGTAGATTTTTTGATTTTTTTATGGATCTTTTTCTGCAATTTTTCTTAGAGGTGGTTTCTTGGGGTTGCTAATTATTTTTTACGATTGGTTAAATTATGGGACATATCCCTGAGTATTTTTAAAAATTTTAGAACTTGAGTATAATTTTTTTTGTAGATTTTTTTATTTTTTTATCGATTTTTTTCTGCAATTTTCCTTAAGGGTTGTTTCTTGGGGTTGTTAATTATTTTTTACGATCGGTAAAATTATCGGACACATTCCTGAGTATTTTTAATAATTTTAGAACTAGAGTATAATTTTTTTGTAGATTTTTTGATTTTTTTATCGATCTTTTTCTGCAATTTTTCTTAAGGGTGGTTTCTTGGGGTTGTTAATTATTTTTTTCGATTGGTAAAATTATCGGACACATTCCTGAGTATTTTGAATAAATTTAGAACTAGAGTATATTTTTTTTGTAGATTTTTTGATTTTTTTATCGATCTTTTTCTGCAATTTTCCTTAAGGGTGGTTTGTTGGGGTTGATAATTATTTTTTTTGATTGAGAAAATTAGGGGAGATATTTTTAAGTATTTTCCATCATTTTAGTGCTGTATTTAAATTTTTTCGTGGATTTTATGTTTTTTTTTAATATTTTTCTGCTTTTTTCCTTAGGGGTGGTTTTTTGAGGTTTTTTATATTTTTTTTCAATTTGGAAAAGTAGGGGGCATATTCCTGAGGGCTTTCAATGATTTTACCATTTCATTATAACTTTTTTGTTGATTGTGATAAATTTTGTTAGATGATTTTTTATTATATGTTTTGGGGTGGTTTTTGGGGGTTTATTAACTTTCGGTCATGAGAAATTAAGTTGGTTGACTTTTACTAATGTTGATAATAATTATTTAATTTATTTATAATATTGAAATTATAAGTTTGTTTGTTTAAGTCAAATGGAGTAATTTGAATTTGGTGCGAGAATCACGTGATCTCCTCTGATTGGTTGTCAAGTTGTCTATGTCAACACTCCAGCAGAAATATCCTGAATCGCGAGATTTCAATATTTTCTGGTTTTTCTTTGTTAATTATTATCAATTATTCTTCGGAACCTTTATTTTTTCGATTAAAAAATGCATATATTTTGATAGTAATTGCTTTTTAGGGCGATTTTCCGTTTATGACTTATTTTCTAGCAAATCACAAAGCAAGCACACTTTGGAGTAGGGTTTACTCTTGTATTATTAATTATTTCACACTTAATATATCTCAATTATTACACGAATCTACTCTACAAACATTAATTTATCATTACAAATAGTTTATTTTGTCATTTTTCATTATAAAACATCAAAATATTGAATGCGACCGAAAGCAACCGAAAGCGACTGAACTCGGTCGAATCTCGGTAAATCCAAACCGCGAGGGCATATTCAATTTTTAAAAAAAATGTCTATAAATAGTTTAAATTTTTTACAAGAATAATGAAACATTTTATAATTGTGTTGTTTATTTAATTTTTTCTTCATTTTTTTAATAAAGACCATGACATTTTTTATTTAAAAGAATTTTCTTATTTTTTAATAGATTGTTTTCTTATCTTTCAACGTTCGTGTTATTTTTTTAATTTATTATTTTTTCGTTTATTTTACCTAATTTTCTAAATTTTATGATAATATGAATTTGAAGATATTTTTTTGAAATTTTCTCATATATTTGACCTAATTTATTTGTTTTTGATTAAATGTTTTATTATTCATTATTTCTTATTAAATGTTCCTTAATTTAAAAAATAAACTACTTACAAATAAACATTTGGAGAGATTTTATATACTGATTGCATTTAAAAAAATCATGATTTTTATTAGCCCTGCACGGAAAAAAATGAATTGTCTGCAGTGGGTAACTAATATTTGATGTTGAATCTAACAAAATTAGTAACCACAGCCAATTATTTGCTGTGACAATGAACAAAGTTTGCTGTGATAAATAAGCAATATTAGAAAAAATTTTTAACATTTACTCTCACAGCAAATTTGTTCGCTGTCCCTATATTTGCAAACTTATTTTGACGTGGCAGCGAATACTTTATTGCCACAGTAAACTTCTTCTATGCGTGTTGCTAATTAAAATTTACATAAATTCATTTATTCGAAAATCTGTTTTTAAAATCCACAAAATCCATTTTATTTATTTATTTATTTAATCCTTTTTAATACAAAGGTTCCCAGCGTTCCTTATAGGACCATTGTAGGGTACAAAATTACATGCTAGAGTTACAGAATAATATATATTTATATATACAGATTACGAAATGTTACATAGGTTACAAGGTTACAAAAGTCTTAATTTTTGCTAATTAAGATAATATTAATGATAATAATACATTTATCGAAGGCGGAGAGAGTCGACATATTTCTTTGTTAGATGTAATAGAGCAGGTAAAGGGCAACTGAAAATGTCTATATCATGATTCAAATTTGAGAACAAATGATTCACATGTGACGACGCAGTATAAATAGTACTTTGCGACGATCGTTTCACCAAATCCTTTTTACGGTTTAAATTTTCCTTAAACTTTTTTTAAAAATTTGAAATCACTAAAGAACAAAACTTGTTATTTTTAAAAACTTATTAAAACTAAAAATAAGAATTTTAAAGTTTATAACTTTGTTAATTTATGATTAAGAATAATTAAAAAAAAGTATACTCAAGACAGGCATTTGGCTCAAAAACGCACTTTTGAATAATTTTTAATTTCCTAGAACTTTTTTTAGTTTTAAAATTCATGCCCTCCTTCTAACCAAAAAATCAATTACATATTATTAAAATCAAAGGTTTTGTTTGTATGTGATTTAAAATACTTGTGAACGTTTTGATTAAAACATTGGATTGATTTTAAAAATAAATTCTTTAATATCTTGTAATTCTCCTACTCTTATTTAAAGTTCCAAAACCAAATGGTCTCTACTGCAATTGAGAAGTATTTAAAATCGTTAACTAACAAAATTTGAAGAAACTTTAATCGATTTTTTCTGTCACAGTAGAAATATGACAAATGTTTGAATACACACTGATAACACTACCCAAGTGTCATACGTCGATTTTTTTGCAACTTGGTATACTACTAAAACCTCGAAAAACATTTGACATGCATATGTTTATATCGGCCCGTTTTGTGTTTTAAGGGTAGAAAACACCCTTTTAATTTTTAAGGGATGAAATCAGTATCTCAGAAAAAACTCGTTAGATTTCGATGAAACTTGTTACTCGGGGGTTTTCGGGGTCGCTGATTACGAATATGAAATCAGATTTTCAAAATTCAAAATGGCGGATTCAATATGGCGGCCATTAAAATTAAAAATCAATCAAATTTGATTGAAAATTGTCTCTTGGGGGTTTTCGGGGTCGCTGAATACGAATATGAAGTCAAATTTTCAAAATTCAAAATGGCGGATTCAATATGGCGGCCATTAAAATTAAAAATCAATCAAATTTGATTGAAAATTGTCTCTTGGAGGTTTTCGGGGTCGCTGAATACGAATATGAAGTCAAATTTTCAAAATTCAAAATGGCGGATTCAATATGGCGGCTATTAAAATTAAAAATCAATCAAATTTGATTGAAAATTGTCTCTTGGAGGTTTTCGGGGTCGCTGAATACGAATATGAAGTCAAATTTTTATAATCGAAATTGGCGGATGCAATATGGTGGCCATTAAAATTAAAAATTAATTGGATATGCCTGAAAATGGCATAACTAACAGTTATGCTATTCATGGTTTTAGATCATTTTAGGCCTAATTAGTCATGCGCATTTCCATGTAAATAAATAAGGAAACTTTTTAAGTACAGTAAGTTGCATGTATACCTTCCCAGTTGACGCTTGTCTTACTCATGTGTTATTGATTTGTTCGCATGTGTAAGACAAGCACCAATTGGTTGCATACATGCAACCTACTGTACATAATTTTTAAAATAAACATGTGCATTTCCATTGCTAATACATATGTATATGATGCGCTAAAAATATTTACATATACTTTATTTACTCTCCCTTTAACGGGTTCAAGGGCTCCACTTTCTTTACATTTTTATTACAATATATTTCTTACAACTACCTTTTTACAATCTTAATCTACTTAAATCTAAACGCCATCTTAACTTATTTTAACCTATTATTCGCCATGTGCCTGGGCTTCCATTTCCCGTTCCTTTTGACAAATCTGTCTTTATCCCTTTTATCGACCACCCTTTTACCTTTTACTATACTCTCTCACTCACTCCTTACTATTCACTCTTTTTTCTCACTTCTCCATTTATTCCACTTTCGTCATTTACTCCCACACTTTTTTCCATTCCTAACATACCCATGCACTCCATACCTACACACAATCACACTTTTATAACCTCTCCTGTCTCTTCCCTCACTTTCCATCTTATTCCATCCACCCAGACACAATCTCTCCCCATCCTTACCTCACCCCCTTTTCTTCTTTCTGTCCACGCTTTCTCTTCTAAGAACCACCTTATCCTTCTCTCTCTCCATGTTCTATCTTCATCTATCCTCTTCCCACTCCCTCTCAACCTTCCCCTTAATTTCATGACTTCATATTTGTCCTCCTCATTTTCCAACTCCACTATCCACAATTTTATTGTCCCCTGATCTACTCCTCTAATTCCCGTGACCTTTTTAATTTTTACCTTGGCCCCAATTCCTGTAAGCAATCTTTCTACTTCCTCTTTGCCTTCCCTACACCCTACTTCCAAACCTCTAATCACGATGTTCAGCTTTCTTTTTTCCCTTTCGAGCAACTCAACCTGACTCGCTAACTCTTTCATTTTCCTTTCTAAATTATGATCCCTTACTTCTCCATTCTTCTCTCTACTTTCTTCCTTTTCCCATATCTCTACAACCTCCAATCCGCCCTTCTCATTCTTTCCATCTCCCTCACTCCAATCCGATATTTCTTTCTCTAACTTATTCATTCTCTTCCACATATTTTCTTTTTCCATTTTCCAATTTTCCTCCCACTATTTTAAATTCCTTTCCATCCCTTCTATCTCCTTTTTTATTACCTCCGTCTGCTTATCTCTTTTTTCTTCTATGTCCCTATCAATCTCTATTCTGTCCCACACCTCTATCCATTTTTTATCGAACATTTTTACCAACAACTTGACAAACTCAAGTAAGTCGATGCAGTCCTGACACTTCATAATTTTCCTGTCTTTTCCCTTTCTTATTTCGCCTATAATATTTCGTATCTCAGATATTTTCCCGCTTATACTACTTGAGTCAAATTTCGCCATTCTAAATTCCTACCTTACCTACAGTTCATTCGCTCTCCTCGTCATTCACTCTATCTCTCGCACTCACGCCCCACTCTTTCCACCTAACCTCACAATTCACGCTTTCCTTTTACCTTCTTTATCTTTCCCATTCACTCTATTTTCTACTTACATTCTTTTTTAACTATTCACCTTACTTTGCACATCACTTTTCACTCACACCACTACCCACCCTTAACTAATAATAACCAAATTTTCCAAAAAACAATTTACCCTTCACAAACGCGTGCACTACTGTACGGTACCGGAAACGGAAGCCCTAAAAATATATACATGTTTATGTATCAGATGATGTGAGCTGCTTGGCTTTATTCTTTCAGAAAACAGGCAAAAAATTGTAGTAAGTCATTTTTTTTTCAATCTGTAGTAGATATTGTTTTGTTTTTTCTGCTGTTAAAGACTGTAAACTTTTGAATTTCTGTCATTTATATTTATATAAGACCAAAATCGTTTCTCTTTAGAGAGTTCAACGTAACGTTCAGTTAATAATCTTAAATTAATGTACAGTTCGGATGAAGAAATAAAAAAGAGGGCGGAAGTTGGCGGCGTTGAAATTAATACAGATATCAGAATATGATTTGAGACAAGTCAAGTTCAATATGTCGCTCTGATTTCATGACATTGATTTGAAAAAATGGGTTTCTAGTAATAGAGAAAAAGTTAATTTTTTCATGTGATTTATTTACAGCATCGTTATATGGATTTTTAATTTTAAAGTGCAGAATGGAATTGTACCTTGAATAATAAACACATTTTTTAACTGTAAAAAGTAAAAACTGGTGATAAGATATTGCTGGAATCGAGTGCATTTGTCTCTAAACAAGAATTATTATTAATAGGAGAAACCAATATCTTCAATCCACAATCAGATCAGTTAGGATTCAATTATGAAATACACACAAATCACCACTCTGTAACTACAAAATATTATTAAAAATGAGTTCATAGCACAATTCCTCATTCTTTGACCTACAGCTATATTATCTAGCTATTATTTTTTGCCGATGATTAGTTAAAGTCTCTATAGTTGACAGTGTTACAAGAAGTGAGATGTAAATTTATACTGTTTTGATGCATTAGCATCGAAATAATTAATAAAATTAAATTGTATAAAGAATATTCTTTGCATGTGCAGGCGAAAGATATGTTTTTTTAATAAAACTCTTGGACTAGGCAAATTGATAAAAATTTTGAGAGTATACTAACAATGAAAGCCAATAAAGATGTTAAAGCTTTGCGCTAACTGGAAAGGTCAGTTTCTGGAAAATTACATTTACACTTTTCGGACATAATAACATTTTTTGAATTAATTTGTAAACTTAATGAAATGCAGGTTTAACGTGAATACACACTTGCGAATGAATATTCTTGAAAACAAATTCCAGTCTTAAATTCACAACCCTTTTTCATTCCTATATTAAGAAATTTAGTTATTGTTAGTTATGCTTAATGGAAGAGTATATATTACTTTAAAAAAATAGAAAAGTGCTAAAATTTTGCATATTTCTTTTGAAAAATTGTAAAATTTGAACTTGCCACTGAATTGTACAGAATTTAAAATCAAAGATCTCGCCCTTTGCCGAACCCAGGAATAACCAACGTGGAGGTGACGAGATTTATTCCCTTTTTTTTTTAAATTTTTTTTTTAATTTTAAAATTTTTTTAGTTTATTTTTAGTTTTTTATTAAAAATTTTTTTTTTGTTTTAATTTTTTTATTTAAAAACTCTTTTTCTATAAATAATAAGATTTTTTTAAAATGTTTAAAATGGTCATCTCTTAAAATATTTTTCTAAATCTTAATTTTTACTTAAAATCTGTACAATTATGTGGCAAGTTTTCGCCAGTAATGGCAAAGAAGTGCTGGATGCACATTGATTGGATGCACCATGCACATCTTACAATTGCAATATTTGTACAAAAATTGCAGCCTGGCTCACAATTTTTCAAACAAAAATCTGCGGGAGTTTCGCACTTTTCTGGCATTTCCGTAATGTAACCACTCTTCCACCAAGCGTACCTGAATAAGTTTCTGAATCTGGATGATGAAAATTGATTGTGAATAAGAGACTGAATTTTGAGTCCAAACACAGAACAGATTTTTCACCCGCGTTTAACAAGAAACATTCTTTAAACCATTGAATAGCAAGATCTGAAGTCAGTTTTCCTGATTTCGACGCTAATGCAAGGATGTTACTTGCTTTATATAAAGTTTTTTCTACAATCGGTCCAAATTTACCATTTGCTTCTTGCAACACTATAAACAATGGAGACTTTAACTCTCCATCGGCCGAAATGATTGGCTGGATAGTATAACTGTGAGTCAAAGAATTCGACGATTGTGCTATGCATTCAACTTTAGACGAACCCTTTAAAGCTAGCGTGCGACCTGCGTGTGTTTCATAATTAAACCCTGACTGATCTGAATTGAAGATATTGCTTTCTCCTACTGATGATAATTCCTGTTTATCTTTAGAGACAAATTCACTCGATTTCTGCAATATCTCATTGCTATTTGCTACTTGTTTTTTAGTCACAAACTTGTTTATCTTCCTAGACACAATCCCATGCTTCAATTTAAAATTGAAAATCCATTTTGGTGATGCTGTAAATAAATAATATGATAAATCAACCTTATCTCTACCTTGTAGGGCCCATCTCTTCAAATCAATGTCATGAATTGGAAGCGATTTATCGGACGCATAATTAAATTTATCTAAAACGTATTTTGAAATCTCGAGCAATTTTGTCTGCCTAGTTCCACCATCATTAATTTGCTGCTCCCATCTATACAATAATTTAAGGCTAGTAACTAGTTTAAAATGGTGTTTAACTCTCTCAAGAGAAACAGCTTTATTCTTACCTGAACGCCAAAATGCTACAGCTTTTTTCTTGTATTCAATATCTACGTCAATTTTCAAGTTTTTACTCTCATCTTTTACACTTTCACAATTAATTTCAAAATCAGAATCAACAATCACTGCATCGTTATATACACTTTCGTCATTGTAGCATAAACTATCATATAACTCAATTCCTACCCTTGTATTTATAGAATCCTTGATTAAATTTTCAATAGAGTCCGCAAGAGATTTTTCATCATCAGTAATTTTCGTATCAATATTATATTCCGGTCTATCAAAACTTTTTTGTAATAAACAGACAACATTTTTAGGATTTATTGCCATTTTCCTAAACACTGATTTATTACCCAACACTAAAAATGAGGCCCAACTTACAAATATCAACTCTACTTTATTCAATTTAAATTTAGTGAAGTAACATTACAACGATAATTATTTATATTGTGATGATGAAGTTGAAGATAAAATGATAGAATACTAGAAGCTTAGGTTTTCGTAACAGCAGAAAAACAAATGAATATCTACTACAGATTGAAAACAAATGACTTACAACAATTTTTTGACTGTTTTCTGAAAGAATAAAGCCAAGTTGCTCACGTGATTTTCTATATAAACAAGTAAATATTTTTAGCGTATCATACACATGTGCGCATGGAAACATTCATGCACATGTTGCAATAATGAAGTTAAATATAAAAGTACAGAAATCCTAAAGTTTACAGTCTTTAAAAACAGAAAAAACAAAACAACATCTATACTACAGATTGAAAACAAATAACTAGCGACTACTTTTTGCCTGTTTTCTGAATCTATAAAGCCATGTTGCTCACATGATTTTATAGATAAACACGTGAATATCTTTAGTGCATCATATACATGTGCATGGAAACATTCATGTACATGCTGTAATAATGAAGTGAAATATAAATGACTGAAATCCTAAAGTTTACAGTCCTTACTTAACAGCAGAAAAAACAAAACAATATCTACTACAGATTGAAAAAAAATGACTTACTACAATTTTTTGCCTGTTTTCTGAAAGAATAAAGCCAAGCATCTCACATCATCTGATACATAAACATGTAAATATTTTTAGCGCATCATATACATATATGTATTAGCAATGGAAATGCACATGTTTATTTTAAAAATTATGTACAGTAGGTTGCATGTATGCAACCAATTGGTGCTTGTCTTACACATGCAAACAAAAATCAATAACACATGAGTAAGACAAGCGTCAACTGGGAAGGCATACATGCAACTTACTGTACTTAAAAAGTTTCCTTATTTATTTACATGGAAATGCGCATGACTAATTAGGCCTAAAATGATCTAAAACCATGAATATCATAACTGTTAATTATGCCATTTTCAGGCATATCCAATTAATTTTTAATTTTAATGGCCGCCATATTGCATCCGCCAATTTCGATTATAAAAATTTTACTTCATATTCGTATTCAGCGACCCCGAAAACCTCCAAGAGACAATTTTCAATCAAATTTGATTGATTTTTAATTTTAATGGCCGCTATATTGAATCCGCCATTTTGAATTTTGAAAATCTGACTTCATATTCGTAATCAGCGACCCCGAAAACCCCCGAGTAACAAGTTTCATCGAAATCTAACGAGTTTTTTCTGAGATACTGAATCATCCCTTAAAAATTAAAAGGGTGTTTTCTACCCTTAAAACACAAAACGGGCCGATATAAACATATGCATGTCAAATGTTTTTCGAGGTTTTAGTAGTATACCAAGTTGCAAAAAAATCGGCGTATGACACTTGGGTAGTGTTACTTTAAGAGAAGGTTAGAAAGTTTCCGGTAATTTTAGGAAACTTTGGAAATTTTTAGGAAACTTTCGGTAAATTAAAGGATTATTGGTAAAGTTGAGTAATTTTTGGAAATTTCAGGAAATTTTTGGTAATTTTCGGTAATTTTAGGAAACTTTAGGGAATTTTGAGAAAACATAGGAAATTTTGGGATATTTCTCGTGCAAACCAATGAAATTGATGGTCAGCCGATTATAACGACTTGATGAAACCGGATTTTCTCGAAAATTTTGAGAATTTGGCCAATTTTTAGATTTTTGGGAAATAACGTGAAAAGAATTGAACGGCTTAGGAAACTTTAATTTTTTTTATTAACAATTGCGTTTTTAAAGTCCCTAAGACCCAGGATTTTTAGTAGTCGGTAAATTTAGGCCCCAATTAAAAATTTTTCTTGTTTTTCCTATTTTCGCTGTATTCACATTCGAAATTGAATCCTTTGGGAACCGGTAAAGGAGAAAACTCAAAAGACGAACAAAAAGGGAACGGTGAAAGTGGGAACACGCCACCACCAGAGGTCGATAATGCCAATGGTGGCGAAAACAGAACAGAGAGGGACGAGGAATTGTGGAACCGCTTTGCACAATTGTCCCTACAGGAAATACTAGCACAAATGCCAAGTTGGTTGCAAAGTCGTACAGAAGTGCAACTAAGGGCCGCGGCTGTAGAGTATGGGTTAAACGCGACGGGAACCGAGGAAGTTCTACGCGACAGGTTAGGTCGGAACGTGATCCGAAGGGGAGGGGACATGACAGCTCCATGGGACCCCGAAGATGAGGCACCGACAGACCACGAGTCAGGCTCCCCACCCCAACGCAACGCGGTGGTCCCGTTTTCGGGAAACCGGAAATGACAGTGGTGGGGACAGTTCGCCGTCTCCTAACGAGGCCTGGAGGTTACCGACCAGCACGTTCACAGGGACGACAGCCGATAGTGTTCGAAGATCCGTAAGTTTCGCACCGCCACTACCACAGAGCAAGCGAACGGGGATAATTCAGCGAATAACATTGAGTCCTTGATAATGCTGGTAAAAGGCCAGCAAGAACTAATCCTGCAATTAAAAGCAGAATTAGAGAGGGCGCAAAAAGCTTCATCCGGAACGTCTTTGGCGAATTCTACCCCCACTACAGTAGCAAATGCGGTACCGAATATGATGGAGGCCAGTAGTAACGTGGGCCCACGGGTCATTACAAACACCTTATCGTCCTGGAATACGCCAAATACGACATAAGCTCCCCCTATAGTGACCACAGCCCAAGTGCATAGCTCGTGCTCTCAGTTCAGTGGACTGGGCTGGAGCCAAAACAGCCACTGGAAGGCGCAACAGGGTCACTCAGGGGAAAACGATAGCTACCGACAAACGTGCCCAGGAATGTATGCACAAACACAGAATTTAACGAATACGCGACAAACCACACAGACATTGACACACACTCCTTTTGGACAGCCAACGACTTCATTAGGTTGGCAGGTCCCAATGGACGCCCAGAGCAATCCGTCGTACTTGTTTCCGCAGGTCAACCCAACAAGCGTAACAAGGGAAAGTTGGGGGGCGGGAACAGAGAGGAGTGGGGAGGCGCAAGAACGGTTCTCGAGAACAGAGAGGATGGGGCTACCAAGACACCAAACGGAAGCGTGTTTCCCCTCACAAAGCGGGTCTGCGTTCTTCCGGTCAGAACCTAGTTGGACCGGAAACTCGAACAGGCAAATTTACGGGCAGAACAATTTCGGTTTTCCTCAAGAATCGGTAGGGTTCCAAAGCGGTCCGGATAACCAGCAATGGGGAGGTTCGCTTTCGACAGCTGGGCCGCAATGGAACCAGCAGCCATTGAACGCTAACGCGTTTAACGCGACAACGTTTGGCGTAGGGCAAAATGGGGGACAGATGTCTCACAGACCCCAAGGGCCCCAACGCGATGTCTTTAAGGTTGTAGGAGCATAGAGGTTAAAGTTTAAGGGAGAAAGAAGCGAGAACATATACCAATTTCTATGGAGGATCGAGGAAGGAAAGGCTGGTGCCTACCTTACCGACGAAGAGTTGCTTCTCGCTATGCCCTTTCTCCTAGACGGCATGGCATACCACTGGTTTCGCCAAAACATGGGACGGTGGGCCAACTGGGATCAATTCAAGCTACATTTCCGAACGCGGTTCGGAAATCCCGCGTATCAAGAGAGGCTTGAAGAAGAGATCCTACTCAGAAAGCAGGGAGCTGATGAGTCTGCGACAGACTTCCTGACATGCATGTTTGGGCTGTTTCAGTTGTCTGAGGTACAACTGCCTCTGGAGAAACAGCTCAACCGCATATACGAAAATCTGAGGCCCGATTTCCGTAGAGCAATACCTAGGTACAATTTTGCGGATTATAACGGACTGGCCGTCCTAGCCGGTCAGTATGAGCGGGTCGCCGAGACCCTACTAGAACATACTCCTCCCCCTCCTCCCGAAAAATCATTGATACCCGATTTCGCGTACAAGGGAAAGGCACCGCCGCCGAAAAAGGCTCCGACGATAGCAGCAGTGGCGTAGAAACCGGAAAAAGAACAATGGTCTAAACAGTTCGAGGAGCTGTCAAAGAAATTTAAAGCTTTGGTAGCCGTAATAGTCGCCTCGAACGCCGGTAAGGCACAGGTTCGAAGTGAGTCAAGGGGTAACAAGCCGAAACAAAAGAAAGCACCCCCGCCCAAAAAGAATGCCGTGAGTCCCAAAGGAACGAAAGAACCGGAAGCGTCGACTTCAAGTTCTGGTGAGAATCCGGAAGTGATTTGCTTCAATTGCAAAGCCGAAGGACACTACCAGCGAGGTTGCCCAAAGCCACGCCTCAAAGATTACTGCATGCGTTGCGGTAAAGATGGCAAATCGACAAAAGAGTGTAATCCGTGTCCGGGAAACAAGGAGCGGGGAAAGAAGTAAGGGTCGCATCTCTTCCCCAGCAGCCAGACCCAAGTTCCTCAAACGCAGCTCAAGCAAGTCCAGCTAACCAAGACACGAGTCAAGAGACTCTACGAGGGCTAGTTGAACCGCTAGGAGAAGCTCGAGTACAGAACCCGTGTGTAACTCGAGCAATCGTTGAGGAAGGGGTAAAGAACCGGACAGACCCAGACACCTTTTGCGACAAAATTCGCTCCCAACCAAACGTCATTGTGATCAATGACAGGATCGAGAGCAAGGACGGGGAGGATCCATGGAAAACGAACCAGGTTATTCTGGCAATCCTGCGATCACGTGATGCGCCAAAAGCGATCGTTACTCCAGAAGAAGAGAAACCATTACGATTAAGGATCCTGGAACCACCGGACGAGGACAGCGGTTTTACCATGCGAGTCTTCACGACTGCACGGATCGGTAATACCTCAGATGTCCAAGCCTTGATCGATGGTGGCCCCTTACGAACTGTCATGGGAGATATAGGCCTAGCGATAGCTGAGCAGTACCAAGCAACGATACAAAAGACTCAGGTAAAATCGGTTGTCACCGCCGATGGTACCATACGCTCAGTGCAAGGTAGTTGTTTACTTCCCATCGAAATAGATCGTGTATCCCGTATGATGGCCGGAATAGGATGGCCGGAATAGGATTTGGTATATATCGGATTACCCAGAGGTGGTCCACCGCTATACCGAAACAGGGGTGGAGGCAGAGGTTAAGGAAAACAGCGGTGAAACGCTAAACTCGAATTTCCTCTGCGGGCTTAAGCAAATTACAGAGGGCGAACGAGCTGTGCTCGATGAACTCGTATCGCGTGTAATTAAGCCACCCCCACCATCACTTCCGGCCACGGATCGAATTGTCCACAGCATTGACGTCCAAGGACACCCGCCGATAAAGCAAAGATACTATCGGGGGTCGCCTAAGGTCCTGGCCGCAATGCAAGAGGAGACAGTACGACTGTTGGCGGAGGGGACAATAGAGCCGTCTAAAAGCGGATGGTCCAGCCCGGTAGTTATGGTCAGGAAGTCTGACGCGACTTACCGATTCTGCGTTGACTACCGGAAGCTGAACAAAGTGGCCCAAAAGGACGCTTACCCCCTCCCCAAGATGGACATGATCCTCGAAAAACTGAGACCCGCGAAGTATATAACGACGCTTGACTTAAAATGGGGCTATCAGCAGATCCCCATGGCAGAAGACAGCAAGGAGTATACGGCTTTCACAGTCCCAGGGATGGGTTTGTTCCAGTTTAACCGAATGCCCTTCGGACTGCCTGGGGCACCAGCCACGTTTCAGCGACTCGTTGACTCTTTAATAGGTCCCGAGATGGAGCCGAACGTTTACGCTTATCTTGACGATATCGTAATCGTAAACGAGACGTTCCAGGGACATAAAGAGTAGATAGACCGAGTCGCAGAAAGATTGCAAGGCGCAGGATTGACAATAAATCCAAAGAAATGCGAATTCGGCCGAAAAACCGTTCGTTACCTAGGATTTCTCGTGAACGAAGAAGGACTCAAAGTGGACCCCGAGAAAATTGAGCCCTTAAAGTCATATCCGGCCCCGACCACGATCAAACAATTGAGAAGGTTCCTAGGCATGATCTCGTGGTATCGTCACTTTATACCACAGCTTGCAACGGTAGTCGAACCTCTTAATGCGTTGTTTAGAACAAACGTTGCCTGGAAATGGGAAAATCGCCAGCAAGATGCGTTCGAGCAACTAAAAAAGTTACTCACAACATCGCCGATTTTAACTTATCCCGAATTTGAGATTCCGTTCGATCTTCACACGGACGCGAGTGACTTTGGCGTCGGAGCGGTCCTCACTCAGAAGCAAGACGGACGAAACAAAGTAATTGCTTACGCGAGTAGGACGATGACGGAAGCCGAACGGAAGTATTCCGTTACCGAAAAAGAATGCCTAGCGGTAATATGAGCTGTGCGAAAATTCCGCCATTACTTGGAGGGTTTCCACTTTACGGTCATCACTGACCATCGTTCGCTGCGCTGGTTACACAATCTTCACAATCCTACCGGTCGACTGGCCAGATGGGCCCTAGACCTCCTCGAGTATGACTTTGATGTCATCCACCGGAAAGGTTCCGAACATCTAGTTCCGGATGCCCTTTCACGGATGTATGAGGAGGAAATGGCCATCACAATAGCTGCCTTGGACCCTGTGGAAGATGATTGGTACAGCTGACGCAGACAAGAAGTATTGTAAACCCCCAGAAAGTTTCATGGCTGGAAAGTGTCCGACGGCATGCTTTATCGCTATTCGCCGAATCCGTTATTTGACTCGGTAATGGAGGACCTAGATGCGTGGAAGTTGGTGGTCCCTACTGAAAGAAGACCAGATGTCTTTCAAGAGGCCCACCTAGATCCACAGTCCGCACATCTAGGAATCGACAAGACTTATCGAAGAGCCTTAGTTCAATACTACTGGCCTGGCATGTATCGCGACATGAGAGCGTGGGTGCGCACGTGTGACACCTGTCAAAGGATAAAAGCTGACTAACGACCGGCAGCTGGTTTAATGGGAAGACGAGTGGTGCAGCAGCCCTGGCAGGTCGTCGCGACCGATGTCATGGGTCCGTTGCCTAAGACAGCAATTACGAGTATTGTGTGGTGTTTGAAGACATTTTTACGAAATGGATCGAGTTAACACCCATGAGAAAAGCCAATGCTGAAACGATCATAAAGGCCTTCGAAGATCTAATACTGTTTCGCTGGGGCGCACCGAAAGTGCTGGTGTCGGACAACGGAACCGAATACGTAAACCAAGCGTTCGAAGGGCTTACGGAAGCGTATGGTATCCGACACTCATTTACTCCGGCGTATCACGCACAAGCAGACCCAGTAGAGCGAGTAAACAGAGTGCTCAAGACAATGATCTCTGCGTACGTGGAGAAAGAGCATAGGCGTTGGGACGTCTATTTAAGAGATTTCAGGTTTGCCTATAACACAGCGGTACATAGTACGACAGGGGTTAGTCCGGCTTACTTGAATCTTGCTAGAGAGCCACGCCCTTGCAATAGTTTACGCAGAGAGGTCGAAGAGCCAGTTGATCCAGTTCCGGCAGATCCAACCGAATGGCAGGAAAGAATGTTAAAACTTAGGGAACTACAAGATCTCGTAACATTGAACCACGAAAACGCGTTCGACAAACAAAAGAGCTACTACGATCGACGTCGACGTCACGCGGTTTTCCAAGTCGGAGATAAGGTCATGCGCAAAGGCCAAGTCACGTCCTCAGGTAGGAAAGGTATCACGCGCTGTTTTGGGGGCAAGAATCAGGGACCGTACATCGTAATCAAGGTAGTAGGACCTTTCGTCTACGAATTAGGCACAACGGATGGGAAAAGATTAGGTAGGTTCCCTGTCAAACTCCTCATTCCATACCGTGACCAAGAACCTAGGGAAGGGGAAGAGAGTGAAGGGGATGAAAGTGACACCAATCCATCCACCAGTCACCTCCAACGTGGGAAACGCAGAGCCTAGTAAAGAGAGAATTTCCTGTAAACAAAATCCTAACAATGGTACATTTTTCCACAGCTAAAAGACAAGAGCTCTTGGAGAGAGCCCAAAGGAGACAACAGGCCATAGAGGACCTCCAAAGGGCCCTCCAAAGAGTGGAGTTAATGGAGACCGAAGAAGGAGCCAGACCCCGAGACGCACCTAGGGCTCAAGATCCTGGTCGGCCCAGGCGCACAGATAACGAGCGCTGGGAACCGGCAGGCTACGTCCGGCCCAATGAACCCGCAGCCCAAAGAGAAGAGGTTGTTCAGCCTCAGGGACTCAAGAAAAAGAAGCCCCCGAAGCACATTAGGCTTCTAGAGAAAAGGCGTGAGGAACGGCTACGAGTCGCCGAGCAGGCAAGAGAGGAAGCCCGGAGAGACAGGGCCGAGCGAGAACGGAAGGCTGCAGAAGAACAGGCCCAGCAACAGCGCAGCGTCGACAAGCTGAAGACCGAAAGCGACGCCAAGAACTCGTGGCGCAGGGCGAGGCGGAACAACGCCGACGCCAGGAGGAGCACGCTAACTGGGTGAGGAACACCCTTAACAAGCGTGACGCAAAAGAGCGGTAGGCGGAAGACCGCCAAGAAGAGTACCGGCGACGCCGTCAGGCTGACACCTGTCGCCAGGAAGAAGAAGCCCGTCAAGCGGAAAGGGCAAGTGTGCTCAGACGTCAAGAGGAGGAGCTAGCCCGCAGGGAAGCAGAGCTCCGATACCAAGAGGGAGAGTTAGCCCTCCGACGTCGGGAGACAGAACTTGCTCAGAAAAAGGCCGAGCTCCACCGCCAGAGGGAAGAAGCAGAGTTCCAGAACCAAGTCGCTAATCGGAGAGAAGAGTCCGGGGTTTAGGAGAGCCGAAGAGCAATGGCAGCAAGAGCGGCAGCCCGGGCGGAGCTACGCTTGGCAAAAGCAAGCCAGGGCGCTCACCACTTGCTCGCTGCTGAAGACGAAGAGACTGGATCTTCGGAGGAAACGGATTCAGACGATGATGACAGCATTGTCACGGTCCTTGGGCGCGACGCTGGCCCCCGTCAGGAACGTCCTGAGGAGAAAGATGGCGCTCAGCCGTTGCCCAGCAGAAAATAAGGGTCAAACAGTTTTTACTTGATATTTTATAATTACCTTTTTCATTTGTATTTTCTTATAAGGTCACCCCCGTTGCTGTCACGTAAGTGTGCGGGGGAGTGCACAATAAACCAAAAATTTGTATTTTTGATGTAAATTTCGTGTCAGCATCATTGAACCCACCCATCAGTAGACATTAGGGATCCGGGGGGGGGGGGGGGGGTAGTATAACTCGAGACGTTACCTAGGGTAGTTTGAATTTTAAGTCATTTTCCAAGAACTTTCCTAGGTGGGTGTAGAACTCGAGTAGAATGTCAAAATTCGAGGAAGTTTGCAAAAATGAGACAAAAGAGGTAAGTGGACAGGACGGTCTGGGTCAAGGGTTTAAGAAGGGAGCAAGCCAGAGCCAAGCTGGAAAGCCCAAAAGCCTTGTTGATAAGCGACTAGATGACTGTGTGATAATACTCGTCTGTTTACCAGAGAGAGACGAGTGCGGAGACGAGCCTTCGATCCGAGTGAGAGAGGAAACCGGGATTAGAATCACGCGGATGAAGAAAAGCTGGTAAGCTTCGTCTAGGTCCGGGGGAGTTGTAACGTGGTTTTTACGAAAACACACGTTAGTAAACAAAGCTCCGGGATTTCGACGAAGCTAACCTTACCTGGTTGTCGGGAGCGCAGAAAAGCGGAGAAATAATTTCCGGGATATGCTCTCAGCACGCACTCAACACATATTTCTTGATTCTGTAATTTACTCACATTATTGCTTTGTTAAACACTATTTTGTAAACTTGGGAAATTGTCATTCTGTCGATACGAAAACAACACGATTCTTGTATTTTCTTTTATTATTTTGTATAATAATGAAAACACAGCACAGTCCACGTACCCCGCGACAAACACTACACTACCCGACACCCGAACCACGACGAAGAGGACGACGCAGAGGATACAGAGGGTCGATGTCGCGATCGTTGGCCAGCTGATTGAACCTTGTTGACATCTGGCCAAGCAGACGGCGTGAAATAACAGTTAGTCCCGAAAGTGACCGCTTGGGGTCAGCAGCGGACGGGACTAAACAGCAAACCAGGGCCACCAACCGGCAAGCGCATGAACCAACGTTGCGTGCGCCGGGCCCTGGAGAGCTCAGTGTGTGCTGAGACTCGAACGCAGTCGTTACGTAGTGTTTTTGTGGAACCGGAAATACGAACTCCAGACCGAGTTTTTCCTACTGGAAGCGAGGAAATTTAAATGGATCCGAAAGAGACAATTCGCCGGCTCCGAGGTTAGTGTTCCTCTTTTCTCGGAGTGGAAGGTTCGGGAGATACGCAGTCGCCGGTCGTGGCTGTGCTGAGTTATAAATTAATTTTCCTCTATTTTGTAAGTTGTTTTTCACTAGTTCTTCTTATTAAAAACTCTTTTTGATAAATAGTGTTCATTTTACTTTGTGTCCCGTAATTGTAAAATAACGTAGAGTCGCGAGGTGAAAACGTGGTTTCGATCTCTTTCTCTCTTTCTCGTATACGAGGTTACTCACGCCGGGAGATGTTCGTGGTGCTCGAGGGCTAGCCGGCCAACACCACACCAGGAGATCTCAACTCCGAGGGAAGCTCGGGTGCACAGTTGCACCTGGCGCGGTTACAAATTGAAACGGCCTTCGAGGGAGTCTCGCAAGCCGAAAGCGTAAGGTTTGCGAGTCGGGATTGGAAAGCCGCCATTGTGGTAAGTCAGTTTGTTTCACATAACCTTTCTCTCTCGCACGCATTGTCACGATGAGTTGCGTGTGTTAGAGAGAGAAAGGTTACAGTATATATGTCCGCGATATTTTGTCCGGGCATCACTCAAAAATGGCTCCACTGAATGAAGTTGAATCTGGTAGTCTATTAGGTATTCGCATAACTTAAATTTATAGCCAAACCCCATTAAAAAATATTAATTTTAACGGAAGTTATAACATTTTTTTAAAACAATTAAAAACCCAAAAAATTTAATATTTTTCATTTTCTTAAGTAACACTCTTAAACTCTCTGTACCTATAGCTTTTTATTTTGACAATAATTGACAAGGGATTAATAATTGAATAATAATTTGTAGCCATGCCCCATTAAAATTTTTTTTTTGAACGGAAGTTATGGCACTTTTTCAAAAAAACCTAAAACTTAAAAATTGTAATTTTTTCCATGTTTTGACGGATCACTGCAAAACTCTTTGTACTTAGCCCTTTTATTTTAATAAAAATAATTAAATTAATTCATATTTTAACATTAAAAATAAAATTGAGAAATAAATTACAAAATTAAATTTCAAATTTCTACAAAATTCAAAAAATCAAAAATTTTCATTTTTAAAATTTTTTGTTTGTTTGAAACAAAATTTGACAGAGTTTTAGGTATTGACTCAGGGTGGGTTTATAAATTTACAGAATTGAAAAATATTAATAACAACGGGAGATATACTATTTTTTCGGAAAATTAAAAAAATCAAAATTTTTCTAATTATACATTTTTTGATGGACTGCTTTTAGACTTTCTACAATTAAGTATTACATGTGATTTCGTCACATTTTAGCAGAAATTTGCAAAAACTATATTCTATATCTGAGATAAAACATAAAATTGTTATCGGGATAAAAATATTATAATTGTAACGAATTACTTTGAAGCATAATTGAGTGGTATTGTTGAGGTCTATGATTAAGATTTTGACGTCGAAAGAATATATTTCAGAATTACAAATTCAAAATGTCAGACTCAAATATTTGAGAGTTATTTAATAGTAATGTTAAGAAATACAAGATTAAAATAACTAATTCAATTATTTAATGGACACAAATCAATACTTAAATAAAAAATTGTAATTAATTGAATTGAATTTTGAAATGGGAGATACAAAATAATTTTGAAAAATGTATGTACACTGATCGCCAGATATGCTTTAACATATTTCCATTCGACCTACATGTTAAAATGTTAAAGCATATCTGGCGATAGCTGTACATTTTTAGATTTGTTTCTTTATACAATGTTCCTTAATTGACAGAACTTTAAAAATATTTAAAAAGGGAGATTGAACAATTTCTCTAACAATCTAAAAATGTTCTTAAATTTATTATTATCTAATATACATGACTTCTTATATTTGTAACTAATGTGAAATGAAAATTTTATTAACTAAAATAAATTTCATTTAATTTTAGGGCATGTCTAACATTGTTGACTAAAATATAGAATTCTACCTTATCCCCCATATTTAATTTGTTTATAACATGACGGTTTTTCAAAATTATGAATAAAACAAAGATTCATGACACACTTTATGGCCTTCTAAGACGATTCCAAAACTTTCAAATCAGTATCGTTTTTGGTTTAGGCTAAAAGATGTCCAAAAAATTTTACCAATATTTTAAAATGTCGGTAATTTCCTTAATTTTTTTGGACGTCTTTTAGCCTAAACCAAAAACGATATTGATTTGAAATTTTGGGAATCGTGTTAGAAAGTCATAAAGTGTGTCATGAATCTTTGTTTTATTCATCATTTTGAAAAACTGTCATGTTATGAACAAATTAAATATGGGGGATAAGGTAGAATTCTAAATTGAGGTCAACAATGTTAGACATGCCCAGTTGGAATAAAAACAGATTTGCATAATATATATTATAAATACTCTTATAATAAATATAACATAATGTAAACAAAATAATACAAAACTATTAATTTTCGTAAGATTTTTGCTTGTTTGGTCCTTTTTAAGTAAATTATACTTATGAATGTAAATTATCCTTTAATATGTGACTGTTGTTAAGAGACTTTAAATTTATTTTTGAAGATGAATGATAAGTTACTTTCACGTGACAGATCTTAGAAACAATATCGTAGAAAATAAAAAAAAACAAAATAAAATAAAACATTTATGAATTTCAAAAATTGTAAAAAAGATTTTGAGCAACGTAAAGACAAAATCAGTAGGATTTATAAGTACACTGAGAAAAAAGTTTTAGTTTTACCAACAATATTTTTTAGTTGACCATTGTTGGTTGTAACAACAATATTTTGATTGGTATACCAAAACGATTTGGTTGGCGTAACACATCAAGTTGTTTGGGACAACCATATTATTTTGTTGTTCTTATTTGGTTGAACCAAACATAATTTAGTTGTGACAACCAAACATAATTTGGTTGTGACAACCAAACAGAAATTGGTTGTGACATCCAAACATAATTTGGTTGTGACAACCAAACAATCATTAAAAAAAATTGGTGATTAGTTTGTAAGTAAGCTGCCAATAATAATATAAATAAAATCTAAATAAAAACCAATGCCAGACGGACGGCCGAACCTGGGTCTGCTAGTTGATCTATTACTGTTTATTACTGTCTGTTACTAAACTGTTTAGCTATAAGGTTTATTCCATATTGGTCATTCATATCTCTCATGGGCTGGTAGTTAGCCTACTGGACTGGCAGCTGAAAAACCCGGGTTCGAATCTTCATGACTAATGAAATTTTTCTGTTTCAGGTTTTCATTAAAATGAAATTTCTACATTCTCATCTGATTATATTTGGGTAATTAAATTAATAACATGTGAATTATGTAATTATATGTGTTGGCCGACCGAAAATTCGCACCTGGGTTAGTTAGCTCCCAAATAAAAGTTTTTTTTATGACAACCAAAACTTTTCTTATCCCGAATAAAAAAATATAGTTGTGACAACCAAAAATTTTTGTTGTGCCAACAAACAACACTGAACCAAATAATTTAGTTGTCTCAACCATATAGTTTAGTTGAATAAATATCAACCAAATAATTTGGTTGGCTCAACCAAATTTTCGTTGCTATGACTAAACATTTTTCTCAGTGTCGAAACTAAAACCCCTCAAAGACGGGAACGACAGCTAATATTTAAATAATTTTGTCTAAATTTTTTTTTAATTAAAGGTAGATAAATTTGACATCGAATCTTCTTCTCGAAATTTTAAAAGAAATATTTTGTTTATGAAATATTTAATTAACAAATTAAACAAAAAAATTTTTTCACTTTCAAAGAGTACTATTTTCTTAAATTTACAAAGTTTTGTTTAAAAATGATTTGTACTACTTAAGCAACTATTAAAAAATAGTTTTAAGCAACAGTGATTATTTAAATTTTTTTTTTAATTTTGTTATTAACAAATAAATAAAAAGTTACATTTTAGTAGTTATCGGCAATGTTTATAAAATTGTTTTGATCCTAGATTGACAAAATTGCAATTTTTTAAGGTTTCAAAGTTTAGTTTTTAAAAATTCATTAAGTATTTAATTAACTAATTAAACAAAACAAATTTTTTTACTTTCAAAGAGTACTATTTTCTTAAATTTACAAAATTTTGTAAAAAAATGATTTGTACTACTTAAGCAACTATTAAAAAATAGTTTTAAGCAACAGTGTCTCTTTGAAATTTTTTTTGATTCTGTTATTAACAAATACTAGAAAAAAAGCGCGCACTAAAGCGCACGCCAAATTTGATTGTTTCTTAAAATAATGTTTTATTTATGTATAATTATGTGAAATAAAAGAAACACATAGGGGCATTCTTTGTCAAATATGCCACCCCTCCCTGCCCATTTCATTTTTGCGTTAAAAATACTTTATCATACATGAAAATTTTTGTTATCAAGTCTAGTTTTTGATGCCGTCTAGTGTTTTGCAAAAGCCGTCAAACATAACCTCAAAATGACGGTTACGTCAGAAAACAACAAAAAAAAATACATTTTTTCCTAAAAAATGCCTGTAAAAAAGGAATAAAAAATATTTTCTTGACCAGGATAACATACTCTACGATATTTTGACTTGCTCAATCCAAATTCACTGCCAGTTTAGAAATTCAAAATGGCGGATCCAATATGGCGGACACAAGTTTCAAAAATCTATCATATTCGGTTGAAACTGGTTACATGGGGGTTTTTGGGGTCGCTGATAACGAATATGATGTCGGTTTTTAGAAATTCAAAATGGCGGATCCAAAATGGCGGATCCAATATGGCGGACACAAATTTCAAAAATCTATCATATTCGGTTGAAACTGGTTACATGGGGGTTTTTGGGGTCGCTGATAACGAATATGATGTCGGTTTTCAGAAATTCAAAATGGCGGATCCAATATGGCGGACACAAATTTCAAAAATCTATCATATTCGGTTGAAACTGGTTACATAGGGGTTTTTGGGGTCGCTGATAACGAATATGATGTCGGTTTTCAGAAATTCAAAATGGCGGATCCAATATGGCGGACACAAATTTCAAAAATCTATCATTTTCGGATGAAACTGGTTACATGGGGGTTTTTGGGGTCGCTGATAACGAATATGATGTCGGTTTTTAGAAATTCAAAATGGCGGATCCAATATGGCGGACACAAATTTCAAAAAGCTATCATATTCGGTTGAAACTGGTTACATGGGGGTTTTTGGGGTCGCTGATAACGAATATGATGTCGGTTTTCAGAAATTCAAAAAATGTAACCAGTTTCAACCGAATATAATAGATTTTTGAAATGTGTGTCCGCCATATTGGATCCGCCATTTTGTATTTCTAAAAACCGACATCATATTCGTTATCAGCGACCCCAAAAACCCCCATGTAACCAGTTTCAACCGAATATGATAGATTTTTGAAATTTGTGTCCACCATATTGGATCCGCCATTTTGAATTTCTGAAAACCGACATCATATTCGTTATCAGCGACCCCAAAAACCCCCATGTAACCAGTTTCAACCGAATATGATAGATTTTTGAAATTTGTATCCGCCATATTGGATCCGCCATCTTGAATTTCTAAAAACCGACATCATATTCGTTATCAGCGACCCCAAAAACTCCCATGTAACCAGTTTCAACCGAATATGATAGATGTTTGAAATTTGTGTCCGCCATATTGGATCCGCCATTTTGAATTTATAAACTGGCAGTGAATTTGGATTGAGCAAGTCAAAATATCGTAGAGTATGTTATCCTGGTCAAGAAAATATTTTTTTTCCTTTTTTACAGGCATTTTTTAGGAAAAAATGTATTTTTTTTTTGTTTTTTTTTGACGTAACCGTCATTAATGCAAAAATGAAATGGGCAGGGGGGTGGCAAATTTGACAAAGAATGCCCCATAATTTAATAAAAAAAGAAAATTAATGATAAGAAGACATTGCAATAAATTAATTTAAATTTATTTGATTTTTGATTCATCGTGTATATCAATTTGCAAATTTTGATCAATTGAAAATTAATTATGGGGGGAACACCAGTTGTAACTAAAAAAAGTGCTTTTTTCTAGAATATTTTTCTAGAAAACCATAAAACTTTTTGATGAATACTATTTATTAGTTAAAAGTAGGGCTGCGCACGATACGATACGATACGATATTTGACAGAGTCTCGTCTCGGTCTCGAAAAAATGGAAAATTGATGGTCTCGTCTCGGTATCGTCTCGGTCTCGTCACGCTTGGTATCGTCTCGGTATCGCCTTCATAATTGTGGTCTCGTCTAGTCTCGATATTAAAAACATCGAAAAAATAAAACATAGTAATTGCAGAATATAATTGTTAACTTATTTATTATAAAAAGATAAGTTTTGCAAATCAGCTGTTAATTGTTAAAAACGTCTTGGGTCTTGTTGATTTAATAGTGTCGCCGTGGCTTACAAATTCTCAGCTAAATAAGATTAAAAATAAGATGTTGTTTAAAATGTGGAGCTGACAAGCTGCAAAATTAACAATAAGTGAAATGTTGGATAATACTTTCAAACCGATACTTCACATTCTTCTTCGACAACCTTGACTTTTATACTTGCATCTAAAAAATGATTTTTGGTATTAAATTATTAGTTGAAGAATCTTGTAAAAAAAAGATCAGTATCCGTGGTAAACGAGACGATACCGAGCCGAGACCAAGACTGGTCTCGGTCTCGTGCGCAGCCCTAGTTAAAAGTACATGTTAAAAACTGTAATTTAAAAAAAAAGTGTTTTTCAACCAAAACTTTCAAAGATATGAGCCATTGAAGCTACGTTTTACAAAAAAAGGTAATTTGCGGTGATCAGGATTCCGCAAGTATGCTTTGTCTGAAATTGATTTACATTTATTATAAGATTATTCTGTTAGTGATCGAAGGATTTAAAGAAAAAAAAAATTTGACAGAATGTCGACCTGTCAAAGTCAAAAGTAGGTATGATTTTCGTTGAAAAAACGGTCGATTTTCAGCTATAAAAAAAAAAGTTTTGCATTAAAAAAAATCCTTCGATCACTAACTCGGCTTAGATGTGTAAACTAAGCATACCAAATTGTAAGTAAATTGGTTTAATGGTTTTCGAGTAATCGTGATCACCGACTTTGAAAATGTCATTTTGAGAAAAACGCATTTAAAGTTTCAACGTACTTTTTTGTCAAATACTTAAAATGACCTTTGCTTGACATATTATTCCTTTCCTCAAAATTATGAAGGGTAGGTACAAAAACTGTAAATTTAAGCGTAAAATAAAAGAGGAATAGCCATTGAGCACCAGGTGTAAGTGTTGACAAATCTGGAGCGACCTGACGCGCAGCCGCATTGTGCTGTATATCCCATTTATTATTCACCGGATCAACTTAGAAATTTAAAGACACATTTTTAAATATATATACTTTAAGAAAATGCAAAAAAAAAAGAAAAACGATATTTCGAAAATTACAATTGGTGTTTCCCCCTAAAATAAAATAAAGATGAAGAATAAAATGAAGAATATAAGGAATAATTATAAAAAGTTATGATATACCTAATACGATTTAGAATGTTCAAGAAATAGAAATAGAATATAGTTATTGTAAGTTTAGACATTATTTTACTGTTAATTGTTTTATATTTTAAGACGTCTATTTATATAATAATATAATATAATTGATACGAGGTACAATAAACTTTCATTATATGTTAAAGCGTCTATCCACAAGGTACATGAATATTATTTTGCATTAGAATTTTATGTAATGTAGAATTAACATCTTCATCTGGAATCTCAGCTGAAATATACCGATCAACAGTCTCGGCTCTTAATATTCTGGAACCTTTTTTTAATATAACCAATAAATAAATGTGTAGTAAACTGCGCTTTTGAAATTCAATAACATAAACATAAGACTTTACTTGTTCAAATAGTTTATCATCTACTATAGTTTCGATTAATTTTTTTACTTTTACATGAAAGACTTTTGCAACCGTGTCAGGTTTATTACATGCTGACTGATTAAGTAATACATTTTTTTAAATTTCTTTCGACTTTGAACTACATATCATTGTAATAAATAAATCTGGTCTGCAATGAAAAGCTACAATGGTCATTGCTTCTTGATATTGTTTTCACATGCTACGAGGTGATCCTATAAATGTTAAAGGCAATATCAACATCTTGCCAATATGTAAATTATTTTCAATTTCCTAATTATGTCAATGATCAATTAATCCTTTGTAAGTTTCACTTCTTAATTTTGTTTGATTATTTTTACAAAAATGTAACCTAACTTTTTCAACTTTGACATAATTATCAACTAACTATTGCTGAATCATTCTTCTACCATATAAAAATTGATTGATCTTATTGATTGATTGCTATTATTCCTAAAATGGTCAGATATCTTAAGAGATCCATCTAACAATTTTCTTAATTCATGAGGATATTTTTCTGAAGGCATCAATACACCACCATGACTACAACAATCATTGTCTGAAATTACGCAAATTACGTAATTTACGTTATTACATAAGTGTACGTAATTATATGTAAATACGCAATTTTACGTTATTACGTAATAGGACGTATGAATGTAATGATACGTAATGAGCATAATGTTACGTAATGCAATAACGTAATTACGGCTGTAGGTAACTCAAGATTGATATAATGTGGGTATTGGGTCACATTTATGGTGATTTACGTTTTTTGCATTTATTTCGTAAACTAATTGGTTTCAGTAAAAAATGCATCATACATAAAATGTGTGATTTAATGAGATCTACAATTTTTGAAAAAAAAAATTTTTTTTTATATTTGCAATATTTAAAGAGATAAATGCAAAAAACCGAAATTTTAATCATTTTTTATACCTATTTTTTATCATGAAATTCGAATTTGCGGGTATTGTCACAATTGATTTTCGTAATCAGCGCATGAAAATACGTAAGTATTCGTAGTTTTAATAAAATTGGAGGTCTGCACTTTTCGGAACTGCACCCTAAAATTAAATTATTTTATTTTATTTACTTTCATTTTTAATAAAAAATATTTCTCAGTAACAAAGGGAACTTGCAAAACAATTTCCATTTTGCCGTCTTTCCCAATATAGGAGAGGTGTGAGGTGGTGAGTCTTCGAAAATATCAAAGATTTCTACGAAGAATTAAATAAATCTGACTCCTTATATAAAGTAAATGCTGCACTTCAGTTGCGTGAAGCATAGCATGGTCGCCGTCCCTACACGGCGCACAGTGGGCGAAAATGACAAAAAAGGCGTCAAAATTGTTTCTCCGGCGCAATTTTTATTGTATTTCAAGGACCTTGCGCTTAAAATACAGCTTCAGCAAAGGGCTATGAGACATAGGTGCGATCTTTTTTATTTAACCTACATAGTCTTTTTTACATCGCCTTAAACTGGGGTAAAAAATGATTGAATTTTGAGAAATGATGAATAACTTTAACAATTTTGAACTAATTTGATTACCCTTTTCCTCTTAAGTTCTTTGGGGGTCCTGGATTAAAAATTTGGCATTAGTTTTTCAAAATTCAAAATGGCGGATCCAATATGGCGGCCAATTTTTTTAAATTAATTGAATTCGCTTGAAACTTGTATCTTGAGGGTTTTTACGATCGCTGATTACGAATTTGGCATTAGTTTTTCAAAATTCAAAATGGCGGATCCAATATGGCGGCCAATTTTTTTTAAATTAATTGAATTCGCTTGAAACTTGTATCTTGAGGGTTTTTATGATCGCTAATTACGAATTTGGCATTAATTTTTCAAAATTCAAAATGGCAAATCCAATATGGCAACCAATTTTTTCAAACTTCATTGAATTCGCTTGAATACCTATTACTGAAATATCTGAAAAAATAGAGTTACTTGCAAATCATGAGTTTTAAAGAGGTTACTAAAAATGTTCTGCACAACAATATTCTTACCTGATACTAAATACAATTGTATCCTATTTTTTAATTCACTATTAAATCAAAGAAATTATTCCTTTTTTAAATGTATCTAAGTAAGACACAGTTCATTCAAATTTATTAAAATTTTTTACATAAACTCTTTCAAGTTTTCATTAACAAACGTCAAATTTTCTTATGATAACAGATGAAGTGAGCTATAAATAAAAAATAAACAAATTCACATATATTCAAAATTTTCCTTACATTTACATAGGTGACAATACCCATAAAGAAGATTGTTGCATTAATAAATTTGCAATTCCAGATCTAAACTCGTATAAAACATTATTTGTTAGTAGTTCTATATTTTCCAGAGGCAGCATTAGCAAAATCCAGTGCGAAAAACATAATCAGCGATCATAAAAACCCTCAAGATACAAGTTTCAAGCAAATTCAATTAATTTAAAAAAAATTGGCCGCCATATTGGATCCGCCATTTTGAATTGTGAAAAACAAATGCCAAATTCGTAATCAGCGATCATAAAACCCCCCTAGAGATAAGTTTCAAGCGAATTCAATTAATTTAAAAAAAATTGGCCGCCATATTGGATCCGCCATTTTGAATTTTGAAAAACTAATGCCAAATTCGTAATCAGCGATCATAAATACCCTCAAGTGACAAGTTTCAAGCGAATTCAACGACTTTTAAAAAAATTGGTTGCCATATTGGATCCGCCATTTTGAATTTTGAAAATGTTATGCCAAATTTTTAATCCAGGACCCCCAAAGAACTTAAGAGGAAAAGGGTAATCAAATTAGTTCAAAATTCTTAAAGTTATTCAGCATTTCTCAAAATTCAATCATTTTTTACCCCAGTTTAAGGCGATGTGAAAAAGATTATGTAGGTTAAATAAAAAAGATCGCACCTATGTCTCATAGCCCTATGCTGAAGCTGTATTTTAAGCGCAAGGTCATTGAAATGCGATAAAAATTGCGCCGGAGAAACAATTTTGACTCCTTTTTTGTCATTTTCGCCCACTGTGCGGCGTTGAGTAAAACAAAAATCACGCGCCGTGCCGCTTCAAACCGGATATTTCCGGAAAACAAAAACCGGCTTACAGTCATTTAAATCTTTTAACTGCAAATATGGTTTTGACAAAAATAATACTTTTAATATCTGTTAATAATATATAATAATAATTAGTAAATGTTTTTTATTAGAAACTTTTTATTCTGTAAATATTTATTTTATTATTTAATAGAAAATTCCAAAAAATATAAAATAAAATTTTCGAGCCAGTATCATTTTGACACATGACTTAATTTAAAGATTGTTATATTGTACAGAATGGAAATGTTATTTTGTACAACTGCTAAATGTTATTTTGTACAATTTTTAAAAATGAATTTGTTATTTTGTACAATTATTTAAAAAATGGACTTAATTCTAATTCCAAAGTTTTTTAGCTTTTTTAAAAAATTGTACAAAATGACGAATTCATTTTTCAAAATTGTACAAAATAACATTTAGCAGTTGTACAAAATAACATTTCCATTCTGTACAATATAACAATCTTCAAATTAAGTCATGTGTCAAAATGATACTGGCTCAAATTTTCTTCTATTAAGATAAATATCATTCGAGTCACTTGAAAACTTCGGAATATCTAAATCAAAATTAATAAACGATATAGAAAATTAAGCAAAATAAAGAGATAAAAATAGAACAAAACATTTTAAATTTATTAAGAAGATGTATTTATCTTCCACGATAAATTAAAATTATATTTATATATGATTAATTAATTCTTAATCAAGTCTTAATAGAACGTTCAATTGAAGGGACCAAAGATTAAATTCTAAAAAGTTATTTTAATGGAATAACTAATATCTAATTATTAAGTAAACAATTTAATAAATCAATTAATAATTTATTGATAATATAAGAATTACATGTGAGTGATATGTTTATAGTAATTTAATAAATTATACATTACTAAGCATTGATGAAAAAACCTTTATTAATTTTAATTATTTTATTATTATTTAAAGCCTTCGAAGTTATTAAGTTAAATTATCGACTTTATTTTGCAATTTTTTTTTAATTGTAAGATATATACTTGTTTTATTATTATTATTATTTTTTTTTTTTTTGTTAAAACAGTAGTCAATTCTATTTTTTATGAAATTATTTTTTACTAAAGAAAATACTTTTTTGAAAAATTTGAAAACCCCAAACAATAATAATTAACTAATTCTAATTAAATTAATTTGATTAAAAATGCTTTATTTATTAATTATACTTATATATATTTGATATTTATTTTTTCAACTACAATATAACTCATATACATATTACATAAAATATAGCTTCATTATTTATCAATTATTTGTTTATTTCTTAGATTTAATTATGTTATTCAAGTAACTTTTTGACATTAATTTTGGTCTTTAAAAATTTCTATCAATAAATTAGTATTTAAATAATTTTATTAGTAATTTTAATTCTCAAATTAAATGCTAAATTTATAAAAGTTCCTAACAATAATTAATTTAGTACAATTTTTTAAAATATAGTTAATATTTTGTTTATTTCCCTTTAAAATTAAAATTTAGTGCTATTTTAGTAAAAGAAAGAAAAATAAAGTAAAATAAAATGTACTGTTTATCTTTAAATATATGTACTTATATCTCATAATTAAAAAAAATTGCAAAATAAAACCGGTAATTTAATTTGATAATTTTAAAAGTTTAAATTAAAATAATTTAATTAAAAGTAGGAATTTCAACGATTATTCAAAAGATATTTATTTGTAGATGCTTAGTAATTATTATTTTAATTTATTAAATTGATATAAATAAATTACTCAGTAACATAATACTCATATTATAAAAATTATTAATTAATTAATCAATTAACTTGTTGATTAATTTATTAGATCTTGATTATTTCATTAAAATAACTTTTTGCAATTTTATATTTGGCTCTTTCAATGGAACCTTCAATTAAAAATTAATTAATTATAATAATTTTTATTACATTTCATAATAAATGAAATTAAATGTTTCTATTACATATAAAAAAGGTAGTAAGAATATTTGTAATAAATTGCTATAATTCTTTATCATTAAATAAATTTAAAATTTTGAAAGTAACATCAATTATCAAAATTTTTATTAAAATAACTATCATAGGTGATAAATAGGTACATCTTCTTAATAAATTTAAAATGTTTTGTTGTATTTTTATCTCTTTATTTTGCTTAATTTTCTATATCGTTTATTAATTTTGATTTAGATATACCGAAATTTTCAAGTGACTCGAATATAGAAGAAAATTTTATTCTATATCTTTTGGAATTTTCTATTAAATTATGAAAAAAATATTTACAGAATAAAAAGTTTCTAATAAAAAATATTTACTAATTATTATTATTTATTATTAACAGTTATTAAAAGTTTATTTTTGTCGAAATCATATTTATTTGCAGTTAAAAGCTTTAAATGACTGTAAGCCTGTTTTTGTTTTCCGGAAATATCCGGTTTGAAGCGGCGCGGCGCGTGATTTTTGTTTTAGTAACGCCGTGTAGGGAGGGCGGCCATGCTATGCTTCTCGCAACTGAAGTGCAGTATTAATTTTATATAAGGAGTCAGCTTTATTTAATTCTTCGTAGAAATCTTTGATATTTTCGAAGACTCACTACCTCCTGCCTCTCCTATATCGGGAAAGACGGCAAAATGGAAGTTGTTTTGCAAGTTCCCTTCGTTACTGAGAAATATTTTTTATTAAAAATGAAAGTAAATAAAATAAAATATTTTAATTTTAAAACAATTATATATTTAATAATTTATTTTTAGAATTTATTAAAATTTGTTTTTTTATTATTGGCTTATTAATGGCAGCCAATAATGGGCCAATTATGGCTTGCCAATTATGGCTTGCCAATTATTGGCAGGGACGTGGACATCCCATGATTTAACCAACAATGGTCCATTAATGGTTGCCTATAATGGTTCAATGATGGTCTGTTGGCTCCCAATATTGGGCCATTAACGCACCAATGGTTTTCTTCCCATTGGGAATGTAGTTTTCATTCGCATAAATGGCTCCATTTTTTAGGGTTGCGGACACATAGTGTCAAATCCGGAACCCTTATGTTTTCACTCGTTTGTCCGTCGCCCAAAACCATTACCCCTCATAGCGAGTGGGGGGTAATCATTGTCTGCCAATATTGGGCCATTAATGTACCATTTGTCAGTAATAGCAGTTTCCCATTGGCTTGATATTCGTGATTTTGCTTGTGCAGAAAAAAATATTAATAGCATACATGTTCCAAGTTATAACGAACATAATCTTGGTAAAATATTTTTTTTGGCAAAAGATGCAAGGCTAAATATTTTGAGAAAAATATTATAAGTTCAAAAGAAATTTACTTATAATGATTGTTGCAGTCATGGTGGTGTATCGTTGCCTTCAGTAAAATATCCTCATGAATTAAGAAAATTGTTAGATGGATCTCGTAAGATGTCTGACCATTTTAGGAATAATATCAATCAATTAATAAGATTAATCAATTTTTATGTGGTAGAAGAATGTTTCAGCAATAGTTAGTTGATAATTATGTCAAAGTTGAAAAAGTTAGGTTACATTTTTGTAAAAATAATCAAACAAAATTAAGAAGTGAAACTTACAAAGGATTAATTGATCATTTACATAATCAGGAAATTAAAAATAATTTACATGTTGGCAAGATGTTGATATTGCCTTTAACATTTATAGGATCACCTCGTAACATGTTAAAACAATATCAAGAAGCAATGACCATTGTTGCTTTTCACTCCGTTGTTCGTCGCCCGAAACCATTACCCCCCTCCCCATAGCGCACTGAAAAAAATACTGTGATGAGATTAGACATTTGAGTATGGTTGACAGGTAATGTAGAAGTTTGACAACTACACGTTCGAATTTCCCACAATGCATCAGTGCGCCACTGTCCATTTTACCTAACCTTACGATATGACTCGCGGTTTCACACAGCCGTATGGCTAAAACAGCAATACGTATGTCAGTTCCCAAAACAACAATAAAATATTGCTAATCTGCCCATAATTATCGCAGTTTCACGGAAATATTTTTTTCAGTGCGGCCAAACTATTTGAGATAGAGAGTTAAAATTTGGTACACTTATGTATTTTCACGTGTAGATTACAGGAAAAATAGAGTGAACATCATTGAACGTGATGTTCTTAGCGTTGTCAAGGAAATAACAAGATTTTTTTAAAAAAATGCATTAAAATGTCTATTTAGCCCCCCCCCCCTTATCTCCCAAACTATTTGATCTAGAGTATTGAAAATTGGTACACATATGTATTTTCGCGAGTAAAGTACAGGAAAAATATAGCGAACATGATTGGAGTTAATAGCCAAAGCGTTGTCAAGGAAAAACTTTTTTTTTAAAAAAAAAACGTGTCCCCCCCGTATCTTCCAAACCATTTGACTTAGAGGTTTAAAATTTCGTATACCTATGTATTTTTACGTGTACATTACAGGGAAAAAAGCGAACATTGTTGGACTTAGTTTTTAAAAGTTATTAATGAAAAATTGAAAAATGACAAAATACCTCTATGCTAGAGCTTAGCGTATTTATCCTGAAAGGTTGGGAATTGGCAAAAATATGTAATTTTATGCAGAATTTTTTATAAAACCATAAAAATAGTGGTTTCAATTTATTATCATAGCATTTTCTTCGAAAAAATGGAATTTTACCGAAAAAATTTTTTCTTTCTAAACAGCTACAATATTCCACAGTTTCAGATTATTTTTTTGTAAAAAATGTTTATTTTAATGTTTAAATTACTTTAAAAGATTAAAAATAAAAAAAAAATTTCAAAACAAAAAATTTTTTGTTATCAAAATATATAAATATCAAAATTATAGAAAAAAGCTCAGTCTATTTATTTAGAAATTTTTATCTCATAAAAGTGGTTAATAGTTTATACTTGAATTTTAATAAAAGTAAAAAAATTATGTTTTTAATTTATTATTATTCAAATAATCCAAATAATAAATATCTAATAAATAATTGGAATGAATCGTTAAAAATAAATAATAGAAAACAATTTTTCAATCGATTTTAAGTTCGTGTACGGAACCCTCTGGGCGCGAGTCCGACTTGCCATTTCACCTGTAATTTTTTACCTGTATGTTCTGAATCATCTATTTTTTCTTCACCGATTACGTTTCTTTATAATTTTAATCTTTTACGTTATTGTTTTTTATTTTTTGCGTGACTTTTTTCATTTTCTCATCACAAATCGTTACATCTTTTTCCTGCATATCTTTAGAATATATAGTATTTCATTATTTTCATCCTTATTATGGCACATCTTCTGTTTCAATTTCAATCTTTGACGTTAGCTTTTTTTTATATTCTGCTCTACTTTTTTTTAATTTTCTGATTAGAGGTGTTAACAATTTTTTTCTGGCTCACTATTCTTTGTAATTTCTCATTCTTATCATCTCCTCCTACTTTTTTAAGATACTTTAACTGACTTTCAACATTTTTTGATATTCTGCACGACTTTTTTTAATTGTCTCATTACAATCGCTAAAAATTATTAATTTGTCAGAATTATTATCTTTCTTTTCTTCTTTAACAGCACTATCTATGAGTTTTTTTTAGAAAAATTTAAATCTGCTTCACTACTTTAACATACATCTTCCATAACTGATATTTCTGTTTCTTTGTTATCAGTATTTTCGTTTTAATTTCATCATTTTAGTATATTCTTTCTGATATTCTGCTCTAGTTTTTCTAATTTTCTCATTAGAATTGCTAAAAAATATCTTCTTACTACTATTGTTTCTAATATTTTATAATTATTACCTTCTTTTACTACTTTAATAAAATTTGACGCATTTTCCACATGTTTATTCTTAGAAACATTTATATTTCTGTAACTATTTACACTTTCCACATTTGTTACTAGCACAAAAAATTGCGCGCTAGGCGCGCCTTTATTTGTTTAGTATTTAAATGATAGTTCTTTTGGAATAGGAAAGAATATGTTATGTCATGGGAAACTAAAAAGAATTGTATTATGTCATAGAAATAAATATCAGCAGATGTTAGAAAAATATTTAATCTTAACCTACGTTTCCTTAAAATATATATATAACAGCAACAGCCATCAAACGAAAGTAAATGGTTGACTTTTCCACCTCAAATTTACATAACAGAACGGAACAGAGTATATCTATAGGGAGAGATCGATATGATGCGCGCGAAATTCATTTTAAAAAACAGTTGGCAGCACTAACTAAACGTGACTCGCATGCAACGCCACTACACTTAGGTCTTTTTTAAAAGCCCGTTGCACAGTGGGGCCAAATGTACTTTTTTTGTCAAAATCAGTCTACAAGTCGCAGTTTTCATTCAAATTAAATAATTTTTTTTTAAAAATCTTCGTTAATTAATTCCTTATCGATCCCTCGAGCTCAAAATTAAAATTTTTGTTTATTTATAATTTTTTTTTAATAACAAAGTATGGAAAAATCAAAGTTTTGCAAAAAGGAAGTTTTAAGTTATTAAAAATTGATAAAATGATTCAAAAATCGTATTAGAATCGTTTTAGAGTTTTCGTAATATACAAAAGTTTATATACAGTACTGGTCACAAGTATATTGACAGTTACTCGCGACTTGATCAGAAAATAAGCCTATCTGCAACAAAATAAACTAGAACAAAATTTAAAAAATCGTTTGAAAGCGTTTGAAAAGAAAAATTAAAAAATTTTTTGATTTTTAACTTTTGAGTTGAAAAGTGCAAAATTTTGATTCCTCCATACTTTGTTAGTAAAAAATAAATATAAACAAACAAAAAATTTAAATTTGGGCTCGAGGGATCAATAAGGAATTTAATAACGAAGATTTAAAAAAAAAAATTTAATTTGAATGAAAACTGCGAATGTAGACTGATTTTTACAAAAACAGTACAGTTGGCCCCACTGTGCGGTGGAGCTTCGTTCCATGTCTCGACCTTGCAGACGTAGTATCTTTACGCAAAGTTCATTTATATTTTGAGTTAGGAGAAATAATTTTTTTCTCTTTTTTTTAAGAAAATTGAAATGTTTATTTAAAAAAAGTAAGTACATTCATGTCCACTCACTCTTAAGTGAATATCTTCGTTACAAAATAAATATTTTCATTCTTACATTGTTATAGTATAATAACTATTCCCGGTTGTAAATCTATGGGAGTAAAGGCTGCGCAGTAGATTTTAATGGCTATAAAAGGTAGAGGACCACTATAAAACAAGTAACATTTGTTAATAATATTTAAAGTTTGGAAAATAATGTGCATGAACATTTGCACGTTCATGCACATGTTCTTGTATCAGATTTTATTGTGCGTGCATGAAAATGTACACGTTCGTTGTTTCAAATTCATGTGTTGACCATCCACAAGTTCATGCACAAGATAAGTCAATGCACCTGTGCATGATTTTATCCAGAATCATGTATAAGTTCAGTAGATGATCTTGTACACGGATTGACAACCGGGTTATCCTTTATACCCTAATTAACAACCGTTAAAATACAATGTTTTGTTCCCTTATGTTTATGACCTAAATCTGGTTCAAACTTTCTCTGTAAACATGATTCTTTATATACTTATGAAATCTATTCTCTCCTAAGTAAAATTTTATTGAGTTGAATGAACGTACCCGTGATAATGCAACATACATTTGACCATGATTAAAAACATCTCTTCGCAAGTCAATTGATATTTTATTAAACGTTTGTCCTTGAGATTTATTTATAGTCATTGCAAATGCTAATTTTATTGGAAATTGTCTCCTTTTAAATGTAAAAGAATATACATTTTCACAATACAATGTTACACGATGCAGGAATACAATATTATTGCATTTGTCTCCTGTCAATATTTTACATTTCATGACATTGTTTGATAATTCTAAAATTAGTAATCTTGTTCCATTGCATAATCCAACAGAATTTATCCTTAAATGCAATTCATGTGGTGGTAAAGAGGATGGTGAAAGGGCATTTAAATACTCCGGCAAGATTACTTCATGGATATTTTCATTATCACAATTTTCAATAAAATCAATGCTTTTGTAAATCTTTTCGTTTTCGTTGTCTAATAATTGTACCACCCTTTTATGAATGTCATTAACATTAACATTTCTAGGTGCTAAAATAGCACACATTGATATTTATTCAAAGCTTTTCTTTTGAATCAAATCACCATACATATCTTTAGCGATATCTACATTACCTTGTACAATTATTTTTTCCGGTAATACAATATTATCATTTACATCATTTAATTCACCATTTCCAACCTTTAAAAGAAAATCCATAAATTCAGTTTCCTCGGGTAAAGCTCTCATATTCTCTGATAATGTAAATTTTCGGAAGTGCTTCCAAAGATTAGAATGTTTAATTGATAAATTAATTATTTCAGACCTTGTGCCTCCTTGTTTAATTGATAAAATTTGTCTAAAATCTCCTCCCAGGATTAACATTTTACCACCAAAGGGTTCATCTGATTTCAGTAGATCTCTTAATAATTTATCCACGATTTCTAAAGCGTATTTTGGAGCCATTGGCGCCTCGTCCCAAATAAAAACATCAATATTTTTAAGATACATTCCCTCTTTAGACTGTATTTTTATATTTGAAGACGAATCGTTATACAATGGAACAGGTAAACCAAGGACTTTATGAACAGTTTTACCGTTAGGAAGTAAAGTCGCAGCAATTCCAGTAAATGCCATATTACAACCATGTTTTTCACTACTTTTTAACAAATGCCATATCGTCGTATACAGAAAAGTTTTTCCTGAACCTCCAGGACCATTAACGTAAATGCATCTAGAATTCTTTGAAGAAAAATCATCTATTACATTTATCATATAATCAACAACAGTTTTTTGTTTTTCGTTTAGTTTAGCATATTTCTCGTGACCTTAAGTAATGTGTTGTAGAACATTTATATCATCTCTTGACTGCAGAACCTCTTCTTCATCTTCAACATCTAAGAGTCCCTGGAAATCAGTAAGATGGTATCCCTCTTTCAATAGTAGTTTCTTTATATCCCTGTAAGCTTTATTTTCTGACGTAGCAACATCAATCCGTCGAAAATCTTCAGACATTTCGATTTTAAATTGTTCCCACAATTCAAAGGGATTTACTGTATCACAATGAATTAAAATTCTGACATATAATTGACGAAGTAAAGCAGGCATCATCCGTATGGCGGCTTCTTTCATTGTCCTTATCCACTCATAATCATCTTCTATAAGTCCTTATGCTAAACAGGCAGAAGTAAAAGTTTGATAAATTACTCCACTAACTATTCTAAGAGCTTAAAATGAAGTAGCACCTTTTACTGTAAGTAATAATAACCTTAAATGAAACAATTCTTTTTGACATGGATTAATAGAATATATTCTTCCTAATACTTTTTCCCTACGCACTCTTGCGTTCCATTTCAAACTTTCTTTTTTCCATTTGTAATATTCCAGTATTTGAAAATAATAGTATTGATTTGCATTCCGATCACGCTTATTTAGGTCAAAGTAATCTAATAACTTCGTTTTTTTCCAAATCAAATGAAATTTGACCAGTATTATTTGTTTCACGAATAATAACGTTTTGTTCATTTGGCAAATGAATAGGTAAACGATTTACACTATGACTCCTTTTTCCTAAAGGTTTACTCAAAATTCTCCAGACTGCCTCAACCGGACCAACATATCTATTTTCTTCATAATGATTAATTTCATTATGGTTCATAGTAGTGTTATGTCACAACATACTTAATGTTTTTCAAATAATTAAATTCTATCGGTGGCCTTGTGAAGTGGAGGTAAGGTGTGCAGAACAAGGTTGAATAAATGAGTTATTTTTTTTTTTTTTGATTAAGAACAAAGAGTTTATTTCGACAAACAAATACAAGTGAGAAGCGAAGGCAGGAACTCCTCAATAGTGAGCTGCGTCCTTTTTAGAAGAAAAGCAAGTTAATAAAAAAAAGGTAAAAGGACAAAAATGAACGGGGGAAAATGAAATTAATACCTTTTTGTTTAAAATGACAAAATTTCCTGAGGCAAGTAGCACCAGTAAATGGATCGAACGTCCTTTAGATTTCGTAAACAGCAGGGGGTACCAGGCGAAAGAGAATGCTCTTCTTGGACACCTGGACTGCTTGTAGATGGGTCTATAGATAGTGACACCACTGGAAAAATAGTTCAGGCTGGTTCCTCAGGAGATGACTAGCTGGATTGAGGTCACTGACCCGAGCTTCACTCACGAGTTTAATTAGTTCAAGTCGAAATTCAAAATTCTTCACAAAAATAGTTTGGAAGTACCAAATTAACAATTAGGAAAACAAATAAACTTAGTTTTCCAATTTTACAAAGAAAAGTAGCGTTTAGCAGTTTACAAAATTACAATATTAAAGTTTCGATAATTTGAACAATAAATGTGGGTAATATAATGATTGAGTCTAGACTTTAAAGGTTTCGAAGGTTAAAACAAAGATGAACGTGGTTACAGGGTTGAAATTAGACTGAACGCCATACAAAAGTTTTTTTCTTATATAGTCAGCTAAATGGCTGAAATGGTAATAAAATGACAATTTGAACCCCAAATTTAATAAAATAAAGTTGTATCGAGGGTTCCGCTTATCGGTTTTATTTGTTTTCTCTGAAAGTTGCAATTGCCCTAATTATGAGGGTTCGTTTATTTTACTCTAAATAATTCGTTAATTCGTAGAATAATATAATAAAAAGATCTCTTTCAGTAAAAGCTTTTACTTCTTATAGTCAATTAATATTTCAAATGATTGGAAAAAAGAAGGGTTCGAAACCGATAGCTTGAATTGTTATCTAATTTATAGGTGACAAAGGTACGCACCCCTTTCCTTTATTTTTTGTCATACGTGCTAATATTTTCTTCCCTGGTAAATAATAAATGAAGAAGTACGCTCCCATTTTTCTAAACTCAACCACACGTGTTATGTATTTTTCTCAATAACAATAAATACATAATAATGAAAAAACAATATTTATTTATTATTAATAAAAATAAAGTCACTGACGTGACACCTCCCCCCTTGGAAAAAGCATAGAAGTATAAAACTGATATGCTTTTATTTCCCACTAAATACATATTGTCTTTGGTTTGATTACTAAAAGTATAATATTTTCCTGTCTTTTTTAATAACTTATGAGATAAAAAATTAATTTAATAGTAATTATCTTGGTTCTAATACATTCAGTTGTAAAATAGTGATTTTAATCGTTTTTTAGTTAAAATAGAATGTTATACGATACAAAATTCTACATTTAATTCTGAGTACAGTGATTTCAATAATTTTAGTTCGTCCTTTTATAAGGTAATACATCTGAGTTAAAGACAACATACACACATACACATATATTAGCAAAAGATTCGCATAAATCAATTTTTAATAAAAAAAAAAATTTACAATATACATGATAAAAAGTAATATTATTATAGTAGGGTATGGATATTTTAAACTGATAGCGACTTTTATACTGCTGCATATTGAATATGCACTCCTCCCCCCTTTGAATCAAGCATGCAATTTGACAAGAAAAAGAGAAAATTGCTTGATCCCCTAAATACTTTTTAGTTTCGCCTAAAATATCGCAAATTTCTTAAAGGTCCATTACAATTTTGAGCTATATGGTTAATAGAATAGCATCTCTCACACGAATCGTGCCATTTATGTAATATTATTCTTTCTAAATTATCTTGCGCAATTTGTTCATTATTTTCTAAAAGCTGAAATTTCGTATTTATTGTATTTATCATTTTCGAGGCAGCATAATGACGAGACATTTGTGTTAAATATGCTTTTTCTCCTAACGTTACAAGTAAATTCGCATTTTTCTTTACAGTGCATACCGATACAAAGATTGGTTCTTGGATTGTATTAATATTAATTACATGATAAGTAGGCTTTTTGAAACCGTATTCGGTACACATAGTATTTAAATTTGCAATAGGTGTAATGTTTGTTCCGTTCATTTTCTTTATCTGCAACAATTACAAACAATAATCTTTGTTACTATCATTTCTATTCTTTTATTTTAACTTGTTACAAATAAAGATGCAAGGAAAAGCAAGAGTGATTTTAAGGATAATCGCTCTTGCATCTTTATGATACACAGGATAAGGAAGTTGAAATAGGAAGTTAGGGACAAACGAATAGCACTGAACGAAAAGAAATAAAAAGACTAAGATTATCTGTTTCCATTTACAATTAGTGAAAAACATTGTCTCCAATTAGAAGCAGATGTCAAAATTTGATAAAATCTAAAAACTAGAATAAAGATGCTAAACCGAAGTGTCCTGTTTAGTTGCATCTATAGGACCTTCAGTTCCTTTTTGTCTTTTACCGTGAAAAGTCGTGAAAAAGAAAAAAAATTAAAATGGAGTTTAATTTTGATGAAACCGAATTTTTAGTATTTAAAGACGCGTGGATGGCTATGCTTCCTAGTGTAAATTTATGGTGGAAAATCTTGGAGATTTTTATTAAAGTGCCTGGTTGGTGGTGTAATTTAAGTTTTGATCAAAAGGGCCACCTAAAAAAAGAATTAGAAGAAGGACTTAGGTGGAATTACTCGAATAATGTGTTTTCAGTGGGAGGTAGATTATGTAAAATTAAAGATTCAGATCTAAATTTGGTGAGTAAAAGAAGCAAAATATATAAATAGATTTTTCCAATGATTTTATTTTATTGATAAATATTTATGCCTCACAAATATTATTTTATGCTTTTTTTTTATTTTTATTATTATTATTATTATTATTATTATTCTTTTTTAGTTAAATCATCAGTATGTGCGATGGTTCTCCACAAGAAATCCATTTTTTATTTCAACACAAACTATCAATTTTCGTGGAACAGATATTCGTTTACCTGGTCCATGGATAATTTCTGATAATATTCGAAAAGCAAAATTTATCCATGCCATTTTGTCAATATTTGTTGCCATTGACCCGTATAGAAAAGATGGTTTTGTTGTAGACGGAAAGTTATGGAAAATTACGGATGACAAAGAAATTGTTGAGGTAAAATAAGAAAAATTTATATAGATACGAATAAATATGTCAATTTATTTGTTAGGTATTGATTTTATATGTGTTAGCATTTGTATTTTTTTTATTTTCTCTTTTTTTTTATTTACTTTAGATTGGGGAACCAAATAAAAGGTACTTTCAACCAAATGTGTACCATGAAATATCGAGAAGATTTTTATATCATAAAAATGCAATTTTTTACTACCCTTGGGAATACTCAACGGGGACCATATTTACGGCCCCAGTTTTTCGCTTTCAATTGAAAGAAATCATTAAAACTGATATAAATATGCCCTTTATAGTGGATGGAAAATTGTTCATCCTTGAAGGAGATGAATTTAATAGGGTAAGAGAAAGAACGATATATATATATATATACATAAATATATTACTGAAAAATAAATAATAAAAAAAAAATTTCTTTTAATTTTATATAGATATATGTTCTTTTAGGTTCTTTGTCCTACACCGGCCTCTCAACCCTTGCCGGTTTTAAATTTAGATGACAACGATTTTTCAAAATATTAACTCTTTGTTAGTAAAGATTATTATTTCCATCTATTAATAATGTATAAGATCTACTAATATTCTATCTACTAATAATTGTATATATTTTAATTTTACTTTTATTTTTATTTACAATAAACATTGATATCATTACGAATACATAAATTACATAATATTTAATATATTTTTATTCATAAGTCCTAGTATAAAATATTTGTTAAATGATAATAATTAATTTTGCTTAAAAAAAAAAAAAATTTATCTATGTTTGTGTTAAACCATTTCCTCAATTATATCTAAATTAGATCTCCAGGCCGATCTTGACCGAGAAACAAATGTCGGATTAACATTATCTTCTATTATTTCATTATTAGGGACATGTGACACAGTGATGGAATTTATTAATTCGCTATTTTGAAAAATTTTAGGTATTGTCAAGGCCATAATTAATATAATTACAAGGCAGATAAAAATAAGAGAGCATATTATTGCATCTGAGTAATAAGAGATAAAGAATGGTTCAGACTTTGTTAGATTTAATATAGAATAATTTCTATTAAAATATTTTTCAAAATCCAGGATTGACATATCCCTTTTTGTCTGGAATTCTAGAAACAAGTCATTTAATTTCTCATTTTCGACTACTGATTTCTCAAGTAAGTATGGAGAAATATAATTTAATGGTACGTCCATTTTAGGTATAAAGATAGAAGGATTTATTATTTTTCTTTGTAGGCCTTGTGGAAATACTAAAGAGTTTAAATATTTAATTTGACATTCTGGATTTATTTGTAAAACTCCGGTACCAATTATTTCAAATGTTCTTTGTATTATTCTTGGACAGTCAATATTAATTTTTTGTTTTATTGGAGTGGAATATAACCAGCCAGAATGAGATTCAAGGAATATCCACAATGGTTTTTTAGTAAATTTAAAATAATAGTTGCAATTATACGGCTTTAATTTTAATAACATACTTATTTCACATAAAGGATTAAGAAAAGTACCTTGTAGAGGTGGTAAATTAATACAAAAATGAGAAGACCCAATTTCTTTACAATTTTTGAGGATATTTTCATTTAACGTAAGATACGTTTTGTTTGTCGATGATAGAGCGATAAAAGAAAAATCTGGTTTAATATATATTGATATAGTCTGACTAGTTTGAAATGTTGAATAAGTTGGAGCTGGATGGATTTTATACAAAGTAAATTTGTCATGTGAGATCACAGGTAATGTTACACAAAGAAGAATATAATTTTCTATGCGAAAAAATTTTAATTTTGATAAGTTCAGTAAGTCCAGAAAATCAGCATAGTGCAAAAACTTAGATAAAACATAATCATTTTGTATTATATTTTTGATATCATAAATATTTTGGGAATTGGAATAGAATTTTTTTGATAAATCTTCTAAAAGTAGTGAATAATTACTGAACATATTTTCAATAGCATCTATTAATTTGTATGAGTTTTGTAAAAATTTCGGGATATCTTTTTTGTTTATTGAGACACTATTATTATTTTTGATTTCCTTTGCTATTTTTGAAAAATTGTAAATTTTATTATTGAAATTACTTGGAGAAATATAAATATTTTTGGAAGTTTTGAAATGTGTTGAATACTCAATATTTGAGTTTTCAAGAAAGGTCAAACTAAGAAAGTTACTCAATTCTTGATCAGCCAAGTCTTGAGAAGATTGAAAAGGGTTATGGGGTAAACTTTCTAGAATAAAGTCGAATTCTTTAATTGTGTTATTAATTTTTTGTCTCCATCCTTCCATTATAGACAATCTACAATTAATGTATTCAGGATTACTTAGACAAAGAGTTTTGACTTTCCTATACGTTGAAAATAACTCCTCACAAAGATCTCTAGTTTTATTAATATTTGTATATAAAAAAATGTGATTTTGATTTTTTTCATAATGAAATTCTCCTAAATTTTCAAAATAAATTCCTGGGCTTCTAATAAATGGTTTATCTATTACGTTTCTGTCCTCAATTGCAAACATTCCTTGGATTAAAATGATGAAAATTAATTTCCAAAGCTTCATGGTTGGTAGGATCCTAAAAAAACAGAACAGTTTCTATTAATAATTATTTTACTTTTTTATTACAATTAGTACAACGAATTTTATTAGTTTTTCGCTTACTCAGATTTTGGATTGTCTTAAAGTAATTACGAGAAAATATTTTAAAAAGAATTTCTCGTTTTAAACAATATTTGCAAATTTTTATTTTTTGATTTTGTATTTGAAAATTTTGCATATTTGGTTTTAAATCTTGGTTTTCTAAATTTTTAAGTGAAAACATTACTTTAATTAGAACAAGTATTTGTGATTCAGCCATGGATTTAGCATAGGCTGAATAAACTTTATTTCTTAAAATGTAACCAGATTTAAATCTTTCCGTTGAAGATTTTAATATTACTTCTATTGGTAAATATTTAGGCTGCGATATGCCCTGTTGTTTGCAGAAATTTGATATTTCATTTTCAAAATGTGTAATTTCTTTTTTTAATTCAATATTTTCGGTTTTAAGTATTTTACTAAATAAAGTTTGTGCAACTTTATTTATAAGAGTTTGTATATTATTCCCGAAAGAAACGACTAAAAATTTTTCGTTTTCTATGGTAGCTTTAAATTTTTTATATTTTTTGTTTTTGCAAAATTTTGTTAATTTGAATACTTTACAAGAAATATTTCGTTGTTTCTTTAAAGATATTTGTTTAAAAGATCAAAATAGTCTTCTTTTTCCATGATTTTTTATTTAAACAATCGAAATTGTTTTGTTTGTGAATTTACTTGCTTCATGTAATTGATCAAAAGGATAAACTAGTGGATTTCCGTGTATATTTATGTTACCTACTGACGTGTTTTGTTTAATTTCTAAAGTATGTTCGTTGTTTGTGTCCTCTTCTTTTTTTGTACTGGTAATGGTTCTCTACGAGTATCTGAATTTGTGGTTGTTTCTGGTGGGTCAGGTGTTGCTGCTAGTTGTAACAATAATGTTGTGACAGAATTCCAAGCTGCTCCTAAAAGTTTAATGGACCAACCAAAGACCCTGTGTAAGGCATAACCGTGGATTAATGTATCGGCAATCAGTTTTATGCCTCTAATGATAATTATAAACCCTATCAATCCTGCACTAAAATTTCCAAAATTTGTTAGAATTTTCCAACATTTTCCCCAAGCTGACTCAGCTATTCTATATAGTGTTTTTTCGTCTATTATATTTGCTACAGAATATCCTTGATTAACTACTGGATCCCCCAGTATCCCTCGAGCTAAACTATTTAATATTATTGGCTTCTCCGCAGGAAAAATTATATGGTCACGTAATTTTTCAAGATCATGTTGGGAATAAATTCCACTTGTAGCAAGCGCAAAAGGATTAGAATATTCCTTTGTCTGTTTTGCTTTAGGTTTCAATTTAGTTGGTGCAAGTGATTCAGTTGCAAAAGGGGATAATTTATACCAAGAGCCACCAAAATGATACATAGAAGGAAGAAAAGAATTGCAGCTGACTTGTGTGGCCTTACGTATTAATACATGGGTTCGAGGTGTTAGAAAATAGGTTTTATTTTCATTATAAACTGGTAATTGATTGTAGCATTCTTCAGTCCTGCGATACGTTACTTCTACCGGTATACATTGTATAACATGTACTACTTCTCCTGCAGTTATCGATGTATAACCTGGTCCTTTTATAAAATGATATGCAAATTCGTCTGGCATCTGGGTTGCTAATGCCAATGAATTTCTGAATACTTGTTGTTCCAAAGCACATTTTTGTGATAATATATCTAAATAGAGTTCTTTCATTTCCGTTCGAATGTGACGTTCCAAGTAGACGAATTTAGAATTAAAGTAGGCAAATATATCCATATTTTCAACTTGAATATTCGATTCTTTTCTTAAAAAAGAATTACCAGGTTTTGTTTCCAAAATTAAAAGTTTTGGGTGTTCCGTAAGGATTATGGTATATGCACATACTAATTTTTTTGATTTTTGTGCCAAAATTAACGTTATGTCTTGAGTATTTAAAGAATACAATATGTCAGAATTTTCAGTATCGTTTACATTAAAAGTTTTATTTGCAACTCCTTCATACAAAACTTCATATTTTCTAGAGTTACAAACATCCGTCGGTAATTGATTCCAAAATGTATGTCCACCTTCCATGTCAAAACATTTACCAGTTGACAGTATACATACTGCGCCTGAGTTTAAATATATTTTATCCGTATTTAGGTTTATTTTTGCATAATATTCCTGTAACGTAATTTTGTAAGTTGCTTCAACAAAAACATTCTTCCAGCTTCCAAATGAATCTGAATATTGTGTTCCAGAACATGCACCATCATATTCTAAAGAACCTCCAATCATTACTTCGCGACTTGTTGTTTCGTTTACTTTTAAACCTGTTATTGGTACCTGTGCTCCTATTGCTAATACACCAGTTAAATGCATGGTGTTACATTGGTCGTTTGAAGTTGTATCTATAAATTGTCTATGACCGTTATAAACTTTAGAATTGTGGGAATGCATACCACAATAAGTTACTGTTCGCACGATTTCAACTTTGCATTGAATGACCTTTGTTGAAGAAAATTCATTTAATTGCAATAACTGTATATAAATCTCATTAGATTGTACCTGAGTTGCTGGAAAATTACATTTTCCCACTTCCAAAAGTGATATAGTAGTTAAATTTAATTGGTGAGATCCACAATCATACCCCACAATAGCATAGGTTGTTTTGACAAGTAGTAATGACAAAAGGATGACAATCAATCCGCCATTTTTAGATTGCATCTTTCTGCAATAAAAAAAAAATTTGATAATGTATATACTATCAACGATGTACATTCAAGTATTTATTTAATATGTGATAATTTGAGTCTGTTTATGTGAACCACCTTCGGTTTGTTTTTTAATAAAATTTTGACATTTCCGTTTTGGAAAATTTCTAAAACTTGATGCGGACCTGAATACTGATTTCCAAATTTATGTGGCTTTGGACCACTTAATAAAAATACGTTGTCTCCTACTTTAAAATTCTGAGGATTAATTTTCCTATCATGGTAGTGTTTAGATTTTTCTTTTGCTGAAATTAAGTTTGATCTCGCGATACTCCTTATCTCATGTAACTCAGTGACAAGATCCTTTAAATAATCATCATATGTTTCTAGTTTCTCGTGTTGTAAAGGAGGGTCACTGGACGGTTGACGTGCTAATTTTCCGAAAACTAATTCATGTGGTGTGCATTTGGTTCCTTCATGTACGCTGGTGTTATATGAAAACATGGCTAATTCTAGCCAATCATCCCATTCCGAGTTCTTTTCAATAAATTGTTTCAAATATTTTGGAGATCTGAAAATACATATGAATTTTTTAGTAAAAGCATCTGCAATGGTGTTAGCTTGCTGATTCGGTAACGCAATAGCAAGAGAAAATTTGGTAAAATTATCTTGAATAGTGAGAATACATTCGTTGCCTAAACTTGTTTTAGGTAAGGGACCTACAATATCCATTGAAATTTTTTCAAAAGTAATACCTGGAGTATCCGTAATTACCATAGGATTTTTTGTTTTTACACGAACGAGTTTTTTAAGTTGTCATTTCAGACATAGTTGAATATATTTCTGTATATCAATTTTCATATTACTCCAATAAAATTTTTGTCTTATTCTATTGTAAGTCTTTGTTACTCCCTTATGGCCGCCTATAGCCGATGAGTGTGCTTCTTCAATTGATTTAGTACGTTGTTCTTTGGTAGGATATTGAACGATTCCATTACAAATTATAATTTTGATTTTTGATTTAGAGAAGGTAAAGTTTAGTTCAGATAAGATTTCTTCCCATGATATTTGATTTATTTTTACAGTTTTTGCAATAGAAATTGACCTAAGATTAAGTTTTTCTGCGATTTCTTGCATTGAGGCAATTGTTAATTTAATATTATTCAAAGTTTTTTCAAGATTCTCTTTTTCATCTTCTTCAATTGGTAAAGCAATATGATACTGTTAACCCTTTTTAATTTCTTTAGCTTGTCCTTTTAATAAATTTTTAAATTTTGGCAATTTATTATTTTTTTCTAAACCTTTAGATCCATTATCAAGTGGTACTCCATTACAAGTTACAAAATACGCATGATTATCTTTTCTTATTGTCAATTGATCCCTACATTCTACAATATTTTTTTTTTATTTTCAACTTTTTTTTAACACGACTGAGACGGTAAATCTTCAGTATTAATTATTTCTTGATTTTCTTCATTATTTGCTTCATTATTTCCTCCATCTTCAATTTCTTCTGCTGACGAAACATCACTTAAATTGTTTTCATTTATTTCTCCTTCTTCAATAAATTCATCTTCACTTTTTTCCTTACGACAATTTTTTGATTTTTTAATATTTAAATATTCAGGATTTGAATCGATTTTGTGATTCATTCTAGGATTTCTAGATTTCTTTTCATTATAATATTCAGGATCTGAATTTATTTCAGGATTAAAAGGATTTTCAGGATCAGAATAATTTTACAGGTCAGATACGCTGGTATCTTCGGAACTATCATTTGAGTCAGTATCAGAATAATACTTATTAACTTCATTAATTCTTTCTTCAATTTCATTATTTTTATTTTTCTTTGGTCTACCACGTTTTCTTGTCACTGCTGTATTCTCGTTTCCTTCAGGTTCCTTAAGAGTTTTCCTTGGTCTTCCTTGTTTTCTTAATTCCTTTATAGTTACATCTTGATTTTCTTCTAAATACTTCTTGGGTCTACCACGTTTCTTTCTATTTATTTGCAAAGGATGTAATAAAATTTTTGGAAATTTAAGAATATTTTTATTCTTATCATGGTTATAGTTTTTATTACGCGTTGTTATATAACATTGATCTCGCATTATTTTTTTATCTTCTGGGGGTATTTCTGCTGGAATATTTTTTAAAAGAACTTTTATATGCTTTATTAGATTAGTCATAGATTTTTCGACATAAGTTGTTATTTTTTGTGAAGTCAAAGGGATTGCAGTTACAGGGTAGTCTTCATTTTCGGATTCAATGTATGAATAATTTATTTCCTCATCGCAAAATAAATCAGTTTTTTCTTCTTCTTCTTCTGATGATGATGATGATGATGATGATGATTCTTCATATTCTTTTTTTCGTATATACGTTATTGAATTTCTTGACAACGCATCTGCGTTCACGTTGGTTTTTCCTGCCTTGTAAACTACGTCAAATTCATATTCTGCGAGCTTTAAACGCCATCTGGTTAATCTGGAACATGGATCTTTGGAATTTTGGAACCATACTAATGGCTTATGGTCGGTAACTAATGTAAACTTCCTTCCGTATAAGTATGGTCTAAATTGTGTAACGCAGTAAATTATTGCTAACGCTTCCTTTTCGTAAGTATCATATTTTTTTTTGTTATCGTTTAGTACTCTAGAAGTATAAGAAATAGGTTGGTCTTTTCCTATCGTACCTTGGGACAAAATTCCTCCTATCGCGTATCCAGAGGCATCTGTTCTTACAATAAACGGCTTAGTGAAATCTGGCCTAATTAAAAGTGGTTCCTCGCATAATTTTCGTTTAAGATATTCAAAAGCATCATGTTGTTCATCTGACCATTGAAAAGGTATATCTTTTTTTAAAAGGTTAGAAAGAGGAACTGTTATTTTTGAAAAATTTTTTATAAACCGACGATAATATCCGGCTAGACCAAGAAATTGTTTAATATTTTTTTGATTTTTAGGAATTGGGAAATTTCTTACGGCTATTAACTTTTTTGGATCAGGTCTGACACCATTTTTATCGATTATGTGGCCCAAATAATTTACTTCTGGTCGTAAAAATTCGCATTTGTCTGGTTGTACCTTAAGATTTGCTAAACGTAATCTTTCCATTAGAACATTAAATTTTTGTTCATGTTCTTCAAATGAATTAGCATAAATGACAATGTCATCTAAATAAACAAACAAATCAGTGTTAATTAGGCCCGCGAGGCAAGCATTCATAAGTCGTTGAAAACAGGCAGGCGCATTTTTTAAACCAAAAGGCATGCGATCGAATTCATAGTGACCGTCAGGTGTGGAAAATGCTGTTTTAAATGAGTGTTCTGGATTCATTTTAATTTGGTGGAAACCTGATGCTAGATCAAAAACTGAAAAATATTGAGCATTACCGAGTTGGTCTAATAAATCAATAATATTTGGCAATGGATAATTATCTTTAATAGTTTTTTCATTTAGTTTGCGAAAGTCCAGGACCATTCTCCAACGTTTATTTCCTTGCGAATCTGGTTTTTTAGGAACTATCCAAACAGGCGTGTTATAGGGAGATTGGGAGGGTTTAATTATTCCTTGATCAAGAAGTTCATTAACCTGTTTTTTAATCTCTTCTTTATGAATTGGTGGAAATCTGTATTGTCGAGTAGAAATTGGTTGGTTGTCAGTAGTTGGAATAGTATGTTTGAGAATGTTAGTTGCTTCTAATCTTTCTCCTGGAATTTGGAAGCGATCGATATTTTGTGTTATTATCCGAATAACATGTGTTAACACTTCATCATTTAAATGGTCTAAACGCAATAATTTGTTTAACGTTTTAACGCGATCAATGCCCGAAATATTAAATATTTTACATAATTCATTTAATTTATCATTATTTGATTTAGTAAATTCATGCAAAAATATTTCTGAAGATTCTTTGTAAGTATTTATAACAGGTTGTGCTAAATTTAAGCAATCATTGTTTTTAGTTGTTCCAAAACTTTTTTCTATCTTTTCTTCAAAATCAAATAATTAAACTGTTAATATAGGAATATTCATTGCTTCTACACAAGTATTAGCAATTTTCAAATAAGCACGACCATTATTATTGGATACTAAAGCATTGCCAAGAAAAAGTCCCTCGCCAATTGATAATTTTGGAATATATCCTGTTTTTTTATCTTTATTTTTGATGTTAACAAATATTGTTGTAATAGTTCTTGCCGGTACTGTAATATAATCTTTGGTAAAAAAAGGATAAGAAGAATTATTAATTTCAATGCGTTTATCTGCATAGTTTATTTTTACACCATTATTATTAAAAAATTGTGTACCTAAAATACCTTCATGATTAATAGGAACGTCATTTGAAATTAAATTAAAAATTGTAGGACGTCCGAATATATTGAGTTCTACTTGACCTAGTGTAGAAACAGGGTATTCATTGATACCGGTCAGCCGTAGACATTCTTCCGTATTCACGTAAACATCTGGCTGAATAGCGTTTTCTTTTAATAGGTTCGGACCAGCCCCAGTGTCTATCATCATGTTTATAGTATTTCGAAGACCTGTTGCTGTTAATAGATATATAAGGGATACTACTACACATTGTAGCATGAATGTTTTCATTATGAATTTCTGGCTTTGTAACTATTATTTTGTTTTCCCCCATTTTTATAGGTGCATTATTTCCTTGCTCTGAACCTCCTCTGTTGCACCCACCAAAAGAAGGTTGTCCTCGTTTCCCGATTTTGTCTGTTGTAGTCTTCTGGCATTATTTCTTGCTCTGAGGGTACAATCTTGTAAAAGATGACCTAACTCTTTACAATAATTACACCTTTTTTCTGTATTGCCGCTAGTTTGTGGATTTTCGGTGTTTCTATTTGAATAATTAGTATATTGATTTTCGGGTTTTTGTACAAATCCATTGTGGCTCGAATTATTTTGGGAATTTTGATAATTTTGTCCTTGGAAATTAGGATTTCTAGGATTTTGATTTTGATAATTTTGTCTTTGAGGAAATTGATTTTTGGAAATTTGGTTTTGGAAATTTGATTTTTGATTTTGAAAATTTGTTCTTTGAGAATCTTGATTATAAAAATTTTGCCTTGGGAAATTTTGATTGACGAATCTTGATCTAGGATAATTTTGATTTGGGAAATTTTGGTTTGAAAAATTTTGTTTTGGAAAATTTTGACTTGGAAAATTTTGATTTTGAAAATTTTGTCTTGGATTTTGATTTGGAAAATTGTGTCTTGGAAAATTATAATTTGAAAAATTAGGATTTGGAAAATTTGACCTTTGGAAATTTCGATTATTGGAATATTGAAAATTTGAATTATCATGTATATTTTGTTTCAATCTGTTACAAACAGGAGCAATATGCCCTTTACCACCGCAGATTTGACATATTTGCGAATTTTGATCTACAAAGTTTATTTTATCTATAGGAGGTGTTTTTTGTAATGTTCTCCCATCTTGATCAGTTTTAAATGAATTATTTTTTCTCAAAGCATTACAAGCTGCTAATCTTCTTTCTACTTCTGAAGCTGCGCTAACTGTGTCTACTAAAGTGTCTGCCCTTTGTGTTCTAATTTCTAATTCTGGTCTTAGTCCTCTAATGAAACAATCTACCAAGTCCCTTTGAAGTCCTTGTTCAAAATTTTCATCAATTTCTTCATCATTTGACAAACGATGTGCATCTAATATTTTTTCAGAAATTTCTTTGATTCTATTCGCGTAAGAAATAACTTTTTCTTGGTCCCACATAAATGTGTTTCCTAGTTCACCCTGCAATTGATACACAGATTTCGATGGTGCAAAGGCCTTTTTTAGTTTACTTACTAACTCATCAACTGTATTAAAAGTTGTACCATATATACATTTTCGTGCTTCACTCGTAAGTTTACCACGCAACATTTTTACTAGATTTGCTTCTGCAGCGGCAGGCAGCATTTCTTTAGCTTCCGAACAACCCTCAATAAAGCTTTCTAAAGACATGCGGTGACCATCAAATAGAGGCACTATTTCTATAGCGTCTCTTAAGGATATTAATTGATTATTTGGCATATTTTGACCTTGATTAATGATTATTTGATTTTGAGAACTAGTGCTAGGATTATTATTTATATCTTTATTTTTAATAGAATTTTCTAATTTTATTGATTTGAATTTTTCAAATTCAGAAGTTTTTATTTTAGAATCTAAAGAGAGATCTTTATATTTAAGAGAATTTTTACGTAATTTATTATTTTCAGGGAATTCAGTTACATCAAAAAAAGTTTCAAGTGTTTCACGAGATTCTTTGAAAGATTTTTCTAACTTAAAATCTGTTAAAGTATCATCAAATTTATTTATGACTGTTGAATTTACTGGGTTTCCCAATCCAAAATCTGTAATTGTTGAGTCTAGATCGCTTTCATCTCCGCTAGTGTGGCTAGATTGGGAAATTAATGAATTGTTAGAATCTTCTCTAACTGGGAGTCCACTACGAGATGATAAAACTTTTTTATTATTTTCTTCAATTTCTTTACTTAATTGCTCATTATTTTTTGTTTCACTACGCGTATTTCTTTTCGACATAACATAATTATGTTAATTTTAATAGAATCCCATACCTTCTTTCTTGTATTTATTATTATTAATATTATAGACTTGAATATATATATTTTTTTTTTTTTTTTTTTTTTTTTTAGAGATTTAAAACAACATCACCCATTCGACACCTGTCCTCTTTACACACAACGGCCCGATGCACCAAAAATTAAAGTATGTTATGTCACAACATACTTAATGTTTTTCAAATAATTAAATTCTATCGGTGGCCTTGTGAAGTGGAGGTAAGGTGTGCAGAACAAGGTTGAATAAATGAGTTATTTTATTTTTTTTTAATAAAAACAAAGAGTTTATTTCGACAAACAAATACAAGTGAGAAGCGAAGGCAGGAGATCCTCAATAGTGAGCTGCGTCCTTTTTAGAAGAAGAGCAAGTTAATAAAAAAAAGGTAAAAGGACAAAAATGAACGGGGGAAAATGAAATTAGTACCTTTTTGTTTAAAATGATGAAATTTCCTGAGACAAGTAGCACCAGTAAATGGTTCAGGCTGGTTCCTTAGGAGATGACTAGCTGGATTGAGGTCACCGACCCGAGCTTCACTCACGAGTTTAATTAGTTCAAGTCGAAATTCAAAATTCTTCACAAAAATAGTTTGGAAGTACCAAATTAACAATTAGGAAAACAAATAAACTTAGTTTTCCAATTTTACAAAGAAAAGTAGCGTTTAGCAGTTTACAAAATTACAATATTAAAGTTTCGATATTTTAAACAATAAATGTGGGTAATATAATGATTGAGTCTAGACTTTAAAGGTTTCGAAGGTTAAAACAAAGATGAACGTGGTTACAGGGTTGAAATTAGACTGAACGCCATACAAAAGTTTTTTTCTTATATAGTCAGCTAAATGGCTGAAATGGTAATAAAATGACAATTTGAACCCCAAATTTAATAAAATAAAGTTGTATCGAGGGTTCCGCTTATCGGTTTTATTTGTTTTCGCTGAAAGTTGCAATTGCCCTAATTATGAGGGTTCGTTTATTTTACTCTAAATAATTCGTTAATTCGTAGAATAATATAATAAAAAGATCTCTTTCAGTAAAAGCTTTTACTTCTAATAGTCAATTAATATTTCAAATGATTGGAAAAAAGAAGGGTTCGAAACCGATAGCTTGAATTGTTATCTAATTTATAGGTGACAAAGGTACGCACCCCTTTCCTTTATTTTTTGTCATACGTGCTAATATTTTCTTCCCTGGTAAATAATAAATGAAGAAGTACGCTCCCATTTTTCTAAACTCAACCACACGTGTTATGTATTTTTTTCAATAACAATAAATACATAATAATGAAAAAACAATATTTATTTATTATTAATAAAAATAAAGTCACTGACGTGACAGTAGACTCACCATTGGCATTTCTAATAACAATGGAAGCAGCATCATGTCCTTTATAAATGAATTTATATAAATATTTCACAGATTTAATACTTGAAACAACTTCAACATTAATATGACAATTAAATATTTGCGACAGTTTTGGACAGTAGGGAACAACAAAACTATTATCAATAATATATTTATTTGCTTTTTCATATGTTTCACCTGTATTTCTTCTTCGATACTTTACATAACAATCATCTTCGATTGAGGTTTCTTCCTGATAATCTTTTGGAAAATTTTTCGAACATTTTCCATCAACTAAACACCAATCACCACAAGGACCGTGTATGTTACTTTTGATTATAATGTTGTGTAGTATGGGATTTAAATTTTTGTCTGGAATTTCAGCTGATATAAAACGATCAACACTTGTCGGTATTAATATTTTAAAATTTTCTTTCAATATTACCAACAAATGTATATGTGACAATCCACGTTTCTGAAATTCAATAACATAAACGAAAGATTTGACATCTCCAAGTAATTTATCATCAACAATGACTTTTATTAATTTCTTTATTTTTAAAGCAAAAACTCTTGCTACAATATTAGGTCTATCAGAAGCAGATTGGGAAGGCAATAAGTTTTCTTGTTTTTTTTCCAATGTGTATTACAAGTCATTGTAATAAATAAATCTGGCCTGACATGACGACCTACAATAGCCATAGAATCTTGATAATGTTGCATCACATTACGAGGTGATCCTATAAAAGTTGATGGCAATACCAACATTTTACCAACATGCACATCACTTTTACACTCCTGATTATGTAAATGATCAATTAATCCTTTATATGTTTCACTTCTCAATTTAGTCTGATTATTTTCACAAAAATTTAGTCTATCTTTCTCAATTTTCACATAATTATCAACCAACCATTGTTGAAACAATTTTCCACCATGTACAAATTGGTTAAATTTATTATCCCTTATTCCCATATTGTATTTTATATAAGCACACCTTGAAATGGTATGATTTCTCTTTCGGTTATCGCTATCTGTACGAATCATATCGATGCTATAACCTTTATTTCCGTATGGATAAAATATTGGATATATCCAAGGATCAACATTAGGATCTAAACTACTAACTACTTTTAATTGCTTTCTTGATTTGTTATAAATAGTAACATAAGACTCCGGTATTTTACCATCTGCATTCGTATTAAAAATTGCAGCTACTTCATTACTTCTTTGAAAATTGTACCTTCCTTTATCGAAACCCTTCTTCAATGTAAACAGTAATTGCAAGTCTGGAATTTTTTGATTATTTCTTCTTGCTAATTCAGTTTCTATTTTAACAACTTCTGACATAATCAGTAAAGATTTCGTGTAGGCATTACAATCTCTCATTATTCTTTCAATAGTTTGTAATATCATTTCATCTAATTTTTCACTATATTTCAATCTGTAACGAATAGCATCTTCTGGATCGTAAATGTATAATTGACCAAAACATGGATCATCACCTTCTTCAGGATATAGAGCATTATTCATTTGATAATAAATTTAATTTCCTTGTATCTTATAACAAAAAGGCCCTGGCCTTCTGCCAGCAAAATTAACTACATTAGCATTCAATGATGCAAAAGCAAATAAATTATTGTATAGCCGAATATTGTTCATGAAATGCACTGATTTTTCATACGATCCTTCAAGTAGAGTTACTTACTTATGTCATAAGGATAATGTACTGAAGGAATTTCAGCACCACCGTGACAGCAACAATCATTATAAGTAGTTTTCTTAAAATTAACTTTTTCATCTTCAAAATGTTTAGCTTTACATTTACTGCAAGAGAAAATCATTTCACCAAGATAATGTTCCTTACAACTTGATCCATTTATCAGATTCAATACAACTTCATTGTTTTCAGTATTATTTAAAGAAACAACCTTAGAGTTTTGACACGTCGCTGACACATTTTGCACTTCACCAATATTTTGCACTTCATCACTACCACGTAATAATCTCTGTCTTTTACAATTTGATACTTCATGTAATTCCTCATCATTCCGATCCATCTGACTTAATTTACGTCTATCACGATAATTTTTTTGATATTCTGCCAGAGTTTTTCGAGTTTTTTTTTTTTTGATGAACCTAAATCATTTTCATGAGAACACGATGCGTTAGATGTTAATGAAAGAGATTTATCTATACTTACATTAATATTATCTGCAGCTTCTTTACAACCAACATTTCGTTTTAATTTAAGCCTTTCACGATAATTTTTTTGATATTCTGCCTGAGTTTTCCGAGATTTCTTTTAAGATGAACCTAAATCATTTGCATGAGAACACGATGCGTTAGATGTTGATGAAAGAGATTTATCTATACTTGCATTAATATTATTTGTAGCATCTTTAGAACCAACATTTCGTTTTAATTTAAGCCTTTCACGATAATTTTTTCAATATTCTGCCAGAGTTTTCCGAGATTTCTTTTAAGATGAACCTAAATTATTTGCATGAGATCACGATGCGTTAGATGTTGATGAAAGAGATTCATCTATACTTGAATTTATATTGTCTGTAGCTTCTTTACTATCAACATTTCGCTTTAATTTTTGTCTTTCACGATAGTTCCTTTGAATTTCTGCCCCTGTTTTCTTTCCTTTTTTTCTGGGCACTGGTTTGATAAATTACTCATACTTGACATTTTTAAATATCAAAAATCTGCATTTAACTCTTTCTCAGCATTTCTATATTTTCTCTATTTCCTGTATTTCTCTGTTTCTCTGTTTTATGCATTTAACTCTTTTCTCAGCATTTCTTTATTTGCTCTATCTTTCTGTTTCTCTTTCTCTATTTTCTCTATTTTTCTGATTCTCTATTTCTCTATTTTTCTTTTTCTCTATTTCACTGTTTCTCTGTTTCTCTGTTTCTCTGTTTCACTGATTCACTATTTCTCTATCTCTGTCTGTCTGTCTGTCTCCCTCCCTCTCCCTCTCTCTCTCTCTCTTTCTCTTATTCTCTCACTCTCTCTTACTCTCTCACTCTCTCTCACTCTCTCTCACAATAACAAAAAATTTAGAAATACCAACCAACGTCAATAACAGTTCAAATACAACTGATTTAAATCTACAATTCACAGAAAATTTACATCATTATACAAATACAAATATATACATTTCATCAAATATATAAATTTCTTCAAATATATAGAATTCTTCAAATTTAACTTTTATTTCCAGCAAACCTTTTCATAATGAGGGCCAATAACTTTAGGAATGGCTAATAGCTTTATGGAAAACAGAAAAATTTTAATTCTTATTTCTAAATACAGGGTGATTCTACGTCAGAAAAATCACAATCTGCAAGTTGTTCACAGAATTTAATAATACTTGGTGAAATTGTAGTATAATATGAGAGAAATTAGTCAGCAAAAGGAATTTTTAAAATATCATAAATTGTAGGAGTTATACTATTTTGAATTTTGATGCAACATTTTCTTAATTATTTTATATCTCGGTCAATTTTGAACGGATTTTGATGAGTCACACACCAATTTCTTCATAAAATTGTGTTTTTTCAGAAAATCATAAAGCAAAAAACAAAATTTATTTTTTAGATAGTAAAAAAGTGGAAATAAAACTTTATTTATATTTTTTTTCAATTTTGACCCAAGTCTTTAATTTTTAAATTTTTTAATAATATTCCCCTTTCTTTCATCTTTATTTTAAAATAAAGATCATCCTGGAGACTTTATTAGATCTTGGGATATCGTCCTTTTAGTATCATCATCTCAAAGAAAAATACTACGTGAATTTATGTTTTTACCTTCATTTGTTTTTCGACATTTTTTTTAAAATTAGAAACTATTTACTGTGAAGATTTTTTTTTAATTTCTCTATTAAATACAGTGAAAATCAAATAAAATTGTTATTCTATTAATAGATTTAGAAATAATAATTAATTTTAAGTAAAAATAAGAAAAAATTTAATTAAAAATTAATTTTAATATAATTAAATAAATTAGGTAGTTAAATCATTATTTATTTAATAACAATATAATTATAATATAATATAATAAATATTTATACAATGATTTATTTAGTAAGCAATTTTGCCTTAAGGGCATGTGATAGAGTATGACGTCACTGGTATAGGCAAAATTTGTCCGTAACTTTTCTCTTAAAATATTGAATATTTTGTCATAAAACTTGGTAGAATTTCTTAAAATGACATGAGGAAGGTCTCTCAGACCCAAGTTTGTTCAAATTTTGGCTCAAAGTTGATTTTTAAAAAATTTTGCAATTTTTCGATAATTTTCAAAAATTAATTTTGAGCCAAAATTCAAACAAACTTGGGTTTGAGAGACCTTCCTAATATAATTTTAAATAATTCTACCAAGTTTCATGACAAAATATTCAATATTTTAAGAGAAAAGTTACGGACAAATTTTGCCTATACCATTGACGTCATAATCCATCACATGCCCTTAATAAAAAATTTAAACATTAAAAAATTTGTAACAAAATAATTGTCCTAAAATCTATCGCTTTTGTTTTTATGATACTTAGACTGAAAATTTGAAGGTTTCTTTAGCAGCAAAATATTTTCTGCATTGAATTGTTTAATTTCCATAATGTAATTAAATGTTTTTATTTTTACTTAAAATTAATAATTATCTCCAAACCTGTTAATAGAATAACAATTTTATTGAATTTTTACTTTATTTAATAAAGAAATTGAAAAGAAATTTTCACAGTAAATAGTTTCTAATTTAAAAAAAAATGTCGAAAAACAAATGAAGGTAAAAACATAATTTCACGTAGTATTTTTCTTTGAGATGATGATACTAAAAGAACGATATCACAAGATCTAATAAAGTCTCCAGGATGATCTTTATTTTAAAATAAAGATGAAATAAAGGGGAATGTTATTATAAAATTAAAAAATTAAAGAATTGGGTCAAAATTGAAAAAAATATAAATAAAGTTTTATTTTCACTTTTTTACTATCTAAAAAATAAATTTTGTTTTTTGCTTTATGATTTTCTAAAAATACACAATTTTAGGAAGAAATTGGTGTATGACTCATCAAAATCGGTTCAAAATTGACCGAGATATAAAATAATTAAGAAAATGTTGCATCAAAATTCAAAGTATTATAACTCCTACAATTTATGATATTTTGAAAATTCTTTTTGCTGATTAATTTCTCTCATATTATACTACAATTCCACCAAGTTTTATTAAATTCTGTGAACCACTTGCAGATTGTGATATTTCTGAGGTAGAATCACCCTACAAACAATAGACCTCCTGCTAGGCCAATTATTGACGGAACGAACCCTTGCATAATGAGGGTAAATAGCTTTAGGAAAAGAGGCGAAAATTTCGAACTTTAATGGAAAAGAGAGAAAATTTGCCTTTCTCTTTCTCATTACCTGCAAAAATATTTGCTTCTCACTCTCTCCAAAGAGAAGCGTGACTTTCTAACAGCCCTTCCTAACTCAAAATCTAACGGTCCTTGGTAACTCATTTGCATATAACTTCTTTCTTAGTAAGGATTTGTCTCTCTTTCCCATCTCTCCTTTTAACTTAGGTCTTTTACAATACATTTTTTCATACTTAGTACTGCTTCTTTTAGTTTCTCAGTCAGGAATATGAACAACTGTTTTCTGTCCTATTTTTGTATGTAATGAAGGACTACTACTATCTCCTTTCATTTCTGTAAAGCCGTCATTAGTTTAATAATCTAATTTTCTCTTCTGTGTCACATCTTTTACATTCCTCACATATAAATTATTGTTTATTATTTATTCGATATTGCCAATTCCAAGTTTATACAATTTTGTAAATTTATCCTAAAAGGAGATGACACATTTTTTTCAAACATTTTATACAAATGAGTTCTCATTAAAGCATGATTATTTACAACATTTTCAGGTTAAATAGTAAAATATAAAGAAACAGCAAACGCAATCGCGTATACACCACAATCAACAAAATTTTGTTGTCGTTCTACTCTTAAAAAACCCTGTAATAAGAGGGTTATTGAGCAAGCGTTTTGGCTAGTTGAGCAAGCCCTCTGCTCAACTGTCCTAACGAAAGATGGACAATTGGGCTGATTGCTCATTCACCCAATGCATTGAGTCCAATAATCCACAAGGTATTTCGAGCTTAAGACTGGAGAAAAAGCGACTTAATATTGATAAAACACTAAGAAACGTTAAATTAAGCATAAATACACAAAATTGGATAATAAAAATACGTATATTAAGAATAAATAACATTTTCGAAAAGACGTGATTTATTGACACTCAGAGAGCAGAACACCTGACTAGCAGAATAGACGTAGCCAATCAAAATCTTTCTACCGCGAGAGACTAAATTGTGATTGGCTACGTCTATTCTGCTAGTCAGGTGTTCTGCTCCCTGGTGTGTCAATAAATCACGACTTTTCTGAAATGTTATTTATTCTTAATATACGTATTTTTATTATCTAATTTTGTGTATTTATGCTTAATTTAACGTTTTTTAGTGTTTTATCAATATTAAGTCGCTTTTTCTCCAGTCTTAAGCTCGAAATACCTTGTGGATTATTGGACTCAATGCATTGGGTGAATGAGCAACCAGCCCAATTGTCCATATTTCGTTAGGACAGTTGAGCAGAGGGCTTGCTCAACTAGCCAAAACGCTTGCTCAATAACCCTCTTATTACAGGGAAACTACATTAGGTTTAAATGAATATAACCTGCATAAATATTCTCTTTGATTTTCATTTAAACAACCTTCATTAAGACTATCATAAACAAAAAGTTCATTTTCATCATAGCAAATGTAAATCCAGTGAGCCAAAAGTCGATTCCCTCTAAACAATATTTGAATATGTGATTTATTCTTATTAATTGCATTTATTTTATCTAACAAAATTAGATGTTTAAGAAAAGATAGTAACCCTAAATAAATAAATATTAAAGTTTAACTTCTATGATATTAAATTTTTACATGTGGATATTAAAGATTAACATCTAGATGTTAACCTTGAAGATCTAGATAGCCTTCCCTATGTTAAATGATAAATATGTTAAGCGTTAACATCTAGATGTTAAGGGTTACCATTCATTTTTCTCAGTGTGAGAACTCATTTTTCAGAAACAACTTGCACAAAAAAAAATTAACAAAAAATGAATTTTATTTTGTATATCTCACGATATAACTTCATAATCACCTCTTTTTCCTACATGTCATAAAAGTATCTTTATATTGTTACTTTAGTCAGCACATTTTGCACACTTTCATTTGAATCACTGACACTTTTCACATTTAATTTTTACTGTATATTTAGTTCATTTCTTAAATAAACACTATTTGTTCACCGTATTAAGAACTATTCAACACAAACTCTTAATAAACAATAAGCATATTAATACACGTAAAAAAAACTGGAGTTCAGCTTACTTCAACTGGAGTAATGGGAATCACAAAAAATAGTAATATATAGGATAGCTACAGCCTGGAGTAAAGGTTAACACAATTTCGATTAATTTCGATTGTCAGCTGAGTAGAGCATTACCGCGCATGCTCACGCAACTCATGTATCTCATAACTGTAGCTACATTCACTACAGTTGAGGCTGCTGTCACCACAGCCTGGAGTATTTTGACTACTAGTTTCCTGGAGTAGATGCAATTACAGCATTTTTTTACGTGTACTATACTCTTTCACATTAAACACATTTCTATGATAAACACTTAATAAAAAATACACAATAATTAGCATTATTCACTTCCACATTATACACACTCAAGTTCTATTCATTAGTAAAACTTTCACTACCATGTACTTCTATACCACGCACTAATGTATTTATCTGTCTTTTCGTTGAAGCTCGAAAATTTTTTCTCTTTTCCAAAACCAGTTATAACCCTCATCATGCAAGGGTTAGCTCGAAAAATGATGGGCTTATTTAGTCTATTGTTCGTATTTAGAAAGAAAAATTTAAATTTGAAGAATATTTGAATAATGAGGTAAAATTTCATAATTTAATTTAATTTCTCACTTTTCATTAAAACTCGAAAATTGTATCTCTTTTCCTAAAGCCATTATCCCTCATTAAACAAGGGTTTGCTCGAAGGATAACAATACCCTGCAGGTAGTCTATTGTTTGTATTAAGAAATAAATTTTAAATTTCAAGGTAATTTGTATAATGAGCAGTGGGTTTCCTTTTCGGTTTACTTTTAACAAATACCTTTTCTCTCTAACCAAGGAACCAGGTATAAAAGTATCCTTTTTCATTAACTGTTAACGCTTTTCCGTTAACTTTTAACGCTTACCTTCAGTACTCGTTTCTTATAAAGGAAATAAAAAGTTACATACAAGTCGTTTTCGGCAATGTTTATAAAATTATTTTGATCCTAGTTTGAGAAAATTGCAATTATTTAAGGTTTCAAAGTTTAGTTTTCAAAAATCCCTTTATTGTTTATAAAATAATAAATAATTAATTATTAAAAAAATTAACCATGTTAAAATAATTTTGTCTAAATTTTTTTTTAAATTAAAGGTAGATAAATTTGACATCGAATCTTCTTCTCGGAATTTTAACAGAAAAATTTTGTTTAGATTAAAGATTGAGAGAGACACTAGACCAGGGCCGGCAGGATATATGGGTTAGGTGGGTAGCATGACCCATTTGAAAATTTTTGAGTGGGTCATGACCCACTCGAAATTTTAGAACACTTAATTGAAAGTGCACTCCTATGTTTAACAAAAAATATAAATTTAATTTATATTTTGCTTATAATATAATTAAAATACTTTTTCTCTTAGTTATTGGTTATTTCTCGAAATAATATATTTAAATAAGCACGCCTTCTTTCAACTAATTAAACTCAGACGTCTAGACATGCATTTTGCAGATAGACAATGAATCTCTAGTGAGAAATACCGGCATCCCCCCTGTTTTGTAGATGTGGTCGCTACAACTTTTGTGAATGAATGCACCTTTAGGCCGGCGTCCCATGCCTCCGTTCTGCGTTGCGTTGTAATGAGATAAAAAAGGACAAAGTATGTACACTGAGACACATAAATGCTGTCCTTCCGGTCAAAAGTCTGATTTTCAAAGTCGCGACGCATCTATCGCCGCGTAATTAGTCTATGGCGTACAATATAACCGCCATGTAATCAAAATTTAAATTCGATAATATCTTATCGTTCATTATTTTAAAAATGTTTAAGAGTGTTTCAATAAAAATAAAATAGGAAGTAAAGTTCGATCTTAAGTGCTAATCTAAAAGATTAAGTGTTTGTGTTTATTTCATATAACAGGAAAATGCAGATCAGTGTTGAAATATTTAAAATAGCGTCATTAAATTTTTATTAATTAAAATTTATTTCATATTTAAAATATATATTCAAGCAATCCGTAAAATTTTAACAGCAGAACAAACCACATATTTCTTTATTTTGCGAAATATAATAAATAAAAATAAATAATGTTCGTCATTTAAAAACTAAAGTCAATTTTTGCTTGAATCTAATTTATATTAATAGACATTCAGAAACAGAAATTTTATTGAAAAATATTTAAAGAATAAAATATTAATAAAAGTTGTGATAGAAGATATTTCCAAATACCACTCCAGTGCTTTCCCTTAATCTTTTTAAAGCTAATATAATATAAATGACGGTTGAAATAATATACATTTTTAAATTTCAGCTAAAAATCTAATTGGGGCAAAATTTCTGTACCGATCCAACTGAAAAAAAAATGTTCTCAGATCGGACTGAAATTTGTACTCAATTTAACCCTAGGGGTGAGTACTTCAGTCACCAAGTATTACTATATTTTAACAAAAACTGTGTGGAAGGGAGGGGGGTCAAGTTTTTGACGAAGAGCAGGTATACTCCGTTTTGGTCATTCGTAACTTTTATACGGAAAGTCGCACATTTTTTTGTCCTATACATTATCGATAAGTTTTTTTCTGCTCTTTCAAATGGTAGAAAAAAATTTTTTGAAAATTAAAAATTTGACTTTTTTTTTAAAAAATCAAAAATTTTTTAGACTTTTTTTCAAAAAAGACATTTTTTTTTAATTTTTTTTTTTTTAACAAAGCTTAAAATGTGTACTTTTAGTACACCAAATATAAAAATGTCTTTTTTTTTTGTTTTCGAGATATTAAATAATGAATTTTTAGAAATAAGATGAAGAATATAATAATTCCTCAAAAAAATAAAGTTTAGGTTAATTTAAATTTCTAATTTTAAAGAAAATAAAAAGCTACATTCAAAAGAGCCCAAACATAAATTATTCTAATTAATATTTACCAAATAAACAATATTTAAATAATTATTAATAAAAACTTGATTATAAAATTATTGTTATCTTATAAAAAAAATATTATGTCAATTCTATTTTTATATTTAGGTTTATTTATTTCTATATTTATTTATTTGTATGTTCCTTTATTTACATGTTTAAAAAATATAATAAGCTGTAGGTTTTTACAATTGATATTGATATTGTAAATAAATTATCGAAAATCTGTATTCGTATATTTTAACGAGGATCTAATTTTTCATCCATTTTCTAAAAAAAGGTTTTTCTTTTTTTCATATCTTTAATAATAAGCAATAATATTTGAAAACTGCTATCTGCATTTTACAGGGTTTAGACTGTCACTGATTGGGAGTTATTTCAATGCCTGCATTACAGCTGTGTAATATGTAAATGTGTAAATTTGTGGTATGTTACTCCTTATAAAAATATGATTCGTGATTTGTACTGTATTTGTGTAATATGTTGTATTATAAAATTATCTATTTTTGAAAATAGACTTAAATGATTGAAGCTGTTTTACTTATTTTCTTTTTTATTGGTGTTGTTGGAATTCTTTGTTTTTGTAACCTTTGTTGGGATTTTAGTAGCTTTCGGTATTTTGCTTCTTTTTCTTTGTGTTGTTTTCGGCATTTTTGGAAAATAGTCACATTCCATCGCAGATGAAAATTTTTTTAATTGAAGTCTGTTATCTTCTTGCGGTTTAAAGGAATGATATTGAGAAGTACCAGTCATTGTCACTGCACTATCGAATCTGCTTTTTAACATTTCGATGGTTGAGTCATGAGTCTCTTTACTTTTAAAAAAAATAAGAGTTTCTTTGCAATTTTTTTTTGCCCAGTTAAATAAACTTTCTGCATTAAGAATGTGTTGTTTTGAACAGGCTTGGAGACTTGCACGAGCAGCTCCTCTTTTTATATTGGCTCCTACGCCATCGCAAGCTCCTTTACCATGGGCAGTGGCATGGTAATACCATTCTGCAGGAATACCAAAAACTTTTTCATGAGCCAGAAGATTAGCAAAAGAATATTTATTTTTAAAATGCTGCCTTGCTCCATCAGTAAAGTAAAAAACTTTTTTTACTTCAAAATTTTCTTTTAAATAGTTCATGATGACAGTTTGATATTCATAGACACTAGCAGTGTCATGTGCCAAATTGTCTGAAATTATAGCCATGCTTTTATGCAACAAATTGTCTTCTACATTGTAGTATATTACTACTGTAAAGATCGTTGCTTGGTTGTTGTTCCAGTGAAAAGCTTGGGCAGCGTTTTGAACGATAAAAGCATAATTTTCAGCGAAAGCAAATGAAATTACAAACTCACCAGGCGCTAATTTTTCCGTTAGACTTTTATAGAAAATTGCTTGTTCTCTGGCAATAAGATCATGTGTCTTCAGTTTACTTAAGCGTCCACATAAATCTTCTACAAATTCATCAACGTTTTGTACGAGAGTTTTTAAGTTATATCTATCAGTCTGTATCCAAACTTCACACTTTATCTCTTCAACACAATCTTTATCAAAAGCTTCAATTAAAATTTCTCTCAAAACATTTGTACCTGGACATAGTTCACAATCTCCTAAATAGCAAGAAATTCTGGGAATAGGACAGATTACAGATTTTATACAATCATGATAATTAGATAACTGTAGTTTATTGTCCTTAGTTAAATCTTCAATGTTAATTTCATTTAGCATTAATTTCACATTTTCGTGATACGTGCAAACACATACAGTGTGTGTGCCGCTACTTCCAGCTAACACACAATGAGTAGGCCTAAGTTGGGAAAATTTTGATAAACTTATTTGTACGTCGTTGTGTTCTGATTTAAATTGCTCATATAATTCATTTAAATTGCATAATAGAAGCCTTTTTTGCACATGCTTACGAGTTCCATCCTCATTTTTTACTGAAATGAAGTCCTTCATGCCAGGCATCATGCGACTGATGTCGTCACGATTGTAATAATCTTTAACTAAAGTCACCGTTTCAGCCGACATTTGGTTTTCTTTCCTTGGTTTTGGTAAAGACAAAATGCCATATTTAGCTACGGTATATTTTACATTTCTCGCCTGTCTGTCGGAAACGTTAAATTCTGTCATTAACTTATTACGACTCCAAGAGCTTGGTAGAAGTGTAAGAAGTTGAAATTGTTCTGCTAAATTATTTGAGTTTTGAAATTTTTCCTTAATTTGATCAAAAATTTCTACACACGATTTGTGATGTTCATAATCTTTATCAGTACATTTAAAATTACTTATTTTATTTCCAGGCAAAACAAAGTCTTCATCATTTTTCTGATCGTCGATTTCATCAAAAATTTCATCAGATTTTTCAAAATCTATTTTATCTACTTGATGCAGCTGTGCTTCAGTACACGTACTTGAAGTTTCCTTAACTGCTGCTGTTGAAAGATTCATTTCTTTTTGTAAAGAAAAATTACAATTCAAGCAAATTTTTGCACCTGGTGGAAAAGAGTATCTTCGTTGCACATTCGAAGACACGAGACGTAATGCACTATTTGTATGACCTTTTTTCTTAAAGGGATTAATGCATCTATTTTTCCAAACAATTAATGACTGACTTGAAGCCATGTTTGATTAAAATATCGACAATCAAATACAAACTATTTTATAAAATGGAACAATTGTTAGAAAATATTAAAATTACAAGCGTCTTGTGTTAGTAAAGAATATGTAAAGAAATATCTACAAACCTGCTTATTTACTCAAAAATAAAAAATTTTATATCTAATAGAAAACTTGTTCAGAAAATACAAAAATTTTGTTTGCTTTATAAAAGTATACAATACGAAAAATAAACCAAGATAATTTGTACGAACCTGAGATCAACGAATTCTTCAAGAATACAAAAATGAAATCTTCAACACTTCTTATAAATCATAATACGCAACTGTACTGTGGGAAATAAAAACTTGGCCCCCCAGTGGCAACTTTTAGAACTACTTTAAAATAGGCGCTAAATTTAAAAATACTTTAAACAGAGGCTACATATTTAAAGTAAAGAAGATTACTTTATTGTAACAGAAAGCTTATTTTAGTCCTTAATTAATCACAAACAACAATTTACACAATATTTCTAACATATTATTGCTTATTATTAAAGATATGAAAAAAAGAAAAACCTTTTTTTAGAAAATGGATGAAAAATTAGATCCTCGTTAAAATATACGAATACAGATTTTCGATAATTTATTTACAATATCAATATCAATTGTAAAAACCTACAGCTTATTATATTTTTGAAACATGTAAATAAAGGAACATACAAATAAATAAATATAGAAATAAATAAACCTAAATATAAAAATAGAATTGACATAATATTTTTTTTATTAGATAACAATAATTTTATAATCAAGTTTTTATTAATAATTATTTAAATATTGTTTAAGGTAATGGAACCAATAGTCGATCAACATCTTGAGAAAAAAAAGTAAGGTTTTCAATAAAACTGCATAAATTCGAAACCAACTATGCATTTTGAATTTTTTTTTTAAGTTATGTAGTTGAAGATCTGTAAATGCGTAACCGTTGAAATCGAATTATTTAGTTTAAGTTATTTATTCTAAAATTCAAATTTAAAAAGGACCTTCTTATGGGGGTTAGGGACCCAATAGTCGATCAGCGTCAAAAATGGCTGAAAACCTTTTGCACCAGTAGTCGATCAATCTTGCACCAATAGTCGATCACACAACTTGAAATACAATTATTTAGTTAATTAACTAGAAAAATGAATCGTAGTACTTAAAAATTAATGTATTTATAAGTTCTACAAATAAAATTAACAACAAACAAATAAAAATTACATGTAAAGCGCAAATTAATCGACTTATATCAAACTGTATCAAACTGATCGACTATTGGGGGCTGATCGAGTATTGGCGCACTTACCTTATTTGGTAAATATTAATTAGAATAATTTATGTTTGGGCTCTTTTGAATGTAGCTTTTTATTTTCTTTAAAATTAGAAATTTAAATTAACTTAAACTTTATTTTTTTGAGGAATTATTATATTCTTCATCTTATTTCTAAAAATTCATTATTTAATATCTCGAAAACAAAAAAAAGACATTTTTATATTTGGTGTACTAAAAGTACACATTTTAAGCTTTGTTAAAAAAAAAAAAAATTAAAAAAAAAATGTCTTTTTTGAAAAAAAGTCAAAAAAATTTTTGATTTTTTAAAAAAAAAGTCAAATTTTTAATTTTCAAAAAATTTTTTTCTACCATTTGAAAGAGCAGAAAAAAACTTATCGATAATGTATAGGACAAAAAAATGTGCGACTTTCCGTATAAAAGTTACGAATGACCAAAACGGAGTATACCTGCTCTTCGTCAAAAACTTGACCCCCCTCCCTTCCACACAGTTTTTGTTAAAATATAGTAATACTTGGTGACTAAAGTACTCACCCCTAGGGTTAAATTGAGTACAAATTTCAGTCCGATCTGAGAACATTTTTTTTTCAGTTGGATCGGTACAGAAATTTTGCCCCATTATAAAAGAAATTACAATAATATTAGTTAGCCTGCAAAAAGACTAAATTTTCAATAAATCAAACGGATTTTTTACAAACAAGTGGAAATTGCGGCTAGGAATAAATCACTTTTGTTGTTTTTACTAAATAAATTTAATGAAAAATTTTGATTTAGAGACAGGCTTGAAAATATCTTTGAAAATAAGTATTATACAAAAAACCGAATTTTGCAGCCTAAAGACAAAGTTTTTAATAAACCAGTCCGATTTTTTGCAAAAAAAATGTAAATTGCGGCTAGGAATAAAGCACTTTTGTTACTTTTACTAAAAAAATTAAGTGACAAATTTTGATTTAGAGACAGGCTTGAAATATCTTTGAAAATGAGTATTATACAAAAAACCGAATTTTGCTGCCTAAAGACAAAGTTTTTAACAAACCAGTCTGATTTTTTGCAAACAAGAATAAATTGCGGCTAGGAATAAAGCACTTTTGTCACTTTTACTAAAAAAATTAAGTGACAAATTTTGATTTAGAGACAGGCTTGAAATATCTTTGAAAATGAGTATTATACAAAAAACCGAATTTTGCTGCCTAAAGACAAAGTTTTTAATAAACCAGTCTGATTTTTTGCAAAAAAGTGTAAATTGCGGCTAGGAATAAAGCACTTTTGTCACTTTTACTAAAAAAATTAAGTGACAAATTTTGATTTAGAGACAGGCTTGAAATATCTTTGAAAATGAGTATTATACAAAAAACCGAATTTTGCTGCCTAAAGACAAAGTTTTTAATAAACCAGTCTGATTTTTTTCAAAAAAGTGTAAATTGCGGCTAGGAATAAAGCACTTTTGTTACATTTACTAAAAAAATTAAGTGACAAATTTTGATTTAGAGACAGGCTTGAAATATCTTTGAAAATGAGTATTATACAAAAAACCGAATTTTGCTGCCTAAAGACAAAGTTTTTAATAAACCAGTCTGATTTTTTGCAAAAAAGTGTAAATTGCGGCTAGGAATAAAGCACTTTTGTTGGTTTTACTAAAAAAATTTATTCAGCAATTTTAATTTAGAGTCAGACTTGAAAATATCTTTGAAAATGAGTATTATACAAAAAACCGAATTTTGCTGCCTAAAGACAATGTTTTTAATAAACCAGTCTGATTTTTTGCAAAAAAAATGTAAATTGCGGCTAGGAATAAAGCACTTTTGTTACTTTTACTAAAAAAATTAAGTGACAAATTTTGATTTAGAGACAGGCTTGAAATATCTTTGAAAATGAGTATTATACAAAAAACCGAATTTTGCTGCCTAAAGACAAAGTTTTTAATAAATCCGTCTGATTTTTTAAAAACAAGAATAAATTGCGGCTTGGAATAAAGCACTTTTGTTGGTTTTACTAATAAAATTTATTGAGCAATTTTGATTTAGAGACAGGCTTGAAAATATCTTTGAAAATGAGTATTATACAAAAAACCGAATTTTGCTGCCTAAAGACAATGTTTTTAATAAACCAGTCTGATTTTTTGCAAAAAAAATGTAAATTGCGGCTAGGAATAAAGCACTTTTGTTACTTTTACTAAAAAAATTTAATGACAAATTTTGGTTTAGAGACAGGCTTGAAAATATCTTTGAAAATGAGTATTATACAAAAAACCGAATTTTGCTGCCTAAAGACAAAGTTTTAATTAAACCAGTCTGATTTTTTGCAAAAAAAGTGTAAATTGCGGCTGGGAATAAAGCACTTTTGTTGGTTTTACTAAAAAAATTTAATGACAAATTTTGGTTTAGAGACAGGCTTGAAAATATCTTTGAAAATGAGTATTATACAAAAAACCGAATTTTGCTGCCTAAAGACAAAGTTTTAATTAAACCAGTCTGATTTTTTGCAAAAAAAGTGTAAATTGCGGCTAGGAATAAAGCACTTTTGTTACTTTTACTAAAAAAATTAAGTGACAAATTTTGATTTAGAGACAGGCTTGAAATATCTTTGAAAATGAGTATTATACAAAAAACCGAATTTTGCTGCCTAAAGACAAAGTTTTCAATAAACCAGTCTGATTTTTTGCAAAAAAGTGTAAATTGAGGCTAGGAATAAAGCACTTTTGTTGGTTTTACTAAAAAAATTTATTCAGCAATTTTGATTTAGAGACAGGCTTGAAAATATCTTTGAAAATGAGTATTATACAAAAAACCGAATTTTGCTGCCTAAAGACAAAGTTTTTAACAAACCAGTGTGGTTTTTTGCAAAAAAGTGTAAATTGCGGCTAGCAATAAAGCACTTTTGTTACTTTTACTACAAAAATTAAGTGACAAATTTTGATTTAGAGACAGGCTTGAAATATCTTTGAAAATGAGTATTATACAAAAAACCGAATTTTGCTGCCTAAAGACAAAGTTTTTAATAAACCAGTCTGATTTTTTTCAAAAAAGTGTAAATTGTGGCTAGGAATAAAGCACTTTTGTTACTTTTACTACAAAAATTAAGTGACAAATTTTGATTTAGAGACAGGCTTGAAAATATCTTTGAAAATGAGTATTATACAAAAATCCGAATTTTGCTGCCTAAAGACAAAGTTTTTAATAAACCAGTCTGATTTTTTGCAAAAAGTTTAAATTGCGGCTAGGAACAAAGCACTTTTGTTGGTTTTACTAAAAAAATTTAATGACAAATTTTGGTTTAGAGACAGGCTTGAAAAAATCTTTGAAAATGAGTATTATACAAAAAACCGAATTTTGCTGCCTAAAGACAAAGTTTTTAATAAACCAGTCTGATTTTTTGCAAAAAAGTGTAAATTCCGGCTAGAAATAAAGCACTTTTGTTACTTTTACTACAAAAATTAAGTGACAAATTTTGATTTAGAGACAGGCTTGAAATATCTTTGAAAATGAGTATTATACAAAAAACCGAATTTTGCTGCCTAAAGACAAAGTTTTTAATAAACCAGTCTGATTTTTTGCAAAAAAGTGTAAATTGCGACTAAGAATAAAGCATTATGTTGGTTTTACTAAAAAAATTTAATGACAAATTTTGATTTAGAGACAGGCTTGAAAATATCTTTGAAAATGAGTATTATACAAAAAACCGAATTTTGCTGCCTAAGACAAAGTTTTTAATAAACCAGTCTGATTTTTTGCAAAAAAAGTGTAACTTGCGGCTAGGAATAAAGCACTTTTGTTGCTTTTACTAAAAAAATTTAATGACAAATTTTGATTTGACGACAGGCTTGAAAATATCTTTGAAAATGAGTATTATACAAAAATCCAAATTTTGCTGCCTAAAGACAAAGTTTTTAATAAACCAGTCTGATTTTTTGCAAAAAAGTGTAAATTTCGGCTAGGAATAAAGCACTTTTGTTGGTTTTACTAAAAAAATTTAATGACAAATTTTGGTTTAGAGACAGGCTTGAAAATATCTTTGAAAATGAGTATTATACAAAAAACCGAATTTTGCTGCCTAAAGACAAATTTTTCAATAAACCAGTCTGATTTTTTGCAAAAAAGTGTAAATTAAGCCTAGGAATAAAGCACTTTTGTTGGTTTTACTAAAAAAATTTATTCAGCAATTTTGATTTAGAGACAGGCTTGAAAATATCTTTGAAAATGAGTATTATACAAAACACCGAATTTTGCTGCCTAAAGACAAAGTTTTTAATAAACCAGTCTGATTTTTTGAAAACCAGTGTAAATTGCGGCTAGGAATAAAGCACTTTTGTTACTTTACTAAAAAAATTTAATGACAAATTTTGATTTAGAGACAGGCTTGAAAATATCTTTGAAAATGAGTATTATACAAAAAACCGAATTTTGCTGCCTAAAGACAATGTTTTTAATAAACCAGTCTGATTTGTTGCAAAAAAGTGTAAATTGCGGCTAGGAATAAAGCACTTTTGTTGGTTTTACTAAAAAAATTTATTCAGCAATTTTAATTTAGAGTCAGACTTGAAAATATCTTTGAAAATGAGTATTATACAAAAAACCGAATGTTGCTGCCTAAAGACAATGTTTTTAATAAACCAGTCTGATTTTTTGCAAAAAAGTGTAAATTGCGGCTAGGAATAAAGCACTTTTGTTGGTTTTACTAAAAAAATTTATTCAGCAATTTTAATTTAGAGTCAGGCTTGAAAATATCTTTGAAAATGAGTATTATACAAAAAACCGAATTTTGCTGCCTAAAGACAAAGTTTTTAATAAATCCGTCTGATTTTTTGAAAACAAGAATAAATTGCGGCTTGGAATAAAGCACTTTTGTTGGTTTTACTAATAAAATTTATTGAGCAATTTTGATTGAGAGACAGGCTTGAAAATATCTTTGAAAATGAGTATTATACAAAAAACCGAATTTTGCTGCCTAAAGACAAAGTTTTTAATAAACCAGTCTGATTTTTTGCAAAAAAGTGTAAATTGCGGCTAGGAATAAAGCACTTTTGTTGGTTTTACTAAAAAAATTTATTCAGCAATTTTAATTTAGAGTCAGGCTTGAAAATATCTTTGAAAATGAGTATTATACAAAAAACCGAATTTTGCTGCCTAAAGACAATGTTTTTAATAAACCAGTCTGATTTTTTGCAAAAAAAATGTAAATTGCGGCTAGGAATAAAGCACTTTTGTTACTTTTACTAAAAAAATTTAATGACAAATTTTGGTTTAGAGACAGGCTTGAAAATATCTTTGAAAATGAGTATTATACAAAAAACCGAATTTTGCTGCCTAAAGACAAAGTTTTAATTAAACCAGTCTGATTTTTTGCAAAAAAAGTGTAAATTGCGGCTAGGAATAAAGCACTTTTGTTACTTTTACTAAAAAAATTAAGTGACAAATTTTGATTTAGAGATAGGCTTGAAATATCTTTGAAAATGAGTATTATACAAAAAACCGAATTTTGCTGCCTAAAGACAAAGTTTTCAATAAACCAGTCTGATTTTTTGAAAAAAAGTGTAAATTGAGGCTAGGAATAAAGCACTTTTGTTGGTTTTACTAAAAAAATTTATTCAGCAATTTTGATTTAGAGACAGGCTTGAAAATATCTTTGAAAATGAGTATTATACAAAAAACCGAATTTTGCTGCCTAAAGACAAAGTTTTTAACAAACCAGTGTGGTTTTTTGCAAAAAAGTGTAAATTGCGGCTAGCAATAAGGCACTTTTGTTACTTTTACTACAAAAATTAAGTGACAAATTTTGATTTAGAGACAGGCTTGAAATATCTTTGAAAATGAGTATTATACAAAAAACCGAATTTTGCTGCCTAAAGACAAAGTTTTTAATAAACCAGTCTGATTTTTTTCAAAAAAGTGTAAATTGTGGCTAGGAATAAAGCACTTTTGTTACTTTTACTACAAAAATTAAGGGACAAATTTTGATTTAGAGACAGGCTTGAAAATATCTTTGAAAATGAGTATTATACAAAAATCCGAATTTTGCTGCCTAAAGACAAAGTTTTTAATAAACCAGTCTGATTTTTTGCAAAAAGTTTAAATTGCGGCTAGGAACAAAGCACTTTTGTTGGTTTTACTAAAAAAATTTAATGACAAATTTTGGTTTAGAGACAGGCTTGAAAAAATCTTTGAAAATGAGTATTATACAAAAAACCGAATTTTGCTGCCTAAAGACAAAGTTTTTAATAAACCAGTCTGATTTTTTGCAAAAAAGTGTAAATTCCGGCTAGAAATAAAGCACTTTTGTTACTTTTACTACAAAAATTAAGTGACAAATTTTGATTTAGAGACAGGCTTGAAATATCTTTGAAAATGAGTATTATACAAAAAACCGAATTTTGCTGCCTAAAGACAAAGTTTTTAATAAACCAGTCTGATTTTTTGCAAAAAAGTGTAAATTGCGACTAAGAATAAAGCATTATGTTGGTTTTACTAAAAAAATTTAATGACAAATTTTGATTTAGAGACAGGCTTGAAAATATCTTTGAAAATGAGTATTATACAAAAAACCGAATTTTGCTGCCTAAGACAAAGTTTTTAATAAACCAGTCTGATTTTTTGCAAAAAAAGTGTAACTTGCGGCTAGGAATAAAGCACTTTTGTTGCTTTTACTAAAAAAATTTAATGACAAATTTTGATTTGACGACAGGCTTGAAAATATCTTTGAAAATGAGTATTATACAAAAATCCAAATTTTGCTGTCTAAGACAAAGTTTTTAATAAACCAGTCTGATTTTTTGCAAAAAAGTGTAAATTTCGGCTAGGAATAAAGCACTTTTGTTGGTTTTACTAAAAAAATTTAATGACAAATTTTGGTTTAGAGACAGGCTTGAAAATATCTTTGAAAATGAGTATTATACAAAAAACCGAATTTTGCTGCCTAAAGACAAATTTTTCAATAAACCAGTCTGATTTTTTGCAAAAAAGTGTAAATTAAGCCTAGGAATAAAGCACTTTTGTTGGTTTTACTAAAAAAATTTATTCAGCAATTTTGATTTAGAGACAGGCTTGAAAATATCTTTGAAAATGAGTATTATACAAAACACCGAATTTTGCTGCCTAAAGACAAAGTTTTTAATAAACCAGTCTGATTTTTTGAAAACCAGTGTAAATTGCGGCTAGGAATAAAGCACTTTTGTTACTTTACTAAAAAAATTTAATGACAAATTTTGATTTAGAGACAGGCTTGAAAATATCTTTGAAAATGAGTATTATACAAAAAACCGAATTTTGCTGCCTAAAGACAATGTTTTTAATAAACCAGTCTGATTTGTTGCAAAAAAGTGTAAATTGCGGCTAGGAATAAAGCACTTTTGTTGGTTTTACTAAAAAAATTTATTCAGCAATTTTAATTTAGAGTCAGACTTGAAAATATCTTTGAAAATGAGTATTATACAAAAAACCGAATGTTGCTGCCTAAAGACAATGTTTTTAATAAACCAGTCTGATTTTTTGCAAAAAAGTGTAAATTGCGGCTAGGAATAAAGCACTTTTGTTGGTTTTACTAAAAAAATTTATTCAGCAATTTTAATTTAGAGTCAGGCTTGAAAATATCTTTGAAAATGAGTATTATACAAAAAACCGAATTTTGCTGCCTAAAGACAAAGTTTTTAATAAATCCGTCTGATTTTTTGAAAACAAGAATAAATTGCGGCTTGGAATAAAGCACTTTTGTTGGTTTTACTAATAAAATTTATTGAGCAATTTTGATTGAGAGACAGGCTTGAAAATATCTTTGAAAATGAGTATTATACAAAAAACCGAATTTTGCTGCCTAAAGACAAAGTTTTTAATAAACCAGTCTGATTTTTTGCAAAAAAGTGTAAATTGCGGCTAGGAATAAAGCACTTTTGTTGGTTTTACTAAAAAAATTTATTCAGCAATTTTAATTTAGAGTCAGGCTTGAAAATATCTTTGAAAATGAGTATTATACAAAAAACCGAATTTTGCTGCCTAAAGACAATGTTTTTAATAAACCAGTCTGATTTTTTGCAAAAAAAATGTAAATTGCGGCTAGGAATAAAGCACTTTTGTTACTTTTACTAAAAAAATTTAATGACAAATTTTGGTTTAGAGACAGGCTTGAAAATATCTTTGAAAATGAGTATTATACAAAAAACCGAATTTTGCTGCCTAAAGACAAAGTTTTAATTAAACCAGTCTGATTTTTTGCAAAAAAAGTGTAAATTGCGGCTAGGAATAAAGCACTTTTGTTACTTTTACTAAAAAAATTAAGTGACAAATTTTGATTTAGAGATAGGCTTGAAATATCTTTGAAAATGAGTATTATACAAAAAACCGAATTTTGCTGCCTAAAGACAAAGTTTTCAATAAACCAGTCTGATTTTTTGAAAAAAAGTGTAAATTGAGGCTAGGAATAAAGCACTTTTGTTGGTTTTACTAAAAAAATTTATTCAGCAATTTTGATTTAGAGACAGGCTTGAAAATATCTTTGAAAATGAGTATTATACAAAAAACCGAATTTTGCTGCCTAAAGACAAAGTTTTTAACAAACCAGTGTGGTTTTTTGCAAAAAAGTGTAAATTGCGGCTAGCAATAAGGCACTTTTGTTACTTTTACTACAAAAATTAAGTGACAAATTTTGATTTAGAGACAGGCTTGAAATATCTTTGAAAATGAGTATTATACAAAAAACCGAATTTTGCTGCCTAAAGACAAAGTTTTTAATAAACCAGTCTGATTTTTTTCAAAAAAGTGTAAATTGTGGCTAGGAATAAAGCACTTTTGTTACTTTTACTACAAAAATTAAGGGACAAATTTTGATTTAGAGACAGGCTTGAAAATATCTTTGAAAATGAGTATTATACAAAAATCCGAATTTTGCTGCCTAAAGACAAAGTTTTTAATAAACCAGTCTGATTTTTTGCAAAAAGTGTAAATTGCGGCTAGGAATAAAGCACTTTTGTTGGTTTTACTAAAAAAATTTAATGACAAATTTTGGTTTAGAGACAGGCTTGAAAAAATCTTTGAAAATGAGTATTATACAAAAAACCGAATTTTGCTGCCTAAAGACAAAGTTTTTAATAAACCAGTCTGATTTTTTGCAAAAAAGTGTAAATTGCGGCTAGGAATAAAGCACTTTTGTTACTTTTACTACAAAAATTAAGTGACAAATTTTGATTTAGAGACAGGCTTGAAATATCTTTGAAAATGAGTATTATACAAAAAACCGAATTTTGCTGCCTAAAGACAAAGTTTTTAATAAACCAGTCTGATTTTTTGCAAAAAAGTGTAAATTGCGACTAAGAATAAAGCATTATGTTGGTTTTACTAAAAAAATTTAATGACAAATTTTGATTTAGAGACAGGCTTGAAAATATCTTTGAAAATGAGTATTATACAAAAAACCGAATTTTGCTGCCTAAGACAAAGTTTTTAATAAACCAGTCTGATTTTTTGCAAAAAAAGTTTAACTTGCGGCTAGGAATAAAGCACTTTTGTTGCTTTTACTAAAAAAATTTAATGACAAATTTTGATTTGACGACAGGCTTGAAAATATCTTTGAAAATGAGTATTATACAAAAAACCGAATTTTGCTGCCTAAAGACAAAGTTTTCAATAAACCAGTCTGATTTTTTGCAAAAAAGTGTAAATTAAGCCTAGGAATAAAGCACTTTTGTTGGTTTTACTAAAAAAATGTAATGACAAATTTTGATTTAGAGACAGGCTTGAAAATATCTTTGAAAATGAGTATTAAACAAAAAACTGAATTTTGCTGCCTAAAGACAAAGTTTTTAATAAACCAGTCTGATTTTTTGAAAACAAGTGTAAATTGCGGCTAGCAATAAAGCACTTTTGTTACTTTACTAAAAAATTTTAATGACAAATTTTGATTTAGAGACAGGCTTGAAAATATCTTTGAAAATGAGTATTATACAAAAAACCGAATTTTGCTGCCTAAAGACAATGTTTTTAATAAACCAGTCTGATTTTTTGCAAAAAAGTGTAAATTGCGGCTAGGAATAAAGCACTTTTGTTGCTTTTACTAAAAAAATTAAGTGGCAAATTTTGATTTAGAGACAGGCTTGAAATATCTTTGAAAATGAGTATTATACAAAAAACCGAATTTTGCTGCCTAAAGACAAAGTTTTTAATAAACCAGTCTGATTTTTTGCAAAAAAGTGTAAATTGCGGCTAGAAATAAATCACTTTTGTTACTTTTACTAAAAAAATTAAGTGACAAATTTTGATTTAGAGACAGGTTTGAAATATCTTTGAAAATGAGTATTATACAAAAAACCGAATTTTGCTGCCTAAAGACAAAGTTTTTAATAAACCAGTCTGATTTTTTGCAAAAGAGTGTAAATTGCGGCTAGGAATAAAGCACTTTTGTTACTTTTACTAAAAAAATTAAGTGACAAATTTTGATTTAGAGTCAGGCTTGAAATATCATTGAAAATGAGTATTATACAAAAAACCGAATTTTGCTGCCTAAAGACAATGTTTTTAATAAACCAGTCTGATTTTTTGCAAAAAAGTGTAAATTGCGGCTAGGAATAAAGCACTTTTGTTGGTTTTACTAAAAAAATTTTATGACAAATTTTGGTTTAGAGACAGGCTTGAAAATATCTTTGCAAATGAGTATTATACAAAAAACCGAATTTTGCTGCCTAAAGACAAAGTTTTTAATAAACCAGTCTGATTTTTTGCAAAAAAGTGTAAATTGCGGCTAAGAATAAAGCACTTTTGTTAGTTTTACTAAAAAAATTTAATGACAAATTTTGTTTTAGAGACAGTCTTGAAAATATCTTTGAAAATGAGTATTATACAAAACACCGAATTTTGCTGCCTAAAGACAAAGTTTTTAATAAACCAGTCTGATTTTTTGCAATAAAGTGTAAATTGCGGCTAGGAATAAAGCACTTTTGTTGGTTTTACTAAAAAAATTTAATGACAAATTTTGATTTAGAGACAGGCTTGAAAATATCTTTGAAAATGAGTATTATACAAAAAACCGAATTTTGCTGCCTAAAGACAATGTTTTTAATAAACCAGTCTGATTTTTTGCACAAAAGTGTAAATTGCGGCTAGGAATAAAGCACTTTTGTTGGTTTTACTAAAAAAATTTTATGACAAATTTTGGTTTAGAGACAGGCTTGAAAATATCTTTGAAAATGAGTATTATACAAAAAACCGAATTTTGCTGCCTAAAGACAAAGTTTTTAATAAACCAGTCTGAGTTTTTGCAAAAAAGTGTAAATTGCGGCTAGGAATAAAGCACTTTTGTTACTTTTACTACAAAAATTAAGTGACAAATTTTGATTTAGAGACAGGCTTGAAATATCTTTGAAAATGAGTATTATACAAAAAACCGAATTTTGCTGCCTAAAGACAAAGTTTTTAATAAACCAGTCTGATTTTTTGCAAAAAAGTGTAAATTGCGACTAAGAATAAAGCATTATGTTGGTTTTACTAAAAAAATTTAATGACAAATTTTGATTTAGAGACAGGCTTGAAAATATCTTTGAAAATGAGTATTATACAAAAAACCGAATTTTGCTGCCTAAGACAAAGTTTTTAATAAACCAGTCTGATTTTTTGCAAAAAAGTGTAAATTGCGGCTAGGAATAAAGCACTTTTGTTGCTTTTACTAAAAAAATTAAGTGGCAAATTTTGATTTAGAGACAGGCTTGAAATATCTTTGAAAATGAGTATTATACAAAAAACCGAATTTTGCTGCCTAAAGACAAAGTTTTTAATAAACCAGTCTGATTTTTTGCAAAAAAGTGTAAATTTCGGCTAGGAATAAAGCACTTTTGTTGGTTTTACTAAAAAAATTTAATGACAAATTTTGGTTTAGAGACAGGCTTGAAAATATCTTTGAAAATGAGTATTATACAAAAAACCGAATTTTGCTGCCTAAAGACAAAGTTTTCAATAAACCAGTCTGATTTTTTGCAAAAAAGTGTAAATTAAGCCTAGGAATAAAGCACTTTTGTTAGTTTTACTAAAAAAATTTATTCAGCAATTTTGATTTAGAGACAGGCTTGAAAATATCTTTGAAAATGAGTATTATACAAAACACCAAATTTTGCTGCCTAAAGACAAAGTTTTTAATAAATCCGTCTGATTTTTTGAAAACAAGAATAAATTGCGGCTTGGAATAAAGCACTTGTGTTGGTTTTACTAATAAAATTTATTGAGCAATTTTGATTGAGAGACAGGCTTGAAAATATCTTTGAAAATGAGTATTATACAAAAAACCGAATTTTGCTGCCTAAAGACAAAGTTTTTAATAAACCAGTCTGATTTTTTGCAAAAAAGTGTAAATTGCGGCTAGGAATAAAGCACTTTTGTTGGTTTTACTAAAAAAATTTATTCAGCAATTTTAATTTAGAGTCAGGCTTGAAAATATCTTTGAAAATGAGTATTATACAAAAAACCGAATTTTGCTGCCTAAAGACAATGTTTTTAATAAACCAGTCTGATTTTTTGCAAAAAAAATGTAAATTGCGGCTAGGAATAAAGCACTTTTGTTACTTTTACTAAAAAAATTTAATGACAAATTTTGGTTTAGAGACAGGCTTGAAAATATCTTTGAAAATGAGTATTATACAAAAAACCGAATTTTGCTGCCTAAAGACAAAGTTTTTAACAAACCAGTGTGGTTTTTTGCAAAAAAGTGTAAATTGCGGCTAGCAATAAAGCACTTTTGTTACTTTTACTACAAAAATTAAGTGACAAATTTTGATTTAGAGACAGGCTTGAAATATCTTTGAAAATGAGTATTATACAAAAAACCGAATTTTGCTACCTAAAGACAAAGTTTTTAATAAACCAGTCTGATTTTTTTCAAAAAAGTGTAAATTGTGGCTAGGAATAAAGCACTTTTGTTACTTTTACTACAAAAATTAAGTGACAAATTTTGATTTAGAGACAGGCTTGAAAATATCTTTGAAAATGAGTATTATACAAAAATCCGAATTTTGCTGCCTAAAGACAAAGTTTTTAATAAACCAGTCTGATTTTTTGCAAAAAGTGTAAATTGCGGCTAGGAATAAAGCACTTTTGTTGGTTTTACTAAAAAAATTTAATGACAAATTTTGGTTTAGAGACAGGCTTGAAAAAATCTTTGAAAATGAGTATTATACAAAAAACCGAATTTTGCTGCCTAAAGACAAAGTTTTTAATAAACCAGTCTGATTTTTTGCAAAAAAGTGTAAATTGCGGCTAGGAATAAAGCACTTTTGTTACTTTTACTACAAAAATTAAGTGACAAATTTTGATTTAGAGACAGGCTTGAAAATATCTTTGAAAATGAGTATTATACAAAAATCCGAATTTTGCTGCCTAAAGACAAAGTTTTTAATAAACCAGTCTGATTTTTTGCAAAAAGTGTAAATTGCGGCTAGGAATAAAGCACTTTTGTTGGTTTTACTAAAAAAATTTAATGACAAATTTTGGTTTAGAGACAGGCTTGAAAAAATCTTTGAAAATGAGTATTATACAAAAAACCGAATTTTGCTGCCTAAAGACAAAGTTTTTAATAAACCAGTCTGATTTTTTGCAAAAAAGTGTAAATTGCGGCTAGGAATAAAGCACTTTTGTTACTTTTACTACAAAAATTAAGTGACAAATTTTGATTTAGAGACAGGCTTGAAATATCTTTGAAAATGAGTATTATACAAAAAACCGAATTTTGCTGCCTAAAGACAAAGTTTTTAATAAACCAGTCTGATTTTTTGAAAACAAGTGTAAATTGCGGCTAGGAATAAAGCACTTTTGTTACTTTACTAAAAAAATTTAATGACAAATTTTGATTTAGAGACAGGCTTGAAAATATCTTTGAAAATAAGTATTATACAAAAAACCGAATTTTGCTGCCTAAAGACAATGTTTTTAATAAACCAGTCTGATTTTTTGCAAAAAAGTGTAAATTGCGGCTAGGAATAAAGCACTTTTGTTGCTTTTACTAAAAAAATTAAGTGGCAAATTTTGATTTAGAGACAGGCTTGAAATATCTTTGAAAATGAGTATTATACAAAAAACCGAATTTTGCTGCCTAAAGACAAAGTTTTTAATAAACCAGTCTGATTTTTTGCAAAAAAGTGTAAATTGCGGCTAGAAATAAATCACTTTTGTTACTTTTACTAAAAAAATTAAGTGACAAATTTTGATTTAGAGACAGATTTGAAATATCTTTGAAAATGAGTATTATACAAAAAACCGAATTTTGCTGCCTAAAGACAAAGTTTTTAATAAACCAGTCTGATTTTTTGCAAAAGAGTGTAAATTGCGGCTAGGAATAAAGCACTTTTGTTACTTTTACTAAAAAAATTAAGTGACAAATTTTGATTTAGAAACAGGCTTGAAATATCATTGAAAATGAGTATTATACAAAAAACCGAATTTTGCTGCCTAAAGACAATGTTTTTAATAAACCAGTCTGATTTTTTGCAAAAAAGTGTAAATTGCGGCTAGGAATAAAGCACTTTTGTTGGTTTTACTAAAAAAATTTTATGACAAATTTTGGTTTAGAGACAGGCTTGAAAATATCTTTGAAAATGAGTATTATACAAAAAACCGAATTTTGCTGCCTAAAGACAAAGTTTTTAATAAACCAGTCTGATTTTTTGCAAAAAAGTGTAAATTGCGGCTAAGAATAAAGCACTTTTGTTGGTTTTACTAAAAAAATTTAATGACAAATTTTGTTTTAGAGACAGGCTTGAAAATATCTTTGAAAATGAGTATTATACAAAACACCGAATTTTGCTGCCTAAAGACAAAGTTTTTAATAAACCAGTCTGATTTTTTGCAAAAAAGTGTAAATTGCGGCTAGGAATAAAGCACTTTTGTTGGTTTTACTAAAAAAATTAAGTGACAAATTTTGATTTAGAGACAGGTTTGAAATATCTTTGAAAATGAGTATTATACAAAAAACCGAATTTTGCTGCCTAAAGACAAAGTTTTTAATAAACCAGTCTGATTTTTTGCAAAAGAGTGTAAATTGCGGCTAGGAATAAAGCACTTTTGTTACTTTTACTAAAAAAATTAAGTGACAAATTTTGATTTAGAGACAGGCTTGAAATATCATTGAAAATGAGTATTATACAAAAAACCGAATTTTGCTGCCTAAAGACAATGTTTTTAATAAACCAGTCTGATTTTTTGCAAAAAAGTGTAAATTGCGGCTAGGAATAAAGCACTTTTGTTGGTTTTACTAAAAAAATTTTATGACAAATTTTGGTTTAGAGACAGGCTTGAAAATATCTTTGAAAATGAGTATTATACAAAAAACCGAATTTTGCTGCCTAAAGACAATGTTTTTAATAAACCAGTCTGATTTTTTGCACAAAAGTGTAAATTGCGGCTAGGAATAAAGCACTTTTGTTGGTTTTACTAAAAAAATTTTATGACAAATTTTGGTTTAGAGACAGGCTTGAAAATATCTTTGAAAATGAGTATTATACAAAAAACCGAATTTTGCTGCCTAAAGACAAAGTTTTTAATAAACCAGTCTGAGTTTTTGCAAAAAAGTGTAAATTGCGGCTAGGAATAAAGCACTTTTGTTACTTTTACTACAAAAATTAAGTGACAAATTTTGATTTAGAGACAGGCTTGAAATATCTTTGAAAATGAGTATTATACAAAAAACCGAATTTTGCTGCCTAAAGACAAAGTTTTTAATAAACCAGTCTGATTTTTTGCAAAAAAGTGTAAATTGCGACTAAGAATAAAGCATTATGTTGGTTTTACTAAAAAAATTTAATGACAAATTTTGATTTAGAGACAGGCTTGAAAATATCTTTGAAAATGAGTATTATACAAAAAACCGAATTTTGCTGCCTAAGACAAAGTTTTTAATAAACCAGTCTGATTTTTTGCAAAAAAGTGTAAATTGCGGCTAGGAATAAAGCACTTTTGTTGCTTTTACTAAAAAAATTAAGTGGCAAATTTTGATTTAGAGACAGGCTTGAAATATCTTTGAAAATGAGTATTATACAAAAAACCGAATTTTGCTGCCTAAAGACAAAGTTTTTAATAAACCAGTCTGATTTTTTGCAAAAAAGTGTAAATTTCGGCTAGGAATAAAGCACTTTTGTTGGTTTTACTAAAAAAATTTAATGACAAATTTTGGTTTAGAGACAGGCTTGAAAATATCTTTGAAAATGAGTATTATACAAAAAACCGAATTTTGCTGCCTAAAGACAAAGTTTTCAATAAACCAGTCTGATTTTTTGCAAAAAAGTGTAAATTAAGCCTAGGAATAAAGCACTTTTGTTAGTTTTACTAAAAAAATTTATTCAGCAATTTTGATTTAGAGACAGGCTTGAAAATATCTTTGAAAATGAGTATTATACAAAACACCAAATTTTGCTGCCTAAAGACAAAGTTTTTAATAAATCCGTCTGATTTTTTGAAAACAAGAATAAATTGCGGCTTGGAATAAAGCACTTGTGTTGGTTTTACTAATAAAATTTATTGAGCAATTTTGATTGAGAGACAGGCTTGAAAATATCTTTGAAAATGAGTATTATACAAAAAACCGAATTTTGCTGCCTAAAGACAAAGTTTTTAATAAACCAGTCTGATTTTTTGCAAAAAAGTGTAAATTGCGGCTAGGAATAAAGCACTTTTGTTGGTTTTACTAAAAAAATTTATTCAGCAATTTTAATTTAGAGTCAGGCTTGAAAATATCTTTGAAAATGAGTATTATACAAAAAACCGAATTTTGCTGCCTAAAGACAATGTTTTTAATAAACCAGTCTGATTTTTTGCAAAAAAAATGTAAATTGCGGCTAGGAATAAAGCACTTTTGTTACTTTTACTAAAAAAATTTAATGACAAATTTTGGTTTAGAGACAGGCTTGAAAATATCTTTGAAAATGAGTATTATACAAAAAACCGAATTTTGCTGCCTAAAGACAAAGTTTTTAACAAACCAGTGTGGTTTTTTGCAAAAAAGTGTAAATTGCGGCTAGCAATAAAGCACTTTTGTTACTTTTACTACAAAAATTAAGTGACAAATTTTGATTTAGAGACAGGCTTGAAATATCTTTGAAAATGAGTATTATACAAAAAACCGAATTTTGCTACCTAAAGACAAAGTTTTTAATAAACCAGTCTGATTTTTTTCAAAAAAGTGTAAATTGTGGCTAGGAATAAAGCACTTTTGTTACTTTTACTACAAAAATTAAGTGACAAATTTTGATTTAGAGACAGGCTTGAAAATATCTTTGAAAATGAGTATTATACAAAAATCCGAATTTTGCTGCCTAAAGACAAAGTTTTTAATAAACCAGTCTGATTTTTTGCAAAAAGTGTAAATTGCGGCTAGGAATAAAGCACTTTTGTTGGTTTTACTAAAAAAATTTAATGACAAATTTTGGTTTAGAGACAGGCTTGAAAAAATCTTTGAAAATGAGTATTATACAAAAAACCGAATTTTGCTGCCTAAAGACAAAGTTTTTAATAAACCAGTCTGATTTTTTGCAAAAAAGTGTAAATTGCGGCTAGGAATAAAGCACTTTTGTTACTTTTACTACAAAAATTAAGTGACAAATTTTGATTTAGAGACAGGCTTGAAAATATCTTTGAAAATGAGTATTATACAAAAATCCGAATTTTGCTGCCTAAAGACAAAGTTTTTAATAAACCAGTCTGATTTTTTGCAAAAAGTGTAAATTGCGGCTAGGAATAAAGCACTTTTGTTGGTTTTACTAAAAAAATTTAATGACAAATTTTGGTTTAGAGACAGGCTTGAAAAAATCTTTGAAAATGAGTATTATACAAAAAACCGAATTTTGCTGCCTAAAGACAAAGTTTTTAATAAACCAGTCTGATTTTTTGCAAAAAAGTGTAAATTGCGGCTAGGAATAAAGCACTTTTGTTACTTTTACTACAAAAATTAAGTGACAAATTTTGATTTAGAGACAGGCTTGAAATATCTTTGAAAATGAGTATTATACAAAAAACCGAATTTTGCTGCCTAAAGACAAAGTTTTTAATAAACCAGTCTGATTTTTTGAAAACAAGTGTAAATTGCGGCTAGGAATAAAGCACTTTTGTTACTTTACTAAAAAAATTTAATGACAAATTTTGATTTAGAGACAGGCTTGAAAATATCTTTGAAAATAAGTATTATACAAAAAACCGAATTTTGCTGCCTAAAGACAATGTTTTTAATAAACCAGTCTGATTTTTTGCAAAAAAGTGTAAATTGCGGCTAGAAATAAATCACTTTTGTTACTTTTACTAAAAAAATTAAGTGACAAATTTTGATTTAGAGACAGATTTGAAATATCTTTGAAAATGAGTATTATACAAAAAACCGAATTTTGCTGCCTAAAGACAAAGTTTTTAATAAACCAGTCTGATTTTTTGCAAAAGAGTGTAAATTGCGGCTAGGAATAAAGCACTTTTGTTACTTTTACTAAAAAAATTAAGTGACAAATTTTGATTTAGAGACAGGCTTGAAATATCATTGAAAATGAGTATTATACAAAAAACCGAATTTTGCTGCCTAAAGACAATGTTTTTAATAAACCAGTCTGATTTTTTGCAAAAAAGTGTAAATTGCGGCTAGGAATAAAGCACTTTTGTTGGTTTTACTAAAAAAATTTTATGACAAATTTTGGTTTAGAGACAGGCTTGAAAATATCTTTGAAAATGAGTATTATACAAAAAACCGAATTTTGCTGCCTAAAGACAAAGTTTTTAATAAACCAGTCTGATTTTTTGCAAAAAAGTGTAAATTGCGGCTAAGAATAAAGCACTTTTGTTGGTTTTACTAAAAAAATTTAATGACAAATTTTGTTTTAGAGACAGGCTTGAAAATATCTTTGAAAATGAGTATTATACAAAACACCGAATTTTGCTGCCTAAAGACAAAGTTTTTAATAAACCAGTCTGATTTTTTGCAAAAAAGTGTAAATTGCGGCTAGGAATAAAGCACTTTTGTTGGTTTTACTAAAAAAATTAAGTGACAAATTTTGATTTAGAGACAGGTTTGAAATATCTTTGAAAATGAGTATTATACAAAAAACCGAATTTTGCTGCCTAAAGACAAAGTTTTTAATAAACCAGTCTGATTTTTTGCAAAAGAGTGTAAATTGCGGCTAGGAATAAAGCACTTTTGTTACTTTTACTAAAAAAATTAAGTGACAAATTTTGATTTAGAGACAGGCTTGAAATATCATTGAAAATGAGTATTATACAAAAAACCGAATTTTGCTGCCTAAAGACAATGTTTTTAATAAACCAGTCTGATTTTTTGCAAAAAAGTGTAAATTGCGGCTAGGAATAAAGCACTTTTGTTGGTTTTACTAAAAAAATTTTATGACAAATTTTGGTTTAGAGACAGGCTTGAAAATATCTTTGAAAATGAGTATTATACAAAAAACCGAATTTTGCTGCCTAAAGACAAAGTTTTTAATAAACCATTCTGATTTTTTGCAAAAAAGTGTAAATTGCGGCTAAGAATAAAGCACTTTTGTTGGTTTTACTAAAAAAATTTAATGACAAATTTTGTTTTAGAGACAGGCTTGAAAATATCTTTGAAAATGAGTATTATACAAAACACCGAATTTTGCTGCCTAAAGACAAAGTTTTTAATAAACCAGTCTGATTTTTTGCAAAAAAGTGTAAATTGCGGCTAGGAATAAAGCACTTTTGTTGGTTTTACTAAAAAAATTTAATGACAAATTTTGATTTAGAGACAGGCTGGAAAATATCTTTGAAAATGAGTATTATACAAAAAACCGAATTTTGCTGCCTAAAGACAATGTTTTTAATAAACCAGTCTGATTTTTTGCACAAAAGTGTAAATTGCGGCTAGGAATAAAGCACTTTTGTTGGTTTTACTAAAAAAATTTTATGACAAATTTTGGTTTAGAGACAGGCTTGAAAATATCTTTGAAAATGAGTATTATACAAAAAACCGAATTTTGCTGCCTAAAGACAAAGTTTTTAATAAACCAGTCTGATTTTTTGCAAAAAAATTGTAACTTGCGGCTAGGAATAAAGCACTTTTGTTGCTTTTACTAAAAAAATTTAATGACAAATTTTGATTTGACGACAGGCTTGAAAATATCTTTGAAAATGAGTATTATACAAAAATCCAAATTTTGCTGCCTAAAGACAAAGTTTTTAATAAACCAATCTGATTTTTTGCAAAAAAGTGTAAATTTCGGCTAGGAATAAAGCACTTTTGTTGGTTTTACTAAAAAAATTTAATGCCAAATTTTGGTTTAGAGACAGGCTTGAAAATATCTTTGAAAATGAGTATTATACAAAAAACCGAATTTTGCTGCCTAAAGACAATGTTTTTAATAAACCAGTCTGATTTGTTGCAAAAAAGTGTAAATTGCGGCTAGGAATAAAGCACTTTTGTTGGTTTTACTAAAAAAATTTTATGACAAATTTTGGTCTAGAGACAGGCTTGAAAATATCTTTGAAAATGATATTATACAAAACACCGAATTTTGCTGCCTAAAGACAAAGTTTTTAATAAACCAGTCTGATTTTTTGCAAAAAAGTGTAAATTTCGGCTAGGAATAAAGCACTTTTGTTGGTTTTACTAAAAAAATTTAATGACAAATTTTGGTTTAGAGACAGGCTTGAAAATATCTTTGAAAATGAGTATTATACAAAAAACCGAATTTTGCTGCCTAAAGACAAAGTTTTCAATAAACCAGTCTGATTTTTTGAAAAAAAGTGTAAATTGCGGCTAGAAATAAATCACTTTTGTTACTTTTACTAAAAAAATTAAGTGACAAATTTTGATTTAGAGACAGGTTTGAAATATCTTTGAAAATGAGTATTATACAAAAAACCGAATTTTGCTGCCTAAAGACAAAGTTTTTAATAAACCAGTCTGATTTTTTGCAAAAGAGTGTAAATTGCGGCTAGGAATAAAGCACTTTTGTTACTTTTACTAAAAAAATTAAGTGACAAATTTTGATTTAGAGACAGGCTTGAAATATCATTGAAAATGAGTATTATACAAAAAACCGAATTTTGCTGCCTAAAGACAATGTTTTTAATAAACCAGTCTGATTTTTTGCAAAAAAGTGTAAATTGCGGCTAGGAATAAAGCACTTTTGTTGGTTTTACTAAAAAAATTTTATGACAAATTTTGGTTTAGAGACAGGCTTGAAAATATCTTTGAAAATGAGTATTATACAAAAAACCGAATTTTGCTGCCTAAAGACAAAGTTTTTAATAAACCAGTCTGATTTTTTGCAAAAAAGTGTAAATTGCGGCTAAGAATAAAGCACTTTTGTTGGTTTTACTAAAAAAATTTTATGACAAATTTTGGTTTAGAGACAGGCTTGAAAATATCTTTGAAAATGAGTATTATACAAAAAACCGAATTTTGCTGCCTAAAGACAAAGTTTTTAATAAACCAGTCTGATTTTTTGCAAAAAAATTGTAACTTGCGGCTAGGAATAAAGCACTTTTGTTGCTTTTACTAAAAAAATTTAATGACAAATTTAGATTTGACGACAGGCTTGAAAATATCTTTAAAAATGAGTATTATACAAAAATCCAAATTTTGCTGCCTAAAGACAAAGTTTTTAATAAACCAATCTGATTTTTTGCAAAAAAGTGTAAATTTCGGCTAGGAATAAAGCACTTTTGTTGGTTTTACTAAAAAAATTTAATGACAAATTTTGGTTTAGAGACAGGCTTGAAAATATCTTTGAAAATGAGTATTATACAAAAAACCGAATTTTGCTGCCTAAAGACAAAGTTTTCAATAAACCAGTCTGATTTTTTGAAAAAAAGTGTAAATTGAGGCTAGGAATAAAGCACTTTTGTTGGTTTTACTAAAAAAATTTATTCAGCAATTTTGATTTAGAGACAGGCTTGAAAATATCTTTGAAAATGAGTATTATACAAAAAACCGAATTTTGCTGCCTAAAGACAAAGTTTTTAACAAACCAGTGTAGTTTTTTGCAAAAAAGTGTAAATTGCGGCTAGCAATAAAGCACTTTTGTTACTTTTACTACAAAAATTAAGTGACAAATTTTGATTTAGAGACAGGCTTAAAATATCTTTGAAAATGAGTATTATACAAAAAACCGAATTTTGCTGCCTAAAGACAAAGTTTTTAATAAACCAGTCTGATTTTTTGCAAAAAAGTGTAAATTAAGCCTAGGAATAAAGCACTTTTGTTGGTTTTACTAAAATAATTTATTCAGCAATTTTGATTTAGAGACAGGCTTGAAAATATCTTTGAAAATGAGTATTATACAAAACACCGAATTTTGCTGCCTAAAGACAAAGTTTTTAATAAACCAGTCTGATTTTTTAAAAACCAGTGTAAATTGCGGCTAGGAATAAAGCACTTTTGTTACTTTACTAAAAAAATTTAATGACAAATTTTGATTTAGAGACAGGCTTGAAAATATCTTTGAAAATGAGTATTATACAAAAAACCGAATTTTGCTGCCTAAAGACAATGTTTTTAATAAACCAGTCTGATTTGTTGCAAAAAAGTGTAAATTGCGGCTAGGAATAAAGCACTTTTGTTGGTTTTACTAAAAAAATTTTATGACAAATTTTGGTCTAGAGACAGGCTTGAAAATATCTTTGAAAATGATATTATACAAAACACCGAATTTTGCTGCCTAAAGACAAAGTTTTTAATAAACCAGTCTGATTTTTTGCAAAAAAGTGTAAATTGCGGCTAGGAATAAAGTACTTTTGTTGGTTTTACTAAAAAAATTTAATGACAAATTTTGATTTAGAGACAGGCTTGAAAATATCTTTGAAAATGAGTATTATACAAAAAACCAAATTTTGCTGCCTAAAGACAATGTTTTTAATAAACCAGTCTGATTTTTTGCACAAAAGTGTAAATTGCGGCTAGGAATAAAGCATTTTTGTTGGTTTTACTAAAAAAATTTTATGACAAATTTTGGTTTAGAGACAGGCTTGAAAATATCTTTGAAAATGAGTATTATACAAAAAACCGAATTTTGCTGCCTAAAGACAAAGTTTTAATGAAACCAGTCTAATTTTTTGCAAAAAAAGTGTAAATTGCGGCTAGGAATAAAGCACTTTTGTTACTTTTACTAAAAAAATTAAGTGACAAATTTTGATTTAGAGACAGGCTTGAAATATCTTTGAAAATGAGTATTATACAAAAAACCGAATTTTGCTGCCTAAAGACAAAGTTTTTAATAAACCAGTCTGATTTTTTGAAAACCAGTGTAAATTGCGGCTAGGAATAAAGCACTTTTGTTACTTTACTAAAAAAATTTAATGACAAATTTTGATTTAGAGACAGGCTTGAAAATATCTTTGAAAATGAGTATTATACAAAAAACCGAATTTTGCTGCCTAAAGACAATGTTTTTAATAAACCAGTCTGATTTGTTGCAAAAAAGTGTAAATTGCGGCTAGGAATAAAGCACTTTTGTTGGTTTTACTAAAAAAATTTTATGACAAATTTTGGTTTAGAGACAGGCTTGAAAATATCTTTGAAAATGATATTATACAAAACACCGAATTTTGCTGCCTAAAGACAAAGTTTTTAATAAACCAGTCTGATTTTTTGCAAAAAAGTGTAAATTGCGGCTAGGAATAAAGCACTTTTGTTGGTTTTACTAAAAAAATTTAATGACAAATTTTGATTTAGAGACAGGCTTGAAAATATCTTTGAAAATGAGTATTATACAAAAAACCGAATTTTGCTGCCTAAAGACAATGTTTTTAATAAACCATTCTGATTTTTTGCACAAAAGTGTAAATTGCGGCTAGGAATAAAGCACTTTTGTTGGTTTTACTAAAAAAATTTTATGACAAATTTTGGTTTAGAGACAGGCTTGAAAATATCTTTGAAAATGAGTATTATACAAAAAACCGAATTTTGCTGCCTAAAGACAAAGTTTTAATGAAACCAGTCTAATTTTTTGCAAAAAAGTGTAAATTGCGGCTAGGAATAAAGCACTTTTGTTACTTTTACTAAAAAAATTAAGTGACAAATTTTGATTTAGAGACAGGCTTGAAATATCTTTGAAAATGAGTATTATACAAAAAACCGAATTTTGCTGCCTAAAGACAAAGTTTTCAATAAACCAGTCTGATTTTTTGCAAACAAGTGTAAATTGTTGCTAGGAATAAAGCACTTTTGTTGGTTTTACTAAAAAAATTTAATGACAAATTTTGTTTTAGGGACAGGCTTGAAAATATCTTTGAAAATGAGTATTATACAAAAAACTGAATTTTGCTGCCTAAAGACAAAGTTTTTAATAAACCAGTCTGATTTTTTGCAAAAAAGTGTAAATTGCGGCTAGGAAAAAACCACTTTTGTTGGTTTTACTAAAAAAATTTAATGACAAATTTTGTTTTAGGGACAGGCTTGAAACTATCTTTGAAAATGAGTATTATACAAAAAACCGAATTTTGCTGCCTAAGACAAAGTTTTTAATAAACCAGTCTGATTTTTTGCAAAAAAAGTGTAACTTGCGGCTAGGAATAAAGCACTTTTGTTGCTTTTACTAAAAAAATTTAATGACAAAATTTGATTTAGCGACAGGCTTGAAAATATCTTTGAAAATGAGTATTATACAAAAATCCAAATTTTGCTGCCTAAAGACAAAGTTTTTAATAAACCAGTCTGATTTTTTGCAAAAAAGTGTAAATTTCGGCTAGAAATAAAGCACTTTTGTTGGTTTTACTAAAAAAATTTAATAACAAATTTTGGTTTAAAAACAGGCTTGAAAATATCTTTGAAAATGAGTATTATACAAAAAACCGAATTTTGCTGCCTAAAGACAAAGTTTTTAATAAACCAGTCTGATTGTTTGCAAAAAAAGTGTAAATTGCGGCTAGGAATAAATCACTTTTGTTACTTTTACTAAAAAAATTAAGTGACAAATTTTGATTTAGAGACAGGCTTAAAATATCTTTGAAAATGAGTATTATACAAAAAACCTAATTTTGCTGCCTAAAGACAATGTTTTTAATAAACCAGTCTGATTTTTTTTAAAACAGTGTAAATTGTGGCTAGGGATAAAGCACTTTTGTTACTTTTACTACAAAAATTAAGTGACAAATTTTGATTTAGAGACAGGCTTGAAAATATCTTTGAAAATGAGTATTATACAAAAAACCGAATTTTGCTGCCTAAAGACAAAGTTTTTAATAAACCAGTCTGATTTTTTTGCAAAAAGGTGTAAATTGCGCCTAGGAATAAAGTACTTTTGTTAATTTTACTACAAAAATTAAGTGACAAATTTTGATTTAGAGACAGGCTTGAAAATATCTTTGAAAATGAGTATTATACAAAAAACCGAATTTTGCTGCCTAAAGACAATGTTTTTAATAAACCAGTCTGATTTTTTGCAAAAAAGTGTAAATTGCGGCTAGGAATAAAGCACTTTTGTTACTTTTACTAAAAAAATTAAGTGACAAATTTTGATTTAGAGACAGGCTTGAAAATATCTTTGAAAATGAGTATTATACAAAACACCGAATTTTGCTGCCTAAAGACAAAGTTTTTAATAAACCAGTCTGATTTTTTAAAAACCAGTGTAAATTGCGGCTAGGAATAAAGCACTTTTGTTACTTTACTAAAAAAATTTAATGACAAATTTTGATTTAGAGACAGGCTTGAAAATATCTTTGAAAATGAGTATTATACAAAAAACCGAATTTTGCTGCCTAAAGACAATGTTTTTAATAAACCAGTCTGATTTGTTGCAAAAAAGTGTAAATTGCGGCTAGGAATAAAGCACTTTTGTTGGTTTTACTAAAAAAATTTTATGACAAATTTTGGTCTAGAGACAGGCTTGAAAATATCTTTGAAAATGATATTATACAAAACACCGAATTTTGCTGCCTAAAGACAAAGTTTTTAATAAACCAGTCTGATTTTTTGCAAAAAAGTGTAAATTGCGGCTAGGAATAAAGTACTTTTGTTGGTTTTACTAAAAAAATTTAATGACAAATTTTGATTTAGAGACAGGCTTGAAAATATCTTTGAAAATGAGTATTATACAAAAAACCAAATTTTGCTGCCTAAAGACAATGTTTTTAATAAACCAGTCTGATTTTTTGCACAAAAGTGTAAATTGCGGCTAGGAATAAAGCATTTTTGTTGGTTTTACTAAAAAAATTTTATGACAAATTTTGGTTTAGAGACAGGCTTGAAAATATCTTTGAAAATGAGTATTATACAAAAAACCGAATTTTGCTGCCTAAAGACAAAGTTTTAATGAAACCAGTCTAATTTTTTGCAAAAAAAGTGTAAATTGCGGCTAGGAATAAAGCACTTTTGTTACTTTTACTAAAAAAATTAAGTGACAAATTTTGATTTAGAGACAGGCTTGAAATATCTTTGAAAATGAGTATTATACAAAAAACCGAATTTTGCTGCCTAAAGACAAAGTTTTTAATAAACCAGTCTGATTTTTTGAAAACCAGTGTAAATTGCGGCTAGGAATAAAGCACTTTTGTTACTTTACTAAAAAAATTTAATGACAAATTTTGATTTAGAGACAGGCTTGAAAATATCTTTGAAAATGAGTATTATACAAAAAACCGAATTTTGCTGCCTAAAGACAATGTTTTTAATAAACCAGTCTGATTTGTTGCAAAAAAGTGTAAATTGCGGCTAGGAATAAAGCACTTTTGTTGGTTTTACTAAAAAAATTTTATGACAAATTTTGGTTTAGAGACAGGCTTGAAAATATCTTTGAAAATGATATTATACAAAACACCGAATTTTGCTGCCTAAAGACAAAGTTTTTAATAAACCAGTCTGATTTTTTGCAAAAAAGTGTAAATTGCGGCTAGGAATAAAGCACTTTTGTTGGTTTTACTAAAAAAATTTAATGACAAATTTTGATTTAGAGACAGGCTTGAAAATATCTTTGAAAATGAGTATTATACAAAAAACCGAATTTTGCTGCCTAAAGACAATGTTTTTAATAAACCATTCTGATTTTTTGCACAAAAGTGTAAATTGCGGCTAGGAATAAAGCACTTTTGTTGGTTTTACTAAAAAAATTTTATGACAAATTTTGGTTTAGAGACAGGCTTGAAAATATCTTTGAAAATGAGTATTATACAAAAAACCGAATTTTGCTGCCTAAAGACAAAGTTTTAATGAAACCAGTCTAATTTTTTGCAAAAAGTGTAAATTGCGGCTAGGAATAAAGCACTTTTGTTACTTTTACTAAAAAAATTAAGTGACAAATTTTGATTTAGAGACAGGCTTGAAATATCTTTGAAAATGAGTATTATACAAAAAACCGAATTTTGCTGCCTAAAGACAAAGTTTTCAATAAACCAGTCTGATTTTTTGCAAACAAGTGTAAATTGTTGCTAGGAATAAAGCACTTTTGTTGGTTTTACTAAAAAAATTTAATGACAAATTTTGTTTTAGGGACAGGCTTGAAAATATCTTTGAAAATGAGTATTATACAAAAAACTGAATTTTGCTGCCTAAAGACAAAGTTTTTAATAAACCAGTCTGATTTTTTGCAAAAAAGTGTAAATTGCGGCTAGGAAAAAACCACTTTTGTTGGTTTTACTAAAAAAATTTAATGACAAATTTTGTTTTAGGGACAGGCTTGAAACTATCTTTGAAAATGAGTATTATACAAAAAACCGAATTTTGCTGCCTAAGACAAAGTTTTTAATAAACCAGTCTGATTTTTTGCAAAAAAAGTGTAACTTGCGGCTAGGAATAAAGCACTTTTGTTGCTTTTACTAAAAAAATTTAATGACAAAATTTGATTTAGCGACAGGCTTGAAAATATCTTTGAAAATGAGTATTATACAAAAATCCAAATTTTGCTGCCTAAAGACAAAGTTTTTAATAAACCAGTCTGATTTTTTGCAAAAAAGTGTAAATTTCGGCTAGAAATAAAGCACTTTTGTTGGTTTTACTAAAAAAATTTAATAACAAATTTTGGTTTAAAAACAGGCTTGAAAATATCTTTGAAAATGAGTATTATACAAAAAACCGAATTTTGCTGCCTAAAGACAAAGTTTTTAATAAACCAGTCTGATTGTTTGCAAAAAAAGTGTAAATTGCGGCTAGGAATAAATCACTTTTGTTACTTTTACTAAAAAAATTAAGTGACAAATTTTGATTTAGAGACAGGCTTAAAATATCTTTGAAAATGAGTATTATACAAAAAACCTAATTTTGCTGCCTAAAGACAATGTTTTTAATAAACCAGTCTGATTTTTTTTAAAACAGTGTAAATTGTGGCTAGGGATAAAGCACTTTTGTTACTTTTACTACAAAAATTAAGTGACAAATTTTGATTTAGAGACAGGCTTGAAAATATCTTTGAAAATGAGTATTATACAAAAAACCGAATTTTGCTGCCTAAAGACAAAGTTTTTAATAAACCAGTCTGATTTTTTTGCAAAAAGGTGTAAATTGCGCCTAGGAATAAAGTACTTTTGTTAATTTTACTACAAAAATTAAGTGACAAATTTTGATTTAGAGACAGGCTTGAAAATATCTTTGAAAATGAGTATTATACAAAAAACCGAATTTTGCTGCCTAAAGACAATGTTTTTAATAAACCAGTCTGATTTTTTGCAAAAAAGTGTAAATTGCGGCTAGGAATAAAGCACTTTTGTTACTTTTACTAAAAAAATTAAGTGACAAATTTTGATTTAGAGACAGGCTTGAAAATATCTTTGAAAATGAGTATTATACAAAACACCGAATTTTGCTGCCTAAAGACAAAGTTTTTAATAAACCAGTCTGATTTTTTAAAAACCAGTGTAAATTGCGGCTAGGAATAAAGCACTTTTGTTACTTTACTAAAAAAATTTAATGACAAATTTTGATTTAGAGACAGGCTTGAAAATATCTTTGAAAATGAGTATTATACAAAAAACCGAATTTTGCTGCCTAAAGACAATGTTTTTAATAAACCAGTCTGATTTGTTGCAAAAAAGTGTAAATTGCGGCTAGGAATAAAGCACTTTTGTTGGTTTTACTAAAAAAATTTTATGACAAATTTTGGTCTAGAGACAGGCTTGAAAATATCTTTGAAAATGATATTATACAAAACACCGAATTTTGCTGCCTAAAGACAAAGTTTTTAATAAACCAGTCTGATTTTTTGCAAAAAAGTGTAAATTGCGGCTAGGAATAAAGTACTTTTGTTGGTTTTACTAAAAAAATTTAATGACAAATTTTGATTTAGAGACAGGCTTGAAAATATCTTTGAAAATGAGTATTATACAAAAAACCAAATTTTGCTGCCTAAAGACAATGTTTTTAATAAACCAGTCTGATTTTTTGCACAAAAGTGTAAATTGCGGCTAGGAATAAAGCATTTTTGTTGGTTTTACTAAAAAAATTTTATGACAAATTTTGGTTTAGAGACAGGCTTGAAAATATCTTTGAAAATGAGTATTATACAAAAAACCGAATTTTGCTGCCTAAAGACAAAGTTTTAATGAAACCAGTCTAATTTTTTGCAAAAAAAGTGTAAATTGCGGCTAGGAATAAAGCACTTTTGTTACTTTTACTAAAAAAATTAAGTGACAAATTTTGATTTAGAGACAGGCTTGAAATATCTTTGAAAATGAGTATTATACAAAAAACCGAATTTTGCTGCCTAAAGACAAAGTTTTTAATAAACCAGTCTGATTTTTTGAAAACCAGTGTAAATTGCGGCTAGGAATAAAGCACTTTTGTTACTTTACTAAAAAAATTTAATGACAAATTTTGATTTAGAGACAGGCTTGAAAATATCTTTGAAAATGAGTATTATACAAAAAACCGAATTTTGCTGCCTAAAGACAATGTTTTTAATAAACCAGTCTGATTTGTTGCAAAAAAGTGTAAATTGCGGCTAGGAATAAAGCACTTTTGTTGGTTTTACTAAAAAAATTTTATGACAAATTTTGGTTTAGAGACAGGCTTGAAAATATCTTTGAAAATGATATTATACAAAACACCGAATTTTACTGCCTAAAGACAAAGTTTTTAATAAACCAGTCTGATTTTTTGCAAAAAAGTGTAAATTGCGGCTAGGAATAAAGCACTTTTGTTGGTTTTACTAAAAAAATTTAATGACAAATTTTGATTTAGAGACAGGCTTGAAAATATCTTTGAAAATGAGTATTATACAAAAAACCGAATTTTGCTGCCTAAAGACAATGTTTTTAATAAACCATTCTGATTTTTTGCACAAAAGTGTAAATTGCGGCTAGGAATAAAGCACTTTTGTTGGTTTTACTAAAAAAATTTTATGACAAATTTTGGTTTAGAGACAGGCTTGAAAATATCTTTGAAAATGAGTATTATACAAAAAACCGAATTTTGCTGCCTAAAGACAAAGTTTTAATGAAACCAGTCTAATTTTTTGCAAAAAGTGTAAATTGCGGCTAGGAATAAAGCACTTTTGTTACTTTTACTAAAAAAATTAAGTGACAAATTTTGATTTAGAGACAGGCTTGAAATATCTTTGAAAATGAGTATTATACAAAAAACCGAATTTTGCTGCCTAAAGACAAAGTTTTCAATAAACCAGTCTGATTTTTTGCAAACAAGTGTAAATTGTTGCTAGGAATAAAGCACTTTTGTTGGTTTTACTAAAAAAATTTAATGACAAATTTTGTTTTAGGGACAGGCTTGAAAATATCTTTGAAAATGAGTATTATACAAAAAACTGAATTTTGCTGCCTAAAGACAAAGTTTTTAATAAACCAGTCTGATTTTTTGCAAAAAAGTGTAAATTGCGGCTAGGAAAAAACCACTTTTGTTGGTTTTACTAAAAAAATTTAATGACAAATTTTGTTTTAGGGACAGGCTTGAAACTATCTTTGAAAATGAGTATTATACAAAAAACCGAATTTTGCTGCCTAAGACAAAGTTTTTAATAAACCAGTCTGATTTTTTGCAAAAAAAGTGTAACTTGCGGCTAGGAATAAAGCACTTTTGTTGCTTTTACTAAAAAAATTTAATGACAAAATTTGATTTAGCGACAGGCTTGAAAATATCTTTGAAAATGAGTATTATACAAAAATCCAAATTTTGCTGCCTAAAGACAAAGTTTTTAATAAACCAGTCTGATTTTTTGCAAAAAAGTGTAAATTTCGGCTAGAAATAAAGCACTTTTGTTGGTTTTACTAAAAAAATTTAATAACAAATTTTGGTTTAAAAACAGGCTTGAAAATATCTTTGAAAATGAGTATTATACAAAAAACCGAATTTTGCTGCCTAAAGACAAAGTTTTTAATAAACCAGTCTGATTTTTTGCAAAAAAGTGTAAATTGCGGCTAAGAATAAAGCACTTTTGTTGGTTTTACTAAAAAAATTTAATGACAAATTTTGTTTTAGAGACAGGCTTGAAAATATCTTTGAAAATGAGTATTATACAAAAAACCGAATTTTGCTGCCTAAAGACAATGATTTTAATAAACCAGTCTGATTTTTTGCAAAAAAGTGTAAATTGCGGCTAGGAATAAAGCACTTTTGTTGGATTTACTAAAAAAATTTTATGACAAATTTTGGTTTAGAGACAGGCTTGAAAATATCTTTGAAAATGAGTATTATACAAAAAACCGAATTTTGCTGCCTAAAGACAATGTTTTTAATAAACCAGTCTGATTTTTTGCAAAAAAGTGTAAATTGCGGCTAGGAATAAAGCACTTTTGTTGGTTTTACTAAAAAAATTTAATGACAAATTTTGATTTAGAGACAGGCTTGAAAATATCTTTGAAAATGAGTATTATACAAAAAACCGAATTTTGCTGCCTAAAGACAATGATTTTAATAAACCAGTCTGATTTTTTGCAAAAAAGTGTAAATTGCGGCTAGGAATAAAGCACTTTTGTTGGATTTACTAAAAAAATTTTATGACAAATTTTGGTTTAGAGACAGGCTTGAAAATATCTTTGAAAATGAGTATTATACAAAAAACCGAATTTTGCTGCCTAAAGACAAAGTTTTTAATAAACCAGTCTGATTTTTTGCAAAAAAGTGTAAATTGCGGCTAAGAATAAAGCACTTTTGTTGGTTTTACTAAAAAAATTTAATGACAAATTTTGTTTTAGAGACAGGCTTGAAAATATCTTTGAAAATGAGTATTATACAAAACACCGAATTTTGCTGCCTAAAGACAAAGTTTTTAATAAACCAGTCTGATTTTTTGCAAAAAAGTGTAAATTGCGGCTAAGAATAAAGCAATTTTGTTGGTTTTACTAAAAAAATGTAATGACAAATTTTGATTTAGAGACAGGCTTGAAAATATCTTTGAAAATGAGTATTATACAAAAAACCGAATTTTGCTGCCTAAAGACAAAGTTTTAATGTAACCAGTCTAATTTTTTGCAAAAAAAGTGTAAATTGCGGCTAGGAATAAAGCACTTTTGTTGCTTTCACTAAAAAAATTTAATTACAAATTTTGATTTAGAGACAGGCTTGTAAATTTCTTTAAAATGAGTATTATACAAAAAACCGAATTTTGCTGCCTAAAGACAAAGTTTTTAATAAACCAGTCTGATTTTTTGCAAAAAAGTGTAAATTGCGGCTAAGAATAAAGCAATTTTGTTGGTTTTACTAAAAAAATGTAATGACAAATTTTGATTTAGAGACAGGCTTGAAATATCTTTGAAAATGAGTATTATACAAAAAACCGAATTTTGCTGCCTAAAGACAATGTTTTTAATAAACCAGTCTGATTTGTTGCAAAAAAGTGTAAATTGCGGCTAGGAATAAAGCACTTTTGTTGGTTTTACTAAAAAAATTTTATGACAAATTTTGGTTTAGAGACAGGCTTGAAAATATCTTTGAAAATGATATTATACAAAACACCGAATTTTGCTGCCTAAAGACAAAGTTTTTAATAAACCAGTCTGATTTTTTGCAAAAAAGTGTAAATTGCGGCTAGGAATAAAGCACTTTTGTTGGTTTTACTAAAAAAATTTAATGACAAATTTTGATTTAGAGACAGGCTTGAAAATATCTTTGAAAATGAGTATTATACAAAAAACCGAATTTTGCTGCCTAAAGACAATGTTTTTAATAAACCAGTCTGATTTTTTGCACAAAAGTGTAAATTGCGGCTAGGAATAAAGCACTTTTGTTGCTTTCACTAAAAAAATTTAATTACAAATTTTGATTTAGAGACAGGCTTGAAAATTTCTTTAAAAATGAGTATTATACAAAAAACCGAATTTTGCTGCCTAAAGACAAAGTTTTTAATAAACCAGTCTGATTTTTTGCAAAAAAGTGTAAATTGCGGCTAAGAATAAAGCAATTTTGTTGGTTTTACTAAAAAAATGTAATGACAAATTTTGATTTAGAGACAGGCTTGAAAATATCTTTGAAAATGAGTATTATACAAAACACCGAATTTTGCTGCCTAAAGACAAAGTTTTTAATAAACCAGTCTGATTTTTTGAAAACCAGTGTAAATTGCGGCTAGGAATAAAGCACTTTTGTTACTTTACTAAAAAAATTTAATGACAAATTTTGATTTAGAGACAGGCTTGAAAATATCTTTGAAAATGAGTATTATACAAAAAACCGAATTTTGCTGCCTAAAGACAAAGTTTTTAATAAACCAGTCTGATTTTTTGCAAAAAAGTGTAAATTGCGGCTAGGAATAAAGCACTTTTGTTGGTTTTACTAAAAAAATTTAATGACAAATTTTGGTTTAGAGACAGGCTTGAAAATATCTTTGAAATGAGTATTATACAAAAAACCGAATTTTGCTGCCTAAAGACAAAGTTTTAATGAAACCAGTCTAATTTTTTGCAAAAAAAGTGTAAATTGCGGCTAGGAATAAAGCACTTTTGTTACTTTTACTAAAAAAATTAAGTGACAAATTTTGATTTAGAGACAGGCTTGAAATATCTTTGAAAATGAGTATTATACAAAAAACCGAATTTTGCTGCCTAAAGACAAAGTTTTTAATAAACCAGTCAGATTTTTTGCAAAAAAATTGTAACTTGCGGCTAGGAATAAAGCACTTTTGTTGCTTTTACTAAAAAAATTTAATGACAAATTTTGATTTGACGACAGGCTTGAAAATATCTTTGAAAATGAGTATTATACAAAAATCCAAATTTTGCTGCCTAAAGACAAAGTTTTTAATAAACCAATCTGATTTTTTGCAAAAAAGTGTAAATTTCGGCTAGGAATAAAGCACTTTTGTTGGTTTTACTAAAAAAATTTAATGACAAATTTTGGTTTAGAGACAGGCTTGAAATATCTTTGAAAATGAGTATTATACAAAAAACCGAATTTTGCTGCCTAAAGACAAAGTTTTCAATAAACCAGTCTGATTTTTTGAAAAAAAGTGTAAATTGAGGCTAGGAATAAAGCACTTTTGTTGGTTTTACTAAAAAAATTTATTCAGCAATTTTGATTTAGAGACAGGCTTGAAAATATCTTTGAAAATGAGTATTATACAAAAAACCGAATTTTGCTGCCTAAAGACAAAGTTTTTAACAAACCAGTGTGGTTTTTTGCAAAAAAGTGTAAATTGCGGCTAGCAATAAAGCACTTTTGTTACTTTTACTACAAAAATTAAGTGACAAATTTTGATTTAGAGACAGGCTTAAAATATCTTTGAAAATGAGTATTATACAAAAAACCGAATTTTGCTGCCTAAAGACAAAGTTTTTAATAAACCAGTCTGATTTTTTCAAAAAAGTGTAAATTGTGGCTAGGAATAAAGCACTTTTGTTACTTTTACTACAAAAATTAAGTGACAAATTTTGATTTAGAGACAGGCTTGAAAATATCTTTGAAAATGAGTATTATACAAAAATCCGAATTTTGCTGCCTAAAGACAAAGTTTATAATAAACCAGTCTGATTTTTTGCAAAAAGTGTAAATTGCGGCTAGGAATAAAGCACTTTTGTTGGTTTTACTAAAAAAATTTAATGACAAATTTTGGTTTAGAGACAGGCTTGAAAAAATCTTTGAGAATGAGTATTATACAAAAAACCGAATTTTGCTGCCTAAAGACAAAGTTTTTAATAAACCAGTCTGATTTTTTGCAAAAAAGTGTAAATTGCGGCTAGGAATAAAGCACTTTTGTTACTTTTACTACAAAAATTAAGTGACAAATTTTGGTTTAGAGACAGGCTTGAAATATCTTTGAAAATGAGTATTATACAAAAAACCGAATTTTGCTGCCTAAAGACAAAGTTTTCAATAAACCAGTCTGATTTTTGAAAAAAAGTGTAAATTGAGGCTAGGAATAAAGCACTTTTGTTGGTTTTACTAAAAAAATTTATTCAGCAATTTTGATTTAGAGACAGGCTTGAAAATATCTTTGAAAATGAGTATTATACAAAAAACCGAATTTTGCTGCCTAAAGACAAAGTTTTTAACAAACCAGTGTGGTTTTTTGCAAAAAAGTGTAAATTGCGGCTAGCAATAAAGCACTTTTGTTACTTTTACTACAAAAATTAAGTGACAAATTTTGATTTAGAGACAGGCTTAAAATATCTTTGAAAATGAGTATTATACAAAAAACCGAATTTTGCTGCCTAAAGACAAAGTTTTTAATAAACCAGTCTGATTTTTTTCAAAAAAGTGTAAATTGTGGCTAGGAATAAAGCACTTTTGTTACTTTTACTACAAAAATTAAGTGACAAATTTTGATTTAGAGACAGGCTTGAAAATATCTTTGAAAATGAGTATTATACAAAAATCCGAATTTTGCTGCCTAAAGACAAAGTTTTTAATAAACCAGTCTGATTTTTTGCAAAAAGTGTAAATTGCGGCTAGGAATAAAGCACTTTTGTTGGTTTTACTAAAAAAATTTAATGACAAATTTTGGTTTAGAGACAGGCTTGAAAAAATCTTTGAGAATGAGTATTATACAAAAAACCGAATTTTGCTGCCTAAAGACAAAGTTTTTAATAAACCAGTCTGATTTTTTGCAAAAAAGTGTAAATTGCGGCTAGGAATAAAGCACTTTTGTTACTTTTACTAAAAAAATTAAGTGACAAATTTTGATTTAGAGACAGGCTTGAAAATATCTTTGAAAATGAGTATTATACAAAAAACCGAATTTTGCTGCCTAAAGACAATGTTTTTAATAAACTAGTCTGATTTTTTGCAAAAAAGTGTAAATTGCGGCTAGGAATAAAGCACTTTTGTTGCTTTTACTAAAAAAATTAAGTGGCAAATTTTGATTTAGAGACAGGCTTGAAATATCTTTGAAAATGAGTATTATACAAAAAACCGAATTTTGCTGCCTAAAGACAAAGTTTTTAATAAACCAGTCTGATTTTTTGCAAAAGAGTGTAAATTGCGGCTAGGAATAAAGCACTTTTGTTACTTTTACTAAAAAAATTAAGTGACAAATTTTGATTTAGAGACAGGCTTGAAATATCATTGAAAATGAGTATTATACAAAAACCCGAATTTTGCTGCCTAAAGACAATGTTTTTAATAAACCAGTCTGATTTTTTGCAAAAAGTGTAAATTGCGGCTAGGAATAAAGCACTTTTGTTGGTTTTACTAAAAAAATTTTATGACAAATTTTGGTTTAGAGACAGGCTTGAAAATATCTTTGAAAATGAGTATTATACAAAAAACCGAATTTTGCTGCCTAAAGACAAAGTTTTTAATAAACCAGTCTGATTTTTTGCAAAAAAGTGTAAATTGCGGCTAAGAATAAAGCACTTTTGTTGGTTTTACTAAAAAAATTTAATGACAAATTTTGTTTTAGAGACAGGCTTGAAAATATCTTTGAAAATGAGTATTATACAAAACACCGAATTTTGCTGCCTAAAGACAAAGTTTTTAATAAACCAGTCTGATTTTTTGAAAAAAAGTGTAAATTGCGGCTAGGAATAAAGCACTTTTGTTGGTTTTACTAAAAAATTTTATGACAAATTTTGGTTTAGAGACAGGCTTGAAAATATCTTTGAAAATGAGTATTATACAAAAAACCGAATTTTGCTGCCTAAAGACAAAGTTTTAATGAAACCAGTCTAATTTTTTGCAAAAAAAGTGTAAATTGCGGCTAGGAATAAAGCACTTTTGTTACTTTTACTAAAAAAATTAAGTGACAAATTTTGATTTAGAGACAGGCTTGAAAAAATCTTTGAAAATGAGTATTATACAAAAAACCGAATTTTGCTGCCTAAAGACAAAGTTTTTAATAAACCAGTCTGATTTTTGCAAAAAAGTGTAAATTGCGGCTAGAAATAAATCACTTTTGTTACTTTTACTAAAAAAATTAAGTGACAAATTTTGATTTAGAGACAGGTTTGAAATATCTTTGAAAATAAGTATTATACAAAAAACTGAATTTTGCTGCCTAAAGACAAAGTTTTTAATAAACCAGTCTGATTTTTTGCAAAAGAGTGTAAATTGCGGCTAGGAATAAAGCACTTTTGTTACTTTTACTAAAAAAATTAAGTGACAAATTTTGATTTAGAGACAGGCTTGAAATATCATTGAAAATGAGTATTATACAAAAACCCGAATTTTGCTGCCTAAAGACAATGTTTTTAATAAACCAGTCTGATTTTTTGCAAAAAAAGTGTAACTTGCGGCTAGGAATAAAGCACTTTTGTTGCTTTTACTAAAAAAATTTAATGACAAATTTTGATTTGACGACAGGCTTGAAAATATCTTTGAAAATGAGTATTATACAAAAATCCAAATTTTGCTGCCTAAAGACAAAGTTTTTAATAAACCAATCTGATTTTTTGCAAAAAAGTGTAAATTTCGGCTAGGAATAAAGCACTTTTGTTGGTTTTACTAAAAAAATTTAATGACAAATTTTGGTTTAGAGACAGGCTTGAAAATATCTTTGAAAATGAGTATTATACAAAAAACCGAATTTTGCTGCCTAAAGACAAAGTTTTCAATAAACCAGTCTGATTTTTTGCAAAAAAGTGTAAATTAAGCCTAGGAATAAAGCACTTTTGTTGGTTTTACTAAAAAAATTTATTCAGCAATTTTGATTTAGAGACAGGCTTGAAAATATCTTTGAAAATGAGTATTATACAAAACACCGAATTTTGCTGCCTAAAGACAAAGTTTTTAATAAACCAGTCTGATTTTTTGAAAACCAGTGTAAATTGCGGCTAGGAATAAAGCACTTTTGTTACTTTACTAAAAAAATTTAATGACAAATTTTGATTTAGAGACAGGCTTGAAAATATCTTTGAAAATGAGTATTATACAAAAAACCGAATTTTGCTGCCTAAAGACAATGTTTTTAATAAACCAGTCTGATTTGTTGCAAAAAAGTGTAAATTGCGGCTAGGAATAAAGCACTTTTGTTGGTTTTACTAAAAAAATTTTATGACAAATTTTGGTTTAGAGACAGGCTTGAAAATATCTTTGAAAATGATATTATACAAAACACCGAATTTTGCTGCCTAAAGACAAAGTTTTTAATAAACCAGTCTGATTTTTTGCAAAAAAGTGTAAATTGCGGCTAGGAATAAAGCACTTTTGTTGGTTTTACTAAAAAAATTTAATGACAAATTTTGATTTAGAGACAGGCTTGAAAATATCTTTGAAAATGAGTATTATACAAAAAACCGAATTTTGCTGCCTAAAGACAATGTTTTTAATAAACCAGTCTGATTTTTTGCACAAAAGTGTAAATTGCGGCTAGGAATAAAGCACTTTTGTTGGTTTTACTAAAAAAATTTTATGACAAATTTTGGTTTAGAGACAGGCTTGAAAATATCTTTGAAAATGAGTATTATACAAAAAACCGAATTTTGCTGCCTAAAGACAAAGTTTTAATGAAACCAGTCTAATTTTTTGCAAAAAAAGTGTAAATTGCGGCTAGGAATAAAGCACTTTTGTTACTTTTACTAAAAAAATTAAGTGACAAATTTTGATTTAGAGACAGGCTTGAAATATCTTTGAAAATGAGTATTATACAAAAAACCGAATTTTGCTGCCTAAAGACAAAGTTTTCAATAAACCAGTCTGATTTTTTGCAAACAAGTGTAAATTGTTGCTAGGAATAAAGCACTTTTGTTGGTTTTACTAAAAAAATTTAATGACAAATTTTGTTTTAGGGACAGGCTTGAAAATATCTTTGAAAATGAGTATTATACAAAAAACGGAATTTTGCTGTCTAAAGACAAAGTTTTAATGTAACCAATCTAATTTTTTGCAAAAAAAGAGTAAATTGCGGCTAGGAATAAACCACTTTTGTTGGTTTTACTAAAAAAATTTAATGACAAATTTTGTTTTAGGTACAGGCTTGAAACTATCTTTGAAAATGAGTATTATACAAAAAACCGAATTTTGCTGCCTAAGACAAAGTTTTTAATAAACCAGTCTGATTTTTTGCAAAAAAAGTGTAACTTGCGGCTAGGAATAAAGCACTTTTGTTGGTTTTACTAAAAAAATTTAATGACAAATTTTGATTTAGAGACAGGCTTGAAAATATCTTTGAAAATGAGTATTATACAAAAAACCGAATTTTGCTGCCTAAAGACAAAGTTTTTAATAAACCAGTCTGATTTTTTGCAAAAAAGTGTAAATTGCGCCTAGGAATAAAGTACTTTTGTTAATTTTACTACAAAAATTAAGTGACAAATTTTGATTTAGAGACAGGCTTGAAAATATCTTTGAAAATGAGTATTATACAAAAAACCGAATTTTGCTGCCTAAAGACAATGTTTTTAATAAACCAGTCTGATTTTTTGCAAAAAAGTGTAAATTGCGGCTAGGAATAAAGCACTTTTGTTGGTTTTACTAAAAAAATTTAATGACAAATTTTGATTTAGAGACAGGCTTGAAAATATCTTTGAAAATGAGTATTATACAAAAAACCGAATTTTGCTGCCTAAAGACAATGATTTTAATAAACCAGTCTGATTTTTTGCAAAAAAGTGTAAATTGCGGCTAGGAATAAAGCACTTTTGTTGGATTTACTAAAAAAATTTTATGACAAATTTTGGTTTAGAGACAGGCTTGAAAATATCTTTGAAAATGAGTATTATACAAAAAACCGAATTTTGCTGCCTAAAGACAAAGTTTTTAATAATCCAGTCTGATTTTTTGCAAAAAAGTGTAAATTGCGGCTAAGAATAAAGCACTTTTGTTGGTTTTACTAAAAAAATTTAATGACAAATTTTGTTTTAGAGACAGGCTTGAAAATATCTTTGAAAATGAGTATTATACAAAACACCGAATTTTGCTGCCTAAAGACAAAGTTTTTAATAAACCAGTCTGATTTTTTGCAAAAAAGTGTAAATTGCGGCTAGGAATAAAGCACTTTTGTTGGTTTTACTAAAAAAATTTAATGACAAATTTTGATTTAGAGACAGGCTTGAAAATATCTTTGAAAATGAGTATTATACAAAAAACCGAATTTTGCTGCCTAAAGACAATGTTTTTAATAAACCAGTCTGATTTTTTGCACAAAAGTGTTAATTGCGGCTAGGAATAAAGCACTTTTGTTGGTTTTACTAAAAAAATTTTATGACAAATTTTGGTTTAGAGACAGGCTTGAAAATATCTTTGAAAATGAGTATTATACAAAAAACCGAATTTTGCTGCCTAAAGACAAAGTTTTAATGTAACCAGTCTAATTTTTTGCAAAAAAAGTGTAAATTGCGGCTAGGAATAAAGCACTTTTGATGCTTTCACTTAAAAAATTCAATTACAAATTTTGATTTAGAGACAGGCGTGAAAATTTCTTTAAAAATGAGTATTATACAAAAAACCGAATTTTGCTGCCTAAAGACAAAGTTTTTAATAAACCAGTCTGATTTTTTGCAAAAAAGTGTAAATTGCGGCTAGGAATAAACCACTTTTGTTGGTTTTACTAAAAAAATTTAATGACAAATTTTGATTTAGAGACAGGCTTGAAAATATCTTTGAAAATGAGTATTAAACAAAAAACCGAATTTTGCTGCCTAAAGACAAAGTTTTTAATAAACCAGTCTGATTTTTTGCAAAAAAAGTGTAAATTGCGGCTAGGAATAAAGCACTTTTGTTACTTTACTAAAAAAATTTAATGACAAATTTTGATTTAGAGACAGGCTTGAAAATATCTTTGAAAATGAGTATTATACAAAAAACCGAATTTTGCTGCCTAAAGACAATGTTTTTAATAAACCAGTCTGATTTTTTGCAAAAAAGTGTAAATTGCGGCTAGGGATAAAGCACATTTGTTACTTTTACTACAAAAATTAAGTGACAAATTTTGATTTAGAGACAGGCTTGAAAATATCTTTGAAAATGAGTATTATACAAAAAACCGAATTTTGCTGCCTAAAGACAAAGTTTTTAATAAACCAGTCAGATTTTTTGCAAAAAAGTGTAAATAGCGGCTAGGAATAAAGCACTTTTGTTACTTTTACTAAAAAAATTTAATGACAAATTTTGTTTTAGAGACAGGCTTGAAAATATCTTTGAAAATGAGTATTATACAAAAAACCGAATTTTGCTGCCTAAAGACAAAGTTTTTAACAAACCAGTCTGATTTTTTGCAAAAAAAGTGTAACTTGCGGCTAGGAATAAAGCACTTTTGTTGGTTTTACTAAAAAAATTTAATGACAAATTTCTGTTTAGAGACAGGCTTGAAAATATCTTTGAAAATGAGTATTATACAAAAAACCGAATTTTGCTGCCTAAAGACAAAGTTTTAATTAAACCAGTCTGATTTTTTGCAAAAAAAGTGTAAATTGTGGCTAGGAATAAAGCACTTTTGTTACTTTTACTAAAAAAATTAAGTGACAAATTTTGATTTAGAGACAGGCTTGAAAATATCTTTGAAAATGAGTATTATACAAAAAACCGAATTTTGCTGCCTAAAGACAAAGTTTTTAATAAACCAGTCTGATTTTTTGCAAAAAAGTGTAAATTGCGGCTAAGAATAAAGCAATTTTGTTGGTTTTACTAAAAAAATTTAATGACAAATTTTGTTTTAGAGACAGGCTTGAAAATATCTTTGAAAATGAGTATTATACAAAAAACCGAATTTTGCTGCCTAAAGACAAAGTTTTTAATAAACCAGTCTGATTTTTTGCAAAAAAGTGTAAATTGCGACTAAGAATAAAGCACTTTTGTTGGTTTTACTAAAAAAATTTAATGACAAATTCTGTTTTAGAGACAGGCTTGAAAATATCTTTGAAAATGAGTATTATACAAAAAACCGAATTTTGCTGCCTAAGACAAAGTTTTTAATAAACCAGTCTGATTTTTTGCAAAAAAAGTGTAACTTGCGGCTAGGAATAAAGCACTTTTGTTGGTTTTACTAAAAAAATTCAATAACAAATTTTGGTTTAAAAACAGGCTTGAAAATATCTTTGAAAATGAGTATTATACAAAAAACCGAATTTTGCTGCCTAAAGACAAAGTTTTTAATAAACCAGTCTGATTTTTTGCAAAAAAAGTGTAAATTGCGGCTAGGAATAAATCACTTTTGTTACTTTTACTAAAAAAATTAAGTGACAAATTTTGATTTAGAGACAGGCTTGAAATATCTATGAAAATGAGTATTATACAAAAAACCTAATTTTGCTGCCTAAAGACAATGTTTTTAATAAACCAGTCTGATTTTTTTCAAAACAGTGTAAATTGTGGCTAGGGATAAAGCACTTTTGTTACTTTTACTACAAAAATTAAGTGACAAATTTTGATTTAGAGACAGGCTTGAAAATATCTTTGAAAATGAGTATTATACAAAAAACCGAATTTTGCTGCCTAAAGACAAAGTTTTTAATAAACCAGTCTGATTTTTTGCAAAAAAGTGTAAATTGCGCCTAGGAATAAAGTACTTTTGTTACTTTTACTACAAAAATTAAGTGACAAATTTTGATTTAGAGACAGGCTTGAAAATATCTTTGAAAATGAGTATTATACAAAAAACCGAATTTTGCTGCCTAAAGACAATGTTTTTAATAAACCAGTCTGATTTTTTGCAAAAAAGTGTAAATTGCGGCTAGGAATAAAGCACTTTTGTTGGTTTTACTAAAAAAATTTAATGACAAATTTTGATTTAGAGACAGGCTTGAAAATATCTTTGAAAATGAGTATTATACAAAAAACCGAATTTTGCTGCCTAAAGACAAAGTTTTTAATAAACCAGACTGATTTTTTGCAAAAAAGTGTAAATTGCGCCTAGGAATAAAGTACTTTCGTTACTTTTACTACAAAAATTAAGTGACAAATTTTGATTTAGAGACAGGCTTGAAAATATCTTTGAAAATGAGTATTATACAAAAAACCGAATTTTGCTGCCTAAAGACAATGTTTTTAATAAACCAGTCTGATTTTTTGCAAAAAAGTGTAAATTGCGGCTAGGAATAAAGCACTTTTGTTGGTTTTACTAAAAAAATTTAATGACAAATTTTGATTTAGAGACAGGCTTGAAAATATCTTTGAAAATGAGTATTATACAAAAAACCGAATTTTGCTGCCTAAAGACAATGATTTTAATAAACCAGTCTGATTTTTTGCAAAAAAGTGTAAATTGCGGCTAGGAATAAAGCACTTTTGTTGGTTTTACTAAAAAAATTAATTGACAAATTTTGGTTTAGAGACAGGCTTGAAAATATCTTTGAAAATGAGTATTATACAAAAAACCGAATTTTGCTGCCTAAAGACAAAGTTTTTAATAAACCAGTCTGATTTTTTGCACAAAAGTGTAAATTGCGGCTAGGAATAAAGCACTTTTGTTGGTTTTACTAAAAAAATTTTATGACAAATTTTGGTTTAGAGACAGGCTTGAAAATATCTTTGAAAATGAGTATTATACAAAAAACCGAATTTTGCTGCCTAAAGACAAAGTTTTTAATAAACTAGTCTGATTTTTTGCAAAAAAGTGTAAATGGCGGCTAGGAATAAACCACTTTTGTTGGTTTTACTAAAAAAATTTAATGACAAATTTTGTTTTAGGGACAGGCTTGAAAATATCTTTGAAAATGAGTATTATACAAAAAACCGAATTTTGCTGCCTAAAGACAAAGTTTTTAATAAACCAGTCTGATTTTTTGCAAAAAAGTGTAAATGGCGGCTAGGAATAAACCACTTTTGTTGGTTTTACTAAAAAAATTTAATGACAAATTTTGTTTTAGGGACAGGCTTGAAAATATCTTTGAAAATGAGTATTATACAAAAAACCGAATTTTGCTGCCTAAAGACAAAGTTTTTAATAAACCAGTCTGATTTTTTGCAAAAAAGTGTAAATTGCGGCTAAGAATAAAGCAATTTTGTTGGTTTTACTAAAAAAATGTAATGACAAATTTTGATTTAGAGACAGGCTTGAAAATATCTTTGAAAATGAGTATTAAACAAAAAACCGAATTTTGCTGCCTAAAGACAAAGTTTTTAATAAACCAGTCTGATTTTTTGAAAACAAGTGTAAATTGCGGCTAGGAATAAAGCACTTTTGTTACTTTACTAAAAAAATTTTATGACAAATTTTGGTTTAGAGACAGGCTTGAAAATATCTTTGAAAATGAGTATTATACAAAAAACCGAATTTTGCTGCCTAAAGACAAAGTTTTTAATAAACCAGTCTGATTTTTTGCAAAAAAGTGTAAATTGCGGCTAAGAATAAAGCACTTTTGTTGGTTTTACTAAAAAAATTTAATGACAAATTTTGTTTTAGAGACAGGCTTGAAAATATCTTTGAAAATGAGTATTATACAAAAAACCGAATTTTGCTGCCTAAAGACAATGTTTTTAATAAACCAGTCTGATTTTTTGCACAAAAGTGTAAATTGCGGCTAGGGATAAAGCACTTTTGTTACTTTTACTACAAAAATTAAGTGACAAATTTTGATTTAGAGACAGGCTTGAAAATATCTTTGAAAATGAGTATTATACAAAAAACCGAATTTTGCTGCCTAAAGACAAAGTTTTTAATAAACCAGTCTGATTTTTTGCAAAAAAGTGTAAATTGCGCCTAGGAATAAAGTACTTTTGTTAATTTTACTACAAAAATTAAGTGACAAATTTTGATTTAGAGACAGGCTTGAAAATATCTTTGAAAATGAGTATTATACAAAAAACCGAATTTTGCTGCCTAAAGACAATGTTTTTAATAAACCAGTCTGATTTTTTGCAAAAAAGTGTAAATTGCGGCTAGGAATAAAGCACTTTTGTTGGTTTTACTAAAAAAATTTAATGACAAATTTTGATTTAGAGACAGGCTTGAAAATATCTTTGAAAATGAGTATTATACAAAAAACCGAATTTTGCTGCCTAAAGACAATGATTTTAATAAACCAGTCTGATTTTTTGCAAAAAAGTGTAAATTGCGGCTAGGAATAAAGCACTTTTGTTGGATTTACTAAAAAAATTTTATGACAAATTTTGGTTTAGAGACAGGCTTGAAAATATCTTTGAAAATGAGTATTATACAAAAAACCGAATTTTGCTGCCTAAAGACAAAGTTTTTAATAATCCAGTCTGATTTTTTGCAAAAAAGTGTAAATTGCGGCTAAGAATAAAGCACTTTTGTTGGTTTTACTAAAAAAATTTAATGACAAATTTTGTTTTAGAGACAGGCTTGAAAATATCTTTGAAAATGAGTATTATACAAAACACCGAATTTTGCTGCCTAAAGACAAAGTTTTTAATAAACCAGTCTGATTTTTTGCAAAAAAGTGTAAATTGCGGCTAGGAATAAAGCACTTTTGTTGGTTTTACTAAAAAAATTTAATGACAAATTTTGATTTAGAGACAGGCTTGAAAATATCTTTGAAAATGAGTATTATACAAAAAACCGAATTTTGCTGCCTAAAGACAATGTTTTTAATAAACCAGTCTGATTTTTTGCACAAAAGTGTTAATTGCGGCTAGGAATAAAGCACTTTTGTTGGTTTTACTAAAAAAATTTTATGACAAATTTTGGTTTAGAGACAGGCTTGAAAATATCTTTGAAAATGAGTATTATACAAAAAACCGAATTTTGCTGCCTAAAGACAAAGTTTTAATGTAACCAGTCTAATTTTTTGCAAAAAAAGTGTAAATTGCGGCTAGGAATAAAGCACTTTTGATGCTTTCACTTAAAAAATTCAATTACAAATTTTGATTTAGAGACAGGCGTGAAAATTTCTTTAAAAATGAGTATTATACAAAAAACCGAATTTTGCTGCCTAAAGACAAAGTTTTTAATAAACCAGTCTGATTTTTTGCAAAAAAGTGTAAATTGCGGCTAGGAATAAACCACTTTTGTTGGTTTTACTAAAAAAATTTAATGACAAATTTTGATTTAGAGACAGGCTTGAAAATATCTTTGAAAATGAGTATTAAACAAAAAACCGAATTTTGCTGCCTAAAGACAAAGTTTTTAATAAACCAGTCTGATTTTTTGCAAAAAAAGTGTAAATTGCGGCTAGGAATAAAGCACTTTTGTTACTTTACTAAAAAAATTTAATGACAAATTTTGATTTAGAGACAGGCTTGAAAATATCTTTGAAAATGAGTATTATACAAAAAACCGAATTTTGCTGCCTAAAGACAATGTTTTTAATAAACCAGTCTGATTTTTTGCAAAAAAGTGTAAATTGCGGCTAGGGATAAAGCACTTTTGTTACTTTTACTACAAAAATTAAGTGACAAATTTTGATTTAGAGACAGGCTTGAAAATATCTTTGAAAATGAGTATTATACAAAAAACCGAATTTTGCTGCCTAAAGACAAAGTTTTTAATAAACCAGTCAGATTTTTTGCAAAAAAGTGTAAATAGCGGCTAGGAATAAAGCACTTTTGTTACTTTTACTAAAAAAATTTAATGACAAATTTTGTTTTAGAGACAGGCTTGAAAATATCTTTGAAAATGAGTATTATACAAAAAACCGAATTTTGCTGCCTAAAGACAAAGTTTTTAACAAACCAGTCTGATTTTTTGCAAAAAAAGTGTAACTTGCGGCTAGGAATAAAGCACTTTTGTTGGTTTTACTAAAAAAATTTAATGACAAATTTCTGTTTAGAGACAGGCTTGAAAATATCTTTGAAAATGAGTATTATACAAAAAACCGAATTTTGCTGCCTAAAGACAAAGTTTTAATGAAACCAGTCTAATTTTTTGCAAAAAAAGTGTAAATTGCGGCTAGGAATAAAGCACTTTTGTTACTTTTACTAAAAAAATTAAGTGACAAATTTTGATTTAGAGACAGGCTTGAAAATATCTTTGAAAATGAGTATTATACAAAAAACCGAATTTTGCTGCCTAAAGACAAAGTTTTTAATAAACCAGTCTGATTTTTTGCAAAAAAGTGTAAATTGCGGCTAAGAATAAAGCAATTTTGTTGGTTTTACTAAAAAAATTTAATGACAAATTTTGTTTTAGAGACAGGCTTGAAAATATCTTTGAAAATGAGTATTATACAAAAAACCGAATTTTGCTGCCTAAAGACAAAGTTTTTAATAAACCAGTCTGATTTTTTGCAAAAAAGTGTAAATTGCGGCTAGGGATAAAGCACTTTTGTTACTTTTACTACAAAAATTAAGTGACAAATTTTGATTTAGAGACAGGCTTGAAAATATCTTTGAAAATGAGTATTATACAAAAAACCGAATTTTGCTGCCTAAAGACAAAGTTTTTAATAAACCAGTCTGATTTTTTGCAAAAAAGTGTAAATTGCGCCTAGGAATAAAGTACTTTTGTTAATTTTACTACAAAAATTAAGTGACAAATTTTGATTTAGAGACAGGCTTGAAAATATCTTTGAAAATGAGTATTATACAAAAAACCGAATTTTGCTGCCTAAAGACAATGTTTTTAATAAACCAGTCTGATTTTTTGCAAAAAAGTGTAAATTGCGGCTAGGAATAAAGCACTTTTGTTGGTTTTACTAAAAAAATTTAATGACAAATTTTGATTTAGAGACAGGCTTGAAAATATCTTTGAAAATGAGTATTATACAAAAAACCGAATTTTGCTGCCTAAAGACAATGATTTTAATAAACCAGTCTGATTTTTTGCAAAAAAGTGTAAATTGCGGCTAGGAATAAAGCACTTTTGTTGGATTTACTAAAAAAATTTTATGACAAATTTTGGTTTAGAGACAGGCTTGAAAATATCTTTGAAAATGAGTATTATACAAAAAACCGAATTTTGCTGCCTAAAGACAAAGTTTTTAATAATCCAGTCTGATTTTTTGCAAAAAAGTGTAAATTGCGGCTAAGAATAAAGCACTTTTGTTGGTTTTACTAAAAAAATTTAATGACAAATTTTGTTTTAGAGACAGGCTTGAAAATATCTTTGAAAATGAGTATAATACAAAACACCGAATTTTGCTGCCTAAAGACAAAGTTTTTAATAAACCAGTCTGATTTTTTGCAAAAAAGTGTAAATTGCGGCTAGGAATAAAGCACTTTTGTTGGTTTTACTAAAAAAATTTAATGACAAATTTTGATTTAGAGACAGGCTTGAAAATATCTTTGAAAATGAGTATTATACAAAAAACCGAATTTTGCTGCCTAAAGACAATGTTTTTAATAAACCAGTCTGATTTTTTGCACAAAAGTGTTAATTGCGGCTAGGAATAAAGCACTTTTGTTGGTTTTACTAAAAAAATTTTATGACAAATTTTGGTTTAGAGACAGGCTTGAAAATATCTTTGAAAATGAGTATTATACAAAAAACCGAATTTTGCTGCCTAAAGACAAAGTTTTAATGTAACCAGTCTAATTTTTTGCAAAAAAAGTGTAAATTGCGGCTAGGAATAAAGCACTTTTGATGCTTTCACTTAAAAAATTCAATTACAAATTTTGATTTAGAGACAGGCGTGAAAATTTCTTTAAAAATGAGTATTATACAAAAAACCGAATTTTGCTGCCTAAAGACAAAGTTTTTAATAAACCAGTCTGATTTTTTGCAAAAAAGTGTAAATTGCGGCTAGGAATAAACCACTTTTGTTGGTTTTACTAAAAAAATTTAATGACAAATTTTGATTTAGAGACAGGCTTGAAAATATCTTTGAAAATGAGTATTAAACAAAAAACCGAATTTTGCTGCCTAAAGACAAAGTTTTTAATAAACCAGTCTGATTTTTTGCAAAAAAAGTGTAAATTGCGGCTAGGAATAAAGCACTTTTGTTACTTTACTAAAAAAATTTAATGACAAATTTTGATTTAGAGACAGGCTTGAAAATATCTTTGAAAATGAGTATTATACAAAAAACCGAATTTTGCTGCCTAAAGACAATGTTTTTAATAAACCAGTCTGATTTTTTGCAAAAAAGTGTAAATTGCGGCTAGGGATAAAGCACTTTTGTTACTTTTACTACAAAAATTAAGTGACAAATTTTGATTTAGAGACAGGCTTGAAAATATCTTTGAAAATGAGTATTATACAAAAAACCGAATTTTGCTGCCTAAAGACAAAGTTTTTAATAAACCAGTCAGATTTTTTGCAAAAAAGTGTAAATAGCGGCTAGGAATAAAGCACTTTTGTTACTTTTACTAAAAAAATTTAATGACAAATTTTGTTTTAGAGACAGGCTTGAAAATATCTTTGAAAATGAGTATTATACAAAAAACCGAATTTTGCTGCCTAAAGACAAAGTTTTTAACAAACCAGTCTGATTTTTTGCAAAAAAAGTGTAACTTGCGGCTAGGAATAAAGCACTTTTGTTGGTTTTACTAAAAAAATTTAATGACAAATTTCTGTTTAGAGACAGGCTTGAAAATATCTTTGAAAATGAGTATTATACAAAAAACCGAATTTTGCTGCCTAAAGACAAAGTTTTAATTAAACCAGTCTGATTTTTTGCAAAAAAAGTGTAAATTGTGGCTAGGAATAAAGCACTTTTGTTACTTTTACTAAAAAAATTAAGTGACAAATTTTGATTTAGAGACAGGCTTGAAAATATCTTTGAAAATGAGTATTATACAAAAAACCGAATTTTGCTGCCTAAAGACAAAGTTTTTAATAAACCAGTCTGATTTTTTGCAAAAAAGTGTAAATTGCGGCTAAGAATAAAGCAATTTTGTTGGTTTTACTAAAAAAATTTAATGACAAATTTTGTTTTAGAGACAGGCTTGAAAATATCTTTGAAAATGAGTATTATACAAAAAACCGAATTTTGCTGCCTAAAGACAAAGTTTTTAATAAACCAGTCTGATTTTTTGCAAAAAAGTGTAAATTGCGACTAAGAATAAAGCACTTTTGTTGGTTTTACTAAAAAAATTTAATGACAAATTTTGTTTTAGAGACAGGCTTGAAAATATCTTTGAAAATGAGTATTATACAAAAAACCGAATTTTGCTGCCTAAGACAAAGTTTTTAATAAACCAGTCTGATTTTTTGCAAAAAAAGTGTAACTTGCGGCTAGGAATAAAGCACTTTTGTTGGTTTTACTAAAAAAATTCAATAACAAATTTTGGTTTAAAAACAGGCTTGAAAATATCTTTGAAAATGAGTATTATACAAAAAACCGAATTTTGCTGCCTAAAGACAAAGTTTTTAATAAACCAGTCTGATTTTTTGCAAAAAAAGTGTAAATTGCGGCTAGGAATAAATCACTTTTGTTACTTTTACTAAAAAAATTAAGTGACAAATTTTGATTTAGAGACAGGCTTGAAATATCTATGAAAATGAGTATTATACAAAAAACCTAATTTTGCTGCCTAAAGACAATGTTTTTAATAAACCAGTCTGATTTTTTTCAAAACAGTGTAAATTGTGGCTAGGGATAAAGCACTTTTGTTACTTTTACTACAAAAATTAAGTGACAAATTTTGATTTAGAGACAGGCTTGAAAATATCTTTGAAAATGAGTATTATACAAAAAACCGAATTTTGCTGCCTAAAGACAAAGTTTTTAATAAACCAGTCTGATTTTTTGCAAAAAAGTGTAAATTGCGGCTAGGAATAAAGCACTTTTGTTGGTTTTACTAAAAAAATTAATTGACAAATTTTGGTTTAGAGACAGGCTTGAAAATATCTTTGAAAATGAGTATTATACAAAAAACCGAATTTTGCTGCCTAAAGACAATGTTTTTAATAAACCAGTCTGATTTTTTGCAAAAAAGTGTAAATTGCGGCTAGGAATAAAGCACTTTTGTTGGTTTTACTAAAAAAATTTAATGACAAATTTTGATTTAGAGACAGGCTTGAAAATATCTTTGAAAATGAGTATTATACAAAAAACCGAATTTTGCTGCCTAAAGACAAAGTTTTTAATAAACCAGTCTGATTTTTTGCAAAAAAGTGTAAATTGCGCCTAGGAATAAAGTACTTTCGTTACTTTTACTACAAAAATTAAGTGACAAATTTTGATTTAGAGACAGGCTTGAAAATATCTTTGAAAATGAGTATTATACAAAAAACCGAATTTTGCTGCCTAAAGACAATGTTTTTAATAAACCAGTCTGATTTTTTGCAAAAAAGTGTAAATTGCGGCTAGGAATAAAGCACTTTTGTTGGTTTTACTAAAAAAATTTAATGACAAATTTTGATTTAGAGACAGGCTTGAAAATATCTTTGAAAATGAGTATTATACAAAAAACCGAATTTTGCTGCCTAAAGACAATGATTTTAATAAACCAGTCTGATTTTTTGCAAAAAAGTGTAAATTGCGGCTAGGAATAAAGCACTTTTGTTGGTTTTACTAAAAAAATTAATTGACAAATTTTGGTTTAGAGACAGGCTTGAAAATATCTTTGAAAATGAGTATTATACAAAAAACCGAATTTTGCTGCCTAAAGACAAAGTTTTTAATAAACCAGTCTGATTTTTTGCACAAAAGTGTAAATTGCGGCTAGGAATAAAGCACTTTTGTTGGTTTTACTAAAAAAATTTTATGACAAATTTTGGTTTAGAGACAGGCTTGAAAATATCTTTGAAAATGAGTATTATACAAAAAACCGAATTTTGCTGCCTAAAGACAAAGTTTTTAATAAACTAGTCTGATTTTTTGCAAAAAAGTGTAAATGGCGGCTAGGAATAAACCACTTTTGTTGGTTTTACTAAAAAAATTTAATGACAAATTTTGTTTTAGGGACAGGCTTGAAAATATCTTTGAAAATGAGTATTATACAAAAAACCGAATTTTGCTGCCTAAAGACAAAGTTTTTAATAAACCAGTCTGATTTTTTGCAAAAAAGTGTAAATGGCGGCTAGGAATAAACCACTTTTGTTGGTTTTACTAAAAAAATTTAATGACAAATTTTGTTTTAGGGACAGGCTTGAAAATATCTTTGAAAATGAGTATTATACAAAAAACCGAATTTTGCTGCCTAAAGACAAAGTTTTTAATAAACCAGTCTGATTTTTTGCAAAAAAGTGTAAATTGCGGCTAAGAATAAAGCAATTTTGTTGGTTTTACTAAAAAAATGTAATGACAAATTTTGATTTAGAGACAGGCTTGAAAATATCTTTGAAAATGAGTATTAAACAAAAAACCGAATTTTGCTGCCTAAAGACAAAGTTTTTAATAAACCAGTCTGATTTTTTGAAAACAAGTGTAAATTGCGGCTAGGAATAAAGCACTTTTGTTACTTTACTAAAAAAATTTTATGACAAATTTTGGTTTAGAGACAGGCTTGAAAATATCTTTGAAAATGAGTATTATACAAAAAACCGAATTTTGCTGCCTAAAGACAAAGTTTTTAATAAACCAGTCTGATTTTTTGCAAAAAAGTGTAAATTGCGGCTAAGAATAAAGCACTTTTGTTGGTTTTACTAAAAAAATTTAATGACAAATTTTGTTTTAGAGACAGGCTTGAAAATATCTTTGAAAATGAGTATTATACAAAAAACCGAATTTTGCTGCCTAAAGACAATGTTTTTAATAAACCAGTCTGATTTTTTGCACAAAAGTGTAAATTGCGGCTAGGAATAAAGCACTTTTGTCACTTTTACTAAAAAAATTAAGTGACAAATTTTGATATAGAGACAGGCTTGAAAATATCTTTGAAAATGAGTATTATACAAAAAACCGAATTTTGCTGCCTAAAGACAATGATTTTAATAAACCAGTCTGATTTTTTGCAAAAAAGTGTAAATTGCGGCTAGGAATAAAGCACTTTTGTTGGTTTTACTAAAAAAATTAATTGACAAATTTTGGTTTAGAGACAGGCTTGAAAATATCTTTGAAAATGAGTATTATACAAAAAACCGAATTTTGCTGCCTAAAGACAAAGTTTTTAATAAACCAGTCTGATTTTTTGCACAAAAGTGTAAATTGCGGCTAGGAATAAAGCACTTTTGTTGGTTTTACTAAAAAAATTTTATGACAAATTTTGGTTTAGAGACAGGCTTGAAAATATCTTTGAAAATGAGTATTATACAAAAAACCGAATTTTGCTGCCTAAAGACAAAGTTTTTAATAAACTAGTCTGATTTTTTGCAAAAAAGTGTAAATGGCGGCTAGGAATAAACCACTTTTGTTGGTTTTACTAAAAAAATTTAATGACAAATTTTGTTTTAGGGACAGGCTTGAAAATATCTTTGAAAATGAGTATTATACAAAAAACCGAATTTTGCTGCCTAAAGACAAAGTTTTTAATAAACCAGTCTGATTTTTTGCAAAAAAGTGTAAATGGCGGCTAGGAATAAACCACTTTTGTTGGTTTTACTAAAAAAATTTAATGACAAATTTTGTTTTAGGGACAGGCTTGAAAATATCTTTGAAAATGAGTATTATACAAAAAACCGAATTTTGCTGCCTAAAGACAAAGTTTTTAATAAACCAGTCTGATTTTTTGCAAAAAAGTGTAAATTGCGGCTAAGAATAAAGCAATTTTGTTGGTTTTACTAAAAAAATGTAATGACAAATTTTGATTTAGAGACAGGCTTGAAAATATCTTTGAAAATGAGTATTAAACAAAAAACCGAATTTTGCTGCCTAAAGACAAAGTTTTTAATAAACCAGTCTGATTTTTTAAAAACAAGTGTAAATTGCGGCTAGGAATAAAGCACTTTTGATACTTTACTAAAAAAATTTTATGACAAATTTTGGTTTAGAGACAGGCTTGAAAATATCTTTGAAAATGAGTATTATACAAAAAACCGAATTTTGCTGCCTAAAGACAAAGTTTTTAATAAACCAGTCTGATTTTTTGCAAAAAAGTGTAAATTGCGGCTAAGAATAAAGCACTTTTGTTGGTTTTACTAAAAAAATTTAATGACAAATTTTGTTTTAGAGACAGGCTTGAAAATATCTTTGAAAATGAGTATTATACAAAAAACCGAATTTTGCTGCCTAAAGACAATGTTTTTAATAAACCAGTCTGATTTTTTGCACAAAAGTGTAAATTGCGGCTAGGAATAAAGCACTTTTGTCACTTTTACTAAAAAAATTAAGTGACAAATTTTGATTTAGAGACAGGCTTGAAAATATCTTTGAAAATGAGTATTATACAAAAATCCGAATTTTGCTGCCTAAAGACAAAGTTTTTAATAAACCAGTCTGATTTTTTGCAAAAAGTGTAAATTGCGGCTAGGAATAAAGCACTTTTGTTGGTTTTACTAAAAAAATTTAATGACAAATTTTGTTTTAGAGACAGGCTTGAAAATATCTTTGAAAATGAGTATTATACAAAACACCGAATTTTGCTGCCTAAAGACAAAGTTTTTAATAAACTAGTCTGATTTTTTGCAAAAAAGTGTAAATTGCGACTAAGAATAAAGCACTTTTGTTGGTTTTACTAAAAAAATTTAATGACAAATTTTGATTTAGAGACAGGCTTGAAAATATCTTTGAAAATGAGTATTATACAAAAAACCGAATTTTGCTGCCTAAAGACAAAGTTTTTAATAAACCAGTCTGATTTTTTGCAAAAAAGTGTAAATTGCAACTAAGAATAAAGCACTTTTGTTGGTTTTACTAAAAAAATTTAATGACAAATTTTGTTTTAGAGACAGGCTTGAAAATATCTTTGAAAATGAGTATTATACAAAAAACCGAATTTTGCTGCCTAAAGACAATGTTTTTAATAAACCAGTCTGATTTTTTGCACAAAAGTGTAAATTGCGGCTAGGAATAAAGCACTTTTGTCACTTTTACTAAAAAAATTAAGTGACAAATTTTGATTTAGAGACAGGCTTGAAAATATCTTTGAAAATGAGTATTATACAAAAATCCGAATTTTGCTGCCTAAAGACAAAGTTTTTAATAAACCAGTCTGATTTTTTGCAAAAAGTGTAAATTGCGGCTAGGAATAAAGCACTTTTGTTGGTTTTACTAAAAAAATTTAATGACAAATTTTGGTTTAGAGACAGGCTTGAAAAAATCTTTGAAAATGAGTATTATACAAAAAACCGAATTTTGCTGCCTAAAGACAAAGTTTTTAATAAACCAGTCTGATTTTTTGCAAAAAAAGTGTAAATTGCGGCTTAGAATAAAGCACTTTTGTTGGTTTTACTAAAAAAATTTAATGACAAATTTTGTTTTAGAGACAGGCTTGAAAATATCTTTGAAAATGAGTATTATACAAAACACCGAATTTTGCTGCCTAAAGACAAAGTTTTTAATAAACTAGTCTGATTTTTTGCAAAAAAGTGTAAATTGCGACTAAGAATAAAGCACTTTTGTTGGTTTTACTAAAAAAATTTTATGACAAATTTTGGTTTAGAGACAGGCTTGAAAATATCTTTGAAAATGAGTATTATACAAAAAACCGAATTTTGCTGCCTAAAGACAATGTTTTTAATAAACCAGTCTGATTTTTTGCAAAAAAAGTGTAACTTGCGGCTGGGAATAAAGCACTTTTGTTGGTTTTACTAAAAAAATTAAGTGACAAATTTTGATTTAGAGACAGGCTTGAAATATCTTTGAAAATGAGTATTATACAAAAAACCTAATTTTGCTGCCTAAAGACAATGTTTTTAATAAACCAGTCTGATTTTTTTCAAAACAGTGTAAATTGTGGCTAGGGATAAAGCACTTTTGTTACTTTTACTACAAAAATTAAGTGACAAATTTTGATTTAGAGACAGGCTTGAAAATATCTTTGAAAATGAGTATTATACAAAAAACCGAATTTTGCTGCCTAAAGACAAAGTTTTTAATAAACCAGTCTGATTTTTTGCAAAAAAGTGTAAATTGCGGCTAGGAATAAAGCACTTTTGTTGGTTTTACTAAAAAAATTTAATGACAAATTTTGATTTAGAGACAGGCTTGAAAATATCTTTGAAAATGAGTATTATACAAAAAACCGAATTTTGCTGCCTAAAGACAATGATTTTAATAAACCAGTCTGATTTTCTGCAAAAAAGTGTAAATTGCGGCTAGGAATAAAGCACTTTTGTTGGTTTTACTAAAAAAATTTTATGACAAATTTTGGTTTAGAGACAGGCTTGAAAATATCTTTGAAAATGAGTATTATACAAAAAACCGAATTTTGCTGCCTAAAGACAAAGTTTTTAATAAACCAGTCTGATTTTTTGCAAAAAAGTGTAAATTGCGGCTAAGAATAAAGCACTTTTGTTGGTTTTACTAAAAAAATTTAATGACAAATTTTGTTTTAGAGACAGGCTTGAAAATATCTTTGAAAATGAGTATTATACAAAACACCGAATTTTGCTGCCTAAAGACAAAGTTTTTAATAAACCAGTCTGATTTTTTGCAAAAAAGTGTAAATTGCGGCTAGGAATAAAGCAGTTTTGTTGGTTTTACTAAAAAAATTTAATGACAAATTTTGATTTAGAGACAGGTTTGAAAATATCTTTGAAAATGAGTATTATACAAAAAACCGAATTTTGCTGCCTAAAGACAATGTTTTTAATAAACCAGTCTGATTTTTTGCAAAAAAGTGTAAATTGCGGCTAGGAATAAAGCACTTTTGTTGGTTTTACTAAAAAAATTTTATGACAAATTTTGGTTTAGAGACAGGCTTGAAAATATCTTTGAAAATGAGTATTATACAAAAAACCGAATTTTGCTGCCTAAAGACAAAGTTTTAATGTAACCAGTCTAATTTCTTGCAAAAAAAGTGTAAATTGCGGCTAGGAATAAAGCACTTTTGTTGCTTTCACTAAAAAAATTTAATTACAAATTTTGATTTAGAGACAGGCTTGAAAATATCTTTGAAAATGAGTATTATACAAAAAACCGAATTTTGCTGCCTAAAGACAAAGTTTTTAATAAACCAGTCTGATTTTTTGCACAAAAGTGTAAATTGCGGCTAGGAATAAAGCACTTTTGTTGGTTTTACTAAAAAAATTTTATGACAAATTTTGGTTTAGAGACAGGCTTGAAAATATCTTTGAAAATGAGTATTATACAAAAAACCGAATTTTGCTGCCTAAAGACAAAGTTTTTAATAAACTAGTCTGATTTTTTGCAAAAAAGTGTAAATGGCGGCTAGGAATAAACCACTTTTGTTGGTTTTACTAAAAAAATTTAATGACAAATTTTGTTTTAGGGACAGGCTTGAAAATATCTTTGAAAATGAGTATTATACAAAAAACCGAATTTTGCTGCCTAAAGACAAAGTTTTTAATAAACCAGTCTGATTTTTTGCAAAAAAGTGTAAATGGCGGCTAGGAATAAACCACTTTTGTTGGTTTTACTAAAAAAATTTAATGACAAATTTTGTTTTAGAGACAGGCTTGAAAATATCTTTGAAAATGAGTATTATACAAAAAACCGAATTTTGCTGCCTAAAGACAAAGTTTTTAATAAACCAGTCTGATTTTTTGCAAAAAAGTGTAAATTGCGGCTAAGAATAAAGCAATTTTGTTGGTTTTACTAAAAAAATGTAATGACAAATTTTGATTTAGAGACAGGCTTGAAAATATCTTTGAAAATGAGTATTAAACAAAAAACCGAATTTTGCTGCCTAAAGACAAAGTTTTTAATAAACCAGTCTGATTTTTTGAAAACAAGTGTAAATTGCGGCTAGGAATAAAGCACTTTTGTTACTTTACTAAAAAAATTTTATGACAAATTTTGGTTTAGAGACAGGCTTGAAAATATCTTTGAAAATGAGTATTATACAAAAAACCGAATTTTGCTGCCTAAAGACAAAGTTTTTAATAAACCAGTCTGATTTTTTGCAAAAAAGTGTAAATTGCGGCTAAGAATAAAGCACTTTTGTTGGTTTTACTAAAAAAATTTAATGACAAATTTTGTTTTAGAGACAGGCTTGAAAATATCTTTGAAAATGAGTATTATACAAAAAACCGAATTTTGCTGCCTAAAGACAATGTTTTTAATAAACCAGTCTGATTTTTTGCACAAAAGTGTAAATTGCGGCTAGGGATAAAGCACTTTTGTTACTTTTACTACAAAAATTAAGTGACAAATTTTGATTTAGAGACAGGCTTGAAAATATCTTTGAAAATGAGTATTATACAAAAAACCGAATTTTGCTGCCTAAAGACAAAGTTTTTAATAAACCAGTCTGATTTTTTGCAAAAAAGTGTAAATTGCGCCTAGGAATAAAGTACTTTTGTTAATTTTACTACAAAAATTAAGTGACAAATTTTGATTTAGAGACAGGCTTGAAAATATCTTTGAAAATGAGTATTATACAAAAAACCGAATTTTGCTGCCTAAAGACAATGTTTTTAATAAACCAGTCTGATTTTTTGCAAAAAAGTGTAAAATGCGGCTAGGAATAAAGCACTTTTGTTGGTTTTACTAAAAAAATTTAATGACAAATTTTGATTTAGAGACAGGCTTGAAAATATCTTTGAAAATGAGTATTATACAAAAAACCGAATTTTGCTGCCTAAAGACAATGATTTTAATAAACCAGTCTGATTTTTTGCAAAAAAGTGTAAATGGCGGCTAGGAATAAACCACTTTTGTTGGTTTTACTAAAAAAATTTAATGACAAATTTTGTTTTAGGGACAGGCTTGAAAATATCTTTGAAAATGAGTATTATACAAAAAACCGAATTTTGCTGCCTAAAGACAAAGTTTTTAATAAACCAGTCTGATTTTTTGCAAAAAAGTGTAAATTGCGGCTAAGAATAAAGCAATTTTGTTGGTTTTACTAAAAAAATGTAATGACAAATTTTGATTTAGAGACAGGCTTGAAAATATCTTTGAAAATGAGTATTAAACAAAAAACCGAATTTTGCTGCCTAAAGACAAAGTTTTTAATAAACCAGTCTGATTTTTTGAAAACAAGTGTAAATTGCGGCTAGGAATAAAGCACTTTTGTTACTTTACTAAAAAAATTTTATGACAAATTTTGGTTTAGAGACAGGCTTGAAAATATCTTTGAAAATGAGTATTATACAAAAAACCGAATTTTGCTGCCTAAAGACAAAGTTTTTAATAAACCAGTCTGATTTTTTGCAAAAAAGTGTAAATTGCGGCTAAGAATAAAGCACTTTTGTTGGTTTTACTAAAAAAATTTAATGACAAATTTTGTTTTAGAGACAGGCTTGAAAATATCTTTGAAAATGAGTATTATACAAAAAACCGAATTTTGCTGCCTAAAGACAATGTTTTTAATAAACCAGTCTGATTTTTTGCACAAAAGTGTAAATTGCGGCTAGGGATAAAGCACTTTTGTTACTTTTACTACAAAAATTAAGTGACAAATTTTGATTTAGAGACAGGCTTGAAAATATCTTTGAAAATGAGTATTATACAAAAAACCGAATTTTGCTGCCTAAAGACAAAGTTTTTAATAAACCAGTCTGATTTTTTGCAAAAAAGTGTAAATTGCGCCTAGGAATAAAGTACTTTTGTTAATTTTACTACAAAAATTAAGTGACAAATTTTGATTTAGAGACAGGCTTGAAAATATCTTTGAAAATGAGTATTATACAAAAAACCGAATTTTGCTGCCTAAAGACAATGTTTTTAATAAACCAGTCTGATTTTTTGCAAAAAAGTGTAAAATGCGGCTAGGAATAAAGCACTTTTGTTGGTTTTACTAAAAAAATTTAATGACAAATTTTGATTTAGAGACAGGCTTGAAAATATCTTTGAAAATGAGTATTATACAAAAAACCGAATTTTGCTGCCTAAAGACAATGATTTTAATAAACCAGTCTGATTTTTTGCAAAAAAGTGTAAATTGCGGCTAGGAATAAAGCACTTTTGTTGGATTTACTAAAAAAATTTTATGACAAATTTTGGTTTAGAGACAGGCTTGAAAATATCTTTGAAAATGAGTATTATACAAAAAACCGAATTTTGCTGCCTAAAGACAAAGTTTTTAATAATCCAGTCTGATTTTTTGCAAAAAAGTGTAAATTGCGGCTAAGAATAAAGCACTTTTGTTGGTTTTACTAAAAAAATTTAATGACAAATTTTGTTTTAGAGACAGGCTTGAAAATATCTTTGAAAATGAGTATTATACAAAACACCGAATTTTGCTGCCTAAAGACAAAGTTTTTAATAAACCAGTCTGATTTTTTGCAAAAAAGTGTAAATTGCGGCTAGGAATAAAGCACTTTTGTTGGTTTTACTAAAAAAATTTAATGACAAATTTTGATTTAGAGACAGGCTTGAAAATATCTTTGAAAATGAGTATTATACAAAAAACCGAATTTTGCTGCCTAAAGACAATGTTTTTAATAAACCAGTCTGATTTTTTGCACAAAAGTGTTAATTGCGGCTAGGAATAAAGCACTTTTGTTGGTTTTACTAAAAAAATTTTATGACAAATTTTGGTTTAGAGACAGGCTTGAAAATATCTTTGAAAATGAGTATTATACAAAAAACCGAATTTTGCTGCCTAAAGACAAAGTTTTAATGTAACCAGTCTAATTTTTTGCAAAAAAAGTGTAAATTGCGGCTAGGAATAAAGCACTTTTGATGCTTTCACTTAAAAAATTCAATTACAAATTTTGATTTAGAGACAGGCGTGAAAATTTCTTTAAAAATGAGTATTATACAAAAAACCGAATTTTGCTGCCTAAAGACAAAGTTTTTAATAAACCAGTCTGATTTTTTGCAAAAAAGTGTAAATTGCGGCTAGGAATAAACCACTTTTGTTGGTTTTACTAAAAAAATTTAATGACAAATTTTGATTTAGAGACAGGCTTGAAAATATCTTTGAAAATGAGTATTAAACAAAAAACCGAATTTTGCTGCCTAAAGACAAAGTTTTTAATAAACCAGTCTGATTTTTTGCAAAAAAAGTGTAAATTGCGGCTAGGAATAAAGCACTTTTGTTACTTTACTAAAAAAATTTAATGACAAATTTTGATTTAGAGACAGGCTTGAAAATATCTTTGAAAATGAGTATTATACAAAAAACCGAATTTTGCTGCCTAAAGACAATGTTTTTAATAAACCAGTCTGATTTTTTGCAAAAAAGTGTAAATTGCGGCTAGGGATAAAGCACTTTTGTTACTTTTACTACAAAAATTAAGTGACAAATTTTGATTTAGAGACAGGCTTGAAAATATCTTTGAAAATGAGTATTATACAAAAAACCGAATTTTGCTGCCTAAAGACAAAGTTTTTAATAAACCAGTCAGATTTTTTGCAAAAAAGTGTAAATAGCGGCTAGGAATAAAGCACTTTTGTTACTTTTACTAAAAAAATTTAATGACAAATTTTGTTTTAGAGACAGGCTTGAAAATATCTTTGAAAATGAGTATTATACAAAAAACCGAATTTTGCTGCCTAAAGACAAAGTTTTTAACAAACCAGTCTGATTTTTTGCAAAAAAAGTGTAACTTGCGGCTAGGAATAAAGCACTTTTGTTGGTTTTACTAAAAAAATTTAATGACAAATTTCTGTTTAGAGACAGGCTTGAAAATATCTTTGAAAATGAGTATTATACAAAAAACCGAATTTTGCTGCCTAAAGACAAAGTTTTAATTAAACCAGTCTGATTTTTTGCAAAAAAAGTGTAAATTGTGGCTAGGAATAAAGCACTTTTGTTACTTTTACTAAAAAAATTAAGTGACAAATTTTGATTTAGAGACAGGCTTGAAAATATCTTTGAAAATGAGTATTATACAAAAAACCGAATTTTGCTGCCTAAAGACAAAGTTTTTAATAAACCAGTCTGATTTTTTGCAAAAAAGTGTAAATTGCGGCTAAGAATAAAGCAATTTTGTTGGTTTTACTAAAAAAATTTAATGACAAATTTTGTTTTAGAGACAGGCTTGAAAATATCTTTGAAAATGAGTATTATACAAAAAACCGAATTTTGCTGCCTAAAGACAAAGTTTTTAATAAACCAGTCTGATTTTTTGCAAAAAAGTGTAAATTGCGACTAAGAATAAAGCACTTTTGTTGGTTTTACTAAAAAAATTTAATGACAAATTTTGTTTTAGAGACAGGCTTGAAAATATCTTTGAAAATGAGTATTATACAAAAAACCGAATTTTGCTGCCTAAGACAAAGTTTTTAATAAACCAGTCTGATTTTTTGCAAAAAAAGTGTAACTTGCGGCTAGGAATAAAGCACTTTTGTTGGTTTTACTAAAAAAATTCAATAACAAATTTTGGTTTAAAAACAGGCTTGAAAATATCTTTGAAAATGAGTATTATACAAAAAACCGAATTTTGCTGCCTAAAGACAAAGTTTTTAATAAACCAGTCTGATTTTTTGCAAAAAAAGTGTAAATTGCGGCTAGGAATAAATCACTTTTGTTACTTTTACTAAAAAAATTAAGTGACAAATTTTGATTTAGAGACAGGCTTGAAATATCTATGAAAATGAGTATTATACAAAAAACCTAATTTTGCTGCCTAAAGACAATGTTTTTAATAAACCAGTCTGATTTTTTTCAAAACAGTGTAAATTGTGGCTAGGGATAAAGCACTTTTGTTACTTTTACTACAAAAATTAAGTGACAAATTTTGATTTAGAGACAGGCTTGAAAATATCTTTGAAAATGAGTATTATACAAAAAACCGAATTTTGCTGCCTAAAGACAAAGTTTTTAATAAACCAGTCTGATTTTTTGCAAAAAAGTGTAAATTGCGCCTAGGAATAAAGTACTTTTGTTACTTTTACTACAAAAATTAAGTGACAAATTTTGATTTAGAGACAGGCTTGAAAATATCTTTGAAAATGAGTATTATACAAAAAACCGAATTTTGCTGCCTAAAGACAATGTTTTTAATAAACCAGTCTGATTTTTTGCAAAAAAGTGTAAATTGCGGCTAGGAATAAAGCACTTTTGTTGGTTTTACTAAAAAAATTTAATGACAAATTTTGATTTAGAGACAGGCTTGAAAATATCTTTGAAAATGAGTATTATACAAAAAACCGAATTTTGCTGCCTAAAGACAAAGTTTTTAATAAACCAGTCTGATTTTTTGCAAAAAAGTGTAAATTGCGCCTAGGAATAAAGTACTTTCGTTACTTTTACTACAAAAATTAAGTGACAAATTTTGATTTAGAGACAGGCTTGAAAATATCTTTGAAAATGAGTATTATACAAAAAACCGAATTTTGCTGCCTAAAGACAATGTTTTTAATAAACCAGTCTGATTTTTTGCAAAAAAGTGTAAATTGCGGCTAGGAATAAAGCACTTTTGTTGGTTTTACTAAAAAAATTTAATGACAAATTTTGATTTAGAGACAGGCTTGAAAATATCTTTGAAAATGAGTATTATACAAAAAACCGAATTTTGCTGCCTAAAGACAATGATTTTAATAAACCAGTCTGATTTTTTGCAAAAAAGTGTAAATTGCGGCTAGGAATAAAGCACTTTTGTTGGTTTTACTAAAAAAATTAATTGACAAATTTTGGTTTAGAGACAGGCTTGAAAATATCTTTGAAAATGAGTATTATACAAAAAACCGAATTTTGCTGCCTAAAGACAAAGTTTTTAATAAACCAGTCTGATTTTTTGCACAAAAGTGTAAATTGCGGCTAGGAATAAAGCACTTTTGTTGGTTTTACTAAAAAAATTTTATGACAAATTTTGGTTTAGAGACAGGCTTGAAAATATCTTTGAAAATGAGTATTATACAAAAAACCGAATTTTGCTGCCTAAAGACAAAGTTTTTAATAAACTAGTCTGATTTTTTGCAAAAAAGTGTAAATGGCGGCTAGGAATAAACCACTTTTGTTGGTTTTACTAAAAAAATTTAATGACAAATTTTGTTTTAGGGACAGGCTTGAAAATATCTTTGAAAATGAGTATTATACAAAAAACCGAATTTTGCTGCCTAAAGACAAAGTTTTTAATAAACCAGTCTGATTTTTTGCAAAAAAGTGTAAATGGCGGCTAGGAATAAACCACTTTTGTTGGTTTTACTAAAAAAATTTAATGACAAATTTTGTTTTAGGGACAGGCTTGAAAATATCTTTGAAAATGAGTATTATACAAAAAACCGAATTTTGCTGCCTAAAGACAAAGTTTTTAATAAACCAGTCTGATTTTTTGCAAAAAAGTGTAAATTGCGGCTAAGAATAAAGCAATTTTGTTGGTTTTACTAAAAAAATGTAATGACAAATTTTGATTTAGAGACAGGCTTGAAAATATCTTTGAAAATGAGTATTAAACAAAAAACCGAATTTTGCTGCCTAAAGACAAAGTTTTTAATAAACCAGTCTGATTTTTTGAAAACAAGTGTAAATTGCGGCTAGGAATAAAGCACTTTTGTTACTTTACTAAAAAAATTTTATGACAAATTTTGGTTTAGAGACAGGCTTGAAAATATCTTTGAAAATGAGTATTATACAAAAAACCGAATTTTGCTGCCTAAAGACAAAGTTTTTAATAAACCAGTCTGATTTTTTGCAAAAAAGTGTAAATTGCGGCTAAGAATAAAGCACTTTTGTTGGTTTTACTAAAAAAATTTAATGACAAATTTTGTTTTAGAGACAGGCTTGAAAATATCTTTGAAAATGAGTATTATACAAAAAACCGAATTTTGCTGCCTAAAGACAATGTTTTTAATAAACCAGTCTGATTTTTTGCACAAAAGTGTAAATTGCGGCTAGGAATAAAGCACTTTTGTCACTTTTACTAAAAAAATTAAGTGACAAATTTTGATTTAGAGACAGGCTTGAAAATATCTTTGAAAATGAGTATTATACAAAAAACCGAATTTTGCTGCCTAAAGACAATGATTTTAATAAACCAGTCTGATTTTTTGCAAAAAAGTGTAAATTGCGGCTAGGAATAAAGCACTTTTGTTGGTTTTACTAAAAAAATTAATTGACAAATTTTGGTTTAGAGACAGGCTTGAAAATATCTTTGAAAATGAGTATTATACAAAAAACCGAATTTTGCTGCCTAAAGACAAAGTTTTTAATAAACCAGTCTGATTTTTTGCACAAAAGTGTAAATTGCGGCTAGGAATAAAGCACTTTTGTTGGTTTTACTAAAAAAATTTTATGACAAATTTTGGTTTAGAGACAGGCTTGAAAATATCTTTGAAAATGAGTATTATACAAAAAACCGAATTTTGCTGCCTAAAGACAAAGTTTTTAATAAACTAGTCTGATTTTTTGCAAAAAAGTGTAAATGGCGGCTAGGAATAAACCACTTTTGTTGGTTTTACTAAAAAAATTTAATGACAAATTTTGTTTTAGGGACAGGCTTGAAAATATCTTTGAAAATGAGTATTATACAAAAAACCGAATTTTGCTGCCTAAAGACAAAGTTTTTAATAAACCAGTCTGATTTTTTGCAAAAAAGTGTAAATGGCGGCTAGGAATAAACCACTTTTGTTGGTTTTACTAAAAAAATTTAATGACAAATTTTGTTTTAGGGACAGGCTTGAAAATATCTTTGAAAATGAGTATTATACAAAAAACCGAATTTTGCTGCCTAAAGACAAAGTTTTTAATAAACCAGTCTGATTTTTTGCAAAAAAGTGTAAATTGCGGCTAAGAATAAAGCAATTTTGTTGGTTTTACTAAAAAAATGTAATGACAAATTTTGATTTAGAGACAGGCTTGAAAATATCTTTGAAAATGAGTATTAAACAAAAAACCGAATTTTGCTGCCTAAAGACAAAGTTTTTAATAAACCAGTCTGATTTTTTAAAAACAAGTGTAAATTGCGGCTAGGAATAAAGCACTTTTGTTACTTTACTAAAAAAATTTTATGACAAATTTTGGTTTAGAGACAGGCTTGAAAATATCTTTGAAAATGAGTATTATACAAAAAACCGAATTTTGCTGCCTAAAGACAAAGTTTTTAATAAACCAGTCTGATTTTTTGCAAAAAAGTGTAAATTGCGGCTAAGAATAAAGCACTTTTGTTGGTTTTACTAAAAAAATTTAATGACAAATTTTGTTTTAGAGACAGGCTTGAAAATATCTTTGAAAATGAGTATTATACAAAAAACCGAATTTTGCTGCCTAAAGACAATGTTTTTAATAAACCAGTCTGATTTTTTGCACAAAAGTGTAAATTGCGGCTAGGAATAAAGCACTTTTGTCACTTTTACTAAAAAAATTAAGTGACAAATTTTGATTTAGAGACAGGCTTGAAAATATCTTTGAAAATGAGTATTATACAAAAATCCGAATTTTGCTGCCTAAAGACAAAGTTTTTAATAAACCAGTCTGATTTTTTGCAAAAAGTGTAAATTGCGGCTAGGATTAAAGCACTTTTGTTGGTTTTACTAAAAAAATTTAATGACAAATTTTGTTTTAGAGACAGGCTTGAAAATATCTTTGAAAATGAGTATTATACAAAACACCGAATTTTGCTGCCTAAAGACAAAGTTTTTAATAAACTAGTCTGATTTTTTGCAAAAAAGTGTAAATTGCGACTAAGAATAAAGCACTTTTGTTGGTTTTACTAAAAAAATTTAATGACAAATTTTGATTTAGAGACAGGCTTGAAAATATCTTTGAAAATGAGTATTATACAAAAAACCGAATTTTGCTGCCTAAAGACAAAGTTTTTAATAAACCAGTCTGATTTTTTGCAAAAAAGTGTAAATTGCAACTAAGAATAAAGCACTTTTGTTGGTTTTACTAAAAAAATTTAATGACAAATTTTGTTTTAGAGACAGGCTTGAAAATATCTTTGAAAATGAGTATTATACAAAAAACCGAATTTTGCTGCCTAAAGACAATGTTTTTAATAAACCAGTCTGATTTTTTGCACAAAAGTGTAAATTGCGGCTAGGAATAAAGCACTTTTGTCACTTTTACTAAAAAAATTAAGTGACAAATTTTGATTTAGAGACAGGCTTGAAAATATCTTTGAAAATGAGTATTATACAAAAAACCGAATTTTGCTGCCTAAAGACAATGATTTTAATAAACCAGTCTGATTTTTTGCAAAAAAGTGTAAATTGCGGCTAGGAATAAAGCACTTTTGTTGGTTTTACTAAAAAAATTAATTGACAAATTTTGGTTTAGAGACAGGCTTGAAAATATCTTTGAAAATGAGTATTATACAAAAAACCGAATTTTGCTGCCTAAAGACAAAGTTTTTAATAAACCAGTCTGATTTTTTGCACAAAAGTGTAAATTGCGGCTAGGAATAAAGCACTTTTGTTGGTTTTACTAAAAAAATTTTATGACAAATTTTGGTTTAGAGACAGGCTTGAAAATATCTTTGAAAATGAGTATTATACAAAAAACCGAATTTTGCTGCCTAAAGACAAAGTTTTTAATAAACTAGTCTGATTTTTTGCAAAAAAGTGTAAATGGCGGCTAGGAATAAACCACTTTTGTTGGTTTTACTAAAAAAATTTAATGACAAATTTTGTTTTAGGGACAGGCTTGAAAATATCTTTGAAAATGAGTATTATACAAAAAACCGAATTTTGCTGCCTAAAGACAAAGTTTTTAATAAACCAGTCTGATTTTTTGCAAAAAAGTGTAAATGGCGGCTAGGAATAAACCACTTTTGTTGGTTTTACTAAAAAAATTTAATGACAAATTTTGTTTTAGGGACAGGCTTGAAAATATCTTTGAAAATGAGTATTATACAAAAAACCGAATTTTGCTGCCTAAAGACAAAGTTTTTAATAAACCAGTCTGATTTTTTGCAAAAAAGTGTAAATTGCGGCTAAGAATAAAGCAATTTTGTTGGTTTTACTAAAAAAATGTAATGACAAATTTTGATTTAGAGACAGGCTTGAAAATATCTTTGAAAATGAGTATTAAACAAAAAACCGAATTTTGCTGCCTAAAGACAAAGTTTTTAATAAACCAGTCTGATTTTTTAAAAACAAGTGTAAATTGCGGCTAGGAATAAAGCACTTTTGTTACTTTACTAAAAAAATTTTATGACAAATTTTGGTTTAGAGACAGGCTTGAAAATATCTTTGAAAATGAGTATTATACAAAAAACCGAATTTTGCTGCCTAAAGACAAAGTTTTTAATAAACCAGTCTGATTTTTTGCAAAAAAGTGTAAATTGCGGCTAAGAATAAAGCACTTTTGTTGGTTTTACTAAAAAAATTTAATGACAAATTTTGTTTTAGAGACAGGCTTGAAAATATCTTTGAAAATGAGTATTATACAAAAAACCGAATTTTGCTGCCTAAAGACAATGTTTTTAATAAACCAGTCTGATTTTTTGCACAAAAGTGTAAATTGCGGCTAGGAATAAAGCACTTTTGTCACTTTTACTAAAAAAATTAAGTGACAAATTTTGATTTAGAGACAGGCTTGAAAATATCTTTGAAAATGAGTATTATACAAAAATCCGAATTTTGCTGCCTAAAGACAAAGTTTTTAATAAACCAGTCTGATTTTTTGCAAAAAGTGTAAATTGCGGCTAGGATTAAAGCACTTTTGTTGGTTTTACTAAAAAAATTTAATGACAAATTTTGTTTTAGAGACAGGCTTGAAAATATCTTTGAAAATGAGTATTATACAAAACACCGAATTTTGCTGCCTAAAGACAAAGTTTTTAATAAACTAGTCTGATTTTTTGCAAAAAAGTGTAAATTGCGACTAAGAATAAAGCACTTTTGTTGGTTTTACTAAAAAAATTTAATGACAAATTTTGATTTAGAGACAGGCTTGAAAATATCTTTGAAAATGAGTATTATACAAAAAACCGAATTTTGCTGCCTAAAGACAAAGTTTTTAATAAACCAGTCTGATTTTTTGCAAAAAAGTGTAAATTGCAACTAAGAATAAAGCACTTTTGTTGGTTTTACTAAAAAAATTTAATGACAAATTTTGTTTTAGAGACAGGCTTGAAAATATCTTTGAAAATGAGTATTATACAAAAAACCGAATTTTGCTGCCTAAAGACAATGTTTTTAATAAACCAGTCTGATTTTTTGCACAAAAGTGTAAATTGCGGCTAGGAATAAAGCACTTTTGTCACTTTTACTAAAAAAATTAAGTGACAAATTTTGATTTAGAGACAGGCTTGAAAATATCTTTGAAAATGAGTATTATACAAAAATCCGAATTTTGCTGCCTAAAGACAAAGTTTTTAATAAACCAGTCTGATTTTTTGCAAAAAGTGTAAATTGCGGCTAGGAATAAAGCACTTTTGTTGGTTTTACTAAAAAAATTTAATGACAAATTTTGGTTTAGAGACAGGCTTGAAAAAATCTTTGAAAATGAGTATTATACAAAAAACCGAATTTTGCTGCCTAAAGACAAAGTTTTTAATAAACCAGTCTGATTTTTTGCAAAAAAAGTGTAAATTGCGGCTTAGAATAAAGCACTTTTGTTGGTTTTACTAAAAAAATTTAATGACAAATTTTGTTTTAGAGACAGGCTTGAAAATATCTTTGAAAATGAGTATTATACAAAACACCGAATTTTGCTGCCTAAAGACAAAGTTTTTAATAAACTAGTCTGATTTTTTGCAAAAAAGTGTAAATTGCGACTAAGAATAAAGCACTTTTGTTGGTTTTACTAAAAAAATTTTATGACAAATTTTGGTTTAGAGACAGGCTTGAAAATATCTTTGAAAATGAGTATTATACAAAAAACCGAATTTTGCTGCCTAAAGACAATGTTTTTAATAAACCAGTCTGATTTTTTGCAAAAAAAGTGTAACTTGCGGCTGGGAATAAAGCACTTTTGTTGGTTTTACTAAAAAAATTAAGTGACAAATTTTGATTTAGAGACAGGCTTGAAATATCTTTGAAAATGAGTATTATACAAAAAACCTAATTTTGCTGCCTAAAGACAATGTTTTTAATAAACCAGTCTGATTTTTTTCAAAACAGTGTAAATTGTGGCTAGGGATAAAGCACTTTTGTTACTTTTACTACAAAAATTAAGTGACAAATTTTGATTTAGAGACAGGCTTGAAAATATCTTTGAAAATGAGTATTATACAAAAAACCGAATTTTGCTGCCTAAAGACAAAGTTTTTAATAAACCAGTCTGATTTTTTGCAAAAAAGTGTAAATTGCGGCTAGGAATAAAGCACTTTTGTTGGTTTTACTAAAAAAATTTAATGACAAATTTTGATTTAGAGACAGGCTTGAAAATATCTTTGAAAATGAGTATTATACAAAAAACCGAATTTTGCTGCCTAAAGACAATGATTTTAATAAACCAGTCTGATTTTCTGCAAAAAAGTGTAAATTGCGGCTAGGAATAAAGCACTTTTGTTGGTTTTACTAAAAAAATTTTATGACAAATTTTGGTTTAGAGACAGGCTTGAAAATATCTTTGAAAATGAGTATTATACAAAAAACCGAATTTTGCTGCCTAAAGACAAAGTTTTTAATAAACCAGTCTGATTTTTTGCAAAAAAGTGTAAATTGCGGCTAAGAATAAAGCACTTTTGTTGGTTTTACTAAAAAAATTTAATGACAAATTTTGTTTTAGAGACAGGCTTGAAAATATCTTTGAAAATGAGTATTATACAAAACACCGAATTTTGCTGCCTAAAGACAAAGTTTTTAATAAACCAGTCTGATTTTTTGCAAAAAAGTGTAAATTGCGGCTAGGAATAAAGCAGTTTTGTTGGTTTTACTAAAAAAATTTAATGACAAATTTTGATTTAGAGACAGGTTTGAAAATATCTTTGAAAATGAGTATTATACAAAAAACCGAATTTTGCTGCCTAAAGACAATGTTTTTAATAAACCAGTCTGATTTTTTGCAAAAAAGTGTAAATTGCGGCTAGGAATAAAGCACTTTTGTTGGTTTTACTAAAAAAATTTTATGACAAATTTTGGTTTAGAGACAGGCTTGAAAATATCTTTGAAAATGAGTATTATACAAAAAACCGAATTTTGCTGCCTAAAGACAAAGTTTTAATGTAACCAGTCTAATTTCTTGCAAAAAAAGTGTAAATTGCGGCTAGGAATAAAGCACTTTTGTTGCTTTCACTAAAAAAATTTAATTACAAATTTTGATTTAGAGACAGGCTTGAAAATTTCTTTAAAAATGAGTATTATACAAAAAACCGAATTTTGCTGCCTAAAGACAAAGTTTTTAATAAACCAGTCTGATTTTTTGCAAAAAAGTGTAAATTGCGGCTAGGAATAAACCACTTTTGTTGGTTTTACTAAAAAAATTTAATGACAAATTTTGTTTTAGGGACAGGCTTGAAAATATCTTTGAAAATGAGTATTATACAAAAAACCGAATTTTGCTTCCTAAGACAAAGTTTTTAATAAACCAGTCTGATTTTTTGCAAAAAAAGTGTAACTTGCGGCTAGGAATAAAGCACTTTTGTTGCTTTTACTAAAAAAATTAAGTGCCAAATTTTGATTTAGAGACAGGCTTGAAATATCTTTGAAAATGAGTATTATACAAAAAACCTAATTTTGCTGCCTAAAGACAATGTTTTTAATCAACCAGTCTGATTTTTTTCAAAACAGTGTAAATTGTGGCTAGGGATAAAGCACTTTTGTTACTTTTACTACAAAAATTAAGTGACAAATTTTGATTTAGAGACAGGCTTGAAAATATCTTTGAAAATGAGTATTATACAAAAAACCGAATTTTGCTGCCTAAAGACAATGTTTTTAATAAACCAGTCTGATTTTTTGCAAAAAAGTGTAAATTGCGGCTAGGAATAAAGCACTTTTGTTGGTTTTACTAAAAAAATTCAATGACAAATTTTGATTTAGAGACAGGCTTGAAAATATCTTTGAAAATGAGTATTATACAAAAAACCGAATTTTGCTGCCTAAAGACAAAGTTTTTAATAAACCAGTCTGATTTTTTGCAAAAAAGTGTAAATTGCGGCTAAGAATAAAGCACTTTTGTTGGTTTTACTAAAAAAATTTTATGACAAATTTTGGTTTAGAGACAGGTTTGAAAATATCTTTGAAAATGAGTATTATACAAAAAACCGAATTTTGCTGCCTAAAGACAAAGTTTTTAATAAACCAGTCTGATTTTTTGCAAAAAAGTGTAAATTGCGGCTAAGAATAAAGCACTTTTGTTGGTTTTACTAAAAAAATTTAATGACAAATTTTGGTTTAGAGACAGGCTTGAAAATATCTTTGAAAATGAGTATTATACAAAAAACCGAATTTTGCTGCCTAAAGACAAAGTTTTAATGTAACCAGTCTAATTTCTTGCAAAAAAAGTGTAAATTGCGGCTAGGAATAAAGCACTTTTGTTGGTTTTACTAAAAAAATTTTATGACAAATTTTGGTTTAGAGACAGGCTTGAAAATATCTTTGAAAATGAGTATTATACAAAAAACCGAATTTTGCTGCCTAAAGACAAAGTTTTTAATAAACCAGTCTGATTTTTTGCAAAAAAGTGTAAATTGCGGCTAAGAATAAAGCACTTTTGTTGGTTTTACTAAAAAAATTTAATGACAAATTTTGTTTTAGAGACAGGCTTGAAAATATCTTTGAAAATGAGTATTATACAAAACACCGAATTTTGCTGCCTAAAGACAAAGTTTTTAATAAACCAGTCTGATTTTTTGCAAAAAAGTGTAAATTGCGGCTAGGAATAAAGCAGTTTTGTTGGTTTTACTAAAAAAATTTAATGACAAATTTTGATTTAGAGACAGGTTTGAAAATATCTTTGAAAATGAGTATTATACAAAAAACCGAATTTTGCTGCCTAAAGACAATGTTTTTAATAAACCAGTCTGATTTTTTGCAAAAAAGTGTAAATTGCGGCTAGGAATAAAGCACTTTTGTTGGTTTTACTAAAAAAATTTTATGACAAATTTTGGTTTAGAGACAGGCTTGAAAATATCTTTGAAAATGAGTATTATACAAAAAACCGAATTTTGCTGCCTAAAGACAAAGTTTTAATGTAACCAGTCTAATTTCTTGCAAAAAAAGTGTAAATTGCGGCTAGGAATAAAGCACTTTTGTTGCTTTCACTAAAAAAATTTAATTACAAATTTTGATTTAGAGACAGGCTTGAAAATTTCTTTAAAAATGAGTATTATACAAAAAACCGAATTTTGCTGCCTAAAGACAAAGTTTTTAATAAACCAGTCTGATTTTTTGCAAAAAAGTGTAAATTGCGGCTAGGAATAAACCACTTTTGTTGGTTTTACTAAAAAAATTTAATGACAAATTTTGTTTTAGGGACAGGCTTGAAAATATCTTTGAAAATGAGTATTATACAAAAAACCGAATTTTGCTTCCTAAGACAAAGTTTTTAATAAACCAGTCTGATTTTTTGCAAAAAAAGTGTAACTTGCGGCTAGGAATAAAGCACTTTTGTTGCTTTTACTAAAAAAATTAAGTGCCAAATTTTGATTTAGAGACAGGCTTGAAATATCTTTGAAAATGAGTATTATACAAAAAACCTAATTTTGCTGCCTAAAGACAATGTTTTTAATCAACCAGTCTGATTTTTTTCAAAACAGTGTAAATTGTGGCTAGGGATAAAGCACTTTTGTTACTTTTACTACAAAAATTAAGTGACAAATTTTGATTTAGAGACAGGCTTGAAAATATCTTTGAAAATGAGTATTATACAAAAAACCGAATTTTGCTGCCTAAAGACAATGTTTTTAATAAACCAGTCTGATTTTTTGCAAAAAAGTGTAAATTGCGGCTAGGAATAAAGCACTTTTGTTGGTTTTACTAAAAAAATTCAATGACAAATTTTGATTTAGAGACAGGCTTGAAAATATCTTTGAAAATGAGTATTATACAAAAAACCGAATTTTGCTGCCTAAAGACAAAGTTTTTAATAAACCAGTCTGATTTTTTGCAAAAAAGTGTAAATTGCGGCTAAGAATAAAGCACTTTTGTTGGTTTTACTAAAAAAAATTAATGACAAATTTTGTTTTAGAGACAGGCTTGAAAATATCTTTGAAAATGAGTATTATACAAAACACCGAATTTTGCTGCCTAAAGACAAAGTTTTTAATAAACCAGTCTGATTTTTTGCAAAAAAGTGTAAATTGCGGCTAGGAATAAAGCACTTTTGTTGGTTTTACTAAAAAAATTTAATGACAAATTTTGATTTAGAGACAGGTTTGAAAATATCTTTGAAAATGAGTATTATACAAAAAACCGAATTTTGCTGCCTAAAGACAATGTTTTTAATAAACCAGTCTGATTTTTTGCACAAAAGTGTAAATTGCGGCTAGGAATAAAGCACTTTTGTTGGTTTTACTAAAAAAATTTTATGACAAATTTTGGTTTAGAGACAGGCTTGAAAATATCTTTGAAAATGAGTATTATACAAAAAACCGAATTTTGCTGCCTAAAGACAAAGTTTTAATGTAACCAGTCTAATTTTTTGCAAAAAAAGTGTAAATTGCGGCTAGGAATAAAGCACTTTTGTTGCTTTCACTAAAAAAATTTAATTACAAATTTTGATTTAGAGACAGGCTTGAAAATTTCTTTAAAAATGAGTATTATACAAAAAACCGAATTTTGCTGCCTAAAGACAAAGTTTTTAATAAACTAGTCTGATTTTTTGCAAAAAAGTGTAAATTGCGGCTAGGAATAAACCACTTTTGTTGGTTTTACTAAAAAAATTTAATGACAAATTTTGTTTTAGGGACAGGCTTGAAAATATCTTTGAAAATGAGTATTATACAAAAAACCGAATTTTGCTGCCTAAAGACAAAGTTTTTAATAAACCAGTCTGATTTTTTGCAAAAAAGTGTAAATTGCGGCTAGGAATAAAGCACTTTTGTTGGTTTTACTAAAAAAATTTAATGACAAATTTTGATTTAGAGACAGGCTTGAAAATATCTTTGAAAATGAGTATTATACAAAAAACCGAATTTTGCTGCCTAAAGACAATGTTTTTAATAAACCAGTCTGATTTTTTGCACAAAAGTGTAAATTGCGGCTAGGAATAAAGCACTTTTGTTGGTTTTACTAAAAAAATTTTATGACAAATTTTGGTTTAGAGACAGGCTTGAAAATATCTTTGAAAATGAGTATTATACAAAAAACCGAATTTTGCTGCCTAAAGACAAAGTTTTAATGTAACCAGTCTAATTTTTTGCAAAAAAAGTGTAAATTGCGGCTAGGAATAAAGCACTTTTGTTGCTTTCACTAAAAAAATTTAATTACAAATTTTGATTTAGAGACAGGCTTGAAAATTTCTTTAAAAATGAGTATTATACAAAAAACCGAATTTTGCTGCCTAAAGACAAAGTTTTTAATAAACCAGTCTGATTTTTTGCAAAAAAGTGTAAATTGCGGCTAGGAATAAACCACTTTTGTTGGTTTTACTAAAAAAATTTAATGACAAATTTTGTTTTAGGGACAGGCTTGAAAATATCTTTGAAAATGAGTATTATACAAAAAACCGAATTTTGCTGCCTAAAGACAAAGTTTTTAATAAACCAGTCTGATTTTTTGCAAAAAAGTGTAAATTGCGGCTAAGAATAAAGCAATTTTGTTGGTTTTACTAAAAAAATGTAATGACAAATTTTGATTTAGAGACAGGCTTGAAAATATCTTTGAAAATGAGTATTAAACAAAAAACCGAATTTTGCTGCCTAAAGACAAAGTTTTTAATAAACCAGTCTGATTTTTTGAAAACAAGTGTAAATTGCGCCTAGGAATAAAGCACTTTTGTTACTTTACTAAAAAAATTTTATGACAAATTTTGGTTTAGAGACAGGCTTGAAAATATCTTTGAAAATGAGTATTATACAAAAAACCGAATTTTGCTGCCTAAAGACAATGTTTTTAATAAACCAGTCTAATTTTTTGCAAAAAAGTGTAAATTGCGGCTAGGAATAAAGCACTTTTGTTGGTTTTACTAAAAAAATTCAATGACAAATATTGATTTAGAGACAGGCTTGAAAATATCTTTGAAAATGAGTATTATACAAAAAACCGAATTTTGCTGCCTAAAGACAAAGTTTTTAATAAACCAGTCTGATTTTTTGCAAAAAAGTGTAAATTGCGGCTAAGAATAAAGCACTTTTGTTGGTTTTACTAAAAAAAATTAATGACAAATTTTGTTTTAGAGACAGGCTTGAAAATATCTTTGAAAATGAGTATTATACAAAACACCGAATTTTGCTGCCTAAAGACAAAGTTTTTAATAAACCAGTCTGATTTTTTGCAAAAAAGTGTAAATTGCGGCTAGGAATAAAGCACTTTTGTTGGTTTTACTAAAAAAATTTAATGACAAATTTTGATTTAGAGACAGGTTTGAAAATATCTTTGAAAATGAGTATTATACAAAAAACCGAATTTTGCTGCCTAAAGACAATGTTTTTAATAAACCAGTCTGATTTTTTGCACAAAAGTGTAAATTGCGGCTAGGAATAAAGCACTTTTGTTGGTTTTACTAAAAAAATTTTATGACAAATTTTGGTTTAGAGACAGGCTTGAAAATATCTTTGAAAATGAGTATTATACAAAAAACCGAATTTTGCTGCCTAAAGACAAAGTTTTAATGTAACCAGTCTAATTTTTTGCAAAAAAAGTGTAAATTGCGGCTAGGAATAAAGCACTTTTGTTGCTTTCACTAAAAAAATTTAATTACAAATTTTGATTTAGAGACAGGCTTGAAAATTTCTTTAAAAATGAGTATTATACAAAAAACCGAATTTTGCTGCCTAAAGACAAAGTTTTTAATAAACCAGTCTGATTTTTTGCAAAAAAGTGTAAATTGCGGCTAGGAATAAACCACTTTTGTTGGTTTTACTAAAAAAATTTAATGACAAATTTTGTTTTAGGGACAGGCTTGAAAATATCTTTGAAAATGAGTATTATACAAAAAACCGAATTTTGCTGCCTAAAGACAAAGTTTTTAATAAACCAGTCTGATTTTTTGCAAAAAAGTGTAAATTGCGGCTAGGAATAAAGCACTTTTGTTGGTTTTACTAAAAAAATTTAATGACAAATTTTGATTTAGAGACAGGCTTGAAAATATCTTTGAAAATGAGTATTATACAAAAAACCGAATTTTGCTGCCTAAAGACAATGTTTTTAATAAACCAGTCTGATTTTTTGCACAAAAGTGTAAATTGCGGCTAGGAATAAAGCACTTTTGTTGGTTTTACTAAAAAAATTTTATGACAAATTTTGGTTTAGAGACAGGCTTGAAAATATCTTTGAAAATGAGTATTATACAAAAAACCGAATTTTGCTGCCTAAAGACAAAGTTTTAATGTAACCAGTCTAATTTTTTGCAAAAAAAGTGTAAATTGCGGCTAGGAATAAAGCACTTTTGTTGCTTTCACTAAAAAAATTTAATTACAAATTTTGATTTAGAGACAGGCTTGAAAATTTCTTTAAAAATGAGTATTATACAAAAAACCGAATTTTGCTGCCTAAAGACAAAGTTTTTAATAAACCAGTCTGATTTTTTGCAAAAAAGTGTAAATTGCGGCTAGGAATAAACCACTTTTGTTGGTTTTACTAAAAAAATTTAATGACAAATTTTGTTTTAGGGACAGGCTTGAAAATATCTTTGAAAATGAGTATTATACAAAAAACCGAATTTTGCTGCCTAAAGACAAAGTTTTTAATAAACCAGTCTGATTTTTTGCAAAAAAGTGTAAATTGCGGCTAAGAATAAAGCAATTTTGTTGGTTTTACTAAAAAAATGTAATGACAAATTTTGATTTAGAGACAGGCTTGAAAATATCTTTGAAAATGAGTATTAAACAAAAAACCGAATTTTGCTGCCTAAAGACAAAGTTTTTAATAAACCAGTCTGATTTTTTGAAAACAAGTGTAAATTGCGGCTAGGAATAAAGCACTTTTGTTACTTTACTAAAAAAATTTTATGACAAATTTTGGTTTAGAGACAAGCTTGAAAATATCTTTGAAAATGAGTATTATACAAAAAACCGAATTTTGCTGCCTAAAGACAAAGTTTTTAATAAACCAGTCTGATTTTTTGCAAAAAAGTGTAAATTGCGGCTAAGAATAAAGCACTTTTGTTGGTTTTACTAAAAAAATTTAATGACAAATTTTGTTTTAGAGACAGGCTTGAAAATATCTTTGAAAATGAGTATTATACAAAACACCGAATTTTGCTGCCTAAAGACAAAGTTTTTAATAAACCAGTCTGATTTTTTGCAAAAAAGTGTAAATTGCGGCTAGGAATAAAGCACTTTTGTTGGTTTTACTAAAAAAATTTAATGACAAATTTTGATTTAGAGACAGGCTTGAAAATATCTTTGAAAATGAGTATTATACAAAAAACCGAATTTTGCTGCCTAAAGACAAAGTTTTTAATAAACCAGTCTGATTTTTTGCACAAAAGTGTAAATTGCGGCTAGGAATAAAGCACTTTTGTTGGTTTTACTAAAAAAATTTAATGACAAATTTTGATTTAGAGACAGGCTTGAAAATATCTTTGAAAATGAGTATTATACAAAAAACCGAATTTTGCTGCCTAAAGACAATGTTTTTAATAAACCAGTCTGATTTTTTGCACAAAAGTGTAAATTGCGGCTAGGAATAAAGCACTTTTGTTGGTTTTACTAAAAAAATTTTATGACAAATTTTGGTTTAGAGACAGGCTTGAAAATATCTTTGAAAATGAGTATTATACAAAAAACCGAATTTTGCTGCCTAAAGACAAAGTTTTAATGTAACCAGTCTAATTTTTTGCAAAAAAAGTGTAAATTGCGGCTAGGAATAAAGCACTTTTGTTGCTTTCACTAAAAAAATTTAATTACAAATTTTGATTTAGAGACAGGCTTGAAAATTTCTTTAAAAATGAGTATTATACAAAAAACCGAATTTTGCTGCCTAAAGACAAAGTTTTTAATAAACCAGTCTGATTTTTTGCAAAAAAGTGTAAATTGCGGCTAGGAATAAACCACTTTTGTTGGTTTTACTAAAAAAATTTAATGACAAATTTTGTTTTAGGGACAGGCTTGAAAATATCTTTGAAAATGAGTATTATACAAAAAACCGAATTTTGCTGCCTAAAGACAAAGTTTTTAATAAACCAGTCTGATTTTTTGCAAAAAAGTGTAAATTGCGGCTAAGAATAAAGCAATTTTGTTGTTTTACTAAAAAAATGTAATGACAAATTTTGATTTAGAGACAGGCTTGAAAATATCTTTGAAAATGAGTATTAAACAAAAAACCGAATTTTGCTGCCTAAAGACAAAGTTTTTAATAAACCAGTCTGATTTTTTGAAAACAAGTGTAAATTGCGGCTAGGAATAAAGCACTTTTGTTACTTTACTAAAAAAATTTTATGACAAATTTTGGTTTAGAGACAAGCTTGAAAATATCTTTGAAAATGAGTATTATACAAAAAACCGAATTTTGCTGCCTAAAGACAAAGTTTTTAATAAACCAGTCTGATTTTTTGCAAAAAAGTGTAAATTGCGGCTAAGAATAAAGCACTTTTGTTGGTTTTACTAAAAAAATTTAATGACAAATTTTGTTTTAGAGACAGGCTTGAAAATATCTTTGAAAATGAGTATTATACAAAACACCGAATTTTGCTGCCTAAAGACAAAGTTTTTAATAAACCAGTCTGATTTTTTGCAAAAAAGTGTAAATTGCGGCTAGGAATAAAGCACTTTTGTTGGTTTTACTAAAAAAATTTAATGACAAATTTTGATTTAGAGACAGGCTTGAAAATATCTTTGAAAATGAGTATTATACAAAAAACCGAATTTTGCTGCCTAAAGACAATGTTTTTAATAAACCAGTCTGATTTTTTGCACAAAAGTGTAAATTGCGGCTAGGAATAAAGCACTTTTGTTGGTTTTACTAAAAAAATTTTATGACAAATTTTGGTTTAGAGACAGGCTTGAAAATATCTTTGAAAATGAGTATTATACAAAAAACCGAATTTTGCTGCCTAAAGACAAAGTTTTTAATAAACCAGTCTGATTTTTTGAAAACAAGTGTAAATTGCGGCTAGGAATAAAGCACTTTTGTTACTTTACTAAAAAAATTTTATGACAAATTTTGGTTTAGAGACAGGCTTGAAAATATCTTTGAAAATGAGTATTATACAAAAAACCGAATTTTGCTGCCTAAAGACAAAGTTTTTAATAAACCAGTCTGATTTTTTGCAAAAAAGTGTAAATTGCGGCTAAGAATAAAGCACTTTTGTTGGTTTTACTAAAAAAATTTAATGACAAATTTTGTTTTAGAGACAGGCTTGAAAATATCTTTGAAAATGAGTATTATACAAAACACCGAATTTTGCTGCCTAAAGACAAAGTTTTTAATAAACCAGTCTGATTTTTAGCAAAAAAGTGTAAATTGCGTCTAGGAATAAAGCACTTTTGTTGGTTTTACTAAAAAAATTTAATGACAAATTTTGATTTAGAGACAGGCTTGAAAATATCTTTGAAAATGAGTATTATACAAAAACCCGAATTTTGCTGCCTAAAGACAATGTTTTTAATAAACCAGTCTGATTTTTTGCACAAAAGTGTAAATTGCGGCTAGGAATAAAGCACTTTTATGGTTTTACTAAAAAAATTTTATGACAAATTTTGGTTTAGAGACAGGCTTGAAAATATCTTTGAAAATGAGTATTATACAAAAAACCGAATTTTGCTGCCTAAAGACAAAGTTTTAATGTAACCAGTCTAATTTTTTGCAAAAAAAGTGTAAATTGCGGCTAGGAATAAAGCACTTTTGTTGCTTTCACTAAAAAAATTTAATTACAAATTTTGATTTAGAGACAGGCTTGAAAATTTCTTTAAAAATGAGTATTATACAAAAAACCGAATTTTGCTGCCTAAAGACAAAGTTTTTAATAAACCAGTCTGATTTTTTGCAAAAAAGTGTAAATTGCGGCTAGGAATAAACCACTTTTGTTGGTTTTACTAAAAAAATTTAATGACAAATTTTGTTTTAGGGACAGGCTTGAAAATATCTTTGAAAATGAGTATTATACAAAAAACCGAATTTTGCTGCCTAAAGACAAAGTTTTTAATAAACCAGTCTGATTTTTTGCAAAAAGTGTAAATTGCGGCTAAGAATAAAGCAATTTTGTTGGTTTTACTAAAAAAATGTAATGACAAATTTTGATTTAGGGACAGGCTTGAAAATATCTTTGAAAATGAGTATTAAACAAAAAACCGAATTTTGCTGCCTAAAGACAAAGTTTTTAATAAACCAGTCTGATTTTTTGAAAACAAGTGTAAATTGTGGCTAGGGATAAAGCACTTTTGTTACTTTTACTACAAAAATTAAGTGACAAATTTTGATTTAGAGACAGGCTTGAAAATATCTTTGAAAATGAGTATTATACAAAAAACCGAATTTTGCTGCCTAAAGACAAAGTTTTTAATAAACCAGTCTGATTTTTTGCAAAAAAAGTGTAAATTGCGGCTAGGAATAAATCACTTTTGTTACTTTTACTAAAAAAATTAAGTGACAAATTTTGATTTAGAGACAGGCTTGAAATATCTTTGAAAATGAGTATTATACAAAAACCCGAATTTTGCTGCCTAAAGACAAAGTTTTTAATAAACCAGTCTGATTTTTTGCAAAAAAGTGTAAATTGCGGCTAGGAATAAACCACTTTTGTTGGTTTTACTAAAAAAATTTAATGACAAATTTTGTTTTAGGGACAGGCTTGAAAATATCTTTGAAAATGAGTATTATACAAAAAACCGAATTTTGCTGCCTAAAGACAATGTTTATAATAAACCAGTCTGATTTTTTTCAAAACAGTGTAAATTGTGGCTAGGGATAAAGCACTTTTGTTACTTTTACTACAAAAATTAAGTGACAAATTTTGATTTAGAGACAGGCTTGAAAATATCTTTGAAAATGAGTATTATACAAAAAACCGAATTTTGCTGCCTAAAGACAAAGTTTTTAATAAACCAGTCAGATTTTTTGCAAAAAAGTGTAAATAGCGGCTAGGAATAAAGCACTTTTGTTGGTTTTACTAAAAAAATAAGTGACAAATTTTGATTTAGAGACAGGCTTGAAATATCTTTGAAAATGAGTATTATACAAAAAACCGAATTTTGCTGCCTAAAGACAAAGTTTTTAATAAACCAGTCTGATTTTTTGCAAAAAAGTGTAACTTGCAGCTAATAATAAAGCACTTTTGTTGGTTTTACTAAAAAAATTTAATGACAAATTTTGATTTAGAGACAGGCTTGAAAATATCTTTAAAAATGAGTATTATACAAAAAACCGAATTTTGCTGCCTAAAGACAAAGTTTTTAACAAACCAGTCTGATTTTTTGCCATCAAGAATAAATTGCGGTTTGGAATAAAGCACTTTTGTTGGTTTTACTAATAAAATTTATTGAGCAATTTTGATTTAGAGACAGGCTTGAAAATATCTTTGAAAATGAGTATTATACAAAAACCCGAATTTTGCTGCCTAAAGACAATGTTTTTAATAAACCAGTCTGATTTTTTGCACAAAAGTGTAAATTGCGGCTAGGAATAAAGCACTTTTGTTGGTTTTACTAAAAAAATTTTATGACAAATTTTGGTTTAGAGACAGGCTTGAAAATATCTTTGAAAATGAGTATTATACAAAAAACCGAATTTTGCTGCCTAAAGACAAAGTTTTAATGTAACCAGTCTAATTTTTTGCAAAAAAAGTGTAAATTGCGGCTAGGAATAAAGCACTTTTGTTGCTTTCACTAAAAAAATTTAATTACAAATTTTGATTTAGAGACAGGCTTGAAAATTTCTTTAAAAATGAGTATTATACAAAAAACCGAATTTTGCTGCCTAAAGACAATGTTTATAATAAACCAGTCTGATTTTTTTCAAAACAGTGTAAATTGTGGCTAGGGATAAAGCACTTTTGTTACTTTTACTACAAAAATTAAGTGACAAATTTTGATTTAGAGACAGGCTTGAAAATATCTTTGAAAATGAGTATTATACAAAAAACCGAATTTTGCTGCCTAAAGACAAAGTTTTTAATAAACCAGTCAGATTTTTTGCAAAAAAGTGTAAATAGCGGCTAGGAATAAAGCACTTTTGTTGGTTTTACTAAAAAAATAAGTGACAAATTTTGATTTAGAGACAGGCTTGAAATATCTTTGAAAATGAGTATTATACAAAAAACCGAATTTTGCTGCCTAAAGACAAAGTTTTTAATAAACCAGTCTGATTTTTTGCAAAAAAGTGTAACTTGCAGCTAATAATAAAGCACTTTTGTTGGTTTTACTAAAAAAATTTAATGACAAATTTTGATTTAGAGACAGGCTTGAAAATATCTTTAAAAATGAGTATTATACAAAAAACCGAATTTTGCTGCCTAAAGACAAAGTTTTTAACAAACCAGTCTGATTTTTTGCCATCAAGAATAAATTGCGGTTTGGAATAAAGCACTTTTGTTGGTTTTACTAATAAAATTTATTGAGCAATTTTGATTTAGAGACAGGCTTGAAAATATCTTTGAAAATGAGTATTATACAAAAACCCGAATTTTGCTGCCTAAAGACAATGTTTTTAATAAACCAGTCTGATTTTTTGCACAAAAGTGTAAATTGCGGCTAGGAATAAAGCACTTTTGTTGGTTTTACTAAAAAAATTTTATGACAAATTTTGGTTTAGAGACAGGCTTGAAAATATCTTTGAAAATGAGTATTATACAAAAAACCGAATTTTGCTGCCTAAAGACAAAGTTTTAATGTAACCAGTCTAATTTTTTGCAAAAAAAGTGTAAATTGCGGCTAGGAATAAAGCACTTTTGTTGCTTTCACTAAAAAAATTTAATTACAAATTTTGATTTAGAGACAGGCTTGAAAATTTCTTTAAAAATGAGTATTATACAAAAAACCGAATTTTGCTGCCTAAAGACAAAGTTTTTAATAAACCAGTCTGATTTTTTGCAAAAAAGTGTAAATTGCGGCTAGGAATAAACCACTTTTGTTGGTTTTACTAAAAAAATTTAATGACAAATTTTGTTTTAGGGACAGGCTTGAAAATATCTTTGAAAATGAGTATTATACAAAAAACCGAATTTTGCTGCCTAAAGACAAAGTTTTTAATAAACCAGTCTGATTTTTTGAAAACAAGTGTAAATTGTGGCTAGGGATAAAGCACTTTTGTTACTTTTACTACAAAAATTAAGTGACAAATTTTGATTTAGAGACAGGCTTGAAAATATCTTTGAAAATGAGTATTATACAAAAAACCGAATTTTGCTGCCTAAAGACAAAGTTTTTAATAAACCAGTCTGATTTTTTGCAAAAAAAGTGTAAATTGCGGCTAGGAATAAATCACTTTTGTTACTTTTACTAAAAAAATTAAGTGACAAATTTTGATTTAGAGACAGGCTTGAAATATCTTTGAAAATGAGTATTATACAAAAAACCGAATTTTGCTGCCTAAAGACAATGTTTATAATAAACCAGTCTGATTTTTTTCAAAACAGTGTAAATTGTGGCTAGGGATAAAGCACTTTTGTTACTTTTACTACAAAAATTAAGTGACAAATTTTGATTTAGAGACAGGCTTGAAAATATCTTTGAAAATGAGTATTATACAAAAAACCGAATTTTGCTGCCTAAAGACAAAGTTTTTAATAAACCAGTCAGATTTTTTGCAAAAAAGTGTAAATAGCGGCTAGGAATAAAGCACTTTTGTTGGTTTTACTAAAAAAATAAGTGACAAATTTTGATTTAGAGACAGGCTTGAAATATCTTTGAAAATGAGTATTATACAAAAAACCGAATTTTGCTGCCTAAAGACAAAGTTTTTAATAAACCAGTCTGATTTTTTGCAAAAAAGTGTAACTTGCAGCTAATAATAAAGCACTTTTGTTGGTTTTACTAAAAAAATTTAATGACAAATTTTGATTTAGAGACAGGCTTGAAAATATCTTTAAAAATGAGTATTATACAAAAAACCGAATTTTGCTGCCTAAAGACAAAGTTTTTAACAAACCAGTCTGATTTTTTGCCATCAAGAATAAATTGCGGTTTGGAATAAAGCACTTTTGTTGGTTTTACTAATAAAATTTATTGAGCAATTTTGATTTAGAGACAGGCTTGAAAATATCTTTGAAAATGAGTATTATACAAAAACCCGAATTTTGCTGCCTAAAGACAATGTTTTTAATAAACCAGTCTGATTTTTTGCACAAAAGTGTAAATTGCGGCTAGGAATAAAGCACTTTTGTTGGTTTTACTAAAAAAATTTTATGACAAATTTTGGTTTAGAGACAGGCTTGAAAATATCTTTGAAAATGAGTATTATACAAAAAACCGAATTTTGCTGCCTAAAGACAAAGTTTTAATGTAACCAGTCTAATTTTTTGCAAAAAAAGTGTAAATTGCGGCTAGGAATAAAGCACTTTTGTTGCTTTCACTAAAAAAATTTAATTACAAATTTTGATTTAGAGACAGGCTTGAAAATTTCTTTAAAAATGAGTATTATACAAAAAACCGAATTTTGCTGCCTAAAGACAATGTTTATAATAAACCAGTCTGATTTTTTTCAAAACAGTGTAAATTGTGGCTAGGGATAAAGCACTTTTGTTACTTTTACTACAAAAATTAAGTGACAAATTTTGATTTAGAGACAGGCTTGAAAATATCTTTGAAAATGAGTATTATACAAAAAACCGAATTTTGCTGCCTAAAGACAAAGTTTTTAATAAACCAGTCAGATTTTTTGCAAAAAAGTGTAAATAGCGGCTAGGAATAAAGCACTTTTGTTGGTTTTACTAAAAAAATAAGTGACAAATTTTGATTTAGAGACAGGCTTGAAATATCTTTGAAAATGAGTATTATACAAAAAACCGAATTTTGCTGCCTAAAGACAAAGTTTTTAATAAACCAGTCTGATTTTTTGCAAAAAAGTGTAACTTGCAGCTAATAATAAAGCACTTTTGTTGGTTTTACTAAAAAAATTTAATGACAAATTTTGATTTAGAGACAGGCTTGAAAATATCTTTAAAAATGAGTATTATACAAAAAACCGAATTTTGCTGCCTAAAGACAAAGTTTTTAACAAACCAGTCTGATTTTTTGCCATCAAGAATAAATTGCGGTTTGGAATAAAGCACTTTTGTTGGTTTTACTAATAAAATTTATTGAGCAATTTTGATTTAGAGACAGGCTTGAAAATATCTTTGAAAATGAGTATTATACAAAAACCCGAATTTTGCTGCCTAAAGACAATGTTTTTAATAAACCAGTCTGATTTTTTGCACAAAAGTGTAAATTGCGGCTAGGAATAAAGCACTTTTGTTGGTTTTACTAAAAAAATTTTATGACAAATTTTGGTTTAGAGACAGGCTTGAAAATATCTTTGAAAATGAGTATTATACAAAAAACCGAATTTTGCTGCCTAAAGACAAAGTTTTAATGTAACCAGTCTAATTTTTTGCAAAAAAAGTGTAAATTGCGGCTAGGAATAAAGCACTTTTGTTGCTTTCACTAAAAAAATTTAATTACAAATTTTGATTTAGAGACAGGCTTGAAAATTTCTTTAAAAATGAGTATTATACAAAAAACCGAATTTTGCTGCCTAAAGACAAAGTTTTTAATAAACCAGTCTGATTTTTTGCAAAAAAGTGTAAATTGCGGCTAGGAATAAACCACTTTTGTTGGTTTTACTAAAAAAATTTAATGACAAATTTTGTTTTAGGGACAGGCTTGAAAATATCTTTGAAAATGAGTATTATACAAAAAACCGAATTTTGCTGCCTAAAGACAAAGTTTTTAATAAACCAGTCTGATTTTTTGCAAAAAAGTGTAAATTGCGGCTAAGAATAAAGCAATTTTGTTGGTTTTACTAAAAAAATGTAATGACAAATTTTGATTTAGGGACAGGCTTGAAAATATCTTTGAAAATGAGTATTAAACAAAAAACCGAATTTTGCTGCCTAAAGACAAAGTTTTTAATAAACCAGTCTGATTTTTTGAAAACAAGTGTAAATTGTGGCTAGGGATAAAGCACTTTTGTTACTTTTACTACAAAAATTAAGTGACAAATTTTGATTTAGAGACAGGCTTGAAAATATCTTTGAAAATGAGTATTATACAAAAAACCGAATTTTGCTGCCTAAAGACAAAGTTTTTAATAAACCAGTCTGATTTTTTGCAAAAAAAGTGTAAATTGCGGCTAGGAATAAATCACTTTTGTTACTTTTACTAAAAAAATTAAGTGACAAATTTTGATTTAGAGACAGGCTTGAAATATCTTTGAAAATGAGTATTATACAAAAAACCGAATTTTGCTGCCTAAAGACAATGTTTATAATAAACCAGTCTGATTTTTTTCAAAACAGTGTAAATTGTGGCTAGGGATAAAGCACTTTTGTTACTTTTACTACAAAAATTAAGTGACAAATTTTGATTTAGAGACAGGCTTGAAAATATCTTTGAAAATGAGTATTATACAAAAAACCGAATTTTGCTGCCTAAAGACAAAGTTTTTAATAAACCAGTCAGATTTTTTGCAAAAAAGTGTAAATAGCGGCTAGGAATAAAGCACTTTTGTTGGTTTTACTAAAAAAATAAGTGACAAATTTTGATTTAGAGACAGGCTTGAAATATCTTTGAAAATGAGTATTATACAAAAAACCGAATTTTGCTGCCTAAAGACAAAGTTTTTAATAAACCAGTCTGATTTTTTGCAAAAAAGTGTAACTTGCAGCTAATAATAAAGCACTTTTGTTGGTTTTACTAAAAAAATTTAATGACAAATTTTGATTTAGAGACAGGCTTGAAAATATCTTTAAAAATGAGTATTATACAAAAAACCGAATTTTGCTGCCTAAAGACAAAGTTTTTAACAAACCAGTCTGATTTTTTGCCATCAAGAATAAATTGCGGTTTGGAATAAAGCACTTTTGTTGGTTTTACTAATAAAATTTATTGAGCAATTTTGATTTAGAGACAGGCTTGAAAATATCTTTGAAAATGAGTATTATACAAAAAAACGAATTTTGCTGCCTAAAGACAATGTTTTTAATAAACCAGTATGATTTTTTGCAAAAAAGTGTACATTGCGGCTAGGAATAAACCACTTTTGTTGGTTTTACTAAAAAAATTTAATGACAAATTTTGTTTTAGGGACAGGCTTGAAAATATCTTTGAAAATGAGTATTATACAAAAAACCGAATTTTGCTGCCTAAAGACAAAGTTTTAATGTAACCAGTCTAATTTTTTGCAAAAAAAGTGTAAATTGCGGCTAGGAATAAAGCACTTTTGTTGCTTTCACTAAAAAAATTTAATTACAAATTTTGATTTAGAGACAGGCTTGAAAATTTCTTTAAAAATGAGTATTATACAAAAAACCGAATTTTGCTGCCTAAAGACAAAGTTTTTAATAAACCAGTCTGATTTTTTGCAAAAAAGTGTAAATTGCGGCTAGGAATAAACCACTTTTGTTGGTTTTACTAAAAAAATTTAATGACAAATTTTGTTTTAGGGACAGGCTTGAAAATATCTTTGAAAATGAGTATTATACAAAAAACCGAATTTTGCTGCCTAAAGACAAAGTTTTTAATAAACCAGTCTGATTTTTTGCAAAAAAGTGTAAATTGCGGCTAAGAATAAAGCAATTTTGTTGGTTTTACTAAAAAAATGTAATGACAAATTTTGATTTAGGGACAGGCTTGAAAATATCTTTGAAAATGAGTATTAAACAAAAAACCGAATTTTGCTGCCTAAAGACAAAGTTTTTAATAAACCAGTCTGATTTTTTGAAAACAAGTGTAAATTGTGGCTAGGGATAAAGCACTTTTGTTACTTTTACTACAAAAATTAAGTGACAAATTTTGATTTAGAGACAGGCTTGAAAATATCTTTGAAAATGAGTATTATACAAAAAACCGAATTTTGCTGCCTAAAGACAAAGTTTTTAATAAACCAGTCTGATTTTTTGCAAAAAAAGTGTAAATTGCGGCTAGGAATAAATCACTTTTGTTACTTTTACTAAAAAAATTAAGTGACAAATTTTGATTTAGAGACAGGCTTGAAATATCTTTGAAAATGAGTATTATACAAAAAACCGAATTTTGCTGCCTAAAGACAATGTTTATAATAAACCAGTCTGATTTTTTTCAAAACAGTGTAAATTGTGGCTAGGGATAAAGCACTTTTGTTACTTTTACTACAAAAATTAAGTGACAAATTTTGATTTAGAGACAGGCTTGAAAATATCTTTGAAAATGAGTATTATACAAAAAACCGAATTTTGCTGCCTAAAGACAAAGTTTTTAATAAACCAGTCAGATTTTTTGCAAAAAAGTGTAAATAGCGGCTAGGAATAAAGCACTTTTGTTGGTTTTACTAAAAAAATAAGTGACAAATTTTGATTTAGAGGCAGGCTTGAAATATCTTTGAAAATGAGTATTATACAAAAAACCGAATTTTGCTGCCTAAAGACAAAGTTTTTAATAAACCAGTCTGATTTTTTGCAAAAAAGTGTAACTTGCAGCTAATAATAAAGCACTTTTGTTGGTTTTACTAAAAAAATTTAATGACAAATTTTGATTTAGAGACAGGCTTGAAAATATCTTTAAAAATGAGTATTATACAAAAAACCGAATTTTGCTGCCTAAAGACAAAGTTTTTAACAAACCAGTCTGATTTTTTGCCATCAAGAATAAATTGCGGTTTGGAATAAAGCACTTTTGTTGGTTTTACTAATAAAATTTATTGAGCAATTTTGATTTAGAGACAGGCTTGAAAATATCTTTGAAAATGAGTATTATACAAAAAAACGAATTTTGCTGCCTAAAGACAATGTTTTTAATAAACCAGTATGATTTTTTGCAAAAAAGTGTACATTGCGGCTAGGAATAAACCACTTTTGTTGGTTTTACTAAAAAAATTTAATGACAAATTTTGTTTTAGGGACAGGCTTGAAAATATCTTTGAAAATGAGTATTATACAAAAAACCGAATTTTGCTGCCTAAAGACAAAGTTTTTAACAAACCAGTCTGATTTTTTGCCATCAAGAATAAATTGCGGTTTGGAATAAAGCACTTTTGTTGGTTTTACTAATAAAATTTATTGAGCAATTTTGATTTAGAGACAGGCTTGAAAATTTCTTTAAAAATGAGTATTATACAAAAAACCGAATTTTGCTGCCTAAAGACAAAGTTTTTAATAAACCAGTCTGATTTTTTGCAAAAAAGTGTAAATTGCGGCTAGGAATAAACCACTTTTGTTGGTTTTACTAAAAAAATTTAATGACAAATTTTGTTTTAGGGACAGGCTTGAAAATATCTTTGAAAATGAGTATTATACAAAAAACCGAATTTTGCTTCCTAAGACAAAGTTTTTAATAAACCAGTCTGATTTTTTGCAAAAAAAGTGTAACTTGCGGCTAGGAATAAAGCACTTTTGTTGCTTTTACTAAAAAAATTAAGTGACAAATTTTGATTTAGAGACAGGCTTGAAATATCTTTGAAAATGAGTATTATACAAAAAACCTAATTTTGCTGCCTAAAGACAATGTTTTTAATCAACCAGTCTGATTTTTTTCAAAACAGTGTAAATTGTGGCTAGGGATAATGCACTTTTGTTACTTTTACTACAAAAATTAAGTGACAAATTTTGATTTAGAGACAGGCTTGAAAATATCTTTGAAAATGAGTATTATACAAAAAACCGAATTTTGCTGCCTAAAGACAATGTTTTTAATAAACCAGTCTGATTTTTTGCAAAAAAGTGTAAATTGCGGCTAGGAATAAAGCACTTTTGTTGGTTTTACTAAAAAAATTCAATGACAAATTTTGATTTAGAGACAGGCTTGAAAATATCTTTGAAAATGAGTATTATACAAAAAACCGAATTTTGCTGCCTAAAGACAAAGTTTTTAATAAACCAGTCTGATTTTTTGCAAAAAAGTGTAAATTGCGGCTAAGAATAAAGCACTTTTGTTGGTTTTACTAAAAAAAATTAATGACAAATTTTGTTTTAGAGACAGGCTTGAAAATATCTTTGAAAATGAGTATTATACAAAACACCGAATTTTGCTGCCTAAAGACAAAGTTTTTAACAAACCAGTCTGATTTTTTGCCATCAAGAATAAATTGCGGTTTGGAATAAAGCACTTTTGTTGGTTTTACTAATAAAATTTATTGAGCAATTTTGATTTAGAGACAGGCTTGAAAATATCTTTGAAAATGAGTATTATACAAAACACCGAATTTTGCTGCCTAAAGACAAAGTTTTTAACAAACCAGTCTGATTTTTTGCCATCAAGAATAAATTGCGGTTTGGAATAAAGCACTTTTGTTGGTTTTACTAAAAAAATTCAATGACAAATTTTGATTTAGAGACAGGCTTGAAAATATCTTTGAAAATGAGTATTATACAAAAAACCGAATTTTGCTGCCTAAAGACAAAGTTTTTAATAAACCAGTCTGATTTTTTGCAAAAAAGTGTAACTTGCAGCTAATAATAAAGCACTTTTGTTGGTTTTACTAAAAAAATTTAATGACAAATTTTGATTTAGAGACAGGCTTGAAAATATCTTTAAAAATGAGTATTATACAAAAAACCGAATTTTGCTGCCTAAAGACAAAGTTTTTAACAAACCAGTCTGATTTTTTGCCATCAAGAATAAATTGCGGTTTGGAATAAAGCACTTTTGTTGGTTTTACTAATAAAATTTATTGAGCAATTTTGATTTAGAGACAGGCTTGAAAATATCTTTGAAAATGAGTATTATACAAAAAAACGAATTTTGCTGCCTAAAGACAATGTTTTTAATAAACCAGTATGATTTTTTGCAAAAAAGTGTACATTGCGGCTAGGAATAAACCACTTTTGTTGGTTTTACTAAAAAAATTTAATGACAAATTTTGTTTTAGGGACAGGCTTGAAAATATCTTTGAAAATGAGTATTATACAAAAAACCGAATTTTGCTGCCTAAAGACAAAGTTTTTAACAAACCAGTCTGATTTTTTGCCATCAAGAATAAATTGCGGTTTGGAATAAAGCACTTTTGTTGGTTTTACTAATAAAATTTATTGAGCAATTTTGATTTAGAGACAGGCTTGAAAATTTCTTTAAAAATGAGTATTATACAAAAAACCGAATTTTGCTGCCTAAAGACAAAGTTTTTAATAAACCAGTCTGATTTTTTGCAAAAAAGTGTAAATTGCGGCTAGGAATAAACCACTTTTGTTGGTTTTACTAAAAAAATTTAATGACAAATTTTGTTTTAGGGACAGGCTTGAAAATATCTTTGAAAATGAGTATTATACAAAAAACCGAATTTTGCTTCCTAAGACAAAGTTTTTAATAAACCAGTCTGATTTTTTGCAAAAAAAGTGTAACTTGCGGCTAGGAATAAAGCACTTTTGTTGCTTTTACTAAAAAAATTAAGTGACAAATTTTGATTTAGAGACAGGCTTGAAATATCTTTGAAAATGAGTATTATACAAAAAACCTAATTTTGCTGCCTAAAGACAATGTTTTTAATCAACCAGTCTGATTTTTTTCAAAACAGTGTAAATTGTGGCTAGGGATAATGCACTTTTGTTACTTTTACTACAAAAATTAAGTGACAAATTTTGATTTAGAGACAGGCTTGAAAATATCTTTGAAAATGAGTATTATACAAAAAACCGAATTTTGCTGCCTAAAGACAATGTTTTTAATAAACCAGTCTGATTTTTTGCAAAAAAGTGTAAATTGCGGCTAGGAATAAAGCACTTTTGTTGGTTTTACTAAAAAAATTCAATGACAAATTTTGATTTAGAGACAGGCTTGAAAATATCTTTGAAAATGAGTATTATACAAAAAACCGAATTTTGCTGCCTAAAGACAAAGTTTTTAATAAACCAGTCTGATTTTTTGCAAAAAAGTGTAAATTGCGGCTAAGAATAAAGCACTTTTGTTGGTTTTACTAAAAAAAATTAATGACAAATTTTGTTTTAGAGACAGGCTTGAAAATATCTTTGAAAATGAGTATTATACAAAACACCGAATTTTGCTGCCTAAAGACAAAGTTTTTAATAAACCAGTCTGATTTTTTGCAAAAAAGTGTAAATTGCGGCTAGGAATAAAGCACTTTTGTTGGTTTTACTAAAAAAATTTAATGACAAATTTTGATTTAGAGACAGGTTTGAAAATATCTTTGAAAATGAGTATTATACAAAAAACCGAATTTTGCTGCCTAAAGACAATGTTTTTAATAAACCAGTCTGATTTTTTGCACAAAAGTGTAAATTGCGGCTAGGAATAAAGCACTTTTGTTGGTTTTACTAAAAAAATTTTATGACAAATTTTGGTTTAGAGACAGGCTTGAAAATATCTTTGAAAATGAGTATTATACAAAAAACCGAATTTTGCTGCCTAAAGACAAAGTTTTAATGTAACCAGTCTAATTTTTTGCAAAAAAAGTGTAAATTGCGGCTAGGAATAAAGCACTTTTGTTGCTTTCACTAAAAAAATTTAATTACAAATTTTGATTTAGAGACAGGCTTGAAAATTTCTTTAAAAATGAGTATTATACAAAAAACCGAATTTTGCTGCCTAAAGACAAAGTTTTTAATAAACCAGTCTGATTTTTTGCAAAAAAGTGTAAATTGCGGCTAGGAATAAACCACTTTTGTTGGTTTTACTAAAAAAATTTAATGACAAATTTTGTTTTAGGGACAGGCTTGAAAATATCTTTGAAAATGAGTATTATACAAAAAACCGAATTTTGCTGCCTAAAGACAAAGTTTTTAATAAACCAGTCTGATTTTTTGCAAAAAAGTGTAAATTGCGGCTAGGAATAAAGCACTTTTGTTGGTTTTACTAAAAAAATTTAATGACAAATTTTGATTTAGAGACAGGCTTGAAAATATCTTTGAAAATGAGTATTATACAAAAAACCGAATTTTGCTGCCTAAAGACAATGTTTTTAATAAACCAGTCTGATTTTTTGCACAAAAGTGTAAATTGCGGCTAGGAATAAAGCACTTTTGTTGGTTTTACTAAAAAAATTTTATGACAAATTTTGGTTTAGAGACAGGCTTGAAAATATCTTTGAAAATGAGTATTATACAAAAAACCGAATTTTGCTGCCTAAAGACAAAGTTTTAATGTAACCAGTCTAATTTTTTGCAAAAAAAGTGTAAATTGCGGCTAGGAATAAAGCACTTTTGTTGCTTTCACTAAAAAAATTTAATTACAAATTTTGATTTAGAGACAGGCTTGAAAATTTCTTTAAAAATGAGTATTATACAAAAAACCGAATTTTGCTGCCTAAAGACAAAGTTTTTAACAAACCAGTCTGATTTTTTGCCATCAAGAATAAATTGCGGTTTGGAATAAAGCACTTTTGTTGGTTTTACTAATAAAATTTATTGAGCAATTTTGATTTAGAGACAGGCTTGAAAATATCTTTGAAAATGAGTATTATACAAAAAAACGAATTTTGCTGCCTAAAGACAATGTTTTTAATAAACCAGTATGATTTTTTGCAAAAAAGTGTACATTGCGGCTAGGAATAAACCACTTTTGTTGGTTTTACTAAAAAAATTTAATGACAAATTTTGTTTTAGGGACAGGCTTGAAAATATCTTTGAAAATGAGTATTATACAAAAAACCGAATTTTGCTGCCTAAAGACAAAGTTTTTAACAAACCAGTCTGATTTTTTGCCATCAAGAATAAATTGCGGTTTGGAATAAAGCACTTTTGTTGGTTTTACTAATAAAATTTATTGAGCAATTTTGATTTAGAGACAGGCTTGAAAATTTCTTTAAAAATGAGTATTATACAAAAAACCGAATTTTGCTGCCTAAAGACAAAGTTTTTAATAAACCAGTCTGATTTTTTGCAAAAAAGTGTAAATTGCGGCTAGGAATAAACCACTTTTGTTGGTTTTACTAAAAAAATTTAATGACAAATTTTGTTTTAGGGACAGGCTTGAAAATATCTTTGAAAATGAGTATTATACAAAAAACCGAATTTTGCTTCCTAAGACAAAGTTTTTAATAAACCAGTCTGATTTTTTGCAAAAAAAGTGTAACTTGCGGCTAGGAATAAAGCACTTTTGTTGCTTTTACTAAAAAAATTAAGTGACAAATTTTGATTTAGAGACAGGCTTGAAATATCTTTGAAAATGAGTATTATACAAAAAACCTAATTTTGCTGCCTAAAGACAATGTTTTTAATCAACCAGTCTGATTTTTTTCAAAACAGTGTAAATTGTGGCTAGGGATAAAGCACTTTTGTTACTTTTACTACAAAAATTAAGTGACAAATTTTGATTTAGAGACAGGCTTGAAAATATCTTTGAAAATGAGTATTATACAAAAAACCGAATTTTGCTGCCTAAAGACAATGTTTTTAATAAACCAGTCTGATTTTTTGCAAAAAAGTGTAAATTGCGGCTAGGAATAAAGCACTTTTGTTGGTTTTACTAAAAAAATTCAATGACAAATTTTGATTTAGAGACAGGCTTGAAAATATCTTTGAAAATGAGTATTATACAAAAAACCGAATTTTGCTGCCTAAAGACAAAGTTTTTAATAAACCAGTCTGATTTTTTGCAAAAAAGTGTAAATTGCGGCTAAGAATAAAGCACTTTTGTTGGTTTTACTAAAAAAAATTAATGACAAATTTTGTTTTAGAGACAGGCTTGAAAATATCTTTGAAAATGAGTATTATACAAAACACCGAATTTTGCTGCCTAAAGACAAAGTTTTTAATAAACCAGTCTGATTTTTTGCAAAAAAGTGTAAATTGCGGCTAGGAATAAAGCACTTTTGTTGGTTTTACTAAAAAAATTTAATGACAAATTTTGATTTAGAGACAGGTTTGAAAATATCTTTGAAAATGAGTATTATACAAAAAACCGAATTTTGCTGCCTAAAGACAATGTTTTTAATAAACCAGTCTGATTTTTTGCACAAAAGTGTAAATTGCGGCTAGGAATAAAGCACTTTTGTTGGTTTTACTAAAAAAATTTTATGACAAATTTTGGTTTAGAGACAGGCTTGAAAATATCTTTGAAAATGAGTATTATACAAAAAACCGAATTTTGCTGCCTAAAGACAAAGTTTTAATGTAACCAGTCTAATTTTTTGCAAAAAAAGTGTAAATTGCGGCTAGGAATAAAGCACTTTTGTTGCTTTCACTAAAAAAATTTAATTACAAATTTTGATTTAGAGACAGGCTTGAAAATTTCTTTAAAAATGAGTATTATACAAAAAACCGAATTTTGCTGCCTAAAGACAAAGTTTTTAATAAACCAGTCTGATTTTTTGCAAAAAAGTGTAAATTGCGGCTAGGAATAAACCACTTTTGTTGGTTTTACTAAAAAAATTTAATGACAAATTTTGTTTTAGGGACAGGCTTGAAAATATCTTTGAAAATGAGTATTATACAAAAAACCGAATTTTGCTGCCTAAAGACAAAGTTTTTAATAAACCAGTCTGATTTTTTGCAAAAAAGTGTAAATTGCGGCTAGGAATAAAGCACTTTTGTTGGTTTTACTAAAAAAATTTAATGACAAATTTTGATTTAGAGACAGGCTTGAAAATATCTTTGAAAATGAGTATTATACAAAAAACCGAATTTTGCTGCCTAAAGACAATGTTTTTAATAAACCAGTCTGATTTTTTGCACAAAAGTGTAAATTGCGGCTAGGAATAAAGCACTTTTGTTGGTTTTACTAAAAAAATTTTATGACAAATTTTGGTTTAGAGACAGGCTTGAAAATATCTTTGAAAATGAGTATTATACAAAAAACCGAATTTTGCTGCCTAAAGACAAAGTTTTAATGTAACCAGTCTAATTTTTTGCAAAAAAAGTGTAAATTGCGGCTAGGAATAAAGCACTTTTGTTGCTTTCACTAAAAAAATTTAATTACAAATTTTGATTTAGAGACAGGCTTGAAAATTTCTTTAAAAATGAGTATTATACAAAAAACCGAATTTTGCTGCCTAAAGACAAAGTTTTTAATAAACCAGTCTGATTTTTTGCAAAAAAGTGTAAATTGCGGCTAGGAATAAACCACTTTTGTTGGTTTTACTAAAAAAATTTAATGACAAATTTTGTTTTAGGGACAGGCTTGAAAATATCTTTGAAAATGAGTATTATACAAAAAACCGAATTTTGCTGCCTAAAGACAAAGTTTTTAATAAACCAGTCTGATTTTTTGCAAAAAAGTGTAAATTGCGGCTAAGAATAAAGCAATTTTGTTGGTTTTACTAAAAAAATGTAATGACAAATTTTGATTTAGAGACAGGCTTGAAAATATCTTTGAAAATGAGTATTAAACAAAAAACCGAATTTTGCTGCCTAAAGACAAAGTTTTTAATAAACCAGTCTGATTTTTTGAAAACAAGTGTAAATTGCGGCTAGGAATAAAGCACTTTTGTTACTTTACTAAAAAAATTTTATGACAAATTTTGGTTTAGAGACAAGCTTGAAAATATCTTTGAAAATGAGTATTATACAAAAAACCGAATTTTGCTGCCTAAAGACAAAGTTTTTAATAAACCAGTCTGATTTTTTGCAAAAAAGTGTAAATTGCGGCTAAGAATAAAGCACTTTTGTTGGTTTTACTAAAAAAATTTAATGACAAATTTTGTTTTAGAGACAGGCTTGAAAATATCTTTGAAAATGAGTATTATACAAAACACCGAATTTTGCTGCCTAAAGACAAAGTTTTTAATAAACCAGTCTGATTTTTTGCAAAAAAGTGTAAATTGCGGCTAGGAATAAAGCACTTTTGTTGGTTTTACTAAAAAAATTTAATGACAAATTTTGATTTAGAGACAGGCTTGAAAATATCTTTGAAAATGAGTATTATACAAAAAACCGAATTTTGCTGCCTAAAGACAATGTTTTTAATAAACCAGTCTGATTTTTTGCACAAAAGTGTAAATTGCGGCTAGGAATAAAGCACTTTTGTTGGTTTTACTAAAAAAATTTTATGACAAATTTAGGTTTAGAGACAGGCTTGAAAATATCTTTGAAAATGAGTATTATACAAAAAACCGAATTTTGCTGCCTAAAGACAAAGTTTTTAATAAACCAGTCTGATTTTTTGAAAACAAGTGTAAATTGCGGCTAGGAATAAAGCACTTTTGTTACTTTACTAAAAAAATTTTATGACAAATTTTGGTTTAGAGACAGGCTTGAAAATATCTTTGAAAATGAGTATTATACAAAAAACCGAATTTTGCTGCCTAAAGACAAAGTTTTTAATAAACCAGTCTGATTTTTTGCAAAAAAGTGTAAATTGCGGCTAAGAATAAAGCACTTTTGTTGGTTTTACTAAAAAAATTTAATGACAAATTTTGTTTTAGAGACAGGCTTGAAAATATCTTTGAAAATGAGTATTATACAAAACACCGAATTTTGCTGCCTAAAGACAAAGTTTTTAATAAACCAGTCTGATTTTTAGCAAAAAAGTGTAAATTGCGTCTAGGAATAAAGCACTTTTGTTGGTTTTACTAAAAAAATTTAATGACAAATTTTGATTTAGAGACAGGCTTGAAAATATCTTTGAAAATGAGTATTATACAAAAACCCGAATTTTGCTGCCTAAAGACAATGTTTTTAATAAACCAGTCTGATTTTTTGCACAAAAGTGTAAATTGCGGCTAGGAATAAAGCACTTTTATGGTTTTACTAAAAAAATTTTATGACAAATTTTGGTTTAGAGACAGGCTTGAAAATATCTTTGAAAATGAGTATTATACAAAAAACCGAATTTTGCTGCCTAAAGACAAAGTTTTAATGTAACCAGTCTAATTTTTTGCAAAAAAAGTGTAAATTGCGGCTAGGAATAAAGCACTTTTGTTGCTTTCACTAAAAAAATTTAATTACAAATTTTGATTTAGAGACAGGCTTGAAAATTTCTTTAAAAATGAGTATTATACAAAAAACCGAATTTTGCTGCCTAAAGACAAAGTTTTTAATAAACCAGTCTGATTTTTTGCAAAAAAGTGTAAATTGCGGCTAGGAATAAACCACTTTTGTTGGTTTTACTAAAAAAATTTAATGACAAATTTTGTTTTAGGGACAGGCTTGAAAATATCTTTGAAAATGAGTATTATACAAAAAACCGAATTTTGCTGCCTAAAGACAAAGTTTTTAATAAACCAGTCTGATTTTTTGCAAAAAAGTGTAAATTGCGGCTAAGAATAAAGCAATTTTGTTGGTTTTACTAAAAAAATGTAATGACAAATTTTGATTTAGGGACAGGCTTGAAAATATCTTTGAAAATGAGTATTAAACAAAAAACCGAATTTTGCTGCCTAAAGACAAAGTTTTTAATAAACCAGTCTGATTTTTTGAAAACAAGTGTAAATTGTGGCTAGGGATAAAGCACTTTTGTTACTTTTACTACAAAAATTAAGTGACAAATTTTGATTTAGAGACAGGCTTGAAAATATCTTTGAAAATGAGTATTATACAAAAAACCGAATTTTGCTGCCTAAAGACAAAGTTTTTAATAAACCAGTCTGATTTTTTGCAAAAAAAGTGTAAATTGCGGCTAGGAATAAATCACTTTTGTTACTTTTACTAAAAAAATTAAGTGACAAATTTTGATTTAGAGACAGGCTTGAAATATCTTTGAAAATGAGTATTATACAAAAAACCGAATTTTGCTGCCTAAAGACAATGTTTATAATAAACCAGTCTGATTTTTTTCAAAACAGTGTAAATTGTGGCTAGGGATAAAGCACTTTTGTTACTTTTACTACAAAAATTAAGTGACAAATTTTGATTTAGAGACAGGCTTGAAAATATCTTTGAAAATGAGTATTATACAAAAAACCGAATTTTGCTGCCTAAAGACAAAGTTTTTAATAAACCAGTCAGATTTTTTGCAAAAAAGTGTAAATAGCGGCTAGGAATAAAGCACTTTTGTTGGTTTTACTAAAAAAATAAGTGACAAATTTTGATTTAGAGACAGGCTTGAAATATCTTTGAAAATGAGTATTATACAAAAAACCGAATTTTGCTGCCTAAAGACAAAGTTTTTAATAAACCAGTCTGATTTTTTGCAAAAAAGTGTAACTTGCAGCTAATAATAAAGCACTTTTGTTGGTTTTACTAAAAAAATTTAATGACAAATTTTGATTTAGAGACAGGCTTGAAAATATCTTTAAAAATGAGTATTATACAAAAAACCGAATTTTGCTGCCTAAAGACAAAGTTTTTAACAAACCAGTCTGATTTTTTGCCATCAAGAATAAATTGCGGTTTGGAATAAAGCACTTTTGTTGGTTTTACTAATAAAATTTATTGAGCAATTTTGATTTAGAGACAGGCTTGAAAATATCTTTGAAAATGAGTATTATACAAAAACCCGAATTTTGCTGCCTAAAGACAATGTTTTTAATAAACCAGTCTGATTTTTTGCACAAAAGTGTAAATTGCGGCTAGGAATAAAGCACTTTTGTTGGTTTTACTAAAAAAATTTTATGACAAATTTTGGTTTAGAGACAGGCTTGAAAATATCTTTGAAAATGAGTATTATACAAAAAACCGAATTTTGCTGCCTAAAGACAAAGTTTTTAATAAACCAGTCTGATTTTTTGAAAACAAGTGTAAATTGTGGCTAGGGATAAAGCACTTTTGTTACTTTTACTACAAAAATTAAGTGACAAATTTTGATTTAGAGACAGGCTTGAAAATATCTTTGAAAATGAGTATTATACAAAAAACCGAATTTTGCTGCCTAAAGACAAAGTTTTTAATAAACCAGTCTGATTTTTTGCAAAAAAAGTGTAAATTGCGGCTAGGAATAAAGCACTTTTATGGTTTTACTAAAAAAATTTTATGACAAATTTTGGTTTAAAGACAGGCTTGAAAATATCTTTGAAAATGAGTATTATACAAAAAACCGAATTTTGCTGCCTAAAGACAAAGTTTTAATGTAACCAGTCTAATTTTTTGCAAAAAAAGTGTAAATTGCGGCTAGGAATAAAGCACTTTTGTTGCTTTCACTAAAAAAATTTAATTACAAATTTTGATTTAGAGACAGGCTTGAAAATTTCTTTAAAAATGAGTATTATACAAAAAACCGAATTTTGCTGCCTAAAGACAAAGTTTTTAATAAACCAGTCTGATTTTTTGCAAAAAAGTGTAAATTGCGGCTAGGAATAAACCACTTTTGTTGGTTTTACTAAAAAAATTTAATGACAAATTTTGTTTTAGGGACAGGCTTGAAAATATCTTTGAAAATGAGTATTATACAAAAAACCGAATTTTGCTGCCTAAAGACAAAGTTTTTAATAAACCAGTCTGATTTTTTGCAAAAAAGTGTAAATTGCGGCTAGGAATAAATCACTTTTGTTACTTTTACTAAAAAAATTAAGTGACAAATTTTGATTTAGAGACAGGCTTGAAAATATCTTTGAAAATGAGTATTATACAAAAAACCGAATTTTGCTGCCTAAAGACAAAGTTTTTAATAAACCAGTCAGATTTTTTGCAAAAAAGTGTAAATAGCGGCTAGGAATAAAGCACTTTTGTTGGTTTTACTAAAAAAATAAGTGACAAATTTTGATTTAGAGACAGGCTTGAAATATCTTTGAAAATGAGTATTATACAAAAAACCGAATTTTGCTGCCTAAAGACAAAGTTTTTAATAAACCAGTCTGATTTTTTGCAAAAAAGTGTAACTTGCAGCTAATAATAAAGCACTTTTGTTGGTTTTACTAAAAAAATTTAATGACAAATTTTGATTTAGAGACAGGCTTGAAAATATCTTTAAAAATGAGTATTATACAAAAAACCGAATTTTGCTGCCTAAAGACAAAGTTTTTAACAAACCAGTCTGATTTTTTGCCATCAAGAATAAATTGCGGTTTGGAATAAAGCACTTTTGTTGGTTTTACTAATAAAATTTATTGAGCAATTTTGATTTAGAGACAGGCTTGAAAATATCTTTGAAAATGAGTATTATACAAAAAAACGAATTTTGCTGCCTAAAGACAATGTTTTTAATAAACCAGTATGATTTTTTGCAAAAAAGTGTACATTGCGGCTAGGAATAAAGCAGTTTTGTTACTTTTACTAAAAAAATTAAGTGACAAATTTTGATTTAGAGACAGGCTTGAAATATCTTTAAAAATGAGTATTATACAAAAAACCGAATTTTGCTGCCTAAAGACAAAGTTTTTAATAAACCAGTCTGATTTTTTGCAAAAAAGTGTAAATTGCGGCTAGGACTAAAGCACTTTTGTCACTTTTACTAAAAAAATTAAGTGACAAATTTTGATTTAGAGACAGGCTTGAAAATATCTTTGAAAATGAGTATTATACAAAAATCCGAATTTTGCTGCCTAAAGACAAAGTTTTTAATAAACCAGTCTGATTTTTTGCAAAAAGTGTAAATTGCGGCTAGGAATAAAGCACTTTTGTTGGTTTTACTAAAAAAATTTAATGACAAATTTTGGTTTAGAGACAGGCTTGAAAATATCTTTGAAAATGAGTATTATACAAAAAACCGAATTTTGCTGCCTAAAGACAAAGTTTTAATGTAACCAGTCTAATTTTTTGCAAAAAAAGTGTAAATTGCGGCTAGGAATAAAGCACTTTTGTTGCTTTCACTAAAAAAATTTAATTACAAATTTTGATTTAGAGACAGGCTTGAAAATTTCTTTAAAAATGAGTATTATACAAAAAACCGAATTTTGCTGCCTAAAGACAAAGTTTTTAATAAACCAGTCTGATTTTTTGCAAAAAAGTGTAAATTGCGGCTAAGAATAAAGCAATTTTGTTGGTTTTACTAAAAAAATGTAATGACAAATTTTGATTTAGGGACAGGCTTGAAAATATCTTTGAAAATGAGTATTAAACAAAAAACCGAATTTTGCTGCCTAAAGACAAAGTTTTTAATAAACCAGTCTGATTTTTTGAAAACAAGTGTAAATTGCGGCTAGGAATAAAGCACTTTTGTTACTTTACTAAAAAAATTTAATGACAAATTTTGATTTAGAGACAGGCTTGAAAATATCTTTGAAAATGAGTATTATACAAAAAACCGAATTTTGCTGCCTAAAGACAATGTTTTTAATAAACCAGTCTGATTTTTTGCAAAAAAGTGTAAATTGCGGCTAGGGATAAAGCACTTTTGTTACTTTTACTACAAAAATTAAGTGATAAATTTTGATTTAGAGACAGGCTTGAAAATATCTTTGAAAATGAGTATTATACAAAAAACCGAATTTTGCTGCCTAAAGACAAAGTTTTTAATAAACCAGTCTGATTTTTTGCAAAAAAAGTGTAAATTGCGGCTAGGAATAAATCACTTTTGTTACTTTTACTAAAAAAATTAAGTGACAAATTTTGATTTAGAGACAGGCTTGAAATATCTTTGAAAATGAGTATTATACAAAAAACCGAATTTTGCTGCCTAAAGACAATGTTTATAATAAACCAGTCTGATTTTTTTCAAAACAGTGTAAATTGCGGCTAGGAATAAAGCACTTTTGTTGGTTTTACTAAAAAAAATTAATGACAAATTTTGGTTTAGAGACAGGCTTGAAAATATCTTTGAAAATGAGTATTATACAAAAAACCGAATTTTGCTGCCTAAAGACAAAGTTTTAATGTAACCAGTCTAATTTTTTGCAAAAAAAGTGTAAATTGCGGCTAGGAATAAAGCACTTTTGTTGCTTTCACTAAAAAAATTTAATTACAAATTTTGATTTAGAGACAGGCTTGAAAATTTCTTTAAAAATGAGTATTATACAAAAAACCGAATTTTGCTGCCTAAAGACAAAGTTTTTAACAAACCAGTCTGATTATTTGCAAAAAAAGTGTAACTTGCGGCTAGGAATAAAGCACTTTTGTTGGTTTTACTAAAAAAATAAGTGACAAATTTTGATTTAGAGACAGGCTTGAAATATCTTTGAAAATGAGTATTATACAAAAATCCGAATTTTGCTGCCTAAAGACAAAGTTTTTAATAAACCAGTCTGATTTTTTGCAAAAAGTGTAAATTGCGGCTAGGAATAAAGCACTTTTGTTGGTTTTACTAAAAAAAATTAATGACAAATTTTGGTTTAGAGACAGGCTTGAAAATATCTTTGAAAATGAGTATTATACAAAAAACCGAATTTTGCTGCCTAAAGACAAAGTTTTAATGTAACCAGTCTAATTTTTTGCAAAAAAAGTGTAAATTGCGGCTAGGAATAAAGCACTTTTGTTGCTTTCACTAAAAAAATTTAATTACAAATTTTGATTTAGAGACAGGCTTGAAAATTTCTTTAAAAATGAGTATTATACAAAAAACCGAATTTTCCTGCCTAAAGACAAAGTTTTTAATAAACCAGTCTGATTTTTTGCAAAAAAGTGTAAATTGCGGCTAGGAATAAACCACTTTTGTTGGTTTTACTAAAAAAATTTAATGACAAATTTTGTTTTAGGGACAGGCTTGAAAATATCTTTGAAAATGAGTATTATACAAAAAACCGAATTTTGCTGCCTAAAGACAATGTTTTTAATAAACCAGTCTGATTTTTTGCACAAAAGTGTAAATTGCGGCTAGGAATAAAGCACTTTTGTTGGTTTTACTAAAAAAATTTTATGACAAATTTTGGTTTAGAGACAGGCTTGAAAATATCTTTGAAAATGAGTATTATACAAAAAACCGAATTTTGCTGCCTAAAGACAAAGTTTTTAATAAACCAGTCTGATTTTTTGAAAACAAGTGTAAATTGCGGCTAGGAATAAAGCACTTTTGTTACTTTACTAAAAAAATTTTATGACAAATTTTGGTTTAGAGACAGGCTTGAAAATATCTTTGAAAATGAGTATTATACAAAAAACCGAATTTTGCTGCCTAAAGACAAAGTTTTTAATAAACCAGTCTGATTTTTTGCAAAAAAGTGTAAATTGCGGCTAAGAATAAAGCACTTTTGTTGGTTTTACTAAAAAAATTTAATGACAAATTTTGTTTTAGAGACAGGCTTGAAAATATCTTTGAAAATGAGTATTATACAAAACACCGAATTTTGCTGCCTAAAGACAAAGTTTTTAATAAACCAGTCTGATTTTTTGCAAAAAAGTGTAAATTGCGTCTAGGAATAAAGCACTTTTGTTGGTTTTACTAAAAAAATTTAATGACAAATTTTGATTTAGAGACAGGCTTGAAAATATCTTTGAAAATGAGTATTATACAAAATCCGAATTTTGCTGCCTAAAGACAATGTTTTTAATAAACCAGTCTGATTTTTTGCACAAAAGTGTAAATTGCGGCTAGGAATAAAGCACTTTTGTTGGTTTTACTAAAAAAATTTTATGACAAATTTTGGTTTAGAGACAGGCTTGAAAATATCTTTGAAAATGAGTATTATACAAAAAACTGAATTTTGCTGCCTAAAGACAAAGTTTTAATGTAACCAGTCTAATTTTTTGCAAAAAAAGTGTAAATTGCGGCTAGGAATAAAGCACTTTTGTTGCTTTCACTAAAAAAATTTAATTACAAATTTTGATTTAGAGACAGGCTTGAAAATTTCTTTAAAAATGAGTATTATACAAAAAACCGAATTTTGCTGCCTAAAGACAAAGTTTTTAATAAACCAGTCTGATTTTTTGAAAACAAGTGTAAATTGCGGCTAGGAATAAAGCACTTTTGTTACTTTACTAAAAAAATTTAATGACAAATTTTGTTTTAGGGACAGGCTTGAAAATATCTTTGAAAATGAGTATTATACAAAAAACCGAATTTTGCTGCCTAAAGACAAAGTTTTTAATAAACCAGTCTGATTTTTTGCAAAAAAGTATAAATTGCGGCTAAGAATAAAGCAATTTTGTTGGTTTTACTAAAAAAATGTAATGACAAATTTTGATTTAGGGACAGGCTTGAAAATATCTTTGAAAATGAGTATTAAACAAAAAACCGAATTTTGCTGCCTAAAGACAAAGTTTTTAATAAACCAGTCTGATTTTTTGAAAACAAGTGTAAATTGCGGCTAGGAATAAAGCACTTTTGTTACTTTACTAAAAAAATTTAATGACAAATTTTGATTTAGAGACAGGCTTGAAAATATCTTTGAAAATGAGTATTATACAAAAAACCGAATTTTGCTGCCTAAAGACAATGTTTTTAATAAACCAGTCTGATTTTTTGCAAAAAAGTGTAAATTGCGGCTACGAATAAAGCACTTTTGTTACTTTTACTACAAAAATTAAGTGATAAATTTTGATTTAGAGACAGGCTTGAAAATATCTTTGAAAATGAGTATTATACAAAAAACAGAATTTTGCTGCCTAAAGACAAAGTTTTTAATAAACCAGTCTGATTTTTTGCAAAAAAAGTGTAAATTGCGGCTAGGAATAAATCACTTTTGTTACTTTTACTAAAAAAATTAAGTGACAAATTTTGATTTAGAGACAGGCTTGAAATATCTTTGAAAATGAGTATTATACAAAAAACCGAATTTTGCTGCCTAAAGACAATGTTTATAATAAACCAGTCTGATTTTTTTCAAAACAGTGTAAATTGTGGCTAGGGATAAAGCACTTTTGTTACTTTTACTACAAAAATTAAGTGACAAATTTTGATTTAGAGACAGGCTTGAAAATATCTTTGAAAATGAGTATTATACAAAAAACCGAATTTTGCTGCCTAAAGACAAAGTTTTTAATAAACCAGTCAGATTTTTTGCAAAAAAGTGTAAATAGCGGCTAGGAATAAAGCACTTTTGTTGGTTTTACTAAAAAAATAAGTGACAAATTTTGATTTAGAGACAGGCTTGAAATATCTTTGAAAATGAGTATTATACAAAAAACCGAATTTTGCTGCCTAAAGACAAAGTTTTTAATAAACCAGTCTGATTTTTTGCAAAAAAGTGTAACTTGCAGCTAATAATAAAGCACTTTTGTTGGTTTTACTAAAAAAATTTAATGACAAATTTTGATTTAGAGACAGGCTTGAAAATATCTTTAAAAATGAGTATTATACAAAAAACCGAATTTTGCTGCCTAAAGACAAAGTTTTTAACAAACCAGTCTGATTTTTTGCCATCAAGAATAAATTGCGGTTTGGAATAAAGCACTTTTGTTGGTTTTACTAATAAAATTTATTGAGCAATTTTGATTTAGAGACAGGCTTGAAAATATCTTTGAAAATGAGTATTATACAAAAAAACGAATTTTGCTGCCTAAAGACAATGTTTTTAATAAACCAGTATGATTTTTTGCAAAAAAGTGTACATTGCGGCTAGGAATAAAGCAGTTTTGTTACTTTTACTAAAAAAATTAAGTGACAAATTTTGATTTTTAGACAGGCTTGAAATATCTTTAAAAATGAGTATTATACAAAAAACCGAATTTTGCTGCCTAAAGACAAAGTTTTTAATAAACCAGTCTGATTTTTTGCAAAAAAGTGTAAATTGCGGCTAGGAATAAAGCACTTTTGTCACTTTTACTAAAAAAATTAAGTGACAAATTTTGATTTAGAGACAGGCTTGAAAATATCTTTGAAAATGAGTATTATACAAAAATCCGAATTTTGCTGCCTAAAGACAAAGTTTTTAATAAACCAGTCTGATTTTTTGCAAAAAGTGTAAATTGCGGCTAGGAATAAAGCACTTTTGTTGGTTTTACTAAAAAAATTTAATGACAAATTTTGGTTTAGAGACAGGCTTGAAAATATCTTTGAAAATGAGTATTATACAAAAAACCGAATTTTGCTGCCTAAAGACAAAGTTTTAATGTAACCAGTCTAATTTTTTGCAAAAAAAGTGTAAATTGCGGCTAGGAATAAAGCACTTTTGTTGCTTTCACTAAAAAAATTTAATTACAAATTTTGATTTAGAGACAGGCTTGAAAATTTCTTTAAAAATGAGTATTATACAAAAAACCGAATTTTGCTGCCTAAAGACAAAGTTTTTAATAAACCAGTCTGATTTTTTGCAAAAAAGTGTAAATTGCGGCTAGGAATAAACCACTTTTGTTGGTTTTACTAAAAAAATTTAATGACAAATTTTGTTTTAGGGACAGGCTTGAAAATATCTTTGAAAATGAGTATTATACAAAAAACCGAATTTTGCTGCCTAAAGACAAAGTTTTTAATAAACCAGTCTGATTTTTTGCAAAAAAGTGTAAATTGCGGCTAAGAATAAAGCAATTTTGTTGGTTTTACTAAAAAAATGTAATGACAAATTTTGATTTAGGGACAGGCTTGAAAATATCTTTGAAAATGAGTATTAAACAAAAAACCGAATTTTGCTGCCTAAAGACAAAGTTTTTAATAAACCAGTCTGATTTTTTGAAAACAAGTGTAAATTGCGGCTAGGAATAAAGCACTTTTGTTACTTTACTAAAAAAATTTAATGACAAATTTTGATTTAGAGACAGGCTTGAAAATATCTTTGAAAATGAGTATTATACAAAAAACCGAATTTTGCTGCCTAAAGACAATGTTTTTAATAAACCAGTCTGATTTTTTGCAAAAAAGTGTAAATTGCGGCTACGAATAAAGCACTTTTGTTACTTTTACTACAAAAATTAAGTGATAAATTTTGATTTAGAGACAGGCTTGAAAATATCTTTGAAAATGAGTATTATACAAAAAACCGAATTTTGCTGCCTAAAGACAAAGTTTTTAATAAACCAGTCTGATTTTTTGCAAAAAAAGTGTAAATTGCGGCTAGGAATAAATCACTTTTGTTACTTTTACTAAAAAAATTAAGTGACAAATTTTGATTTAGAGACAGGCTTGAAATATCTTTGAAAATGAGTATTATACAAAAAACCGAATTTTGCTGCCTAAAGACAAAGTTTTTAATAAACCAGTCTGATTTTTTGCAAAAAGTGTAAATTGCGGCTAGGAATAAAGCACTTTTGTTGGTTTTACTAAAAAAATTTAATGACAAATTTTGGTTTAGAGACAGGCTTGAAAATATCTTTGAAAATGAGTATTATACAAAAAACCGAATTTTGCTGCCTAAAGACAAAGTTTTAATGTAACCAGTCTAATTTTTTGCAAAAAAAGTGTAAATTGCGGCTAGGAATAAAGCACTTTTGTTGCTTTCACTAAAAAAATTTAATTACAAATTTTGATTTAGAGACAGGCTTGAAAATTTCTTTAAAAATGAGTATTATACAAAAAACCGAATTTTGCTGCCTAAAGACAAAGTTTTTAATAAACCAGTCTGATTTTTTGCAAAAAAGTGTAAATTGCGGCTAGGAATAAACCACTTTTGTTGGTTTTACTAAAAAAATTTAATGACAAATTTTGTTTTAGGGACAGGCTTGAAAATATCTTTGAAAATGAGTATTATACAAAAAACCGAATTTTGCTGCCTAAAGACAAAGTTTTTAATAAACCAGTCTGATTTTTTGCAAAAAAGTGTAAATTGCGGCTAAGAATAAAGCAATTTTGTTGGTTTTACTAAAAAAATGTAATGACAAATTTTGATTTAGGGACAGGCTTGAAAATATCTTTGAAAATGAGTATTAAACAAAAAACCGAATTTTGCTGCCTAAAGACAAAGTTTTTAATAAACCAGTCTGATTTTTTGAAAACAAGTGTAAATTGCGGCTAGGAATAAAGCACTTTTGTTACTTTACTAAAAAAATTTAATGACAAATTTTGATTTAGAGACAGGCTTGAAAATATCTTTGAAAATGAGTATTATACAAAAAACCGAATTTTGCTGCCTAAAGACAATGTTTTTAATAAACCAGTCTGATTTTTTGCAAAAAAGTGTAAATTGCGGCTACGAATAAAGCACTTTTGTTACTTTTACTACAAAAATTAAGTGATAAATTTTGATTTAGAGACAGGCTTGAAAATATCTTTGAAAATGAGTATTATACAAAAAACCGAATTTTGCTGCCTAAAGACAAAGTTTTTAATAAACCAGTCTGATTTTTTGCAAAAAAAGTGTAAATTGCGGCTAGGAATAAATCACTTTTGTTACTTTTACTAAAAAAATTAAGTGACAAATTTTGATTTAGAGACAGGCTTGAAATATCTTTGAAAATGAGTATTATACAAAAAACCGAATTTTGCTGCCTAAAGACAAAGTTTTTAATAAACCAGTCTGATTTTTTGCAAAAAGTGTAAATTGCGGCTAGGAATAAAGCACTTTTGTTGGTTTTACTAAAAAAATTTAATGACAAATTTTGGTTTAGAGACAGGCTTGAAAATATCTTTGAAAATGAGTATTATACAAAAAACCGAATTTTGCTGCCTAAAGACAAAGTTTTAATGTAACCAGTCTAATTTTTTGCAAAAAAAGTGTAAATTGCGGCAAGGAATAAAGCACTTTTGTTGCTTTCACTAAAAAAATTTAATTACAAATTTTGATTTAGAGACAGGCTTGAAATATCTTTGAAAATGAGTATTATACAAAAATCCGAATTTTGCTGCCTAAAGACAAAGTTTTTAATAAACCAGTCTGATTTTTTGCAAAAAGTGTAAATTGCGGCTAGGAATAAAGCACTTTTGTTGGTTTTACTAAAAAAAATTAATGACAAATTTTGGTTTAGAGACAGGCTTGAAAATATCTTTGAAAATGAGTATTATACAAAAAACCGAATTTTGCTGCCTAAAGACAAAGTTTTAATGTAACCAGTCTAATTTTTTGCAAAAAAAGTGTAAATTGCGGCTAGGAATTAAGCACTTTTGTTGCTTTCACTAAAAAAATTTAATTACAAATTTTGATTTAGAGACAGGCTTGAAAATTTCTTTAAAAATGAGTATTATACAAAAAACCGAATTTTCCTGCCTAAAGACAAAGTTTTTAATAAACCAGTCTGATTTTTTGCAAAAAAGTGTAAATTGCGGCTAGGAATAAACCACTTTTGTTGGTTTTACTAAAAAAATTTAATGACAAATTTTGTTTTAGGGACAGGCTTGAAAATATCTTTGAAAATGAGTATTATACAAAAAACCGAATTTTGCTGCCTAAAGACAATGTTTTTAATAAACCAGTCTGATTTTTTGCACAAAAGTGTAAATTGCGGCTAGGAATAAAGCACTTTTGTTGGTTTTACTAAAAAAATTTTATGACAAATTTTGGTTTAGAGACAGGCTTGAAAATATCTTTGAAAATGAGTATTATACAAAAAACCGAATTTTGCTGCCTAAAGACAAAGTTTTTAATAAACCAGTCTGATTTTTTGAAAACAAGTGTAAATTGCGGCTAGGAATAAAGCACTTTTGTTACTTTACTAAAAAAATTTTATGACAAATTTTGGTTTAGAGACAGGCTTGAAAATATCTTTGAAAATGAGTATTATACAAAAAACCGAATTTTGCTGCCTAAAGACAAAGTTTTTAATAAACCAGTCTGATTTTTTGCAAAAAAGTGTAAATTGCGGCTAAGAATAAAGCACTTTTGTTGGTTTTACTAAAAAAATTTAATGACAAATTTTGTTTTAGAGACAGGCTTGAAAATATCTTTGAAAATGAGTATTATACAAAACACCGAATTTTGCTGCCTAAAGACAAAGTTTTTAATAAACCAGTCTGATTTTTTGCAAAAAAGTGTAAATTGCGTCTAGGAATAAAGCACTTTTGTTGGTTTTACTAAAAAAATTTAATGACAAATTTTGATTTAGAGACAGGCTTGAAAATATCTTTGAAAATGAGTATTATACAAAATCCGAATTTTGCTGCCTAAAGACAATGTTTTTAATAAACCAGTCTGATTTTTTGCACAAAAGTGTAAATTGCGGCTAGGAATAAAGCACTTTTGTTGGTTTTACTAAAAAAATTTTATGACAAATTTTGGTTTAGAGACAGGCTTGAAAATATCTTTGAAAATGAGTATTATACAAAAAACTGAATTTTGCTGCCTAAAGACAAAGTTTTAATGTAACCAGTCTAATTTTTTGCAAAAAAAGTGTAAATTGCGGCTAGGAATAAAGCACTTTTGTTGCTTTCACTAAAAAAATTTAATTACAAATTTTGATTTAGAGACAGGCTTGAAAATTTCTTTAAAAATGAGTATTATACAAAAAACCGAATTTTGCTGCCTAAAGACAAAGTTTTTAATAAACCAGTCTGATTTTTTGCAAAAAAGTGTAAATTGCGGCTAGGAATAAACCACTTTTGTTGGTTTTACTAAAAAAATTTAATGACAAATTTTGTTTTAGGGACAGGCTTGAAAATATCTTTGAAAATGAGTATTATAGAAAAAACCGAATTTTGCTGCCTAAAGACAAAGTTTTTAATAAACCAGTCTGATTTTTTGCAAAAAAGTGTAAATTGCGGCTAAGAATAAAGCAATTTTGTTGGTTTTACTAAAAAAATGTAATGACAAATTTTGATTTAGGGACAGGCTTGAAAATATCTTTGAAAATGAGTATTAAACAAAAAACCGAATTTTGCTGCCTAAAGACAAAGTTTTTAATAAACCAGTCTGATTTTTTGAAAACAAGTGTAAATTGCGGCTAGGAATAAAGCACTTTTGTTACTTTACTAAAAAAATTTAATGACAAATTTTGATTTAGAGACAGGCTTGAAAATATCTTTGAAAATGAGTATTATACAAAAAACCGAATTTTGCTGCCTAAAGACAATGTTTTTAATAAACCAGTCTGATTTTTTGCAAAAAAGTGTAAATTGCGGCTACGAATAAAGCACTTTTGTTACTTTTACTACAAAAATTAAGTGATAAATTTTGATTTAGAGACAGGCTTGAAAATATCTTTGAAAATGAGTATTATACAAAAAACCGAATTTTGCTGCCTAAAGACAAAGTTTTTAATAAACCAGTCTGATTTTTTGCAAAAAAAGTGTAAATTGCGGCTAGGAATAAATCACTTTTGTTACTTTTACTAAAAAAATTAAGTGACAAATTTTGATTTAGAGACAGGCTTGAAATATCTTTGAAAATGAGTATTATACAAAAAACCGAATTTTGCTGCCTAAAGACAATGTTTATAATAAACCAGTCTGATTTTTTTCAAAACAGTGTAAATTGTGGCTAGGGATAAAGCACTTTTGTTACTTTTACTACAAAAATTAAGTGACAAATTTTGATTTAGAGACAGGCTTGAAAATATCTTTGAAAATGAGTATTATACAAAAAACCGAATTTTGCTGCCTAAAGACAAAGTTTTTAATAAACCAGTCAGATTTTTTGCAAAAAAGTGTAAATAGCGGCTAGGAATAAAGCACTTGTGTTGGTTTTACTAAAAAAATAAGTGACAAATTTTGATTTAGAGACAGGCTTGAAATATCTTTGAAAATGAGTATTATACAAAAAACCGAATTTTGCTGCCTAAAGACAAAGTTTTTAATAAACCAGTCTGATTTTTTGCAAAAAAGTGTAACTTGCAGCTAATAATAAAGCACTTTTGTTGGTTTTACTAAAAAAATTTAATGACAAATTTTGATTTAGAGACAGGCTTGAAAATATCTTTAAAAATGAGTATTATACAAAAAACCGAATTTTGCTGCCTAAAGACAAAGTTTTTAACAAACCAGTCTGATTTTTTGCCATCAAGAATAAATTGCGGTTTGGAATAAAGCACTTTTGTTGGTTTTACTAATAAAATTTATTGAGCAATTTTGATTTAGAGACAGGCTTGAAAATATCTTTGAAAATGAGTATTATACAAAAAAACGAATTTTGCTGCCTAAAGACAATGTTTTTAATAAACCAGTATGATTTTTTGCAAAAAAGTGTACATTGCGGCTAGGAATAAAGCAGTTTTGTTACTTTTACTAAAAAAATTAAGTGACAAATTTTGATTTTTAGACAGGCTTGAAATATCTTTAAAAATGAGTATTATACAAAAAACCGAATTTTGCTGCCTAAAGACAAAGTTTTTAATAAACCAGTCTGATTTTTTGCAAAAAAGTGTAAATTGCGGCTAGGAATAAAGCACTTTTGTCACTTTTACTAAAAAAATTAAGTGACAAATTTTGATTTAGAGACAGGCTTGAAAATATCTTTGAAAATGAGTATTATACAAAAATCCGAATTTTGCTGCCTAAAGACAAAGTTTTTAATAAACCAGTCTGATTTTTTGCAAAAAGTGTAAATTGCGGCTAGGAATAAAGCACTTTTGTTGGTTTTACTAAAAAAATTTAATGACAAATTTTGGTTTAGAGACAGGCTTGAAAATATCTTTGAAAATGAGTATTATACAAAAATCCGAATTTTGCTGCCTAAAGACAAAGTTTTAATGTAACCAGTCTAATTTTTTGCAAAAAAAGTGTAAATTGCGGCTAGGAATAAAGCACTTTTGTTGCTTTCACTAAAAAAATTTAATTACAAATTTTGATTTAGAGACAGGCTTGAAAATTTCTTTAAAAATGAGTATTATACAAAAAACCGAATTTTGCTGCCTAAAGACAAAGTTTTTAATAAACCAGTCTGATTTTTTGCAAAAAAGTGTAAATTGCGGCTAGGAATAAACCACTTTTGTTGGTTTTACTAAAAAAATTTAATGACAAATTTTGTTTTAGGGACAGGCTTGAAAATATCTTTGAAAATGAGTATTATACAAAAAACCGAATTTTGCTGCCTAAAGACAAAGTTTTTAATAAACCAGTCTGATTTTTTGCAAAAAAGTGTAAATTGCGGCTAAGAATAAAGCAATTTTGTTGGTTTTACTAAAAAAATGTAATGACAAATTTTGATTTAGGGACAGGCTTGAAAATATCTTTGAAAATGAGTATTAAACAAAAAACCGAATTTTGCTGCCTAAAGACAAAGTTTTTAATAAACCAGTCTGATTTTTTGAAAACAAGTGTAAATTGCGGCTAGGAATAAAGCACTTTTGTTACTTTACTAAAAAAATTTAATGACAAATTTTGATTTAGAGACAGGCTTGAAAATATCTTTAAAAATGAGTATTATACAAAAAACCGAATTTTGCTGCCTAAAGACAATGTTTTTAATAAACCAGTCTGATTTTTTGCAAAAAAGTGTAAATTGCGGCTACGAATAAAGCACTTTTGTTACTTTTACTACAAAAATTAAGTGATAAATTTTGATTTAGAGACAGGCTTGAAAATATCTTTGAAAATGAGTATTATACAAAAAACCGAATTTTGCTGCCTAAAGACAAAGTTTTTAATAAACCAGTCTGATTTTTTGCAAAAAAAGTGTAAATTGCGGCTAGGAATAAATCACTTTTGTTACTTTTACTAAAAAAATTAAGTGACAAATTTTGATTTAGAGACAGGCTTGAAATATCTTTGAAAATGAGTATTATACAAAAAACCGAATTTTGCTGCCTAAAGACAAAGTTTTTAATAAACCAGTCTGATTTTTTGCAAAAAGTGTAAATTGCGGCTAGGAATAAAGCACTTTTGTTGGTTTTACTAAAAAAATTTAATGACAAATTTTGGTTTAGAGACAGGCTTGAAAATATCTTTGAAAATGAGTATTATACAAAAAACCGAATTTTGCTGCCTAAAGACAAAGTTTTAATGTAACCAGTCTAATTTTTTGCAAAAAAAGTGTAAATTGCGGCTAGGAATAAAGCACTTTTGTTGCTTTCACTAAAAAAATTTAATTACAAATTTTGATTTAGAGACAGGCTTGAAAATTTCTTTAAAAATGAGTATTATACAAAAAACCGAATTTTGCTGCCTAAAGACAAAGTTTTTAATAAACCAGTCTGATTTTTTGCAAAAAAGTGTAAATTGCGGCTAGGAATAAACCACTTTTGTTGGTTTTACTAAAAAAATTTAATGACAAATTTTGTTTTAGGGACAGGCTTGAAAATATCTTTGAAAATGAGTATTATACAAAAAACCGAATTTTGCTGCCTAAAGACAAAGTTTTTAATAAACCAGTCTGATTTTTTGCAAAAAAGTGTAAATTGCGGCTAAGAATAAAGCAATTTTGTTGGTTTTACTAAAAAAATGTAATGACAAATTTTGATTTAGGGACAGGCTTGAAAATATCTTTGAAAATGAGTATTAAACAAAAAACCGAATTTTGCTGCCTAAAGACAAAGTTTTTAATAAACCAGTCTGATTTTTTGAAAACAAGTGTAAATTGCGGCTAGGAATAAAGCACTTTTGTTACTTTACTAAAAAAATTTAATGACAAATTTTGATTTAGAGACAGGCTTGAAAATATCTTTAAAAATGAGTATTATACAAAAAACCGAATTTTGCTGCCTAAAGACAAAGTTTTTAATAAACCAGTCTGATTTTTTGCAAAAAAGTGTAAATTGCGGCTAAGAATAAAGCACTTTTGTTGGTTTTACTAAAAAAATTTAATGACAAATTTTGTTTTAGAGACAGGCTTGAAAATATCTTTGAAAATGAGTATTATACAAAAAAACGAATTTTGCTGCCTAAAGACAATGTTTTTAATAAACCAGTATGATTTTTTGCAAAAAAGTGTACATTGCGGCTAGGAATAAAGCAGTTTTGTTACTTTTACTAAAAAAATTAAGTGACAAATTTTGATTTAGAGACAGGCTTGAAATATCTTTAAAAATGAGTATTATACAAAAAACCGAATTTTGCTGCCTAAAGACAAAGTTTTTAATAAACCAGTCTGATTTTTTGCAAAAAAGTGTAAATTGCGGCTAGGAATAAAGCACTTTTGTCACTTTTACTAAAAAAATTAAGTGACAAATTTTGATTTAGAGAGAGGCTTGAAAATATCTTTGAAAATGAGTATTATACAAAAATCCGAATTTTGCTGCCTAAAGACAAAGTTTTTAATAAACCAGTCTCATTTTTTGCAAAAAGTGTAAATTGCGGCTAGGAATAAAGCACTTTTGTTGGTTTTACTAAAAAAATTAAATGACAAATTTTGGTTTAGAGACAGGCTTGAAAATATCTTTGAAAATGAGTATTATACAAAAAACCGAATTTTGCTGCCTAAAGACAAAGTTTTAATGTAACCAGTCTAATTTTTTGCAAAAAAAGTGTAAATTGCGGCTAGGAATAAAGCACTTTTGTTGCTTTCACTAAAAAAATTTAATTACAAATTTTGATTTAGAGACAGGCTTGAAAATTTCTTTAAAAATGAGTATTATACAAAAAACCGAATTTTGCTGCCTAAAGACAAAGTTTTTAATAAACCAGTCTGATTTTTTGCAAAAAAGTGTAAATTGCGGCTAGGAATAAACCACTTTTGTTGGTTTTACTAAAAAAATTTAATGACAAATTTTGTTTTAGGGACAGGCTTGAAAATATCTTTGAAAATGAGTATTATACAAAAAACCGAATTTTGCTGCCTAAAGACAAAGTTTTTAATAAACCAGTCTGATTTTTTGCAAAAAAGTGTAAATTGCGGCTAAGAATAAAGCAATTTTGTTGGTTTTACTAAAAAAATGTAATGACAAATTTTGATTTAGGGACAGGCTTGAAAATATCTTTGAAAATGAGTATTAAACAAAAAACCGAATTTTGCTGCCTAAAGACAAAGTTTTTAATAAACCAGTCTGATTTTTTGAAAACAAGTGTAAATTGCGGCTAGGAATAAAGCACTTTTGTTACTTTACTAAAAAAATTTAATGACAAATTTTGATTTAGAGACAGGCTTGAAAATATCTTTGAAAATGAGTATTATACAAAAAACCGAATTTTGCTGCCTAAAGACAATGTTTTTAATAAACCAGTCTGATTTTTTGCAAAAAAGTGTAAATTGCGGCTAGGGATAAAGCACTTTTGTTACTTTTACTACAAAAATTAAGTGATAAATTTTGATTTAGAGACAGGCTTGAAAATATCTTTGAAAATGAGTATTATACAAAAAACCGAATTTTGCTGCCTAAAGACAATGTTTTTAATAAACCAGTCTGATTTTTTGCAAAAAAAGTGTAAATTGCGGCTAGGAATAAATCACTTTTGTTACTTTTACTAAAAAAATTAAGTGACAAATTTTGATTTAGAGACAGGCTTGAAATATCTTTGAAAATGAGTATTATACAAAAAACCGAATTTTGCTGCCTAAAGACAATGTTTATAATAAACCAGTCTGATTTTTTTCAAAACAGTGTAAATTGTGGCTAGGGATAAAGCACTTTTGTTACTTTTACTACAAAAATTAAGTGACAAATTTTGATTTAGAGACAGGCTTGAAAATATCTTTGAAAATGAGTATTATACAAAAAACCGAATTTTGCTGCCTAAAGACAAAGTTTTTAATAAACCAGTCAGATTTTTTGCAAAAAAGTGTAAATAGCGGCTAGGAATAAAGCACTTTTGTTACTTTTACTAAAAAAATTTAATGACAAATTTTGTTTTAGAGACAGGCTTGAAAATATCTTTGAAAATGAGTATTATACAAAAAACCGAATTTTGCTGCCTAAAGACAAAGTTTTTAACAAACCAGTCTGATTATTTGCAAAAAAAGTGTAACTTGCGGCTAGGAATAAAGCACTTTTGTTGGTTTTACTAAAAAAATAAGTGACAAATTTTGATTTAGAGACAGGCTTGAAATATCTTTGAAAATGAGTATTATACAAAAAACCGAATTTTGCTGCCTAAAGACAAAGTTTTTAATAAACCAGTCTGATTTTTTGCAAAAAAGTGTAACTTGCAGCTAATAATAAAGCACTTTTGTTGGTTTTACTAAAAAAATTTAATGACAAATTTTGATTTAGAGACAGGCTTGAAAATATCTTTAAAAATGAGTATTATACAAAAAACCGAATTTTGCTGCCTAAAGACAAAGTTTTTAACAAACCAGTCTGATTTTTTGCCATCAAGAATAAATTGCGGTTTGGAATAAAGCACTTTTGTTGGTTTTACTAATAAAATTTATTGAGCAATTTTGATTTAGAGACAGGCTTGAAAATATCTTTGAAAATGAGTATTATACAAAAAACCGAATTTTGCTGCCTAAAGACAATGTTTTTAATAAACCAGTATGATTTTTTGCAAAAAAGTATACATTGCGGCTAGGAATAAAGCAGTTTTGTTACTTTTACTAAAAAAATTAAGTGACAAATTTTGATTTAGAGACAGGCTTGAAATATCTTTAAAAATGAGTATTATACAAAAAACCGAATTTTGCTGCCTAAAGACATAGTTTTTAATAAACCAGTCTGATTTTTTGCAAAAAAGTGTAAATTGCGGCTAGGAATAAAGCACTTTTGTTGGTTTTACTAAAAAAATTAAGTGACAAATTTTGATTTAGAGACAGGCTTGAAATATCTTTAAAAATGAGTATTATACAAAAAACCGAATTTTGCTGCCTAAAGACATAGTTTTTAATAAACCAGTCTGATTTTTTGCAAAAAAGTGTAAATTGCGGCTAGGAATAAACCACTTTTGTTGGTTTTACTAAAAAAATTTAATGACAAATTTTGTTTTAGGGACAGGCTTGAAAATATCTTTGAAAATGAGTATTATACAAAAAACCGAATTTTGCTGCCTAAAGACAAAGTTTTTAATAAACCAGTCTGATTTTTTGCAAAAAAGTGTAAATTGCGGCTAAGAATAAAGCAATTTTGTTGGTTTTACTAAAAAAATGTAATGACAAATTTTGATTTAGGGACAGGCTTGAAAATATCTTTGAAAATGAGTATTAAACAAAAAACCGAATTTTGCTGCCTAAAGACAAAGTTTTTAATAAACCAGTCTGATTTTTTGAAAACAAGTGTAAATTGCGGCTAGGAATAAAGCACTTTTGTTACTTTACTAAAAAAATTTAATGACAAATTTTGATTTAGAGACAGGCTTGAAAATATCTTTGAAAATGAGTATTATACAAAAAACCGAATTTTGCTGCCTAAAGACAATGTTTTTAATAAACCAGTCTGATTTTTTGCAAAAAAGTGTAAATTGCGGCTAGGGATAAAGCACTTTTGTTACTTTTACTACAAAAATTAAGTGATAAATTTTGATTTAGAGACAGGCTTGAAAATATCTTTGAAAATGAGTATTATACAAAAAACCGAATTTTGCTGCCTAAAGACAAAGTTTTTAATAAACCAGTCTGATTTTTTGCAAAAAAAGTGTAAATTGCGGCTAGGAATAAATCACTTTTGTTACTTTTACTAAAAAAATTAAGTGACAAATTTTGATTTAGAGACAGGCTTGAAATATCTTTGAAAATGAGTATTATACAAAAAACCGAATTTTGCTGCCTAAAGACAATGTTTATAATAAACCAGTCTGATTTTTTTCAAAACAGTGTAAATTGTGGCTAGGGATAAAGCACTTTTGTTACTTTTACTACAAAAATTAAGTGACAAATTTTGATTTAGAGACAGGCTTGAAAATATCTTTGAAAATGAGTATTATACAAAAAACAGAATTTTGCTGCCTAAAGACAAAGTTTTTAATAAACCAGTCAGATTTTTTGCAAAAAAGTGTAAATAGCGGCTAGGAATAAAGCACTTTTGTTACTTTTACTAAAAAAATTTAATGACAAATTTTGTTTTAGAGACAGGCTTGAAAATATCTTTGAAAATGAGTATTATACAAAAAACCGAATTTTGCTGCCTAAAGACAAAGTTTTTAACAAACCAGTCTGATTATTTGCAAAAAAAGTGTAACTTGCGGCTAGGAATAAAGCACTTTTGTTGGTTTTACTAAAAAAATAAGTGACAAATTTTGATTTAGAGACAGGCTTGAAATATCTTTGAAAATGAGTATTATACAAAAAACCGAATTTTGCTGCCTAAAGACAAAGTTTTTAATAAACCAGTCTGATTTTTTGCAAAAAAGTGTAACTTGCAGCTAATAATAAAGCACTTTTGTTGGTTTTACTAATAAAATTTATTGAGCAATTTTGATTTAGAGACAGGCTTGAAAATATCTTTGAAAATGAGTATTATACAAAAAACCGAATTTTGCTGCCTAAAGACAATGTTTTTAATAAACCAGTATGATTTTTTGCAAAAAAGTGTACATTGCGGCTAGGAATAAAGCAGTTTTGTTACTTTTACTAAAAAAATTAAGTGACAAATTTTGATTTAGAGACAGGCTTGAAATATCTTTAAAAATGAGTATTATACAAAAAACCGAATTTTGCTGCCTAAAGACAAAGTTTTTAATAAACCAGTCTGATTTTTTGCAAAAAAGTGTAAATTGCAGCTAGGAATAAAGCAGTTTTGTTACTTTTACTAAAAAAATTAAGTGACAAATTTTGATTTAGAGACAGGCTTGAAAATATCTTTGAAAATGAGTATTATACAAAAATCCGAATTTTGCTGCCTAAAGACAAAGTTTTTAATAAACCAGTCAGATTTTTTGCAAAAAAGTGTAAATAGCGGCTAGGAATAAAGCACTTTTGTTACTTTTACTAAAAAAATTTAATGACAAATTTTGTTTTAGAGACAGGCTTGAAAATATCTTTGAAAATGAGTATTATACAAAAAACCGAATTTTGCTGCCTAAAGACAATGTTTTTAATAAACCAGTATGATTTTTTGCAAAATAGTGTACATTGCGGCTAGGAATAAAGCAGTTTTGTTACTTTTACTAAAAAAATTAAGTGACAAATTTTGATTTAGAGACAGGCTTGAAATATCTTTAAAAATGAGTATTATACAAAAAACCTAATTTTGCTGCCTAAAGACAATGTTTTTAATAAACCAGTCTGATTTTTTTCAAAACAGTGTAAATTGCGGCTAGGAATAAAGCACTTTTGTTGGTTTTACTAAAAAAATTTAATGACAAATTTTGATTTAGAGACAGGCTTGAAAATTTCTTTAAAAATGAGTATTATACAAAAAACCGAATTTTCCTGCCTAAAGACAAAGTTTTTAATAAACCAGTCTGATTTTTTGCAAAAAAGTGTAAATTGCGGCTAGGAATAAACCACTTTTGTTGGTTTTACTAAAAAAATTTAATGACAAATTTTGGTTTAGAGACAGGCTTGAAAATATCTTTGAAAATGAGTATTATACAAAAAACCGAATTTTGCTGCGTAAAGACAATGTTTTTAATAAACCAGTATGATTTTTTGCAAAAAAGTGTACATTGCGGCTAGGAATAAAGCAGTTTTGTTACTTTTACTAAAAAAATTAAGTGACAAATTTTGATTTAGAGACAGGCTTGAAATATCTTTAAAAATGAGTATTATACAAAAAACCGAATTTTGCTGCCTAAAGACAAAGTTTTTAATAAACCAGTCTGATTTTTTGCAAAAAGTGTAAATTGCGGCTAGGAATAAAGCACTTTTGTTGGTTTTACTAAAAAAAATTAATGACAAATTTTGGTTTAGAGACAGGCTTGAAAATATCTTTGAAAATGAGTATTATACAAAAAACCGAATTTTGCTGCCTAAAGACAAAGTTTTAATGTAACCAGTCTAATTTTTTGCAAAAAAAGTGTAAATTGCGGCTAGGAATAAAGCACTTTTGTTGCTTTCACTAAAAAAATTTAATTACAAATTTTGATTTAGAGACAGGCTTGAAAATTTCTTTAAAAATGAGTATTATACAAAAAACCGAATTTTCCTGCCTAAAGACAAAGTTTTTAATAAACCAGTCTGATTTTTTGCAAAAAAGTGTAAATTGCGGCTAGGAATAAAGCACTTTTGTTACTTTACTAAAAAAATTTAATGACAAATTTTGATTTAGAGACAGGCTTGAAAATATCTTTGAAAATGAGTATTATACAAAAAACCGAATTTTGCTGCCTAAAGACAATGTTTTTAATAAACCAGTCTGATTTTTTGCAAAAAAAGTGTAAATTGCGGCTAGGAATAAATCACTTTTGTTACTTTTACTAAAAAAATTAAGTGACAAATTTTGATTTAGAGACAGGCTTGAAATATCTTTGAAAATGAGTATTATACAAAAAACCGAATTTTGCTGCCTAAAGACAATGTTTATAATAAACCAGTCTGATTTTTTTCAAAACAGTGTAAATTGTGGCTAGGGATAAAGCACTTTTGTTACTTTTACTACAAAAATTAAGTGACAAATTTTGATTTAGAGACAGGCTTGAAAATATCTTTGAAAATGAGTATTATACAAAAAACCGAATTTTGCTGCCTAAAGACAAAGTTTTTAATAAACCAGTCAGATTTTTTGCAAAAAAGTGTAAATAGCGGCTAGGAATAAAGCACTTTTGTTGGTTTTACTAAAAAAATAAGTGACAAATTTTGATTTAGAGACAGGCTTGAAATATCTTTGAAAATGAGTATTATACAAAAAACCGAATTTTGCTGCCTAAAGACAAAGTTTTTAATAAACCAGTCTGATTTTTTGCAAAAAAGTGTAACTTGCAGCTAATAATAAAGCACTTTTGTTGGTTTTACTAAAAAAATTTAATGACAAATTTTGATTTAGAGACAGGCTTGAAAATATCTTTAAAAATGAGTATTATACAAAAAACCGAATTTTGCTGCCTAAAGACAAAGTTTTTAACAAACCAGTCTGATTTTTTGCCATCAAGAATAAATTGCGGTTTGGAATAAAGCACTTTTGTTGGTTTTACTAATAAAATTTATTGAGCAATTTTGATTTAGAGACAGGCTTGAAAATATCTTTGAAAATGAGTATTATACAAAAAACCGAATTTTGCTGCCTAAAGACAATGTTTTTAATAAACCAGTATGATTTTTTGCAAAAAAGTGTACATTGCGGCTAGGAATAAAGCAGTTTTGTTACTTTTACTAAAAAAATTAAGTGACAAATTTTGATTTAGAGACAGGCTTGAAATATCTTTAAAAATGAGTATTATACAAAAAACCGAATTTTGCTGCCTAAAGACAAAGTTTTTAATAAACCAGTCTGATTTTTTGCAAAAAAGTGTAAATTGCGGCTAGGAATAAAGCAGTTTTGTTACTTTTACTAAAAAAATTAAGTGACAAATTTTGATTTAGAGACAGGCTTGAAAATATCTTTGAAAATGAGTATTATACAAAAATCCGAATTTTGCTGCCTAAAGACAAAGTTTTTAATAAACCAGTCAGATTTTTTGCAAAAAAGTGTAAATAGCGGCTAGGAATAAAGCACTTTTGTTACTTTTACTAAAAAAATTTAATGACAAATTTTGTTTTAGAGACAGGCTTGAAAATATCTTTGAAAATGAGTATTATACAAAAAACCGAATTTTGCTGCCTAAAGACAATGTTTTTAATAAACCAGTATGATTTTTTGCAAAATAGTGTACATTGCGGCTAGGAATAAAGCAGTTTTGTTACTTTTACTAAAAAAATTAAGTGACAAATTTTGATTTAGAGACAGGCTTGAAATATCTTTAAAAATGAGTATTATACAAAAAACCTAATTTTGCTGCCTAAAGACAATGTTTTTAATAAACCAGTCTGATTTTTTTCAAAACAGTGTAAATTGCGGCTAGGAATAAAGCACTTTTGTTGGTTTTACTAAAAAAATTTAATGACAAATTTTGATTTAGAGACAGGCTTGAAAATATCTTTGAAAATGAGTATTATACAAAAAACCGAATTTTGCTGCCTAAAGACAATGATTTTAATAAACCAGTCTGATTTTTTGCAAAAAAGTGTAAATTGCGGCTAGGAATAAAGCACTTTTGTTACTTTTACTAAAAAAATTTAATGACAAATTTTGTTTTAGAGACAGGCTTGAAATATCTTTAAAAATGAGTATTATACAAAAAACCTAATTTTGCTGCCTAAAGACAATGTTTTTAATAAACCAGTCTGATTTTTTTCAAAACAGTGTAAATTGCGGCTAGGAATAAAGCACTTTTGTTACTTTTACTAAAAAAATTTAATGACAAATTTTGTTTTAGAGACAGGCTTGAAAATATCTTTGAAAATGAGTATTATACAAAAAACCGAATTTTGCTGCCTAAAGACAATGTTTTTAATAAACCAGTATGATTTTTTGCAAAATAGTGTACATTGCGGCTAGGAATAAAGCAGTTTTGTTACTTTTACTAAAAAAATTAAGTGACAAATTTTGATTTAGAGACAGGCTTGAAATATCTTTAAAAATGAGTATTATACAAAAAACCTAATTTTGCTGCCTAAAGACAATGTTTTTAATAAACCAGTCTGATTTTTTTCAAAACAGTGTAAATTGCGGCTAGGAATAAAGCACTTTTGTTGGTTTTACTAAAAAAATTTAATGACAAATTTTGATTTAGAGACAGGCTTGAAAATATCTTTGAAAATGAGTATTATACAAAAAACCGAATTTTGCTGCCTAAAGACAATGATTTTAATAAACCAGTCTGATTTTTTGCAAAAAAGTGTAAATTGCGGCTAGGAATAAAGCACTTTTGTTGGTTTTACTAAAAAAATTTTATGACAAATTTTGGTTTAGAGACAGGCTTGAAAATATCTTTGAAAATGAGTATTATACAAAAAACCGAATTTTGCTGCCTAAAGACAATGTTTATAATAAACCAGTCTGATTTTTTTCAAAACAGTGTAAATTGTGGCTAGGGATAAAGCACTTTTGTTACTTTTACTACAAAAATTAAGTGACAAATTTTGATTTAGAGACAGGCTTGAAAATATCTTTGAAAATGAGTATTATACAAAAAACCGAATTTTGCTGCCTAAAGACAAAGTTTTTAATAAACCAGTCAGATTTTTTGCAAAAAAGTGTAAATAGCGGCTAGGAATAAAGCACTTTTGTTGGTTTTACTAAAAAAATAAGTGACAAATTTTGATTTAGAGACAGGCTTGAAATATCTTTGAAAATGAGTATTATACAAAAAACCGAATTTTGCTGCCTAAAGACAAAGTTTTTAACAAACCAGTCTGATTTTTTGCCATCAAGAATAAATTGCGGTTTGGAATAAAGCACTTTTGTTGGTTTTACTAATAAAATTTATTGAGCAATTTTGATTTAGAGACAGGCTTGAAAATATCTTTGAAAATGAGTATTATACAAAAAACCGAATTTTGCTGCCTAAAGACAATGTTTTTAATAAACCAGTATGATTTTTTGCAAAAAAGTGTACATTGCGGCTAGGAATAAAGCAGTTTTGTTACTTTTACTAAAAAAATTAAGTGACAAATTTTGATTTAGAGACAGGCTTGAAATATCTTTAAAAATGAGTATTATACAAAAAACCGAATTTTGCTGCCTAAAGAAAAAGTTTTTAATAAACCAGTCTGATTTTTTGCAAAAAAGTGTAAATTGCGGCTAGGAATAAAGCAGTTTTGTTACTTTTACTAAAAAAATTAAGTGACAAATTTTGATTTAGAGACAGGCTTGAAAATATCTTTGAAAATGAGTATTATACAAAAATCCGAATTTTGCTGCCTAAAGACAAAGTTTTTAATAAACCAGTCAGATTTTTTGCAAAAAAGTGTAAATAGCGGCTAGGAATAAAGCACTTTTGTTACTTTTACTAAAAAAATTTAATGACAAATTTTGTTTTAGAGACAGGCTTGAAAATATCTTTGAAAATGAGTATTATACAAAAAACCGAATTTTGCTGCCTAAAGACAATGTTTTTAATAAACCAGTATGATTTTTTGCAAAATAGTGTACATTGCGGCTAGGAATAAAGCAGTTTTGTTACTTTTACTAAAAAAATTAAGTGACAAATTTTGATTTAGAGACAGGCTTGAAATATCTTTAAAAATGAGTATTATACAAAAAACCGAATTTTGCTGCCTAAAGACAAAGTTTTTAATAAACTAGTCTGATTTTTTGCAAAAAAGTGTAACTTGCAGCTAATAATAAAGCACTTTTGTTGGTTTTACTAAAAAAATTTAATGACAAATTTTGATTTAGAGACAGGCTTGAAAATATCTTTAAAAATGAGTATTATACAAAAAACCGAATTTTGCTGCCTAAAGACAAAGTTTTTAACAAACCAGTCTGATTTTTTGCCATCAAGAATAAATTGCGGTTTGGAATAAAGCACTTTTGTTGGTTTTACTAATAAAATTTATTGAGCAATTTTGATTTAGAGACAGGCTTGAAAATATCTTTGAAAATGAGTATTATACAAAAAACCGAATTTTGCTGCCTAAAGACAATGTTTTTAATAAACCAGTATGATTTTTTGCAAAAAAGTGTACATTGCGGCTAGGAATAAAGCAGTTTTGTTACTTTTACTAAAAAAATTAAGTGACAAATTTTGATTTAGAGACAGGCTTGAAAATATCTTTGAAAATGAGTATTATACAAAAATCCGAATTTTGCTGCCTAAAGACAAAATTTTTAATAAACCAGTCTGATTTTTTGCAAAAAGTGTAAATTGCGGCTAGGAATAAAGCACTTTTGTTGGTTTTACTAAAAAAATTTAATGACAAATTTTGGTTTAGAGACAGGCTTGAAAAAATCTTTGAAAATGAGTATTATACAAAAAACCGAATTTTGCTGCCTAAAGACAATGTTTTTAATAAACCAGTATGATTTTTTGCAAAAAAGTGTACATTGCGGCTAGGAATAAAGCAGTTTTGTTACTTTTACTAAAAAAATTAAGTGACAAATTTTGATTTAGAGACAGGCTTGAAATATCTTTAAAAATGAGTATTATACAAAAAACCGAATTTTGCTGCCTAAAGACAAAGTTTTTAATAAACCAGTCTGATTTTTTGCAAAAAAAGTGTAAATTGCGGCTAGGAATAAATCACTTTTGTTACTTTTACTAAAAAAATTTAATGACAAAATTTGATTTAGCGACAGGCTTGAAAATATCTTTGAAAATGAGTATTATACAAAAATCCAAATTTTGCTGCCTAAAGACAAAGTTTTTAATAAACCAGTCTGATTTTTTGCAAAAAGTGTAAATTGCGGCTAGGAATAAAGCACTTTTGTTGGTTTTACTAAAAAAATTTAATGACAAATATTGGTTTAGAGACAGGCTTGAAAAAATCTTTGAAAATGAGTATTATACAAAACACCGAATTTTGCTGCCTAAAGACAAAGTTTTTAATAAACCAGTCTGATTTTTTGCAAAAAAAGTGTAAATTGCGGCTTAGAATAAAGCACTTTTGTTGGTTTTACTAAAAAAATTTAATAACAAATTTTGGTTTAAAAACAGGCTTGAAAATATCTTTGAAAATGAGTATTATACAAAAAACCGAATTTTCCTGCCTAAAGACAAAGTTTTTAATAAACCAGTCTGATTTTTTGCAAAAAAAGTGTAAATTGCGGCTAGGAATAAATCACTTTTGTTACTTTTACTAAAAAAATTAAGTGACAAATTTTGATTTAGAGACAGGCTTGAAATATCTTTGAAAATGAGTATTATACAAAAAACCTAATTTTGCTGCCTAAAGACAATGTTTTTAATAAACCAGTCTGATTTTTTTCAAAACAGTGTAAATTGCGGCTAGGAATAAAGCACTTTTGTTGGTTTTACTAAAAAAATTTAATGACAAATTTTGATTTAGAGACAGGCTTGAAAATATCTTTGAAAATGAGTATTATACAAAAAACCGAATTTTGCTGCCTAAAGACAATGATTTTAATAAACCAGTCTGATTTTTTGCAAAAAAGTGTAAATTGCGGCTAGGAATAAAGCACTTTTGTTACTTTTACTACAAAAATTAAGTGACAAATTTTGATTTAGAGACAGGCTTGAAAATATCTTTGAAAATGAGTATTATACAAAAAACCGAATTTTGCTGCCTAAAGACAAAGTTTTTAATAAACCAGTCAGATTTTTTGCAAAAAAGTGTAAATAGCGGCTAGGAATAAAGCACTTTTGTTGGTTTTACTAAAAAAATAAGTGACAAATTTTGATTTAGAGACAGGCTTGAAATATCTTTGAAAATGAGTATTATACAAAAAACCGAATTTTGCTGCCTAAAGACAAAGTTTTTAATAAACCAGTCTGATTTTTTGCAAAAAAGTGTAACTTGCAGCTAATAATAAAGCACTTTTGTTGGTTTTACTAAAAAAATTTAATGACAAATTTTGATTTAGAGACAGGCTTGAAAATATCTTTAAAAATGAGTATTATACAAAAAACCGAATTTTGCTGCCTAAAGACAAAGTTTTTAACAAACCAGTCTGATTTTTTGCCATCAAGAATAAATTGCGGTTTGGAATAAAGCACTTTTGTTGGTTTTACTAATAAAATTTATTGAGCAATTTTGATTTAGAGACAGGCTTGAAAATATCTTTGAAAATGAGTATTATACAAAAAACCGAATTTTGCTGCCTAAAGACAATGTTTTTAATAAACCAGTATGATTTTTTGCAAAAAAGTGTACATTGCGGCTAGGAATAAAGCAGTTTTGTTACTTTTACTAAAAAAATTAAGTGACAAATTTTGATTTAGAGACAGGCTTGAAATATCTTTAAAAATGAGTATTATACAAAAAACCGAATTTTGCTGCCTAAAGACAAAGTTTTTAATAAACCAGTCTGATTTTTTGCAAAAAAGTGTAAATTGCGGCTAGGAATAAAGCAGTTTTGTTACTTTTACTAAAAAAATTAAGTGACAAATTTTGATTTAGAGACAGGCTTGAAAATATCTTTGAAAATGAGTATTATACAAAAATCCGAATTTTGCTGCCTAAAGACAAAGTTTTTAATAAACCAGTCAGATTTTTTGCAAAAAAGTGTAAATAGCGGCTAGGAATAAAGCACTTTTGTTACTTTTACTAAAAAAATTTAATGACAAATTTTGTTTTAGAGACAGGCTTGAAAATATCTTTGAAAATGAGTATTATACAAAAAACCGAATTTTGCTGCCTAAAGACAATGTTTTTAATAAACCAGTATGATTTTTTGCAAAATAGTGTACATTGCGGCTAGGAATAAAGCAGTTTTGTTACTTTTACTAAAAAAATTAAGTGACAAATTTTGATTTAGAGACAGGCTTGAAATATCTTTAAAAATGAGTATTATACAAAAAACCTAATTTTGCTGCCTAAAGACAATGTTTTTAATAAACCAGTCTGATTATTTTCAAAACAGTGTAAATTGCGGCTAGGAATAAAGCACTTTTGTTGGTTTTACTAAAAAAATTTAATGACAAATTTTGATTTAGAGACAGGCTTGAAAATATCTTTGAAAATGAGTATTATACAAAAAACCGAATTTTGCTGCCTAAAGACAATGATTTTAATAAACCAGTCTGATTTTTTGCAAAAAAGTGTAAATTGCGGCTAGGAATAAAGCACTTTTGTTGGTTTTACTAAAAAAATTTTATGACAAATTTTGGTTTAGAGACAGGCTTGAAAATATCTTTGAAAATGAGTATTATACAAAAAACCGAATTTTGCTGCCTAAAGACAATGTTTATAATAAACCAGTCTGATTTTTTTCAAAACAGTGTAAATTGTGGCTAGGGATAAAGCACTTTTGTTACTTTTACTACAAAAATTAAGTGACAAATTTTGATTTAGAGACAGGCTTGAAAATATCTTTGAAAATGAGTATTATACAAAAAACCGAATTTTGCTGCCTAAAGACAAAGTTTTTAATAAACCAGTCAGATTTTTTGCAAAAAAGTGTAAATAGCGGCTAGGAATAAAGCACTTTTGTTGGTTTTACTAAAAAAATAAGTGACAAATTTTGATTTAGAGACAGGCTTGAAATATCTTTGAAAATGAGTATTATACAAAAAACCGAATTTTGCTGCCTAAAGACAAAGTTTTTAACAAACCAGTCTGATTTTTTGCCATCAAGAATAAATTGCGGTTTGGAATAAAGCACTTTTGTTGGTTTTACTAATAAAATTTATTGAGCAATTTTGATTTAGAGACAGGCTTGAAAATATCTTTGAAAATGAGTATTATACAAAAAACCGAATTTTGCTGCCTAAAGACAATGTTTTTAATAAACCAGTATGATTTTTTGCAAAAAAGTGTACATTGCGGCTAGGAATAAAGCAGTTTTGTTACTTTTACTAAAAAAATTAAGTGACAAATTTTGATTTAGAGACAGGCTTGAAATATCTTTAAAAATGAGTATTATACAAAAAACCGAATTTTGCTGCCTAAAGACAAAGTTTTTAATAAACCAGTCTGATTTTTTGCAAAAAAGTGTAAATTGCGGCTAGGAATAAAGCAGTTTTGTTACTTTTACTAAAAAAATTAAGTGACAAATTTTGATTTAGAGACAGGCTTGAAAATATCTTTGAAAATGAGTATTATACAAAAATCCGAATTTTGCTGCCTAAAGACAAAGTTTTTAATAAACCAGTCAGATTTTTTGCAAAAAAGTGTAAATAGCGGCTAGGAATAAAGCACTTTTGTTACTTTTACTAAAAAAATTTAATGACAAATTTTGTTTTAGAGACAGGCTTGAAAATATCTTTGAAAATGAGTATTATACAAAAAACCGAATTTTGCTGCCTAAAGACAATGTTTTTAATAAACCAGTATGATTTTTTGCAAAATAGTGTACATTGCGGCTAGGAATAAAGCAGTTTTGTTACTTTTACTAAAAAAATTAAGTGACAAATTTTGATTTAGAGACAGGCTTGAAATATCTTTAAAAATGAGTATTATACAAAAAACCGAATTTTGCTGCCTAAAGACAAAGTTTTTAATAAACCAGTCTGATTTTTTGCAAAAAAGTGTAAATTGCGCCTAGGAATAAAGCACTTTTGTTGGTTTTACTAAAAAAATTTAATGACAAATTTTGGTTTAGAGACAGGCTTGAAAAAATCTTTGAAAATGAGTATTATACAAAAAACCGAATTTTGCTGCCTAAAGACAATGTTTTTAATAAACCAGTATGATTTTTTGCAAAAAAGTGTACATTGCGGCTAGGAATAAAGCAGTTTTGTTACTTTTACTAAAAAAATTAAGTGACAAATTTTGATTTAGAGACAGGCTTGAAAATATCTTTAAAAATGAGTATTATACAAAAAACCGAATTTTGCTGCCTAAAGACAAAGTTTTTAATAAACCAGTCTGATTTTTTGCAAAAAGTGTAAATTGCGGCTAGGAATAAAGCACTTTTGTTGGTTTTACTAAAAAAATTTAATGACAAATTTTGGTTTAGAGACAGGCTTGAAAAAATCTTTGAAAATGAGTATTATACAAAAAACCGAATTTTGCTGCCTAAAGACAATGTTTTTAATAAACCAGTATGATTTTTTGCAAAAAAGTGTACATTGCGGCTAGGAATAAAGCAGTTTTGTTACTTTTACTAAAAAAATTAAGTGACAAATTTTGATTTAGAGACAGGCTTGAAAATATCTTTGAAAATGAGTATTATACAAAAATCCGAATTTTGCTGCCTAAAGACAAAATTTTTAATAAACCAGTCTGATTTTTTGCAAAAAGTGTAAATTGCGGTTTGGAATAAAGCACTTTTGTTGGTTTTACTAATAAAATTTATTGAGCAATTTTGATTTAGAGACAGGCTTGAAAATATCTTTGAAAATGAGTATTATACAAAAAACCGAATTTTGCTGCCTAAAGACAATGTTTTTAATAAACCAGTATGATTTTTTGCAAAAAAGTGTACATTGCGGCTAGGAATAAAGCAGTTTTGTTACTTTTACTAAAAAAATTAAGTGACAAATTTTGATTTAGAGACAGGCTTGAAAATATCTTTGAAAATGAGTATTATACAAAAATCCGAATTTTGCTGCCTAAAGACAAAATTTTTAATAAACCAGTCTGATTTTTTGCAAAAAGTGTAAATTGCGGCTAGGAATAAAGCACTTTTGTTGGTTTTACTAAAAAAATTTAATGACAAATTTTGGTTTAGAGACAGGCTTGAAAAAATCTTTGAAAATGAGTATTATACAAAAAACCGAATTTTGCTGCCTAAAGACAATGTTTTTAATAAACCAGTATGATTTTTTGCAAAAAAGTGTACATTGCGGCTAGGAATAAAGCAGTTTTGTTACTTTTACTAAAAAAATTAAGTGACAAATTTTGATTTAGAGACAGGCTTGAAATATCTTTAAAAATGAGTATTATACAAAAAACCGAATTTTGCTGCCTAAAGACAAAGTTTTTAACAAACCAGTCTGATTTTTTGCCATCAAGAATAAATTGCGGTTTGGAATAAAGCACTTTTGTTGGTTTTACTAATAAAATTTATTGAGCAATTTTGATTTAGAGACAGGCTTGAAAATATCTTTGAAAATGAGTATTATACAAAAAACCGAATTTTGCTGCCTAAAGACAATGTTTTTAATAAACCAGTATGATTTTTTGCAAAAAAGTATACATTGCGGCTAGGAATAAAGCAGTTTTGTTACTTTTACTAAAAAAATTAAGTGACAAATTTTGATTTAGAGACAGGCTTGAAATATCTTTAAAAATGAGTATTATACAAAAAACCGAATTTTGCTGCCTAAAAACAAAGTTTTTAATAAACCAGTCTGATTTTTTGCAAAAAAAGTGTAAATTGCGGCTAGGAATAAATCACTTTTGTTACTTTTACTAAAAAAATTTAATGACAAAATTTGATTTAGCGACAGGCTTGAAAATATCTTTGAAAATGAGTATTATACAAAAATCCAAATTTTGCTGCCTAAAGACAAAGTTTTTAATAAACCAGTCTGATTTTTTGCAAAAAGTGTAAATTGCGGCTAGGAATAAAGCACTTTTGTTGGTTTTACTAAAAAAATTTAATGACAAATATTGGTTTAGAGACAGGCTTGAAAAAATCTTTGAAAATGAGTATTATACAAAACACCGAATTTTGCTGCCTAAAGACAAAGTTTTTAATAAACCAGTCTGATTTTTTGCAAAAAAAGTGTAAATTGCGGCTTAGAATAAAGCACTTTTGTTGGTTTTACTAAAAAAATTTAATAACAAATTTTGGTTTAAAAACAGGCTTGAAAATATCTTTGAAAATGAGTATTATACAAAAAACCGAATTTTCCTGCCTAAAGACAAAGTTTTTAATAAACCAGTCTGATTTTTTGCAAAAAAAGTGTAAATTGCGGCTAGGAATAAATCACTTTTGTTACTTTTACTAAAAAAATTAAGTGACAAATTTTGATTTAGAGACAGGCTTGAAATATCTTTGAAAATGAGTATTATACAAAAAACCTAATTTTGCTGCCTAAAGACAATGTTTTTAATAAACCAGTCTGATTTTTTTCAAAACAGTGTAAATTGCGGCTAGGAATAAAGCACTTTTGTTGGTTTTACTAAAAAAATTTAATGACAAATTTTGATTTAGAGACAGGCTTGAAAATATCTTTGAAAATGAGTATTATACAAAAAACCGAATTTTGCTGCCTAAAGACAATGATTTTAATAAACCAGTCTGATTTTTTGCAAAAAAGTGTAAATTGCGGCTAGGAATAAAGCACTTTTGTTGGTTTTACTAAAAAAATTTTATGACAAATTTTGGTTTAGAGACAGGCTTGAAAATATCTTTGAAAATGAGTATTATACAAAAAACCGAATTTTGCTGCCTAAAGACAAAGTTTTTAATAAACCAGTCTGATTTTTTGCAAAAAAGTGTAAATTGCGGCTAAGAATAAAGCACTTTTGTTGGTTTTACTAAAAAAATTTAATGACAAATTTTGTTTTAGAGACAGGCTTGAAAATATCTTTGAAAATGAGTATTATACAAAACACCGAATTTTGCTGCCTAAAGACAAAGTTTTTAATAAACCAGTCTGATTTTTTGCAAAAAAGTGTAAATTGCGGCTAGGAATAAAGCACTTTTGTTGGTTTTACTAAAAAAATTTAATGACAAATTTTGATTTAGAGACAGGCTTGAAAATATCTTTGAAAATGAGTATTATACAAAAAACCGAATTTTGCTGCCTAAAGACAATGTTTTTAATAAACCAGTCTGATTTTTTGCACAAAAGTGTAAATTGCGGCTTGGAATAAAGCACTTTTGTTGGTTTTACTAATAAAATTTATTGAGCAATTTTGATTTAGAGACAGGCTTGAAAATATCTTTGAAAATGAGTATTATACAAAAAACCGAATTTTGCTGCCTAAAGACAAAGTTTTTAATAAACCAGTTTGATTTTTTGCAAAAAAGTGTAAATTGCGGCTAGGAATAAAGCACTTTTGTTGGTTTTACTAAAAAAATTTTATGACAAATTTTGGTTTAGAGACAGGCTTGAAAATATCTTTGAAAATGAGTATTATACAAAAAACCGAATTTTGCTGCCTAAGACAAAGTTTTTAATAAACCAGTCTGATTTTTTGCAAAAAAAGTGTAACTTGCGGCTAGGAATAAAGCACTTTTGTTGCTTTTACTAAAAAAATTTAATGACAAAATTTGATTTAGCGACAGGCTTGAAAATATCTTTGAAAATGAGTATTATACAAAAATCCAAATTTTGCTGCCTAAAGACAAAGTTTTTAATAAACCAGTCTGATTTTTTGCAAAAAGTGTAAATTGCGGCTAGGAATAAAGCACTTTTGTTGGTTTTACTAAAAAAATTTAATGACAAATATTGGTTTAGAGACAGGCTTGAAAATATCTTTGAAAATGAGTATTATACAAAAAACCGAATTTTGCTGCCTAAAGACAAAGTTTTTAATAAACCAGTCTGATTTTTTGCAAAAAAGTGTAAATTGCGGCTAAGAATAAAGCAATTTTGTTGGTTTTACTAAAAAAATGTAATGACAAATTTTGATTTAGAGACAGGCTTGAAAATATCTTTGAAAATGAGTATTAAACAAAAAACCGAATTTTGCTGCCTAAAGACAAAGTTTTTAATAAACCAGTCTGATTTTTTGCAAAAAAGTGTAAATTGCGGCTAGGAATAAAGCACTTTTGTTGGTTTTACTAAAAAAATTTTATGACAATTTTTGGTTTAGAGACAGGCTTGAAAATATCTTTGAAAATGAGTATTATACAAAAAACCGAATTTTGCTGCCTAAAGACAATGTTTTTAATAAACCAGTCTGATTTTTTGCACAAAAGTGTAAATTGCGGCTAGGAATAAAGCACTTTTGTTGGTTTTACTAAAAAAATTTTATGACAAATTTTGGTTTAGAGACAGCCTTGAAAATATCTTTGAAAATGAGTATTATACAAAAAACCGAATTTTGCTGCCTAAAGACAAAGTTTTAATGTAACCAGTCTAATTTTTTGCAAAAAAAGTGTAAATTGCGGCTAAGAATAAAGCAATTTTGTTGGTTTTACTAAAAAAATGTAATGACAAATTTTGATTTAGAGACAGGCTTGAAAATATCTTTGAAAATGAGTATTAAACAAAAAACCGAATTTTGCTGCCTAAAGACAAAGTTTTTAATAAACCAGTCTGATTTTTTGAAAACAAGTGTAAATTGCGGTTAGGAATAAAGCACTTTTGTTACTTTACTAAAAAAAATTTTATGACAAATTTTGGTTTAGAGACAGGCTTGAAAATATCTTTGAAAATGAGTATTATACAAAAAACCGAATTTTGCTGCCTAAAGACAAAGTTTTTAATAAACCAGTCTGATTTTTTGCAAAAAAGTGTAAATTGCGGCTAAGAATAAAGCACTTTTGTTGGTTTTACTAAAAAAATTTAATGACAAATTTTGTTTTAGAGACAGGCTTGAAAATATCTTTGAAAATGAGTATTATACAAAACACCGAATTTTGCTGCCTAAAGACAAAGTTTTTAATAAACCAGTCTGATTTTTTGCAAAAAAGTGTAAATTGCGGCTAGGAATAAAGCACTTTTGTTGGTTTTACTAAAAAAATTTAATGACAAATTTTGATTTAGAGACAGGCTTGAAAATATCTTTGAAAATGAGTATTATACAAAAAACCGAATTTTGCTGCCTAAAGACAATGTTTTTAATAAACCAGTCTGATTTTTTGCACAAAAGTGTAAATTGCGGCTAGGAATAAAGCACTTTTGTTGGTTTTACTAAAAAAATTTTATGACAATTTTTGGTTTAGAGACAGGCTTGAAAATATCTTTGAAAATGAGTATTATACAAAAAACCGAATTTTGCTGCCTAAAGACAAAGTTTTAATGTAACCAGTCTAATTTTTTGCAAAAAAAGTGTAAATTGCGGCTAGGAATAAAGCACTTTTGTTGCTTTCACTAAAAAAATTTAATTACAAATTTTGATTTAGAGACAGGCTTGAAAATTTCTTTAAAAATGAATATTATACAAAAAACCGAATTTTGCTGCCTAAAGACAAAGTTTTTAATAAACCAGTCTGATTTTTTGCAAAAAAGTGTAAATTGCGGCTAAGAATAAAGCAATTTTGTTGGTTTTACTAAAAAAATGTAATGACAAATTTTGATTTAGAGACAGGCTTGAAAATATCTTTGAAAATGAGTATTAAACAAAAAACCGAATTTTGCTGCCTAAAGACAAAGTTTTTAATAAACCAGTCTGATTTTTTGAAAACAAGTGTAAATTGCGGCTAGGAATAAAGCACTTTTGTTACTTTACTAAAAAAATTTAATGACAAATTTTGATTTAGAGACAGGCTTGAAAATATCTTTGAAAATGAGTATTATACAAAAAACCGAATTTTGCTGCCTAAAGACAATGTTTTTAATAAACCAGTCTGATTTTTTGCAAAAAAGTGTAAATTGCGGCTAGGGATAAAGCACTTTTGTTACTTTTACTACAAAAATTAAGTGACAAATTTTGATTTAGAGACAGGCTTGAAAATATCTTTGAAAATGAGTATTATACAAAAAACCGAATTTTGCTGCCTAAAGACAAAGTTTTTAATAAACCAGTCTGATTTTTTGCAAAAAAAGTGTAAATTGCGGCTAGGAATAAATCACTTTTGTTACTTTTACTAAAAAAATTAAGTGACAAATTTTGATTTAGAGACAGGCTTGAAATATCTTTGAAAATGAGTATTATACAAAAAACCGAATTTTGCTGCCTAAAGACAATGTTTATAATAAACCAGTCTGATTTTTTTCAAAACAGTGTAAATTGTGGCTAGGGATAAAGCACTTTTGTTACTTTTACTACAAAAATTAAGTGACAAATTTTGATTTAGAGACAGGCTTGAAAATATCTTTGAAAATGAGTATTATACAAAAAACCGAATTTTGCTGCCTAAAGACAAAGTTTTTAATAAACCAGTCAGATTTTTTGCAAAAAAGTGTAAATAGCGGCTAGGAATAAAGCACTTTTGTTACTTTTACTAAAAAAATTTAATGACAAATTTTGTTTTAGAGACAGGCTTGAAAATATCTTTAAAAATGAGTATTATACAAAAAACCGAATTTTGCTGCCTAAAGACAAAGTTTTTAACAAACCAGTCTGATTTTTTGCAAAAAAAGTGTAACTTGCGGCTAGGAATAAAGCACTTTTGTTGGTTTTACTAAAAAAATTTAATGACAAATTTCTGTTTAGAGACAGGCTTGAAAATATCTTTGAAAATGAGTATTATACAAAAAACCGAATTTTGCTGCCTAAAGACAATGTTTATAATAAACCAGTCTGATTTTTTTCAAAACAGTGTAAATTGTGGCTAGGGATAAAGCACTTTTGTTACTTTTACTACAAAAATTAAGTGACAAATTTTGATTTAGAGACAGGCTTGAAAATATCTTTGAAAATGAGTATTATACAAAAAACCGAATTTTGCTGCCTAAAGACAAAGTTTTTAATAAACCAGTCTGATTTTTTGCAAAAAAGTGTAAATTGCGACTAAGAAAAAAGCACTTTTGTTGGTTTTACTAAAAAAATTTAATGACAAATTTTGTTTTAGAGACAGGCTTGAAAATATCTTTGAAAATGAGTATTATACAAAAAACCGAATTTTGCTGCCTAAAGACAAAGTTTTTAACAAACCAGTCTGATTATTTGCAAAAAAAGTGTAACTTGCGGCTAGGAATAAAGCACTTTTGTTGGTTTTACTAAAAAAATAAGTGACAAATTTTGATTTAGAGACAGGCTTGAAATATCTTTGAAAATGAGTATTATACAAAAAACCGAATTTTGCTGCCTAAAGACAAAGTTTTTAATAAACCAGTCTGATTTTTTGCAAAAAAGTGTAACTTGCAGCTAATAATAAAGCACTTTTGTTGGTTTTACTAAAAAAATTTAATGACAAATTTTGATTTAGAGACAGGCTTGAAAATATCTTTAAAAATGAGTATTATACAAAAAACCGAATATTGCTGCCTAAAGACAAAGTTTTTAACAAACCAGTCTGATTTTTTGCCATTAAGAATAAATTGCGGTTTGGAATAAAGCACTTTTGTTGGTTTTACTAATAAAATTTATTGAGCAATTTTGATTTAGAGACAGGCTTGAAAATATCTTTGAAAATGAGTATTATACAAAAAACCGAATTTTGCTGCCTAAAGACAATGTTTTTAATAAACCAGTATGATTTTTTGCAAAAAAGTGTACATTGCGGCTAGGAATAAAGCACTTTTGTCACTTTTACTAAAAAAATTAAGTGACAAATTTTGATTTAGAGACAGGCTTGAAATATCTTTGAAAATGAGTATTAAACAAAAAACCGAATTTTGCTGCCTAAAGACAAAGTTTTTAATAAACCAGTCTGATTTTTTGAAAACAAGTGTAAATTGCGGCTAGGAATAAATCACTTTTGTTACTTTTACTAAAAAAATTAAGTGACAAATTTTGATTTAGAGACAGGCTTGAAATATCTTTGAAAATGAGTATTATACAAAAAACCGAATTTTGCTGCCTAAAGACAATGTTTATAATAAACCAGTATGATTTTTTGCAAAAAAGTGTACATTGCGGCTAGGAATAAAGCACTTTTGTCACTTTTACTAAAAAAATTAAGTGACAAATTTTGATTTAGAGACAGGCTTGAAAATATCTTTGAAAATGAGTATTATACAAAAATCCGAATTTTGCTGCCTAAAGACAAAGTTTTTAATAAACCAGTCTGATTTTTTGCAAAAAGTGTAAATTGCGGCTAGGAATAAAGCACTTTTGTTGGTTTTACTAAAAAAATTTAATGACAAATTTCTGTTTAGAGACAGGCTTGAAAATATCTTTGAAAATGAGTATTATACAAAAAACCGAATTTTGCTGCCTAAAGACAATGTTTATAATAAACCAGTCTGATTTTTTTCAAAACAGTGTAAATTGTGGCTAGGGATAAAGCACTTTTGTTACTTTTACTAAAAAAATTAAGTGACAAATTTTGATTTAGAGACAGGCTTGAAAATATCTTTGAAAATGAGTATTATACAAAAAACCGAATTTTGCTGCCTAAAGACAAAGTTTTTAATAAACCAGTCAGATTTTTTGCAAAAAAGTGTAAATAGCGGCTAGGAATAAAGCACTTTTGTTACTTTTACTAAAAAAAATTAATGACAAATTTTGTTTTAGAGACAGGCTTGAAAATATCTTTAAAAATGAGTATTATACAAAAAACCGAATTTTGCTGCCTAAAGACAAAGTTTTTAACAAACCAGTCTGATTTTTTGCAAAAAAAGTGTAAATTGCGGCTAGGAATAAAGCACTTTTGTTGGTTTTACTAAAAAAATTTAATGACAAATTTCTGTTTAGAGACAGGCTTGAAAATATCTTTGAAAATGAGTATTATACAAAAAACCGAATTTTGCTGCCTAAAGACAATGTTTATAATAAACCAGTCTGATTTTTTTCAAAACAGTGTAAATTGTGGCTAGGGATAAAGCACTTTTGTTACTTTTACTACAAAAATTAAGTGACAAATTTTGATTTAGAGACAGGCTTGAAAATATCTTTGAAAATGAGTATTATACAAAAAACCGAATTTTGCTGCCTAAAGACAAAGTTTTTAATAAACCAGTCTGATTTTTTGCAAAAAAGTGTAAATTGCGACTAAGAAAAAAGCACTTTTGTTGGTTTTACTAAAAAAATTTAATGACAAATTTTGTTTTAGAGACAGGCTTGAAAATATCTTTGAAAATGAGTATTATACAAAAAACCGAATTTTGCTGCCTAAAGACAAAGTTTTTAACAAACTAGTCTGATTATTTGCAAAAAAAGTGTAACTTGCGGCTAGGAATAAAGCACTTTTGTTGGTTTTACTAAAAAAATAAGTGACAAATTTTGATTTAGAGACAGGCTTGAAATATCTTTGAAAATGAGTATTATACAAAAAACCGAATTTTGCTGCCTAAAGACAAAGTTTTTAATAAACCAGTCTGATTTTTTGCAAAAAAGTGTAACTTGCAGCTAATAATAAAGCACTTTTGTTGGTTTTACTAAAAAAATTTAATGACAAATTTTGATTTAGAGACAGGCTTGAAAATATCTTTAAAAATGAGTATTATACAAAAAACCGAATATTGCTGCCTAAAGACAAAGTTTTTAACAAACCAGTCTGATTTTTTGCCATCAAGAATAAATTGCGGTTTGGAATAAAGCACTTTTGTTGGTTTTACTAATAAAATTTATTGAGCAATTTTGATTTAGAGACAGGCTTGAAAATATCTTTGAAAATGAGTATTATACAAAAATCCAAATTTTGCTGCCTAAAGACAAAGTTTTTAATAAACCAGTCTGATTTTTTGCAAAAAAGTGTAAATTTCGGCTAGGAATAAAGCACTTTTGTTGGTTTTACTAAAAAAATTTAATAACAAATTTTGGTTTAGAGACAGGCTTGAAAAAATCTTTGAAAATGAGTATTATACAAAAAACCGAATTTTGCTGCCTAAAGACAAAGTTTTTAATAAACCAGTCTGATTATTTGCAAAAAAAGTGTAAATTGCGGCTTAGAATAAAGCACTTTTGTTGGTTTTACTAAAAAAATAAGTGACAAATTTTGATTTAGAGACAGGCTTGAAATATCTTTGAAAATGAGTATTATACAAAAAACCGAATTTTGCTGCCTAAAGACAAAGTTTTTAATAAACCAGTCTGATTTTTTGCAAAAAAGTGTAACTTGCAGCTAATAATAAAGCACTTTTGTTGGTTTTACTAAAAAAATTTAATGACAAATTTTGATTTAGAGACAGGCTTGAAAATATCTTTAAAAATGAGTATTATACAAAAAACCGAATATTGCTGCCTAAAGACAAAGTTTTTAACAAACCAGTCTGATTTTTTGCCATCAAGAATAAATTGCGGTTTGGAATAAAGCACTTTTGTTGGTTTTACTAATAAAATTTATTGAGCAATTTTGATTTAGAGACAGGCTTGAAATATCTTTGAAAATGAGTATTATACAAAAAACCGAATTTTGCTGCCTAAAGACAAAGTTTTTAATAAACCAGTCTGATTTTTTGCAAAAAAGTGTAAATTGCGACTAAGAAAAAAGCACTTTTGTTGGTTTTACTAAAAAAATTTAATGACAAATTTTGTTTTAGAGACAGGCTTGAAAATATCTTTGAAAATGAGTATTATACAAAAAACCGAATTTTGCTGCCTAAAGACAAAGTTTTTAACAAACCAGTCTGATTATTTGCAAAAAAAGTGTAACTTGCGGCTAGGAATAAAGCACTTTTGTTGGTTTTACTAAAAAAATAAGTGACAAATTTTGATTTAGAGACAGGCTTGAAATATCTTTGAAAATGAGTATTATACAAAAAACCGAATTTTGCTGCCTAAAGACAAAGTTTTTAATAAACCAGTCTGATTTTTTGCAAAAAAGTGTAACTTGCAGCTAATAATAAAGCACTTTTGTTGGTTTTACTAAAAAAATTTAATGACAAATTTTGATTTAGAGACAGGCTTGAAAATATCTTTAAAAATGAGTATTATACAAAAAACCGAATATTGCTGCCTAAAGACAAAGTTTTTAACAAACCAGTCTGATTTTTTGCCATCAAGAATAAATTGCGGTTTGGAATAAAGCACTTTTGTTGGTTTTACTAATAAAATTTATTGAGCAATTTTGATTTAGAGACAGGCTTGAAAATATCTTTGAAAATGAGTATTATACAAAAATCCAAATTTTGCTGCCTAAAGACAAAGTTTTTAATAAACCAGTCTGATTTTTTGCAAAAAAGTGTAAATTTCGGCTAGGAATAAAGCACTTTTGTTGGTTTTACTAAAAAAATTTAATAACAAATTTTGGTTTAGAGACAGGCTTGAAAAAATCTTTGAAAATGAGTATTATACAAAAAACCGAATTTTGCTGCCTAAAGACAAAGTTTTTAATAAACCAGTCTGATTATTTGCAAAAAAAGTGTAAATTGCGGCTTAGAATAAAGCACTTTTGTTGGTTTTACTAAAAAAATAAGTGACAAATTTTGATTTAGAGACAGGCTTGAAATATCTTTGAAAATGAGTATTATACAAAAAACCGAATTTTGCTGCCTAAAGACAAAGTTTTTAATAAACCAGTCTGATTTTTTGCAAAAAAGTGTAACTTGCAGCTAATAATAAAGCACTTTTGTTGGTTTTACTAAAAAAATTTAATGACAAATTTTGATTTAGAGACAGGCTTGAAAATATCTTTAAAAATGAGTATTATACAAAAAACCGAATATTGCTGCCTAAAGACAAAGTTTTTAACAAACCAGTCTGATTTTTTGCCATCAAGAATAAATTGCGGTTTGGAATAAAGCACTTTTGTTGGTTTTACTAATAAAATTTATTGAGCAATTTTGATTTAGAGACAGGCTTGAAATATCTTTGAAAATGAGTATTATACAAAAAACCGAATTTTGCTGCCTAAAGACAAAGTTTTTAATAAACCAGTCTGATTTTTTGCAAAAAAGTGTAACTTGCAGCTAATAATAAAGCACTTTTGTTGGTTTTACTAAAAAAATTTAATGACAAATTTTGATTTAGAGACAGGCTTGAAAATATCTTTAAAAATGAGTATTATACAAAAAACCGAATATTGCTGCCTAAAGACAAAGTTTTTAATAAACCAGTCAGATTTTTTGCAAAAAAGTGTAAATAGCGGCTAGGAATAAAGCACTTTTGTTACTTTTACTAAAAAAATTTAATGACAAATTTTGTTTTAGAGACAGGCTTGAAAATATCTTTAAAAATGAGTATTATACAAAAAACCGAATTTTGCTGCCTAAAGACAAAGTTTTTAACAAACCAGTCTGATTTTTTGCAAAAAAAGTGTAAATTGCGGCTAGGAATAAAGCACTTTTGTTGGTTTTACTAAAAAAATTTAATGACAAATTTCTGTTTAGAGACAGGCTTGAAAATATCTTTGAAAATGAGTATTATACAAAAAACCGAATTTTGCTGCCTAAAGACAATGTTTATAATAAACCAGTCTGATTTTTTTCAAAACAGTGTAAATTGTGGCTAGGGATAAAGCACTTTTGTTACTTTTACTACAAAAATTAAGTGACAAATTTTGATTTAGAGACAGGCTTGAAAATATCTTTGAAAATGAGTATTATACAAAAAACCGAATTTTGCTGCCTAAAGACAAAGTTTTTAATAAACCAGTCTGATTTTTTGCAAAAAAGTGTAAATTGCGACTAAGAAAAAAGCACTTTTGTTGGTTTTACTAAAAAAATTTAATGACAAATTTTGTTTTAGAGACAGGCTTGAAAATATCTTTGAAAATGAGTATTATACAAAAAACCGAATTTTGCTGCCTAAAGACAAAGTTTTTAACAAACCAGTCTGATTATTTGCAAAAAAAGTGTAACTTGCGGCTAGGAATAAAGCACTTTTGTTGGTTTTACTAAAAAAATAAGTGACAAATTTTGATTTAGAGACAGGCTTGAAATATCTTTGAAAATGAGTATTATACAAAAAACCGAATTTTGCTGCCTAAAGACAAAGTTTTTAATAAACCAGTCTGATTTTTTGCAAAAAAGTGTAACTTGCAGCTAATAATAAAGCACTTTTGTTGGTTTTACTAAAAAAATTTAATGACAAATTTTGATTTAGAGACAGGCTTGAAAATATCTTTAAAAATGAGTATTATACAAAAAACCGAATATTGCTGCCTAAAGACAAAGTTTTTAACAAACCAGTCTGATTTTTTGCCATCAAGAATAAATTGCGGTTTGGAATAAAGCACTTTTGTTGGTTTTACTAATAAAATTTATTGAGCAATTTTGATTTAGAGACAGGCTTGAAAATATCTTTGAAAATGAGTATTATACAAAAAACCGAATTTTGCTGCCTAAAGACAATGTTTTTAATAAACCAGTATGATTTTTTGCAAAAAAGTGTACATTGCGGCTAGGAATAAAGCACTTTTGTCACTTTTACTAAAAAAATTAAGTGACAAATTTTGATTTAGAGACAGGCTTGAAAATATCTTTGAAAATGAGTATTATACAAAAATCCAAATTTTGCTGCCTAAAGACAAAGTTTTTAATAAACCAGTCTGATTTTTTGCAAAAAAGTGTAAATTTCGGCTAGGAATAAAGCACTTTTGTTGGTTTTACTAAAAAAATTTAATAACAAATTTTGGTTTAGAGACAGGCTTGAAAAAATCTTTGAAAATGAGTATTATAAAAAAAACCGAATTTTGCTGCCTAAAGACAAAGTTTTTAATAAACCAGTCTGATTATTTGCAAAAAAAGTGTAAATTGCGGCTTAGAATAAAGCACTTTTGTTGGTTTTACTAAAAAAATTTAATGACAAATTTTGTTTTAGAGACAGGCTTGAAAATATCTTTGAAAATGAGTATTATACAAAACACCGAATATTGCTGCCTAAAGACAAAGTTTTTAATAAACCAGTCTGATTTTTTGCAAAAAAGTGTAAATTTCGGCTAGGAATAAAGCACTTTTGTTGGTTTTACTAAAAAAATTTAATAACAAATTTTGGTTTAAAAACAGGCTTGAAAATATCTTTGAAAATGAGTATTATACAAAACACCGAATTTTGCTGCCTAAGACAAATTTTTAAATAAACCAGTCTGATTTTTTGCAAAAAAAGTGTAACTTGCGGCTAGGAATAAAGCACTTTTGTTGCTTTTACTAAAAAAATTTAATGACAAAATTTGATTTAGCGACAGGCTTGAAAATATCTTTGAAAATGAGTATTATACATAAATCCAAATTTTGCTGCCTAAAGACAAAGTTTTTAATAAACCAGTCTGATTTTTTGCAAAAAAGTGTAAATTTCGGCTAGGAATAAAGCACTTTTGTTGGTTTTACTAAAAAAATTTAATAACAAATTTTGGTTTAAAAACAGGCTTGAAAATATCTTTGAAAATGAGTATTATACAAAAAACCGAATTTTGCTGCCTAAAGACAAAGTTTTTAATAAACCAGTCTGATTTTTTGCAAAAAAAGTGTAAATTGCGGCTAGGAATAAATCACTTTTGTTACTTTTACTAAAAAAATTTAGTGACAAATTTTGATTTAGAGACAGGCTTGAAATATCTTTGAAAATGAGTATTATACAAAAAACCTAATTTTGCTGCCTAAAGACAATGTTTTTAATAAACCAGTCTGATTTTTTTCAAAACAGTGTAAATTGTGGCTAGGGATAAAGCACTTTTGTTACTTTTACTACAAAAATTAAGTGACAAATTTTGATTTAGAGACAGGCTTGAAAATATCTTTGAAAATGAGTATTATACAAAAAACCGAATTTTGCTGCCTAAAGACAAAGTTTTTAATAAATCAGTCTGATTTTTTGCAAAAAAGTGTAAATTGCGGCTAAGAATAAAGCAATTTTGTTGGTTTTACTAAAAAAATGTAATGACAAATTTTGATTTAGAGACAGGCTTGAAAATATCTTTGAAAATGAGTATTAAACAAAAAACCGAATTTTGCTGCCTAAAGACAAAGTTTTTAATAAACCATTCTGATTTTTTGAAAACAAGTGTAAATTGCGGCTAGGAATAAAGCACTTTTGTTACTTTACTAAAAAAATTTAATGACAAATTTTGATTTAGAGACAGGCTTGAAAATATCTTTGAAAATGAGTATTATACAAAAAACCGAATTTTGCTGCCTAAAGACAATGTTTTTAATAAACCAGTCTGATTTTTTGCAAAAAAGTGTAAATTGCGGCTAGGGATAAAGCACTTTTGTTACTTTTACTACAAAAATTAAGTGACAAATTTTGATTTAGAGACAGGCTTGAAAATATCTTTGAAAATGAGTATTATACAAAAAACCGAATTTTGCTGCCTAAAGACAAAGTTTTTAATAAACCAGTCTGATTTTTTGCAAAAAAGTGTAAATAGCGGCTAGGAATAAAGCACTTTTGTTACTTTTACTAAAAAAATTTAATGACAAATTTCTGTTTAGAGACAGGCTTGAAAATATCTTTGAAAATGAGTATTATACAAAAAACCGAATTTTGCTGCCTAAAGACAATGTTTATAATAAACCAGTCTGATTTTTTTCAAAACAGTGTAAATTGTGGCTAGGGATAAAGCACTTTTGTTACTTTTACTACAAAAATTAAGTGACAAATTTTGATTTAGAGACAGGCTTGAAAATATCTTTGAAAATGAGTATTATACAAAAAACCGAATTTTGCTGCCTAAAGACAAAGTTTTTAATAAACCAGTCTGATTTTTTGCAAAAAAGTATAAATTGCGACTAAGAATAAAGCACTTTTGTTGGTTTTACTAAAAAAATTTAATGACAAATTTTGTTTTAGAGACAGGCTTGAAAATATCTTTGAAAATGAGTATTATACAAAAAACCGAATTTTGCTGCCTAAAGACAAAGTTTTTAACAAACCAGTCTGATTATTTGCAAAAAAAGTGTAACTTGCGGCTAGGAATAAAGCACTTTTGTTGGTTTTACTAAAAAAATAAGTGACAAATTTTGATTTAGAGACAGGCTTGAAATATCTTTGAAAATGAGTATTATACAAAAAACCGAATTTTGCTGCCTAAAGACAAAGTTTTTAATAAACCAGTCTGATTTTTTGCAAAAAAGTGTAACTTGCAGCTAATAATAAAGCACTTTTGTTGGTTTTACTAAAAAAATTTAATGACAAATTTTGATTTAGAGACAGGCTTGAAAATATCTTTAAAAATGAGTATTATACAAAAAACCGAATATTGCTGCCTAAAGACAAAGTTTTTAACAAACCAGTCTGATTTTTTGCCATCAAGAATAAATTGCGGTTTGGAATAAAGCACTTTTGTTGGTTTTACTAATAAAATTTATTGAGCAATTTTGATTTAGAGACAGGCTTGAAAATATCTTTGAAAATGAGTATTATACAAAAAACCGAATTTTGCTGCCTAAAGACAATGTTTTTAATAAACCAGTCTGATTTTTTGCAAAAAAGTGTAAATTGCGGCTAGGGATAAAGCACTTTTGTTACTTTTACTACAAAAATTAAGTGACAAATTTTGATTTAGAGACAGGCTTGAAAATATCTTTGAAAATGAGTATTATACAAAAAACCGAATTTTGCTGCCTAAAGACAAAGTTTTTAATAAACCAGTCTGATTTTTTGCAAAAAAAGTGTAAATTGCGGCTAGGAATAAATCACTTTTGTTACTTTTACTAAAAAAATTAAGTGACAAATTTTGATTTAGAGACAGGCTTGAAATATCTTTGAAAATGAGTATTATACAAAAAACCGAATTTTGCTGCCTAAAGACAATGTTTATAATAAACCAGTCTGATTTTTTTCAAAACAGTGTAAATTGTGGCTAGGGATAAAGCACTTTTGTTACTTTTACTACAAAAATTAAGTGACAAATTTTGATTTAGAGACAGGCTTGAAAATATCTTTGAAAATGAGTATTATACAAAAAACCGAATTTTGCTGCCTAAAGACAAAGTTTTTAATAAACCAGTCAGATTTTTTGCAAAAAAGTGTAAATAGCGGCTAGGAATAAAGCACTTTTGTTACTTTTACTAAAAAAATTTAATGACAAATTTTGTTTTAGAGACAGGCTTGAAAATATCTTTAAAAATGAGTATTATACAAAAAACCGAATTTTGCTGCCTAAAGACAAAGTTTTTAACAAACCAGTCTGATTTTTTGCAAAAAAAGTGTAACTTGCGGCTAGGAATAAAGCACTTTTGTTGGTTTTACTAAAAAAATTTAATGACAAATTTCTGTTTAGAGACAGGCTTGAAAATATCTTTGAAAATGAGTATTATACAAAAAACCGAATTTTGCTGCCTAAAGACAATGTTTATAATAAACCAGTCTGATTTTTTTCAAAACAGTGTAAATTGTGGCTAGGGATAAAGCACTTTTGTTACTTTTACTACAAAAATTAAGTGACAAATTTTGATTTAGAGACAGGCTTGAAAATATCTTTAAAAATGAGTATTATACAAAAAACCGAATTTTGCTGCCTAAAGACAAAGTTTTTAACAAACCAGTCTGATTTTTTGCAAAAAAAGTGTAACTTGCGGCTAGGAATAAAGCACTTTTGTTGGTTTTACTAAAAAAATTTAATGACAAATTTCTGTTTAGAGACAGGCTTGAAAATATCTTTGAAAATGAGTATTATACAAAAAACCGAATTTTGCTGCCTAAAGACAATGTTTATAATAAACCAGTCTGATTTTTTTCAAAACAGTGTAAATTGTGGCTAGGGATAAAGCACTTTTGTTACTTTTACTAAAAAAATTAAGTGACAAATTTTGATTTAGAGACAGGCTTGAAAATATCTTTGAAAATGAGTATTATACAAAAAACCGAATTTTGCTGCCTAAAGACAAAGTTTTTAATAAACCAGTCAGATTTTTTGCAAAAAAGTGTAAATAGCGGCTAGGAATAAAGCACTTTTGTTACTTTTACTAAAAAAATTTAATGACAAATTTTGTTTTAGAGACAGGCTTGAAAATATCTTTAAAAATGAGTATTATACAAAAAACCGAATTTTGCTGCCTAAAGACAAAGTTTTTAACAAACCAGTCTGATTTTTTGCAAAAAAAGTGTAAATTGCGGCTAGGAATAAAGCACTTTTGTTGGTTTTACTAAAAAAATTTAATGACAAATTTCTGTTTAGAGACAGGCTTGAAAATATCTTTGAAAATGAGTATTATACAAAAAACCGAATTTTGCTGCCTAAAGACAATGTTTATAATAAACCAGTCTGATTTTTTTCAAAACAGTGTAAATTGTGGCTAGGGATAAAGCACTTTTGTTACTTTTACTACAAAAATTAAGTGACAAATTTTGATTTAGAGACAGGCTTGAAAATATCTTTGAAAATGAGTATTATACAAAAAACCGAATTTTGCTGCCTAAAGACAAAGTTTTTAATAAACCAGTCTGATTTTTTGCAAAAAAGTGTAAATTGCGACTAAGAAAAAAGCACTTTTGTTGGTTTTACTAAAAAAATTTAATGACAAATTTTGTTTTAGAGACAGGCTTGAAAATATCTTTGAAAATGAGTATTATACAAAAAACCGAATTTTGCTGCCTAAAGACAAAGTTTTTAACAAACCACTCTGATTATTTGCAAAAAAAGTGTAACTTGCGGCTAGGAATAAAGCACTTTTGTTGGTTTTACTAAAAAAATAAGTGACAAATTTTGATTTAGAGACAGGCTTGAAATATCTTTGAAAATGAGTATTATACAAAAAACCGAATTTTGCTGCCTAAAGACAAAGTTTTTAATAAACCAGTCTGATTTTTTGCAAAAAAGTGTAACTTGCAGCTAATAATAAAGCACTTTTGTTGGTTTTACTAAAAAAATTTAATGACAAATTTTGATTTAGAGACAGGCTTGAAAATATCTTTAAAAATGAGTATTATACAAAAAACCGAATATTGCTGCCTAAAGACAAAGTTTTTAACAAACCAGTCTGATTTTTTGCCATCAAGAATAAATTGCGGTTTGGAATAAAGCACTTTTGTTGGTTTTACTAATAAAATTTATTGAGCAATTTTGATTTAGAGACAGGCTTGAAAATATCTTTGAAAATGAGTATTATACAAAAATCCAAATTTTGCTGCCTAAAGACAAAGTTTTTAATAAACCAGTCTGATTTTTTGCAAAAAAGTGTAAATTTCGGCTAGGAATAAAGCACTTTTGTTGGTTTTACTAAAAAAATTTAATAACAAATTTTGGTTTAGAGACAGGCTTGAAAAAATCTTTGAAAATGAGTATTATACAAAAAACCGAATTTTGCTGCCTAAAGACAAAGTTTTTAATAAACCAGTCTGATTATTTGCAAAAAAAGTGTAAATTGCGGCTTAGAATAAAGCACTTTTGTTGGTTTTACTAAAAAAATAAGTGACAAATTTTGATTTAGAGACAGGCTTGAAATATCTTTGAAAATGAGTATTATACAAAAAACCGAATTTTGCTGCCTAAAGACAAAGTTTTTAATAAACCAGTCTGATTTTTTGCAAAAAAGTGTAACTTGCAGCTAATAATAAAGCACTTTTGTTGGTTTTACTAAAAAAATTTAATGACAAATTTTGATTTAGAGACAGGCTTGAAAATATCTTTAAAAATGAGTATTATACAAAAAACCGAATATTGCTGCCTAAAGACAAAGTTTTTAACAAACCAGTCTGATTTTTTGCCATCAAGAATAAATTGCGGTTTGGAATAAAGCACTTTTGTTGGTTTTACTAATAAAATTTATTGAGCAATTTTGATTTAGAGACAGGCTTGAAATATCTTTGAAAATGAGTATTATACAAAAAACCGAATTTTGCTGCCTAAAGACAAAGTTTTTAATAAACCAGTCTGATTTTTTGCAAAAAAGTGTAACTTGCAGCTAATAATAAAGCACTTTTGTTGGTTTTACTAAAAAAATTTAATGACAAATTTTGATTTAGAGACAGGCTTGAAAATATCTTTAAAAATGAGTATTATACAAAAAACCGAATATTGCTGCCTAAAGACAAAGTTTTTAATAAACCAGTCAGATTTTTTGCAAAAAAGTGTAAATAGCGGCTAGGAATAAAGCACTTTTGTTACTTTTACTAAAAAAATTTAATGACAAATTTTGTTTTAGAGACAGGCTTGAAAATATCTTTAAAAATGAGTATTATACAAAAAACCGAATTTTGCTGCCTAAAGACAAAGTTTTTAACAAACCAGTCTGATTTTTTGCAAAAAAAGTGTAAATTGCGGCTAGGAATAAAGCACTTTTGTTGGTTTTACTAAAAAAATTTAATGACAAATTTCTGTTTAGAGACAGGCTTGAAAATATCTTTGAAAATGAGTATTATACAAAAAACCGAATTTTGCTGCCTAAAGACAATGTTTATAATAAACCAGTCTGATTTTTTTCAAAACAGTGTAAATTGTGGCTAGGGATAAAGCACTTTTGTTACTTTTACTACAAAAATTAAGTGACAAATTTTGATTTAGAGACAGGCTTGAAAATATCTTTGAAAATGAGTATTATACAAAAAACCGAATTTTGCTGCCTAAAGACAAAGTTTTTAATAAACCAGTCTGATTTTTTGCAAAAAAGTGTAAATTGCGACTAAGAAAAAAGCACTTTTGTTGGTTTTACTAAAAAAATTTAATGACAAATTTTGTTTTAGAGACAGGCTTGAAAATATCTTTGAAAATGAGTATTATACAAAAAACCGAATTTTGCTGCCTAAAGACAAAGTTTTTAACAAACCAGTCTGATTATTTGCAAAAAAAGTGTAACTTGCGGCTAGGAATAAAGCACTTTTGTTGGTTTTACTAAAAAAATAAGTGACAAATTTTGATTTAGAGACAGGCTTGAAATATCTTTGAAAATGAGTATTATACAAAAAACCGAATTTTGCTGCCTAAAGACAAAGTTTTTAATAAACCAGTCTGATTTTTTGCAAAAAAGTGTAACTTGCAGCTAATAATAAAGCACTTTTGTTGGTTTTACTAAAAAAATTTAATGACAAATTTTGATTTAGAGACAGGCTTGAAAATATCTTTAAAAATGAGTATTATACAAAAAACCGAATATTGCTGCCTAAAGACAAAGTTTTTAACAAACCAGTCTGATTTTTTGCCATCAAGAATAAATTGCGGTTTGGAATAAAGCACTTTTGTTGGTTTTACTAATAAAATTTATTGAGCAATTTTGATTTAGAGACAGGCTTGAAAATATCTTTGAAAATGAGTATTATACAAAAAACCGAATTTTGCTGCCTAAAGACAATGTTTTTAATAAACCAGTATGATTTTTTGCAAAAAAGTGTACATTGCGGCTAGGAATAAAGCACTTTTGTCACTTTTACTAAAAAAATTAAGTGACAAATTTTGATTTAGAGACAGGCTTGAAAATATCTTTGAAAATGAGTATTATACAAAAATCCAAATTTTGCTGCCTAAAGACAAAGTTTTTAATAAACCAGTCTGATTTTTTGCAAAAAAGTGTAAATTTCGGCTAGGAATAAAGCACTTTTGTTGGTTTTACTAAAAAAATTTAATAACAAATTTTGGTTTAGAGACAGGCTTGAAAAAATCTTTGAAAATGAGTATTATACAAAAAACCGAATTTTGCTGCCTAAAGACAATGTTTATAATAAACCAGTCTGATTTTTTTCAAAACAGTGTAAATTGTGGCTAGGGATAAAGCACTTTTGTTACTTTTACTACAAAAATTAAGTGACAAATTTTGATTTAGAGACAGGCTTGAAAATATCTTTGAAAATGAGTATTATACAAAAAACCGAATTTTGCTGCCTAAAGACAAAGTTTTTAATAAACCAGTCTGATTTTTTGCAAAAAAGTGTAAATTGCGACTAAGAAAAAAGCACTTTTGTTGGTTTTACTAAAAAAATTTAATGACAAATTTTGTTTTAGAGACAGGCTTGAAAATATCTTTGAAAATGAGTATTATACAAAAAACCGAATTTTGCTGCCTAAAGACAAAGTTTTTAACAAACCACTCTGATTATTTGCAAAAAAAGTGTAACTTGCGGCTAGGAATAAAGCACTTTTGTTGGTTTTACTAAAAAAATAAGTGACAAATTTTGATTTAGAGACAGGCTTGAAATATCTTTGAAAATGAGTATTATACAAAAAACCGAATTTTGCTGCCTAAAGACAAAGTTTTTAATAAACCAGTCTGATTTTTTGCAAAAAAGTGTAACTTGCAGCTAATAATAAAGCACTTTTGTTGGTTTTACTAAAAAAATTTAATGACAAATTTTGATTTAGAGACAGGCTTGAAAATATCTTTAAAAATGAGTATTATACAAAAAACCGAATATTGCTGCCTAAAGACAAAGTTTTTAACAAACCAGTCTGATTTTTTGCCATCAAGAATAAATTGCGGTTTGGAATAAAGCACTTTTGTTGGTTTTACTAATAAAATTTATTGAGCAATTTTGATTTAGAGACAGGCTTGAAAATATCTTTGAAAATGAGTATTATACAAAAATCCAAATTTTGCTGCCTAAAGACAAAGTTTTTAATAAACCAGTCTGATTTTTTGCAAAAAAGTGTAAATTTCGGCTAGGAATAAAGCACTTTTGTTGGTTTTACTAAAAAAATTTAATAACAAATTTTGGTTTAGAGACAGGCTTGAAAAAATCTTTGAAAATGAGTATTATACAAAAAACCGAATTTTGCTGCCTAAAGACAAAGTTTTTAATAAACCAGTCTGATTATTTGCAAAAAAAGTGTAAATTGCGGCTTAGAATAAAGCACTTTTGTTGGTTTTACTAAAAAAATAAGTGACAAATTTTGATTTAGAGACAGGCTTGAAATATCTTTGAAAATGAGTATTATACAAAAAACCGAATTTTGCTGCCTAAAGACAAAGTTTTTAATAAACCAGTCTGATTTTTTGCAAAAAAGTGTAACTTGCAGCTAATAATAAAGCACTTTTGTTGGTTTTACTAAAAAAATTTAATGACAAATTTTGATTTAGAGACAGGCTTGAAAATATCTTTAAAAATGAGTATTATACAAAAAACCGAATATTGCTGCCTAAAGACAAAGTTTTTAACAAACCAGTCTGATTTTTTGCCATCAAGAATAAATTGCGGTTTGGAATAAAGCACTTTTGTTGGTTTTACTAATAAAATTTATTGAGCAATTTTGATTTAGAGACAGGCTTGAAATATCTTTGAAAATGAGTATTATACAAAAAACCGAATTTTGCTGCCTAAAGACAAAGTTTTTAATAAACCAGTCTGATTTTTTGCAAAAAAGTGTAACTTGCAGCTAATAATAAAGCACTTTTGTTGGTTTTACTAAAAAAATTTAATGACAAATTTTGATTTAGAGACAGGCTTGAAAATATCTTTAAAAATGAGTATTATACAAAAAACCGAATATTGCTGCCTAAAGACAAAGTTTTTAATAAACCAGTCAGATTTTTTGCAAAAAAGTGTAAATAGCGGCTAGGAATAAAGCACTTTTGTTACTTTTACTAAAAAAATTTAATGACAAATTTTGTTTTAGAGACAGGCTTGAAAATATCTTTGAAAATGAGTATTATACAAAAAACCGAATTTTGCTGCCTAAAGACAATGTTTATAATAAACCAGTCTGATTTTTTTCAAAACAGTGTAAATTGTGGCTAGGGATAAAGCACTTTTGTTACATTTACTACAAAAATTAAGTGACAAATTTTGATTTAGAGACAGGCTTGAAAATATCTTTGAAAATGAGTATTATACAAAAAACCGAATTTTGCTGCCTAAAGACAAAGTTTTTAATAAACCAGTCTGATTTTTTGCAAAAAAGTGTAAATTGCGACTAAGAAAAAAGCACTTTTGTTGGTTTTACTAAAAAAATTTAATGACAAATTTTGTTTTAGAGACAGGCTTGAAAATATCTTTGAAAATGAGTATTATACAAAAAACCGAATTTTGCTGCCTAAAGACAAAGTTTTTAACAAACCACTCTGATTATTTGCAAAAAAAGTGTAACTTGCGGCTAGGAATAAAGCACTTTTGTTGGTTTTACTAAAAAAATAAGTGACAAATTTTGATTTAGAGACAGGCTTGAAATATCTTTGAAAATGAGTATTATACAAAAAACCGAATTTTGCTGCCTAAAGACAAAGTTTTTAATAAACCAGTCTGATTTTTTGCAAAAAAGTGTAACTTGCAGCTAATAATAAAGCACTTTTGTTGGTTTTACTAAAAAAATTTAATGACAAATTTTGATTTAGAGACAGGCTTGAAAATATCTTTAAAAATGAGTATTATACAAAAAACCGAATATTGCTGCCTAAAGACAAAGTTTTTAACAAACCAGTCTGATTTTTTGCCATCAAGAATAAATTGCTGTTTGGAATAAAGCACTTTTGTTGGTTTTACTAATAAAATTTATTGAGCAATTTTGATTTAGAGACAGGCTTGAAAATATCTTTGAAAATGAGTATTATACAAAAATCCAAATTTTGCTGCCTAAAGACAAAGTTTTTAATAAACCAGTCTGATTTTTTGCAAAAAAGTGTAAATTTCGGCTAGGAATAAAGCACTTTTGTTGGTTTTACTAAAAAAATTTAATAACAAATTTTGGTTTAGAGACAGGCTTGAAAAAATCTTTGAAAATGAGTATTATACAAAAAACCGAATTTTGCTGCCTAAAGACAAAGTTTTTAATAAACCAGTCTGATTATTTGCAAAAAAAGTGTAAATTGCGGCTTAGAATAAAGCACTTTTGTTGGTTTTACTAAAAAAATAAGTGACAAATTTTGATTTAGAGACAGGCTTGAAATATCTTTGAAAATGAGTATTATACAAAAAACCGAATTTTGCTGCCTAAAGACAAAGTTTTTAATAAACCAGTCTGATTTTTTGCAAAAAAGTGTAACTTGCAGCTAATAATAAAGCACTTTTGTTGGTTTTACTAAAAAAATTTAATGACAAATTTTGATTTAGAGACAGGCTTGAAAATATCTTTAAAAATGAGTATTATACAAAAAACCGAATATTGCTGCCTAAAGACAAAGTTTTTAACAAACCAGTCTGATTTTTTGCCATCAAGAATAAATTGCGGTTTGGAATAAAGCACTTTTGTTGGTTTTACTAATAAAATTTATTGAGCAATTTTGATTTAGAGACAGGCTTGAAATATCTTTGAAAATGAGTATTATACAAAAAACCGAATTTTGCTGCCTAAAGACAAAGTTTTTAATAAACCAGTCTGATTTTTTGCAAAAAAGTGTAACTTGCAGCTAATAATAAAGCACTTTTGTTGGTTTTACTAAAAAAATTTAATGACAAATTTTGATTTAGAGACAGGCTTGAAAATATCTTTAAAAATGAGTATTATACAAAAAACCGAATATTGCTGCCTAAAGACAAAGTTTTTAATAAACCAGTCAGATTTTTTGCAAAAAAGTGTAAATAGCGGCTAGGAATAAAGCACTTTTGTTACTTTTACTAAAAAAATTTAATGACAAATTTTGTTTTAGAGACAGGCTTGAAAATATCTTTAAAAATGAGTATTATACAAAAAACCGAATTTTGCTGCCTAAAGACAAAGTTTTTAACAAACCAGTCTGATTTTTTGCAAAAAAAGTGTAAATTGCGGCTAGGAATAAAGCACTTTTGTTGGTTTTACTAAAAAAATTTAATGACAAATTTCTGTTTAGAGACAGGCTTGAAAATATCTTTGAAAATGAGTATTATACAAAAAACCGAATTTTGCTGCCTAAAGACAATGTTTATAATAAACCAGTCTGATTTTTTTCAAAACAGTGTAAATTGTGGCTAGGGATAAAGCACTTTTGTTACTTTTACTACAAAAATTAAGTGACAAATTTTGATTTAGAGACAGGCTTGAAAATATCTTTGAAAATGAGTATTATACAAAAAACCGAATTTTGCTGCCTAAAGACAAAGTTTTTAATAAACCAGTCTGATTTTTTGCAAAAAAGTGTAAATTGCGACTAAGAAAAAAGCACTTTTGTTGGTTTTACTAAAAAAATTTAATGACAAATTTTGTTTTAGAGACAGGCTTGAAAATATCTTTGAAAATGAGTATTATACAAAAAACCGAATTTTGCTGCCTAAAGACAAAGTTTTTAACAAACCAGTCTGATTATTTGCAAAAAAAGTGTAACTTGCGGCTAGGAATAAAGCACTTTTGTTGGTTTTACTAAAAAAATAAGTGACAAATTTTGATTTAGAGACAGGCTTGAAATATCTTTGAAAATGAGTATTATACAAAAAACCGAATTTTGCTGCCTAAAGACAAAGTTTTTAATAAACCAGTCTGATTTTTTGCAAAAAAGTGTAACTTGCAGCTAATAATAAAGCACTTTTGTTGGTTTTACTAAAAAAATTTAATGACAAATTTTGATTTAGAGACAGGCTTGAAAATATCTTTAAAAATGAGTATTATACAAAAAACCGAATATTGCTGCCTAAAGACAAAGTTTTTAACAAACCAGTCTGATTTTTTGCCATCAAGAATAAATTGCGGTTTGGAATAAAGCACTTTTGTTGGTTTTACTAATAAAATTTATTGAGCAATTTTGATTTAGAGACAGGCTTGAAAATATCTTTGAAAATGAGTATTATACAAAAAACCGAATTTTGCTGCCTAAAGACAATGTTTTTAATAAACCAGTATGATTTTTTGCAAAAAAGTGTACATTGCGGCTAGGAATAAAGCACTTTTGTCACTTTTACTAAAAAAATTAAGTGACAAATTTTGATTTAGAGACAGGCTTGAAAATATCTTTGAAAATGAGTATTATACAAAAATCCAAATTTTGCTGCCTAAAGACAAAGTTTTTAATAAACCAGTCTGATTTTTTGCAAAAAAGTGTAAATTTCGGCTAGGAATAAAGCACTTTTGTTGGTTTTACTAAAAAAATTTAATAACAAATTTTGGTTTAGAGACAGGCTTGAAAAAATCTTTGAAAATGAGTATTATACAAAAAACCGAATTTTGCTGCCTAAAGACAAAGTTTTTAATAAACCAGTCTGATTATTTGCAAAAAAAGTGTAAATTGCGGCTTAGAATAAAGCACTTTTGTTGGTTTTACTAAAAAAATTTAATGACAAATTTTGTTTTAGAGACAGGCTTGAAAATATCTTTGAAAATGAGTATTATACAAAACACCGAATATTGCTGCCTAAAGACAAAGTTTTTAATAAACCAGTCTGATTTTTTGCAAAAAAGTGTAAATTTCGGCTAGGAATAAAGCACTTTTGTTGGTTTTACTAAAAAAATTTAATAACAAATTTTGGTTTAAAAACAGGCTTGAAAATATCTTTGAAAATGAGTATTATACAAAACACCGAATTTTGCTGCCTAAGACAAATTTTTAAATAAACCAGTCTGATTTTTTGCAAAAAAAGTGTAACTTGCGGCTAGGAATAAAGCACTTTTGTTGCTTTTACTAAAAAAATTTAATGACAAAATTTGATTTAGCGACAGGCTTGAAAATATCTTTGAAAATGAGTATTATACATAAATCCAAATTTTGCTGCCTAAAGACAAAGTTTTTAATAAACCAGTCTGATTTTTTGCAAAAAAGTGTAAATTTCGGCTAGGAATAAAGCACTTTTGTTGGTTTTACTAAAAAAATTTAATAACAAATTTTGGTTTAAAAACAGGCTTGAAAATATCTTTGAAAATGAGTATTATACAAAAAACCGAATTTTGCTGCCTAAAGACAAAGTTTTTAATAAACCAGTCTGATTTTTTGCAAAAAAAGTGTAAATTGCGGCTAGGAATAAATCACTTTTGTTACTTTTACTAAAAAAATTTAGTGACAAATTTTGATTTAGAGACAGGCTTGAAATATCTTTGAAAATGAGTATTATACAAAAAACCTAATTTTGCTGCCTAAAGACAATGTTTTTAATAAACCAGTCTGATTTTTTTCAAAACAGTGTAAATTGTGGCTAGGGATAAAGCACTTTTGTTACTTTTACTACAAAAATTAAGTGACAAATTTTGATTTAGAGACAGGCTTGAAAATATCTTTGAAAATGAGTATTATACAAAAAACCGAATTTTGCTGCCTAAAGACAAAGTTTTTAATAAATCAGTCTGATTTTTTGCAAAAAAGTGTAAATTGCGGCTAAGAATAAAGCAATTTTGTTGGTTTTACTAAAAAAATGTAATGACAAATTTTGATTTAGAGACAGGCTTGAAAATATCTTTGAAAATGAGTATTAAACAAAAAACCGAATTTTGCTGCCTAAAGACAAAGTTTTTAATAAACCAGTCTGATTTTTTGAAAACAAGTGTAAATTGCGGCTAGGAATAAAGCACTTTTGTTACTTTACTAAAAAAATTTAATGACAAATTTTGATTTAGAGACAGGCTTGAAAATATCTTTGAAAATGAGTATTATACAAAAAACCGAATTTTGCTGCCTAAAGACAATGTTTTTAATAAACCAGTCTGATTTTTTGCAAAAAAGTGTAAATTGCGGCTAGGGATAAAGCACTTTTGTTACTTTTACTACAAAAATTAAGTGACAAATTTTGATTTAGAGACAGGCTTGAAAATATCTTTGAAAATGAGTATTATACAAAAAACCGAATTTTGCTGCCTAAAGACAAAGTTTTTAATAAACCAGTCTGATTTTTTGCAAAAAAGTGTAAATAGCGGCTAGGAATAAAGCACTTTTGTTACTTTTACTAAAAAAATTTAATGACAAATTTCTGTTTAGAGACAGGCTTGAAAATATCTTTGAAAATGAGTATTATACAAAAAACCGAATTTTGCTGCCTAAAGACAATGTTTATAATAAACCAGTCTGATTTTTTTCAAAACAGTGTAAATTGTGGCTAGGGATAAAGCACTTTTGTTACTTTTACTACAAAAATTAAGTGACAAATTTTGATTTAGAGACAGGCTTGAAAATATCTTTGAAAATGAGTATTATACAAAAAACCGAATTTTGCTGCCTAAAGACAAAGTTTTTAATAAACCAGTCTGATTTTTTGCAAAAAAGTATAAATTGCGACTAAGAATAAAGCACTTTTGTTGGTTTTACTAAAAAAATTTAATGACAAATTTTGTTTTAGAGACAGGCTTGAAAATATCTTTGAAAATGAGTATTATACAAAAAACCGAATTTTGCTGCCTAAAGACAAAGTTTTTAACAAACCAGTCTGATTATTTGCAAAAAAAGTGTAACTTGCGGCTAGGAATAAAGCACTTTTGTTGGTTTTACTAAAAAAATAAGTGACAAATTTTGATTTAGAGACAGGCTTGAAATATCTTTGAAAATGAGTATTATACAAAAAACCGAATTTTGCTGCCTAAAGACAAAGTTTTTAATAAACCAGTCTGATTTTTTGCAAAAAAGTGTAACTTGCAGCTAATAATAAAGCACTTTTGTTGGTTTTACTAAAAAAATTTAATGACAAATTTTGATTTAGAGACAGGCTTGAAAATATCTTTAAAAATGAGTATTATACAAAAAACCGAATATTGCTGCCTAAAGACAAAGTTTTTAACAAACCAGTCTGATTTTTTGCCATCAAGAATAAATTGCGGTTTGGAATAAAGCACTTTTGTTGGTTTTACTAATAAAATTTATTGAGCAATTTTGATTTAGAGACAGGCTTGAAAATATCTTTGAAAATGAGTATTATACAAAAAACCGAATTTTGCTGCCTAAAGACAATGTTTTTAATAAACCAGTCTGATTTTTTGCAAAAAAGTGTAAATTGCGGCTAGGGATAAAGCACTTTTGTTACTTTTACTACAAAAATTAAGTGACAAATTTTGATTTAGAGACAGGCTTGAAAATATCTTTGAAAATGAGTATTATACAAAAAACCGAATTTTGCTGCCTAAAGACAAAGTTTTTAATAAACCAGTCTGATTTTTTGCAAAAAAAGTGTAAATTGCGGCTAGGAATAAATCACTTTTGTTACTTTTACTAAAAAAATTAAGTGACAAATTTTGATTTAGAGACAGGCTTGAAATATCTTTGAAAATGAGTATTATACAAAAAACCGAATTTTGCTGCCTAAAGACAATGTTTATAATAAACCAGTCTGATTTTTTTCAAAACAGTGTAAATTGTGGCTAGGGATAAAGCACTTTTGTTACTTTTACTAAAAAAATTAAGTGACAAATTTTGATTTAGAGACAGGCTTGAAAATATCTTTGAAAATGAGTATTATACAAAAAACCGAATTTTGCTGCCTAAAGACAAAGTTTTTAATAAACCAGTCAGATTTTTTGCAAAAAAGTGTAAATAGCGGCTAGGAATAAAGCACTTTTGTTACTTTTACTAAAAAAATTTAATGACAAATTTTGTTTTAGAGACAGGCTTGAAAATATCTTTAAAAATGAGTATTATACAAAAAACCGAATTTTGCTGCCTAAAGACAAAGTTTTTAACAAACCAGTCTGATTTTTTGCAAAAAAAGTGTAACTTGCGGCTAGGAATAAAGCACTTTTGTTGGTTTTACTAAAAAAATTTAATGACAAATTTCTGTTTAGAGACAGGCTTGAAAATATCTTTGAAAATGAGTATTATACAAAAAACCGAATTTTGCTGCCTAAAGACAATGTTTATAATAAACCAGTCTGATTTTTTTCAAAACAGTGTAAATTGTGGCTAGGGATAAAGCACTTTTGTTACTTTTACTACAAAAATTAAGTGACAAATTTTGATTTAGAGACAGGCTTGAAAATATCTTTGAAAATGAGTATTATACAAAAAACCGAATTTTGCTGCCTAAAGACAAAGTTTTTAATAAACCAGTCTGATTTTTTGCAAAAAAGTGTAAATTGCGACTAAGAAAAAAGCACTTTTGTTGGTTTTACTAAAAAAATTTAATGACAAATTTTGTTTTAGAGACAGGCTTGAAAATATCTTTGAAAATGAGTATTATACAAAAAACCGAATTTTGCTGCCTAAAGACAAAGTTTTTAACAAACCAGTCTGATTATTTGCAAAAAAAGTGTAACTTGCGGCTAGGAATAAAGCACTTTTGTTGGTTTTACTAAAAAAATAAGTGACAAATTTTGATTTAGAGACAGGCTTGAAATATCTTTGAAAATGAGTATTATACAAAAAACCGAATTTTGCTGCCTAAAGACAAAGTTTTTAATAAACCAGTCTGATTTTTTGCAAAAAAGTGTAACTTGCAGCTAATAATAAAGCACTTTTGTTGGTTTTACTAAAAAAATTTAATGACAAATTTTGATTTAGAGACAGGCTTGAAAATATCTTTAAAAATGAGTATTATACAAAAAACCGAATATTGCTGCCTAAAGACAAAGTTTTTAACAAACCAGTCTGATTTTTTGCCATTAAGAATAAATTGCGGTTTGGAATAAAGCACTTTTGTTGGTTTTACTAATAAAATTTATTGAGCAATTTTGATTTAGAGACAGGCTTGAAAATATCTTTGAAAATGAGTATTATACAAAAAACCGAATTTTGCTGCCTAAAGACAATGTTTTTAATAAACCAGTATGATTTTTTGCAAAAAAGTGTACATTGCGGCTAGGAATAAAGCACTTTTGTCACTTTTACTAAAAAAATTAAGTGACAAATTTTGATTTAGAGACAGGCTTGAAATATCTTTGAAAATGAGTATTAAACAAAAAACCGAATTTTGCTGCCTAAAGACAAAGTTTTTAATAAACCAGTCTGATTTTTTGAAAACAAGTGTAAATTGCGGCTAGGAATAAATCACTTTTGTTACTTTTACTAAAAAAATTAAGTGACAAATTTTGATTTAGAGACAGGCTTGAAATATCTTTGAAAATGAGTATTATACAAAAAACCGAATTTTGCTGCCTAAAGACAATGTTTATAATAAACCAGTATGATTTTTTGCAAAAAAGTGTACATTGCGGCTAGGAATAAAGCACTTTTGTCACTTTTACTAAAAAAATTAAGTGACAAATTTTGATTTAGAGACAGGCTTGAAAATATCTTTGAAAATGAGTATTATACAAAAATCCGAATTTTGCTGCCTAAAGACAAAGTTTTTAATAAACCAGTCTGATTTTTTGCAAAAAGTGTAAATTGCGGCTAGGAATAAAGCACTTTTGTTGGTTTTACTAAAAAAATTTAATGACAAATTTCTGTTTAGAGACAGGCTTGAAAATATCTTTGAAAATGAGTATTATACAAAAAACCGAATTTTGCTGCCTAAAGACAATGTTTATAATAAACCAGTCTGATTTTTTTCAAAACAGTGTAAATTGTGGCTAGGGATAAAGCACTTTTGTTACTTTTACTAAAAAAATTAAGTGACAAATTTTGATTTAGAGACAGGCTTGAAAATATCTTTGAAAATGAGTATTATACAAAAAACCGAATTTTGCTGCCTAAAGACAAAGTTTTTAATAAACCAGTCAGATTTTTTGCAAAAAAGTGTAAATAGCGGCTAGGAATAAAGCACTTTTGTTACTTTTACTAAAAAAATTTAATGACAAATTTTGTTTTAGAGACAGGCTTGAAAATATCTTTAAAAATGAGTATTATACAAAAAACCGAATTTTGCTGCCTAAAGACAAAGTTTTTAACAAACCAGTCTGATTTTTTGCAAAAAAAGTGTAAATTGCGGCTAGGAATAAAGCACTTTTGTTGGTTTTACTAAAAAAATTTAATGACAAATTTCTGTTTAGAGACAGGCTTGAAAATATCTTTGAAAATGAGTATTATACAAAAAACCGAATTTTGCTGCCTAAAGACAATGTTTATAATAAACCAGTCTGATTTTTTTCAAAACAGTGTAAATTGTGGCTAGGGATAAAGCACTTTTGTTACTTTTACTACAAAAATTAAGTGACAAATTTTGATTTAGAGACAGGCTTGAAAATATCTTTGAAAATGAGTATTATACAAAAAACCGAATTTTGCTGCCTAAAGACAAAGTTTTTAATAAACCAGTCTGATTTTTTGCAAAAAAGTGTAAATTGCGACTAAGAAAAAAGCACTTTTGTTGGTTTTACTAAAAAAATTTAATGACAAATTTTGTTTTAGAGACAGGCTTGAAAATATCTTTGAAAATGAGTATTATACAAAAAACCGAATTTTGCTGCCTAAAGACAAAGTTTTTAACAAACCAGTCTGATTATTTGCAAAAAAAGTGTAACTTGCGGCTAGGAATAAAGCACTTTTGTTGGTTTTACTAAAAAAATAAGTGACAAATTTTGATTTAGAGACAGGCTTGAAATATCTTTGAAAATGAGTATTATACAAAAAACCGAATTTTGCTGCCTAAAGACAAAGTTTTTAATAAACCAGTCTGATTTTTTGCAAAAAAGTGTAACTTGCAGCTAATAATAAAGCACTTTTGTTGGTTTTACTAAAAAAATTTAATGACAAATTTTGATTTAGAGACAGGCTTGAAAATATCTTTAAAAATGAGTATTATACAAAAAACCGAATATTGCTGCCTAAAGACAAAGTTTTTAACAAACCAGTCTGATTTTTTGCCATCAAGAATAAATTGCGGTTTGGAATAAAGCACTTTTGTTGGTTTTACTAATAAAATTTATTGAGCAATTTTGATTTAGAGACAGGCTTGAAAATATCTTTGAAAATGAGTATTATACAAAAATCCAAATTTTGCTGCCTAAAGACAAAGTTTTTAATAAACCAGTCTGATTTTTTGCAAAAAAGTGTAAATTTCGGCTAGGAATAAAGCACTTTTGTTGGTTTTACTAAAAAAATTTAATAACAAATTTTGGTTTAGAGACAGGCTTGAAAAAATCTTTGAAAATGAGTATTATACAAAAAACCGAATTTTGCTGCCTAAAGACAAAGTTTTTAATAAACCAGTCTGATTATTTGCAAAAAAAGTGTAAATTGCGGCTTAGAATAAAGCACTTTTGTTGGTTTTACTAAAAAAATAAGTGACAAATTTTGATTTAGAGACAGGCTTGAAATATCTTTGAAAATGAGTATTATACAAAAAACCGAATTTTGCTGCCTAAAGACAAAGTTTTTAATAAACCAGTCTGATTTTTTGCAAAAAAGTGTAACTTGCAGCTAATAATAAAGCACTTTTGTTGGTTTTACTAAAAAAATTTAATGACAAATTTTGATTTAGAGACAGGCTTGAAAATATCTTTAAAAATGAGTATTATACAAAAAACCGAATATTGCTGCCTAAAGACAAAGTTTTTAACAAACCAGTCTGATTTTTTGCCATCAAGAATAAATTGCGGTTTGGAATAAAGCACTTTTGTTGGTTTTACTAATAAAATTTATTGAGCAATTTTGATTTAGAGACAGGCTTGAAATATCTTTGAAAATGAGTATTATACAAAAAACCGAATTTTGCTGCCTAAAGACAAAGTTTTTAATAAACCAGTCTGATTTTTTGCAAAAAAGTGTAACTTGCAGCTAATAATAAAGCACTTTTGTTGGTTTTACTAAAAAAATTTAATGACAAATTTTGATTTAGAGACAGGCTTGAAAATATCTTTAAAAATGAGTATTATACAAAAAACCGAATATTGCTGCCTAAAGACAAAGTTTTTAATAAACCAGTCAGATTTTTTGCAAAAAAGTGTAAATAGCGGCTAGGAATAAAGCACTTTTGTTACTTTTACTAAAAAAATTTAATGACAAATTTTGTTTTAGAGACAGGCTTGAAAATATCTTTAAAAATGAGTATTATACAAAAAACCGAATTTTGCTGCCTAAAGACAAAGTTTTTAACAAACCAGTCTGATTTTTTGCAAAAAAAGTGTAAATTGCGGCTAGGAATAAAGCACTTTTGTTGGTTTTACTAAAAAAATTTAATGACAAATTTCTGTTTAGAGACAGGCTTGAAAATATCTTTGAAAATGAGTATTATACAAAAAACCGAATTTTGCTGCCTAAAGACAATGTTTATAATAAACCAGTCTGATTTTTTTCAAAACAGTGTAAATTGTGGCTAGGGATAAAGCACTTTTGTTACTTTTACTACAAAAATTAAGTGACAAATTTTGATTTAGAGACAGGCTTGAAAATATCTTTGAAAATGAGTATTATACAAAAAACCGAATTTTGCTGCCTAAAGACAAAGTTTTTAATAAACCAGTCTGATTTTTTGCAAAAAAGTGTAAATTGCGACTAAGAAAAAAGCACTTTTGTTGGTTTTACTAAAAAAATTTAATGACAAATTTTGTTTTAGAGACAGGCTTGAAAATATCTTTGAAAATGAGTATTATACAAAAAACCGAATTTTGCTGCCTAAAGACAAAGTTTTTAACAAACCAGTCTGATTATTTGCAAAAAAAGTGTAACTTGCGGCTAGGAATAAAGCACTTTTGTTGGTTTTACTAAAAAAATAAGTGACAAATTTTGATTTAGAGACAGGCTTGAAATATCTTTGAAAATGAGTATTATACAAAAAACCGAATTTTGCTGCCTAAAGACAAAGTTTTTAATAAACCAGTCTGATTTTTTGCAAAAAAGTGTAACTTGCAGCTAATAATAAAGCACTTTTGTTGGTTTTACTAAAAAAATTTAATGACAAATTTTGATTTAGAGACAGGCTTGAAAATATCTTTAAAAATGAGTATTATACAAAAAACCGAATATTGCTGCCTAAAGACAAAGTTTTTAACAAACCAGTCTGATTTTTTGCCATCAAGAATAAATTGCGGTTTGGAATAAAGCACTTTTGTTGGTTTTACTAATAAAATTTATTGAGCAATTTTGATTTAGAGACAGGCTTGAAAATATCTTTGAAAATGAGTATTATACAAAAAACCGAATTTTGCTGCCTAAAGACAATGTTTTTAATAAACCAGTATGATTTTTTGCAAAAAAGTGTACATTGCGGCTAGGAATAAAGCACTTTTGTCACTTTTACTAAAAAAATTAAGTGACAAATTTTGATTTAGAGACAGGCTTGAAAATATCTTTGAAAATGAGTATTATACAAAAATCCAAATTTTGCTGCCTAAAGACAAAGTTTTTAATAAACCAGTCTGATTTTTTGCAAAAAAGTGTAAATTTCGGCTAGGAATAAAGCACTTTTGTTGGTTTTACTAAAAAAATTTAATAACAAATTTTGGTTTAGAGACAGGCTTGAAAAAATCTTTGAAAATGAGTATTATACAAAAAACCGAATTTTGCTGCCTAAAGACAAAGTTTTTAATAAACCAGTCTGATTATTTGCAAAAAAAGTGTAAATTGCGGCTTAGAATAAAGCACTTTTGTTGGTTTTACTAAAAAAATTTAATGACAAATTTTGTTTTAGAGACAGGCTTGAAAATATCTTTGAAAATGAGTATTATACAAAACACCGAATATTGCTGCCTAAAGACAAAGTTTTTAATAAACCAGTCTGATTTTTTGCAAAAAAGTGTAAATTTCGGCTAGGAATAAAGCACTTTTGTTGGTTTTACTAAAAAAATTTAATAACAAATTTTGGTTTAAAAACAGGCTTGAAAATATCTTTGAAAATGAGTATTATACAAAACACCGAATTTTGCTGCCTAAGACAAATTTTTAAATAAACCAGTCTGATTTTTTGCAAAAAAAGTGTAACTTGCGGCTAGGAATAAAGCACTTTTGTTGCTTTTACTAAAAAAATTTAATGACAAAATTTGATTTAGCGACAGGCTTGAAAATATCTTTGAAAATGAGTATTATACATAAATCCAAATTTTGCTGCCTAAAGACAAAGTTTTTAATAAACCAGTCTGATTTTTTGCAAAAAAGTGTAAATTTCGGCTAGGAATAAAGCACTTTTGTTGGTTTTACTAAAAAAATTTAATAACAAATTTTGGTTTAAAAACAGGCTTGAAAATATCTTTGAAAATGAGTATTATACAAAAAACCGAATTTTGCTGCCTAAAGACAAAGTTTTTAATAAACCAGTCTGATTTTTTGCAAAAAAAGTGTAAATTGCGGCTAGGAATAAATCACTTTTGTTACTTTTACTAAAAAAATTTAGTGACAAATTTTGATTTAGAGACAGGCTTGAAATATCTTTGAAAATGAGTATTATACAAAAAACCTAATTTTGCTGCCTAAAGACAATGTTTTTAATAAACCAGTCTGATTTTTTTCAAAACAGTGTAAATTGTGGCTAGGGATAAAGCACTTTTGTTACTTTTACTACAAAAATTAAGTGACAAATTTTGATTTAGAGACAGGCTTGAAAATATCTTTGAAAATGAGTATTATACAAAAAACCGAATTTTGCTGCCTAAAGACAAAGTTTTTAATAAATCAGTCTGATTTTTTGCAAAAAAGTGTAAATTGCGGCTAAGAATAAAGCAATTTTGTTGGTTTTACTAAAAAAATGTAATGACAAATTTTGATTTAGAGACAGGCTTGAAAATATCTTTGAAAATGAGTATTAAACAAAAAACCGAATTTTGCTGCCTAAAGACAAAGTTTTTAATAAACCAGTCTGATTTTTTGAAAACAAGTGTAAATTGCGGCTAGGAATAAAGCACTTTTGTTACTTTACTAAAAAAATTTAATGACAAATTTTGATTTAGAGACAGGCTTGAAAATATCTTTGAAAATGAGTATTATACAAAAAACCGAATTTTGCTGCCTAAAGACAATGTTTTTAATAAACCAGTCTGATTTTTTGCAAAAAAGTGTAAATTGCGGCTAGGGATAAAGCACTTTTGTTACTTTTACTACAAAAATTAAGTGACAAATTTTGATTTAGAGACAGGCTTGAAAATATCTTTGAAAATGAGTATTATACAAAAAACCGAATTTTGCTGCCTAAAGACAAAGTTTTTAATAAACCAGTCTGATTTTTTGCAAAAAAAGTGTAAATTGCGGCTAGGAATAAATCACTTTTGTTACTTTTACTAAAAAAATTAAGTGACAAATTTTGATTTAGAGACAGGCTTGAAATATCTTTGAAAATGAGTATTATACAAAAAACCTAATTTTGCTGCCTAAAGACAATGTTTATAATAAACCAGTCTGATTTTTTTCAAAACAGTGTAAATTGTGGCTAGGGATAAAGCACTTTTGTTACTTTTACTACAAAAATTAAGTGACAAATTTTGATTTAGAGACAGGCTTGAAAATATCTTTGAAAATGAGTATTATACAAAAAACCGAATTTTGCTGCCTAAAGACAAAGTTTTTAATAAACCAGTCAGATTTTTTGCAAAAAAGTGTAAATAGCGGCTAGGAATAAAGCACTTTTGTTACTTTTACTAAAAAAATTTAATGACAAATTTTGTTTTAGAGACAGGCTTGAAAATATCTTTGAAAATGAGTATTATACAAAAAACCGAATTTTGCTGCCTAAAGACAAAGTTTTTAACAAACCAGTCTGATTTTTTGCAAAAAAAGTGTAACTTGCGGCTAGGAATAAAGCACTTTTGTTGGTTTTACTAAAAAAATTTAATGACAAATTTCTGTTTAGAGACAGGCTTGAAAATATCTTTGAAAATGAGTATTATACAAAAAACCGAATTTTGCTGCCTAAAGACAATGTTTATAATAAACCAGTCTGATTTTTTTCAAAACAGTGTAAATTGTGGCTAAGGATAAAGCACTTTTGTTACTTTTACTACAAAAATTAAGTGACAAATTTTGATTTAGAGACAGGCTTGAAAATATCTTTGAAAATGAGTATTATACAAAAAACCTAATTTTGCTGCCTAAAGACAATGTTTTTAATAAACCAGTCTGATTTTTTTCAAAACAGTGTAAATTGTGGCTAGGGATAAAGCACTTTTGTTACTTTTACTACAAAAATTAAGTGACAAATTTTGATTTAGAGACAGGCTTGAAAATATCTTTGAAAATGAGTATTATACAAAAAACCGAATTTTGCTGCCTAAAGACAAAGTTTTTAATAAATCAGTCTGATTTTTTGCAAAAAAGTGTAAATTGCGGCTAAGAATAAAGCAATTTTGTTGGTTTTACTAAAAAAATGTAATGACAAATTTTGATTTAGAGACAGGCTTGAAAATATCTTTGAAAATGAGTATTAAACAAAAAACCGAATTTTGCTGCCTAAAGACAAAGTTTTTAATAAACCAGTCTGATTTTTTGAAAACAAGTGTAAATTGCGGCTAGGAATAAAGCACTTTTGTTACTTTACTAAAAAAATTTAATGACAAATTTTGATTTAGAGACAGGCTTGAAAATATCTTTGAAAATGAGTATTATACAAAAAACCGAATTTTGCTGCCTAAAGACAATGTTTTTAATAAACCAGTCTGATTTTTTGCAAAAAAGTGTAAATTGCGGCTAGGGATAAAGCACTTTTGTTACTTTTACTACAAAAATTAAGTGACAAATTTTGATTTAGAGACAGGCTTGAAAATATCTTTGAAAATGAGTATTATACAAAAAACCGAATTTTGCTGCCTAAAGACAAAGTTTTTAATAAACCAGTCTGATTTTTTGCAAAAAAAGTGTAAATTGCGGCTAGGAATAAATCACTTTTGTTACTTTTACTAAAAAAATTAAGTGACAAATTTTGATTTAGAGACAGGCTTGAAATATCTTTGAAAATGAGTATTATACAAAAAACCTAATTTTGCTGCCTAAAGACAATGTTTATAATAAACCAGTCTGATTTTTTTCAAAACAGTGTAAATTGTGGCTAGGGATAAAGCACTTTTGTTACTTTTACTACAAAAATTAAGTGACAAATTTTGATTTAGAGACAGGCTTGAAAATATCTTTGAAAATGAGTATTATACAAAAAACCGAATTTTGCTGCCTAAAGACAAAGTTTTTAATAAACCAGTCAGATTTTTTGCAAAAAAGTGTAAATAGCGGCTAGGAATAAAGCACTTTTGTTACTTTTACTAAAAAAATTTAATGACAAATTTTGTTTTAGAGACAGGCTTGAAAATATCTTTGAAAATGAGTATTATACAAAAAACCGAATTTTGCTGCCTAAAGACAAAGTTTTTAACAAACCAGTCTGATTTTTTGCAAAAAAAGTGTAACTTGCGGCTAGGAATAAAGCACTTTTGTTGGTTTTACTAAAAAAATTTAATGACAAATTTCTGTTTAGAGACAGGCTTGAAAATATCTTTGAAAATGAGTATTATACAAAAAACCGAATTTTGCTGCCTAAAGACAATGTTTATAATAAACCAGTCTGATTTTTTTCAAAACAGTGTAAATTGTGGCTAAGGATAAAGCACTTTTGTTACTTTTACTACAAAAATTAAGTGACAAATTTTGATTTAGAGACAGGCTTGAAAATATCTTTGAAAATGAGTATTATACAAAAAACCGAATTTTGCTGCCTAAAGACAAAGTTTTTAATAAACCAGTCTGATTTTTTGCAAAAAAGTATAAATTGCGACTAAGAATAAAGCACTTTTGTTGGTTTTACTAAAAAAATTTAATGACAAATTTTGTTTTAGAGACAGGCTTGAAAATATCTTTGAAAATGAGTATTATACAAAAAACCGAATTTTGCTGCCTAAAGACAAAGTTTTTAACAAACCAGTCTGATTATTTGCAAAAAAAGTGTAACTTGCGGCTAGGAATAAAGCACTTTTGTTGGTTTTACTAAAAAAATAAGTGACAAATTTTGATTTAGAGACAGGCTTGAAATATCTTTGAAAATGAGTATTATACAAAAAACCGAATTTTGCTGCCTAAAGACAAAGTTTTTAATAAACCAGTCTGATTTTTTGCAAAAAAGTGTAACTTGCAGCTAATAATAAAGCACTTTTGTTGGTTTTACTAAAAAAATTTAATGACAAATTTTGATTTAGAGACAGGCTTGAAAATATCTTTAAAAATGAGTATTATACAAAAAACCGAATATTGCTGCCTAAAGACAAAGTTTTTAACAAACCAGTCTGATTTTTTGCCATCAAGAATAAATTGCGGTTTGGAATAAAGCACTTTTGTTGGTTTTACTAATAAAATTTATTGAGCAATTTTGATTTAGAGACAGGCTTGAAAATATCTTTGAAAATGAGTATTATACAAAAAACCGAATTTTGCTGCCTAAAGACAATGTTTTTAATAAACCAGTATGATTTTTTGCAAAAAAGTGTACATTGCGGCTAGGAATAAAGCACTTTTGTCACTTTTACTAAAAAAATTAAGTGACAAATTTTGATTTAGAGACAGGCTTGAAAATATCTTTGAAAATGAGTATTATACAAAAATCCGAATTTTGCTGCCTAAAGACAAAGTTTTTAATAAACCAGTCTGATTTTTTGCAAAAAGTGTAAATTGCGGCTAGGAATAAAGCACTTTTGTTGGTTTTACTAAAAAAATTTAATGACAAATTTTGGTTTAGAGACAGGCTTGAAAAAATCTTTGAAAATGAGTATTATACAAAAAACCGAATTTTGCTGCCTAAAGACAAAGTTTTTAATAAACCAGTCTGATTTTTTGCAAAAAAAGTGTAAATTGCGGCTAGGAATAAATCACTTTTGTTACTTTTACTACAAAAATTAAGTGACAAATTTTGATTTAGAGACAGGCTTGAAAATATCTTTGAAAATGAGTATTATACAAAAAACCGAATTTTGCTGCCTAAAGACAAAGTTTTTAATAAACCAGTCTGATTTTTTGCAAAAAAGTGTAAATTGCGCCTAGGAATAAAGTACTTTTGTTGGTTTTACTAAAAAAATTTAATGACAAATTTTGGTTTAGAGACAGGCTTGAAAAAATCTTTGAAAATGAGTATTATACAAAAAACCGAATTTTGCTGCCTAAAGACAATGTTTTTAATAAACCAGTCTGATTTTTTGCAAAAAAGTATAAATTGCGGCTAGGAATAAAGCACTTTTGTTGGTTTTACTAAAAAAATTCAATGACAAATTTTGATTTAGAGACAGGCTTGAAAATATCTTTGAAAATGAGTATTATACAAAAAACCGAATTTTGCTGCCTAAAGACAATGATTTTAATAAACCAGTCTGATTTTTTGCAAAAAAGTGTAAATTGCGGCTAGGAATAAAGCACTTTTGTTGGTTTTACTAAAAAAATTTTATGACAAATTTTGGTTTAGAGACAGGCTTGAAAATATCTTTGAAAATGAGTATTATACAAAAAACCGAATTTTGCTGCCTAAAGACAAAGTTTTTAATAAACCAGTCAGATTTTTTGCAAAAAAGTGTAAATAGCGGCTAGGAATAAAGCACTCTTGTTACTTTTACTAAAAAAATTTAATGACAAATTTTGTTTTAGAGACAGGCTTGAAAATATCTTTGAAAATGAGTATTATACAAAAAACCGAATTTTGCTGCCTAAAGACAAAGTTTTTAACAAACCAGTCTGATTTTTTGCAAAAAAAGTGTAACTTGCGGCTAGGAATAAAGCACTTTTGTTGGTTTTACTAAAAAAATTTAATGACAAATTTTGATTTAGAGACAGGCTTGAAAATATCTTTGAAAATGAGTATTATACAAAACACCGAATTTTGCTGCCTAAGACAAATTTTTAAATAAACCAGTCTGATTTTTTGCAAAAAAAGTGTAACTTGCGGCTAGGAATAAAGCACTTTTGTTGCTTTTACTAAAAAAATTTAATGACAAAATTTGATTTAGCGACAGGCTTGAAAATATCTTTGAAAATGAGTATTATACAAAAATCCAAATTTTGCTGCCTAAAGACAAAGTTTTTAATAAACCAGTCTGATTTTTTGCAAAAAAGTGTAAATTTCGGCTAGGAATAAAGCACTTTTGTTGGTTTTACTAAAAAAATTTAATAACAAATTTTGGTTTAAAAACAGGCTTGAAAATATCTTTGAAAATGAGTATTATACAAAAAACCGAATTTTGCTGCCTAAAGACAAAGTTTTTAATAAACCAGTCTGATTTTTTGCAAAAAAAGTGTAAATTGCGGCTAGGAATAAATCACTTTTGTTACTTTTACTAAAAAAATTTAGTGACAAATTTTGATTTAGAGACAGGCTTGAAATATCTTTGAAAATGAGTATTATACAAAAAACCTAATTTTGCTGCCTAAAGACAATGTTTTTAATAAACCAGTCTGATTTTTTTCAAAACAGTGTAAATTGTGGCTAGGGATAAAGCACTTTTGTTACTTTTACTACAAAAATTAAGTGACAAATTTTGATTTAGAGACAGGCTTGAAAATATCTTTGAAAATGAGTATTATACAAAAAACCGAATTTTGCTGCCTAAAGACAAAGTTTTTAATAAACCAGTCTGATTTTTTGCAAAAAAGTGTAAATTGCGCCTAGGAATAAAGTACTTTTGTTACTTTTACTACAAAAATTAAGTGACAAATTTTGTTTTAGAGAGAGGCTTGAAAATATCTTTGAAAATGAGTATTATACAAAAAACCGAATTTTGCTGCCTAAAGACAATGTTTTTAATAAACCAGTCTGATTTTTTGCAAAAAAGTATAAATTGCGGCTAGGAATAAAGCACTTTTGTTGGTTTTACTAAAAAAATTCAATGACAAATTTTGATTTAGAGACAGGCTTGAAAATATCTTTGAAAATGAGTATTATACAAAAAACCGAATTTTGCTGCCTAAAGACAATGATTTTAATAAACCAGTCTGATTTTTTGCAAAAAAGTGTAAATTGCGGCTAGGAATAAAGCACTTTTGTTGGTTTTACTAAAAAAATTTTATGACAAATTTTGGTTTAGAGACAGGCTTGAAAATATCTTTGAAAATGAGTATTATACAAAAAACCGAATTTTGCTGCCTAAAGACAAAGTTTTTAATAAACCAGTCAGATTTTTTGCAAAAAAGTGTAAATAGCGGCTAGGAATAAAGCACTTTTGTTACTTTTACTAAAAAAATTTAATGACAAATTTTGTTTTAGAGACAGGCTTGAAAATATCTTTGAAAATGAGTATTATACAAAAAACCGAATTTTGCTGCCTAAAGACAAAGTTTTTAACAAACCAGTCTGATTTTTTGCAAAAAAAGTGTAACTTGCGGCTAGGAATGAAGCACTTTTGTTGGTTTTACTAAAAAAATTTAATGACAAATTTTTGTTTACAGACAGGCTTGAAAATATCTTTGAAAATGAGTATTATACAAAACACCGAATTTTGCTGCCTAAGACAAATTTTTAAATAAACCAGTCTGATTTTTTGCAAAAAAAGTGTAACTTGCGGCTAGGAATAAAGCACTTTTGTTGCTTTTACTAAAAAAATTTAATGACAAAATTTGATTTAGCGACAGGCTTGAAAATATCTTTGAAAATGAGTATTATACAAAAATCCAAATTTTGCTGCCTAAAGACAAAGTTTTTAATAAACCAGTCTGATTTTTTGCAAAAAAGTGTAAATTTCGGCTAGGAATAAAGCACTTTTGTTGGTTTTACTAAAAAAATTTAATAACAAATTATGGTTTAAAAACAGGCTTGAAAATATCTTTGAAAATGAGTATTATACAAAAAACCGAATTTTGCTGCCTAAAGACAAAGTTTTTAATAAACCAGTCTGATTTTTTGCAAAAAAAGTGTAAATTGCGGCTAGGAATAAATCACTTTTGTTACTTTTACTAAAAAAATTTAGTGACAAATTTTGATTTAGAGACAGGCTTGAAATATCTTTGAAAATGAGTATTATACAAAAAACCTAATTTTGCTGCCTAAAGACAATGTTTTTAATAAACCAGTCTGATTTTTTTCAAAACAGTGTAAATTGTGGCTAGGGATAAAGCACTTTTGTTACTTTTACTACAAAAATTAAGTGACAAATTTTGATTTAGAGACAGGCTTGAAAATATCTTTGAAAATGAGTATTATACAAAAAACCGAATTTTGCTGCCTAAAGACAAAGTTTTTAATAAACCAGTCTGATTTTTTGCAAAAAAGTGTAAATTGCGCCTAGGAATAAAGTACTTTTGTTACTTTTACTACAAAAATTAAGTGACAAATTTTGTTTTAGAGAGAGGCTTGAAAATATCTTTGAAAATGAGTATTATACAAAAAACCGAATTTTGCTGCCTAAAGACAATGTTTTTAATAAACCAGTCTGATTTTTTGCAAAAAAGTATAAATTGCGGCTAGGAATAAAGCACTTTTGTTGGTTTTACTAAAAAAATTCAATGACAAATTTTGATTTAGAGACAGGCTTGAAAATATCTTTGAAAATGAGTATTATACAAAAAACCGAATTTTGCTGCCTAAAGACAATGATTTTAATAAACCAGTCTGATTTTTTGCAAAAAAGTGTAAATTGCGGCTAGGAATAAAGCACTTTTGTTGGTTTTACTAAAAAAATTTTATGACAAATTTTGGTTTAGAGACAGGCTTGAAAATATCTTTGAAAATGAGTATTATACAAAAAACCGAATTTTGCTGCCTAAAGACAAAGTTTTTAATAAACCAGTCAGATTTTTTGCAAAAAAGTGTAAATAGCGGCTAGGAATAAAGCACTTTTGTTACTTTTACTAAAAAAATTTAATGACAAATTTTGTTTTAGAGACAGGCTTGAAAATATCTTTGAAAATGAGTATTATACAAAAAACCGAATTTTGCTGCCTAAAGACAAAGTTTTTAACAAACCAGTCTGATTTTTTGCAAAAAAAGTGTAACTTGCGGCTAGGAATAAAGCACTTTTGTTGGTTTTACTAAAAAAATTTAATGACAAATTTTTGTTTAGAGACAGGCTTGAAAATATCTTTGAAAATGAGTATTATACAAAAAACCGAATTTTGCTGCCTAAAGACAATGTTTATAATAAACCAGTCTGATTTTTTTCAAAACAGTGTAAATTGTGGCTAGGGATAAAGCACTTTTGTTACTTTTACTACAAAAATTAAGTGACAAATTTTGATTTAGAGACAGGCTTGAAAATATCTTTGAAAATGAGTGTTATACAAAAAACCGAATTTTGCTGCCTAAAGACAAAGTTTTTAATAAACCAGTCTGATTTTTTGCAAAAAAGTGTAAATTGCGACTAAGAATAAAGCATTTTTGTTGGTTTTACTAAAAAAATTTAATGACAAATTTTGTTTTAGAGACAGGCTTGAAAATATCTTTGAAAATGAGTATTATACAAAAAACCGAATTTTGCTGCCTAAAGACAAAGTTTTTAACAAACCAGTCTGATTATTTGCAAAAAAAAGTGTAACTTGCGGCTAGGAATAAAGCACTTTTGTTGGTTTTACTAAAAAAATAAGTGACAAATTTTGATTTAGAGACAGACTTGAAATATCTTTGAAAATGAGTATTATACAAAAAACCGAATTTTGCTGCCTAAAGACAAAGTTTTTAACAAACCAGTCTGATTATTTGCAAAAAAAAGTGTAACTTGCGGCTAGGAATAAAGCACTTTTGTTGGTTTTACTAAAAAAATTTAATGACAAATTTTGATTTAGAGACAGGCTTGAAAATATCTTTAAAAATGAGTATTATACAAAAAACCGAATATTGCTGCCTAAAGACAAAGTTTTTAACAAACCAGTCTGATTTTTTGCCATCAAGAATAAATTGCGGTTTGGAATAAAGCACTTTTGTTGGTTTTACTAATAAAATTTATTGAGCAATTTTGATTTAGAGACAGGCTTGAAAATATCTTTGAAAATGAGTATTATACAAAAAACCGAATTTTGCTGCCTAAAGACAATGTTTTTAATAAACCAGTATGATTTTTTGCAAAAAAGTGTACATTGCGGCTAGGAATAAAGCACTTTTGTCACTTTTACTAAAAAAATTAAGTGACAAATTTTGATTTAGAGACAGGCTTGAAAATATCTTTGAAAATGAGTATTATACAAAAATCCGAATTTTGCTGCCTAAAGACAAAGTTTTTAATAAACCAGTTTGATTTTTTGCAAAAAGTGTAAATTGCGGCTAGGAATAAAGCACTTTTGTTGGTTTTACTAAAAAAATTTAATGACAAATTTTGGTTTAGAGACAGGCTTGAAAAAATCTTTGAAAATGAGTATTATACAAAAAACCGAATTTTGCTGCCTAAAGACAAAGTTTTTAATAAACCAGTCTGATTATTTGCAAAAAAAGTGTAAATTGCGGCTTAGAATAAAGCACTTTTGTTGGTTTTACTAAAAAAATTTAATGACAAATTTTGTTTTAGAGACAGGCTTGAAAATATCTTTGAAAATGAGTATTATACAAAACACCGAATTTTGCTGCCTAAAGACAAAGTTTTTAATAAACTAGTCTGATTTTTTGCAAAAAAGTGTAAATTGCGACTAAGAATAAAGCACTTTTGTTGGTTTTACTAAAAAAATTTAATGACAAATTTTGATTTGGAGACAGGCTTGAAAATATCTTTGAAAATGAGTATTATTCAAAAAACCGAATTTTGCTGCCTAAGACAAAGTTTTAAATAAACCAGTCTGATTTTTTGCAAAAAAAGTGTAACTTGCGGCTAGGAATAAAGCACTTTTGTTGCTTTTAGTAAAAAAATTTAATGACAAAATTTGATTTAGCGACAGGCTTGAAAATATCTTTGAAAATGAGTATTATACAAAAATCCAAATTTTGCTGCCTAAAGACAAAGTTTTTAATAAACCAGTCTGATTTTTTGCAAAAAAGTGTAAATTTCGGCTAGGAATAAAGCACTTTTGTTGGTTTTACTAAAAAAATTTAATAACAAATTTTGGTTGAAAAACAGGCTTGAAAATATCTTTGAAAATGTGTATTATACAAAAAACCGAATTTTGCTGCCTAAAGACAAAGTTTTTAATAAACCAGTCTGATTTTTTGCAAAAAAAGTGTAAATTGCGGCTAGGAATAAATCACTTTTGTTACTTTTACTAAAAAAATTAAGTGACAAATTTTGATTTAGAGACAGGCTTGAAATATCTTTGAAAATGAGTATTATACAAAAAACCTAATTTTGCTGCCTAAAGACAATGTTTTTAATAAACCAGTCTGATTTTTTTCAAAACAGTGTAAATTGTGGCTAGGGATAAAGCACTTTTGTTACTTTTACTACAAAAATTAAGTGACAAATTTTGATTTAGAGACAGGCTTGAAAATATCTTTGAAAATGAGTATTATACAAAAAACCGAATTTTGCTGCCTAAAGACAAAGTTTTTAATAAACCAGTCTGATTTTTTGCAAAAAAGTGTAAATTGCGCCTAGGAATAAAGTACTTTTGTTACTTTTACTACAAAAATTAAGTGACAAATTTTGTTTTAGAGACAGGCTTGAAAATATCTTTGAAAATGAGTATTATACAAAAAACCGAATTTTGCTGCCTAAAGACAAAGTTTTTAATAAACCAGTCTGATTTTTTGCATAAAAGTGTAACTTGCAGCTAATAATAAAGCACTTTTGTTGGTTTTACTAAAAAAATTTAATGACAAATTTTGATTTAGAGACAGGCTTGAAAATATCTTTAAAAATGAGTATTATACAAAAAACCGAATATTGCTGCCTAAAGACAAAGTTTTTAACAAACCAGTCTGATTTTTTGCCATCAAGAATAAATTGCGGTTTGGAATAAAGCACTTTTGTTGGTTTTACTAATAAAATTTATTGAGCAATTTTGATTTAGAGACAGGTTTGAAAATATCTTTGAAAATGAGTATTATACAAAAAACCGAATTTTGCTGCCTAAAGACAATGTTTTTAATAAACCAGTATGATTTTTTGCAAAAAAGTGTACATTGCGGCTAGGAATAAAGCACTTTTGTCACTTTTACTAAAAAAATTAAGTGACAAATTTTGATTTAGAGACAGGCTTGAAAATATCTTTGAAAATGAGTATTATACAAAAATCCGAATTTTGCTGCCTAAAGACAAAGTTTTTAATAAACCAGTTTGATTTTTTGCAAAAAGTGTAAATTGCGGCTAGGAATAAAGCACTTTTGTTGGTTTTACTAAAAAAATTTAATGACAAATTTTGGTTTAGAGACAGGCTTGAAAAAATCTTTGAAAATGAGTATTATACAAAAAACCGAATTTTGCTGCCTAAAGACAAAGTTTTTAATAAACCAGTCTGATTATTTGCAAAAAAAGTGTAAATTGCGGCTTAGAATAAAGCACTTTTGTTGGTTTTACTAAAAAAATTTAATGACAAATTTTGTTTTAGAGACAGGCTTGAAAATATCTTTGAAAATGAGTATTATACAAAACACCGAATTTTGCTGCCTAAAGACAAAGTTTTTAATAAACTAGTCTGATTTTTTGCAAAAAAGTGTAAATTGCGACTAAGAATAAAGCACTTTTGTTGGTTTTACTAAAAAAATTTAATGACAAATTTTGATTTAGAGACAGGCTTGAAAATATCTTTGAAAATGAGTATTATACAAAAAACCGAATTTTGCTGCCTAAGACAAAGTTTTAAATAAACCAGTCTGATTTTTTGCAAAAAAAAGTGTAACTTGCGGCTAGGAATAAAGCACTTTTGTTGCTTTTACTAAAAAAATTTAATGACAAAATTTGATTTAGCGACAGGCTTGAAAATATCTTTGAAAATGAGTATTATACAAAAATCCAAATTTTGCTGCCTAAAGACAAAGTTTTTAATAAACCAGTCTGATTTTTTGCAAAAAAGTGTAAATTTCGGCTAGGAATAAAGCACTTTTGTTGGTTTTACTAAAAAAATTTAATAACAAATTTTGGTTGAAAAACAGGCTTGAAAATATCTTTGAAAATGTGTATTATACAAAAAACCGAATTTTGCTGCCTAAAGACAAAGTTTTTAATAAACCAGTCTGATTTTTTGCAAAAAAAGTGTAAATTGCGGCTAGGAATAAATCACTTTTGTTACTTTTACTAAAAAAATTAAGTGACAAATTTTGATTTAGAGACAGGCTTGAAATATCTTTGAAAATGAGTATTATACAAAAAACCTAATTTTGCTGCCTAAAGACAATGTTTTTAATAAACCAGTCTGATTTTTTTCAAAACAGTGTAAATTGTGGCTAGGGATAAAGCACTTTTGTTACTTTTACTACAAAAATTAAGTGACAAATTTTGATTTAGAGACAGGCTTGAAAATATCTTTGAAAATGAGTATTATACAAAAAACCGAATTTTGCTGCCTAAAGACAAAGTTTTTAATAAACCAGTCTGATTTTTTGCAAAAAAGTGTAAATTGCGCCTAGGAATAAAGTACTTTTGTTACTTTTTACTACAAAAATTAAGTGACAAATTTTGTTTTAGAGACAGGCTTGAAAATATCTTTGAAAATGAGTATTATACAAAAAACCGAATTTTGCTGCCTAAAGACAATGTTTTTAATAAACCAGTCTGATTTTTTGCAAAAAAGTGTAAATTGGCGGCTAGGAATAAAGCACTTTTGTTGGTTTTACTAAAAAAATTCAATGACAAATTTTGATTTAGAGACAGGCTTGAAAATATCTTTGAAAATGAGTATTATACAAAAAACCGAATTTTTGCTGCCTAAAGACAATGATTTTAATAAACCAGTCTGATTTTTTGCAAAAAAGTGTAAATTGCGGCTAGAATAAAGCACTTTTGTTGGTTTTACTAAAAAAATTTTATGACAAATTTGGTAGTTTAGAGACAGGCTTGAAAATATCTTTGAAAATGAGTATTATACAAAAAACCGAATTTTGCTGCCTAAAGACAATGATTTTAATAAACCAGTCTGATTTTTTGCAAAAAAGTGTAAATTGCGGCTAGGAATAAAGCACTTTTGTTGGTTTTACTAAAAAAATTTTATGACAAATTTTGGTTTAGAGACAGGCTTGAAAATATCTTTGAAAATGAGTATTATACAAAAAACCGAATTTTGCTGCCTAAAGACAAAGTTTTTATAAAACCAGTCTGATTTTTTGCAAAAAATTGTAAATTGCGGCTAAGAATAAAGCACTGTTGTTTGAGTTGGTTTTACTAAAAAAATTTAATGACAAATTTTGTTTTAGAGACAGGCTTGAAAATATCTTTGAAAATGTAGTATTATACAAAACACCGAATTTTGCTGCCTAAAGACAAAGTTTTTAATAAACCAGTCTGATTTTTTGCAAAAAAGTGTAAATTGCGGCTAGGAATAAAGCACTTTTGTTGGTTTTACTAAAAAAATTTAATAACAAATTTTGGTTGAAAAACAGGCTTGAAAATATCTTTGAAAATGTGTATTATACAAAAAACCGAATTTTGCTGCCTAAAGACAAAGTTTTAAATAAACCAGTCTGATTTTTTGCAAAAAAAGTGTAAATTGCGGCTAGGAATAAATCACTTTTGTTACTTTTACTAAAAAAATTAAGTGACAAATTTTGATTTAGAGACAGGCTTGAAATATCTTTGAAAATGAGTATTATACAAAAAAACCTAATTTTGCTGCCTAAAGACAATGTTTTTAATAAACCAGTCTGATTTTTATCAAAACAGTGTAAATTGTGGCTAGGGATAAAGCACTTTTGTTACTTTTACTACAAAAAATTAAGTGACAAATTTTGATTTAGAGACAGGCTTGAAAATATCTTTGAAAA